>CM056998.1:32944251-34175501 GCA_029891345.1 Dryococelus australis | reverse complement strand
GTTATAGAATATACTAAATTCTAGTTTCATTTATTTATGAATACAATACTTTCAAGTTAATCGCAGTGTTATATATATGTGGTCTACAAGTTATTTAAAAAACATGTTGACATGTTACTCCTAGGCTGATTTTTCGAACGCTCGGTTCAAAACATCCGTAGAAACCGGGAATGGGCTATATATCTATAGTCCCAACCATAGATCACATTCCTGTCAACAGGTATGCGATCGATGACACGCGGACTGAACTGTTCAGTGGAATTTCAGCCAAAAGGAAATTTGGGTATCCTATATGACAAACAGATAGAACATTCTCTTAAGGTTGTCGTACATTGGCATGACTGTAAACACATTTGAAATGCTCTGTAACAATGATGAGAGGTGTTACTTAAAAAATAAATAAAACAGCGATGTTGGAATGTACTAGTGCAAACGAACACTCGCACTGCTAGAAAAATATAAAAATGTATAATTTCCTAATAAGAAGGAACATAAACGGAATGCGCGTATAACTAAGTGGTACAGTAGTTAAGATTTAAACACAGGTAATTAATAACGTGAACAAAATTATAAGAGAACCATCATCTCCTTTTTGAGAATTGTGCTGCCACAAGAGGAGCGCCGTTTAAACATAATTGACGGGTTATTTTCTTGGATTAATTATAAATAAGAGAAAATGGCTCATGGAAATGATTGGGAAATTGAAGGAAGATGGCACCGAATACGTCTGTAGAAGTGCACGAACTTGTTCTAAGAAACCAGCTTCCATTATGAGGACTTAATTTTATAAATGAGTACTCAGGAGCGAAGAGTTTTTGTTTTTGGTTTGTCTACGTTTGGTTGTAGAATATTCATGACAACTCGCTCAAACTAATCCAAGCTGCATTTTCCATTCCTTGGCAGCTGCGAAGACCTCCAAAGAGCATCATGTATGCGTGTTTCAGCAACGCATGCCTTAGTTCGACTTGGCTGAACAGCGTATATCTTTCCAAAGAAACTGCACTGGGGTAAATTATATCAATGTCGTTTAAATACCTTAAAGCTAGTAAAACAACACGCAAACGCTCGTATTTCTTACACTCTCTCTATTGCCTGAAAGCATTTATTGAAAATGTATTTTTTTTATAAGAGCATAGAATTTGTCGTATTTTAGTGACGCTGGGAAATCAATATCTTTCTGTTTGATTTTCAAAGACTTCAGATTATTGTTATTCACGCTTCTCTACCTGTTTTAATCTTCGTGTCTACTTAAAATATTAAAATTTTGCTTCTTTAATAAAATACATTTATATACCAGTTAAATAAAACCCACGGTTATTAATATTAAACCCCATATTAGTTTGGAATTATTTACGGGAACTTTGTCCTTACCAAACTTCTTTAAGGACTTTCAAAGTTTGTTGTAATACTTCTCGGAACTTAGGTGACGATAAATTATATACTTTGAACAGAATACGTTAAATGACTTGCAAATTTTAGGCAAACCCGTTGCAAGCACCGAACGGGTCAACTGCGCAGACGTCGGATAATTAACTCACGGAAAAGGCTGGAATGAACTGAGAACAAATTGATCTAAGAAAAGAAACTTACAGTCAATCAATAAATATTCCAAAAATAAAAAACATGTACCAAACAGTTGTTAGGAACAATTAATACTTTACTTTTGCAGGGCACGGGATATGCCGTCTGCGAAAACTGATCGAGACCATATCGAAGTAGAAAGACTGATACATTTTGGGGAAAATATTCAACTACGGGTCATCTAAGGCAAGGCGATAAGTTGAATACGAGTTTGGCATTGGAAATAAATCACTTTTCTTTTTTTTTTTTTTCATAGACTACTAGAAGAGTTCTAATAACGTTGGTTTGTACACAACTACCTGTGGGAGCATTATCGTTTCAGATTGAAGGTAATTTTTTACGTGCCTACTAAAAACACTTCTGCATGTGACAAGTGGGAAAATAACAGTGGAATATCAATTAAATATTACTTTTCTAACTTTTTCTAATACGCCCAAGGACCTGTGATATTACTTCATCGGCGTGTTAACAGTTTTAAATACATACTCAATACCCTCTCTTCCTCTTTCATTTGGGGAATTAATATAATCAACGTGAGATGGCGCAATACGATCGCGGCTCTAATGACCGTATGTAGTAGATTTAATTCTTGTAGTTAATAAATTTAAGACTTACCGGTCTTAGTGTTACTTTCTTCCTCCGTCTATTTCACATTCCTTCTGTCATTGTCTTCGTTACTGGTATTCACGAATCTCTCTCGTCCTCATCTTAAATTCGGGGAAAATTGCGTCATAAAAGCACAGAGTATTTTTAAATGTCTACATAATCCATTTTTACCTAAAATTTGTTAGTAATCACTTAAGCACAAATTGTAATAAGGCAAATACTCGAGCGTATAGTAAGAATGGAAGTGGAAACGTATGCTTTACATGAACAGACGACTGTGCGGTTTGGTAGAGTGGGGGTGGGGTGGGTTAATTTATTGATGAAATATAGGTAAGATACGAACATAGGACGTAGTCTAACATGGTCTAGTTAAACTTATGGGTTTGCCTGTGCCACTGACTATTTAGAAAACTATAAGAGAAGGGAAAATAGCCACAAGAGAATTTCTTCGCGTTCCCTGGCCCGACACGAGGTATCGCTTCACTTTTCCCTTGGCACCATCGGGCAATGAATTGAGTAACTTGGAGCAAGCCATTCGTTTTCTTGCTTTAAGGGAACATGGTTTATTAATTAACGCCATAGAGGTTAACCGTATTCTTAAATACTATGGAAGTCAAGCCCATAGAGAAACCCCGATAAAGGGAAATACTACAGAATTGTTTCTACCAACTATACGAGTTAATATTTTTCCAGAGTTATGTATTTGTGCCGAGCTATTTCTGACGCCATAAATTTTTATATGTTGTCGCGGCGCAAGATTTTATGAGAAACAAATGCAACGATGCCACAAAACAATTTCTCATAAAGTTGGAGAAAAACTTTACCTATGATTAGTTTTCCTATGTTAGCTTCCAAAAACCTGTTTACAACCACTGAAGTATTTTGAGTTAATCTATCTCCCGGTGTGGGAGATAAGGCATGGCTCATGGAAATGATTGGGAAATTGAAGGAAGATGGCGCCGGATACGTCTGTAGAAGTGCACGAACTTGTTCTAAGAAACCAGCTTCAGTTATGAGGACTTAATTTTATAAATGAGTGCTCAGGAGCGAAGAGCTTTTGTTTTTGGTTTGTCTACGTTTGGTTGTAGAATATTCATGACAACTCGCTGAAACTAATCCAAGCTGCATTTTCCATTCCTCGGCAGCTGCGAAGACCTCCAAAGAGCATCATGTATGGGTGTTTCAGCAGTGCATGCCTTAGTTCGACTTGGCTGAACAGCGTTCTTAAGGGGTTTGCACAATAAAAGAACTTAGCGAACAGTAAGAAAGAAGCATGTAGGTGTAATTTTTTTTTTCAACGCATTTGATCGAAGGCAATGGACAGGCTACTGTTTACTGGAGTGGAAATATTTTGGAAGTCATACGTTTAGCCAGTTACCAAAAGGTGCATATTTAAATTAATTTATTCAAAAATTTTTATTTTAAACTATGAATTATAATATTGATTTTCGACTGGCCTGCTTCGAAAACTCTACCTAAAAAAAGGCAGATAAACAACTCTTTCTATTTTGATCGAATACATCACACACTAAGATGCGTTCCTATTGGTGGAGCACGAGCAATAACATCGCTGTTGCTTCAGTTTAGTTTCGAGAACTTACTGAATACCGATTACTACTTAATGATTACTGCCTAATTGTTCTGTTGTGTAAACCCCTTTAGAGTGAAGAATGCGTGCCAGTGTGGCTAAAAGGGTGAAGGGGGAAAGAGAGGGAAGGATGGCTAACGTTACTTGATTCGCCGCAAGATGGCAGCACGGACAAAGGGAAGAGGTCACAGAGCTACATTTTGTAGGGCCAGGGAACTAATGTTAAAAAGTTTAGAAATGTCCTTATACCTTCGTTACTTTTTATGCACTATTGGTATTAATGGCTGTATGGCACTTGTATTACAGAGTATACGGAGAGAGTTTTTTTTTTTTTTCAAACTTAACTCATTTTTATTGCAAATTATTGTATGTATTGTAAAAGGCTTGGTAAATTGACTACAGTGTTAAGGTTTAAAATTTACCAACATTATCATTGCTAGAACTGAAAGCAGAAACATTAGCGGTCGTTTCTGTGACGTCACGAGGGTGTGCGTGGTTTTATCTGTAACCGTCTGGCAAATTATCTCCCATTTCCCCGTTTGCGTGTTGCGTGAAGGGGAAAGGGAGCGGGGGGGGGGGGTCGGTCAGAGATCGATGGGCTTTTACAGGATTTCCTCCGTGATTTCTGGTCAACTCTCGCGTTCGGGATTCGTTCATTCCACCTAGCTGAATCCCTTCTACAACTCCGGCTACAGGCCACTAAAACCCAGGCTTGTTTTGAAAATCCACACTCGTATGCCAGCAGGATCAAGGCAAATCGTTTAATAGTAACACAAATAATTGAAAAGCGTGTCTCAGTACTTTGTGCAGTTCGAGAGAGTTAATCTTCCATCATTCTAGTAATCCGGCTAAGGCGACTATACCGGATGATACTCCAGACACAGTTTCAAGTAGGGAGGTGGTTAGGTATGTTATACGGAAACAGAAAATGAAAACGAAATATTCGATTTCTATTGAAATTTATCATATGCGTGGATTTGAGCAATCTGTTGAGCCGTTGCAGTGTACTGCCGATTATATGGGAAGTTGTGAAACTCGGTCAAGGAATATGTACATTAGTGTAAATAGTTTAATATGGTGGTCCATCTCATGGGACCCGGGCGTGCAAGAATTGGCGATTGCCCGCGAACCAAGGGATCTATGATCACAGAGAAACCAAGAAAATTAACGAGTTCGGTCCGGTGGACATTATCTCCACGTAAGAGCTTTAAGGCCCGTCTACAAACGGCCGCACCTGAGGACGTAAACGTTCTCCGAACTCGACGTTAAGGGACGGTAAATTGGCCCAGAATGAGTATGGTCCACAAATTCACTATCCGAAAGTGAGCTTTCAAAATATGACACCAGGCCGCAGTAAATTCGGCGCTTTATTCCTTGTTGCGTGGCGATTGCGATATTGATGAAGTGTTGACTATTTGACGTTTGCGAGACAGGTGATTTGAATGTTTACATATTTATATTTGTGATATAACTCTTTATTTTCAATAAACTCACCAACTGACATGTGGAAATGTTCTTAGAAGTTTACGTTTTTTTTAACATTTTCGTCCTTAACATTAAATAGATCAGACCTGACGCAGACAACACTAATTACCATATCGCCGCCTTCGTCTTGACAAAGCCAACATTGCAAGTCCATTGTTTATATTCATGACTTAAACATTCTAAAAATGCGCGCGAAAGTATCAAAAGCCTTCTTTCCCCATCACCTTAGGACGCAACTTGGGGACAAAAGTTCAGTTCCTGGATGTTTTGACTTGGGGCGCAGGTTGATTTGGGACATGGAAGTTTGGGACAGCGTCACGACGTCAGAGGATCACGTGCACCAATCATCATATCCTTGTCTTAAGACACATATAGGTAAAACACAAATGTAGACAGGCTTTTATGCTCTCGGCGGGGATTTACACATAGGAGCGGTGCCCTTAGAATGGTTCAACGCGGAGTGAAAAAGTTAACAGTCAAGGCGGAACAGTCTCCAACATAAGTTCCACTGTAAAAGTTTTAACGAAATTTTTTCACTGTAAAACCAATTACGGGTTTTTGAACGTAACCAAACTGTTACAGCTTCCATGCTTCGTTCATTTTTAACTTCTGACAGCCGGGAAGAAATATCGGATTATTTCTTGCGGGCGATTATATAAATTATACTAATAACAGCAAACATGCGGTAACTGCTTTAAAAAGTGAAAAATACGGTTATTTTGCTTTTTCGAGAACTACAATAAAAATATATGAATTTAATATAATAATTAATTTGATATAAATTTCGCTAATCCAAGATGACAGGGTTAAATGCCTTCAACACCGAATACATTGATTTAAAAATGCTCTGTTAAGATTACACAGCTTAAAATATCTAACCAAACAGTTACTTATTCTTGAAGTAGAGCTCAACACGGCACTTGTGCACTTATCTTCAGCCAGAACCATGCTCCTCTATTACTGTCTATTCCACGTACGAGATCACTTTTGGACATATGCTCTTAATGTATTCCCAAACATCTCACCACATCAATATCGGTAACTCATATTTCGAAGCACGGTTTAGAAATACAACATGCGATAGTATCGCTCCTTGTGACTTGGTGTTATCGGCCAGCTTTTTACCTCTCAAAAGTAGTTTTTAAAACTAATAATGAATAAATGCTGTAGTTTGAGAAAGTTATAATATTTACAGGATCATCAATGTATTATCAAACTGCATGTCGAAAATTAACTAAGCACATATAGGCAGATATAAACAAGAAATCCTAGTGGCAAAGTGTTCGGAAAATTCATCTGGTTTTTTTCAAATTGAAAGAGAAGTTAGCAACACAGCGCCGGGAGTTCGCAACTTAGCGTACTGGCGTGCACATCAAGTTGCATATCACAAAGGCGAACGGAACTGTCGCGTCATGAGGCGACCGCCTGAACATAGGCCATCAGGACAATACACGCAGACCTTACCTCGCCAATACTGCTGTTTGTATGTTGTTGGAAATAGAATGCAATCACTTCTGGTAGCCTATACTACTCAACTGCTGATCCCCCATTGTTCGCGTAGTTTGAGACAAGTGTACTAACAAGC
The DNA here is from genome assembly GCA_029891345.1 of Dryococelus australis. Lineage (NCBI taxonomy): Eukaryota > Metazoa > Arthropoda > Insecta > Phasmatodea > Phasmatidae > Dryococelus > Dryococelus australis. The sequence goes on along the minus strand of CM056998.1, from coordinate 34,168,656 downwards.
AACCACTAGCGGCGCCCACGTACCTCGAGTTTATGACGTCCTATGTGCAGTCGCTCTCCGCATGGCGCCCCAGGTCCAGTCGCCTTTGTGATATGCAACTTGTTGTGCACGCAGGTACGTGAAGTTGCGGACTCCCGGCGGGCGCGGTCTTGCTGATTTCAATGCCAATTAAAAAATAAAATACTAGATTAATTTTTCCGAACATTTCGCTACAAGGATTTATTTTTTATATTAGCTCATAGATGCCGCAGTGGTTTGAGTTTCGACATGTAGTTTAAAAACATCTTGTGTATTAGTTTATTGATAAATATTATTAAATTGGCTTCTTCCAGGTATCATTATAATTGGTATGACACATGGAATCAGACTATCAAAATATATATAAAAATTAACAAGTGAAATAAAGAGTGGCGTGGCTCTATCTAGAAGCATGGCCATTTAAAAGTTTACAATTTACTTCTTATACCTACCCTTACATGATGATAAATTCTAGTTACGAGAATCTGAAGCTTAAAAATGGCCTGAGCAAACTAGATCCATTTCGTGTAATGGTTTAGAACCACGGTATTTTAAAGATTATGTCCAGGTCACTCCTATGCTTCAATGATTGTATGTAAATGTTCTGTAATTCTCTCACTGTGGACAGTCGATAACATTACTTAAACCGATGTTTGTATAAGCCACTTGTAAAGCTTCTAAAACTGCTTGTGTGAGAACAGGAACATTTTTTACTGTTTATTCTAACTACACAGGTGAATATTTTGGAAATAGGATGGATTATTTCGTGGATTTTTGCACTCCGTAATTACCGCGGGTTAAAAAAGAACAAGTTAGCCCAGAAATAATCAACATTACCCTATATATATCACTCCACGGGACGAAATCTCCGTGACGTGCTCTGCTTGTTATATAAATACACAGCCTTGGGCGCTGGCCATCTCTCCAAGCCGCTAGGAACGTCAGTGGAGCACATCGCGCTGTTTTATAGAGAATTCCCGATATTGGCGTTGTAAGATATATCGTAGTCCTGTCTGTGTGAAATTGTTTCCAAAGCAATTTTTGTTGTTGACACGCTGATAAGGTTGACAGTCAGTTGACTGTGTTTTTCTAAGCTTATTCTGTGGCACAGGGAGACACTGCTATTGCCTAACATACAGCTGTTTGCAGCGTTAAAGGCAGTTCACGATAAAGTGAGAACTTTTGAAATTAACCTTAGAAAAAAGTCACTGCTCCTGCCTGCATATATTTTAAAGGGCGCACCGAGTTGCATTTGTCCAGTAAAGTTGGTAGCGATGGATGGAAATTAATAACGTCGGATGAAAAGTGTTTGATAACTTTCTGATTTTGTAATGCATCGAAGTGCAAAAATTAGCACTTCTGTAAAATATTTATTTTCCGAACAATTTCACAGTTGTTCTTGACCGAAGTATGAATAAAGTGATGAGGCCTACGGCAATGTAAATTTTACATAAGGCGGAAGAATACACAACATGCATACAAGTCGGTCGTAAGCAGGGCTTTAAAAAGTACTTATTTTACCATGAACCGCATTTGCGTTCATAACTGTCACAAAAGTGCATTTGTCAGTATAACCTGCCATATTATCCGCAGCTGCACGGGTGTGCGGTTGAAGGTTATTCTTGCGAAATACTTCAGGGGTGTACACACGTTGTTTAGCGGCACGTACCATGACCAACATGACGTGGTAGTAGTTCACCTGTACCTCCCCGGCCTCCCGCGGACGGCTTCTAACACACTCTTGCAGGATGCATTCGTCGTGGAAACCGCATTTGGTAATCCATCACTGTAGCCGCGGCGACGCCATCCATTAAACTGTACTCATAATGCGTGTCCCGATATTCCTTACTCGTAAATATTCTCCCCCATTACCTCTCAATGTCAGACGCAAATATTAACCAATGAGATCACACACCCGCGCGTATTCTTTTGTGTTGCGTTTGAATCTGTGCTGGTTTGTAATATATATATATTTTTTTTGTTGTGGACTCGCTTCGTGATGCTTCTGCACTGACAGCCAAGGCTTACAACCTTCTACTTGGGACGTTGACCGTTGTTATTCGAAAATGGTTCGTTTGACGTAGACCATTTCCTTTCTTCTCATCATCGTAAAACTACCCTCCTCTATCGACCCCACATTAAGAATCACCCTGTAAACTGACTTGGAAAAGAGGAGCAAAAAGGGCAAGGTGTCATTGTGTCCGACACTAGGTATCGGCAAATGCTTGTATAGGCTATTCACGGTAAAGTTAGCACTTCCTGAAGCCGTATCATTTGGAATAATGGTCAATAAATATATTTTGCTGTAGCTTTGGACGTTAACGTTCGAGTCCGCCGAAGTAATTACGCTGCGTTTATTACTCGCATGGCAATATTTATTTCAAAAAGCGTCGGAAAGGATGGAAATGACTGATAGGAAAAAAAAATGCAAAAAGGGTCTCAAAAGTGTTCACTTTACCGTCAACAGTCTATATCGGAAAGCCTTGTGCTGTCTATGGCGGTGATGACGTACCCTGTACCCAGCGTGATGTTCCCTGAAATGATCTTACTGTCTCCTAGGCCGTGGTTATAGTTGTAGGAAGCTAACTTCTGTACCCATTGTCTTCCTAGGAAAGTTACAAAAATGGTCTCAAAAGTGTTCACTTTACCGTCAACAGTCTATATCGGAAAGCCTTGTGCTGTCTATGGCGGTGATGACGTACCCTGTACCCAGCGTGATGTTCCCTGAAATGATCTTACTGTCTCCCAGGCCGTGATTATAGTTGTAGGAAGCTAACTTCTGTACCCATTGTCTTCCTAGGAAAGTTACAAAAGGATAGCAATCAGACGAATTATTGGTACCAACCAAATCTAAATTATAATAATGTAGATGTTAATGTATAATTAGGCCTGGTATATTCATGCTATCTCCGCAATATTGCCAAAGACTTTGAAAATAACCTCATGTATGGCATGTTTTTTTCCTAAATAATTCATTTATTATAACAAATTATGTTTCCATTGGAGAAATTTTATTGCTGTAAATTCACATGATAAAACAGTCTAAGAAGTATTAATATTATGCATTTATAACTGCAGAATACTGAATTTTCAGGTTTTTTAAAATAATTACTGGAAAAAAATTAAGACCAACGACTTGCAAATTCGTTTTCTATATACAATTTTTTTTTTGTGGAGAAAAATACACTAACCATTACGTTACACTTTCTGCGAGATAGTAATTTAATTCGACATAATTCCGTATGGTTACCGTTTGCAATATTGTATCCGTCTTAATATTCTATTTTATAAAGTATTTTTACTTGGTAGCAGAGTAAAAAGATAACCTTTTTGGTGTAAAAATATCGATGTCGGTGTATACTCTGCTACCATATGCATATGCGTCAAATTGTACAATTTTTTTAACGTATAAAACACTCACGTAGCAAGAAAATTTGAAAATGTTTCACACACACATCACCTAATATTTTATTCCGCAGATTTCTACAGAAAGAGCATGTTTGTTGTCAGCATCTCACGTCAGTTTTTTTTCTAAATCCCACAATAGAATTCGGCGTAAATTATTGTGAGCATTATGAAGAACATTTATGGCAAACAGTTTCAAATCGTACTACTGAAGAGTATTTGTATAACGTGTGGAAACACAGAAATTTTGCCGGATTATTTTCATAAATATCAATTTTATCTTGCAAACGGGTGGCAAATGAAAACACCCATTTTGGCGTTACACTTATCGCTTAATTACTCTGAGATATTTTAAATGCTGCACTTTGATGCCACTGCTTTATGCCTGCGGACTGATTCGGAGAAGAAGGTGTATGTTTTAAAACCTAAACTTAAACTTGAAATAACTATGCATTGCTCGAGGTCTAAACAATGTACTCTTCCTAACTTATTTTGGCGTCCCAAACAACAACCTATCGTAAGCCAGCTTCAGAATAATATCCTTGTATTTACAGAATAAAATTATTTTTACTACAACTGTGTTTCGTAGCGGTATTTTCGGAATTAAATTACATTTTGAAAGCCTTTTCTTTTCATTTGCCTTCGTCATCATGCCTTAACATGCCCACAAAATATATCATTCTTTGCCATAAATTCCATGAGATTGGAACAATTTAGTACATAGAAATAGCATAGTTATGGTGAACTCACAGTCTTCTATGTGTGGTTTTTGTTGATTTATTCCTTATACAGTGTTAATGAGAAGAATAGTCATGCATGCATAATATTTGTAACATATAATTTGATGATAGTAATACTGTTCGAAATGCCTACTAAGCCAGTTTGTTGTGATATATTATTTCGAAGTGAAAACGAGATAAACGAACACAGAATTATTATGTGGGTTTGGGAATAGTATTGTGCATTTAGAAGAATACGGTAAGATCATTTCTCTTACAAGCCAGTAGTTCTCTAGGAAAGCATACTAGAGCTGACGGGCCATAAACTATTTTATCCAACTTCTTTATGCAACAGAGTCCGCCGGGATTCACTACAGACAAAATACAGCTGTACGCCAACAACATTAGAGCTGTGTAGCTAGGGCATTCGTCGTTCTTCAGGATTAATTAATGGCGAGCACGAAACGAAAATACGATGCTGTGTTTCACAAGGGGAAAGAGAAGATTACTAGCCCACGAGAAAGAAACTGCAAGTCTGGAAGTCGGGTATAACAGGTCATCTTTTTTTTTACCACCGGAAGTAATTTAGATTTATGCGAAAGAAAATTCCATTCAAACGGATTATTTGTAATCAGATTAAAAGTGGTGACAGAAATGGACAGGAAGGGACAAATTCCTCAAAGAAAAGAAGAGAGAAGCTCACCAGGATCCCCGAAGGACGGGAGTTTAATTAACTTGTAAGCCTTTGCCTGGATGTCTGGGAAAAGGAGGAAAGTTAAGCGGCGGAGATGGTTAACTGTGAGACCAATGGACGTGTCGACCGAGGAGAGGGAACTGCGATAATGAAATAGAAGGAGAGAGCCCCTCAAGACTTCCGACACTCTTCCGCCGTTACTCCATAATTGCAGGAACCTTCTAAATAAAACTTCAGAGATGTTTCCCATCATTATCTTCTCGGCGATGGAAGTGCTCCATGTAAATCTACATAATATAAAGAAGACTTTACCGCGTGAGTGTACCATTCATTTAACTCCTCTGATATTATACAGATCGCGTGATTTCAGAAAAAATATCACATTCTATTATAAGTATTAAATATTTTTTTAAAATTAAATTCCTAATTAAAATACTACACAGTGATATACTAATATGTTATTTAATTTTGTATAAAGCCATTAATCTAAATATTTATAGTTTGGAGTTAATTTTACGCGATTTATGCACAAAGACTGAAGGCGACGTGATATCTTGATTAAACTGGACTCCAAACCACGTAGTACCGAAAAGCACCCAGATATATATTTTTTTTTATATGGGAGCTAATATATGGAACCATCCCATCTTAGATAAACTCGCGTAATTTATTAATTTTTAGCTACAGAAACCAAGAAGGCAGCCAGATATTAAGTTATATCTAAATTGATATAGATAACTGGGATTATGGGAAATAAATCGTAAAATTATAATGTGTTTGGAAAAATCACTTAAACAATAATATGTTATAGGGAAATTCTGCTAGCAAGAATATAAGGTGTCGAGTCATAAATTAGTGCTATGGTCTATAAAACGTTTCACTTATACAGCAACGAGGGCAAGTTAGTGATCGAAGAAGTGATCCAGTGATTTTCTGCTCCAAGTTTTGGAAAATCAAAATGAAAATTTTTTTAGCCTGCGGGTTTTAGGTTAACATAACGCAAGCATACAACCACGTGATATTGTAACGAAACTAACAATAACGGTCACAACGAGCTACAGTTTTCATTGTATATATTTTTTCAATGCATTTGATTTCTCTCAACAGGTTAAATATCTTAGTTGACAAAGAAAATAATAAAATATCATCCCATCACTTCGACATTTTATTTACTGTTTCTGCTAGTGATTAGGTTACGTTAGGTTAAGTTATGTTAGGTCTGTTTTGGTTTCCACAGGTAGACTAACAACTGAAAAAACCAAAACACAAAACAACACATTTGGTTTTGGTGTTAATGAGTGTGTGTGTGTGTGTGTATATATATATATATATATATATATATATATAAACGTTTATATATTCAAAATGAAATAACACTGTCACATTTCACATAATATTGATGTAACAAGTTAATTAACATACAAATAACAACTTACTAACATTTTGTACAACACGAAAAAAATTTGAATGGTCATTATGACCACCACATAACCTACAGAAATGCATTACCATAACATGTCGCACTGTACCACTATACACACGTGCGACCAATAGTTGTTCCCGAAAGCATCTCGAAATCTCCTTATAATGCCAATAACACGTCACGGTCTATGGCGACCTGGAAGCTAACGCTTTAATGGTAAAATGAAGCCAATATTTACAACATTTCGATCACTGCGCAGCGAAGATCCGAGTGATTGCATGTCACACGTACTCAAGGTTGGCGATTTACAGAGCGTTTCTTCTTGAGGTGAATTATCACAGAGCGGCCACACATTAGAAAAACAAATATCGCTAATCATCATTATCCGCTACTTTTCGCACATCTAAAACATATGAAAAAAAAATTTTTACAGCAAAGTTATAAAACCTTAAGGTCACATGTCACCTCTCAGACCTATTCTTTAGATATAATCGAAAACTGTCATGCTGCTCGTTATACCATATACAAGCATCAAAAATGACCTAGTATCTCTTCCATTCTTTTTGTTTGACAACTAGAAAGACAAATGGTAGTGCTACTTGAGCTAACGTATGAAGAAAATTAATTCATCTTATAAGAAAAAATTCGACTAAGATATATTTTTGTTGAAAGCAGTACACATTTTTTTTTTTTTCGTAGTTTAAAAATTTAGACACCTTAAAGATAATTAAGTTAAAAATATCCGTCCTATCAGCGTCAAGTTTATTATACAAGTAGTAAATACATTAGCATTTCCGTGATTTATTGATAATGTTTACAATATTATTTACTTTTGCTTCATATATTGCGAAGCACAAAATATTATTTGTTAAGTAGGTGAAAATACTTTATAAAAACTGTGTAACTTAATAGTGTGCATGTTGCAATAGTATTTTTACCAAAGTCAATATACATTTAAATACTGTGTGTACTTTGAGTTGAAGTACATATGCCATCGGAATGAATAAAATAATTATAATGCTCTATTTCTCTGCATGCGCACCGTAGTGTCAAATTACATGCTGTACGAAGGACAAATTTCACTCTTGCTCTTGCTGCAGATTTTGCCATGATAATAGAACGTACATGCACAGCCCAAATGTAGGCAACTTTATTACGTTATTAGAGTAAAATTACTCACGTACTAGTAAATGTAAATTTCATAAGAAACAGAAGTAAGATTATACTTAGTTTTTGCACAGTCTTTTACCAGCGTATTTAACACAACTTTCATCCAAGCTTTCAGTCGTGAAGTTGTTAAAGATATTTACCTTGCTTAGAAAACTCCAATTTGCCTTAAATCGAAAGTAAGATGTATAGTTATTCTCTTGATCATAACGAACACTCATTAACTAGGAAATTTAAAATTCAAGAATATTCTATGTTGCAGTTGCGGAAAAAATAACAGTTTCTTAATTTTCGTCTTAGTTTTCGAAACACTTCACTAGATTTTTTTCGTTGAACCGCAAAAGTAATATTATGTGTCTTATTAGTTATGGGGTGATTTATCCGTGTAAATCAAATCAAATAAAACTTTCATGCGATCTATCAAAATTTTACAGCTACTTGCACATATAAACTCAAACGTGGGTATATTTCGTCAAATTAATTGCGTTAATTCTCATGAGCAGACTGTGTGAGAAGTTACAGTCAATGCAAAGTTCACAAGGAAAGCAACGCACGTATTTGTTCATAACAGTATGATACATGTCGAAAATACTGACTTAACTCTAATGATATGCGAGGTGTTGGTTTTAACCAATAAGGAAATTCGTACGTCATAATTTTAGACGTGCACAGCGGGTGCAAGTAGGTGCAGTCGGACCGATTTATTTAAAGGCGTGCCTAATCAGAGAGGTAATATATAGGTGTATATATATATATGAATACATTTTGTTTAAATTGTGGTCAAACCGTACTCGTTGGCACAATTGGGGATCCCATGAAAATAGAGCATGTGGGGGAAATAAATATAAGGAGCTATGGGTTACTACATGGCTATACAATAAAACATCTGGAGAGTACATAAAATACAATAAGGTCGGGGGAGCATTGTTAATTTAACCATGCCCACTACCTTACTGTATATTGTAGCTGTCCCACCTTGAGAAGTATCCGAAGGCCGGTGAAGTATGACGAGTTATGGCAGTCGGCTCAGCAGGTGTCTTATGATGTCCACCTAAGCCGGCGTCACATGGAAAATGCGATATATATATATATATGTCAAATTATGTGTACGGGGGTTATTACCCAGGTTGATCATTGTGTATGACAAATTCAGCTCTTATTTAAGTTTGTTCATCAAATTAAGACAAATGCTAAATATGACTAGTGATTGTTTGACTGTATAAAAGCAAAGATTGCATTTCAAGGTTAATTTTCCACAAGACATTGAGACTCATATATATATATATATATATATATATATATATATATATATATATATATATATATTATATATGTATATATATCGATTATAATGTCTTAAGTTTTACAATTTTCTGAGGGGAAGGAGCAGAGTAATAACCCACTGATTACATTTTAATGGTAGGTATATTCAAAACATATATATATATATATAGTTATGAAAAGTTACGTGAACTCTCGTGGAGGGTTCTTATTTAGGATTCCTCTTGAAGCCACGATTGGCGTAGTGGCTGTAGCGCTCACATTCCAAAATGGCAAACCGTGGTTGATTCCCGGCGGCATGTGGGAATCTACCGGACGCCACCGCTGGTCTACGGGTTTTCTTGGGGATATCCCGCCTCCTCCCCCCTACACACCGGCGCTGCTCAATGTCCACCTCGTTTCGCCTTCGTCGGCTCTCAAGACCTTCACTCTAAACCCGAATCAGTGATATCAATCAGTTGAATAACATTCAATGAAAGTCAGTTGATAAGCAACTGCCGACAGGCAAATCACGGAAATAAACTGATTTCGCTTAGTGCTCATTGATTCATATTTAAAATGTCGTTAAGAGTAACCCAAAATTTTCAACGCCTGATGTTGTTTCACTACCGAAAATTGTAATATCAGCTCACACTTACAGTCTCAAAATGTTCCAGAGATATGACTTTGTTTTAATGTACATCTAATTGATTACACTCTCATTTGAAGTTGCAGAGCTATTAATTTAAGATACCTGTAATTAGAAAACCAGGGGCTACCGTGCAATTAACCAAAAAATTTGTGTCACCCGCGGGTGATAATCGATTTTTTTTCCACGCGCCGAAAATGTACAGAAGGTAGATATCCAATCAGATTGAAACTATTCGCGAATCTTTTGTATCGTCTCACGTAGTTCCTGATATTTTGAAAGCAACTAACTTTAATTCACAATTTCCGAGAGCGTGTATGCCCTAAGTAATCAAGTTAGACCATAGGTCGTATATGCGTTTTCTGCAGTCCTTTCGCGATTTCTTCACACTTTTTGAATCAAATCTTTGAAAACTCACTTCATGTATGACATGTTCTGTTATTTCTCGAATATGGCGAGTATCGCAAGCGTTTTATACACGTGTTAACATAAGTACTGTATTTTTGGTTGAATTGAATTTTTATTTATGTTTTATCTATAAATTATAACATTTCATTTACTGAGAGTAAGAACGGGGAAAAACAGATGTGTAATGTCTAACAAGAATTAGTTCCAATGCAAAATATTATCACACTGCGTGCGTATTGTTATAATTGTGTCTTACGGCCATATTCATAAATTAATAGGTCTAGGGGTCGTAGCTTGTAGATGATTGATAGATGGCTGAGTTTGCTGTAAATGAGGGGTCTTATTCATATTATGTGACACAGACATGCAACATTGTATATTAACTATAACGGAGTGTTAATATAACTGATGTGTTATGTTAAACAACATTGTTATTATGGATAATTTACTCCTTTTTACTTATTATCTGCTACGGACTGTCACCACCTTAATCTTGATGCTGGAGGCTGTGTCATCTAGTAGATCGATTAGCGACGATCGGACACACCCATTCTTCTGTCCTTCCTTGAAGCTGGCCGGAGTTGTAAAAGCCGCGGGCTCTGCCTTGCAGTGGCCTATATCGGTGTGTCGTTTAGGCGTCCATGTCCCTAATCGCTGGCTGGTGGAGGGAGTTTTTGCAAGCGGCCTCACCCGGTGGTTATTGCAATAATATGTCGCGATTTCTGGTGCCATGATTTTACTGTGTAGTAGTGCTGGCGGGTTTATGTGTGGATTCCCAGTTAAGGCTTTTATATACATTCATAACAGTACGAATGCGGGGCGTTGTTCCTATGGTGTAAAATTTCTAGACTTAGAAACGTTTTGTTGGCAAAAGGTGAATAATTAACCTGGAAGTAGAACATTAGCAGGGCTTCAGAAAAGTTGGAAGGACACGCGAAAGAACTATACCTAGTTTTCCTTAACAAATCGTCCCAGAAAGTGTGTACATGGGGTTCGGGAACATGCTGTATATCAGAACTAGATAATTACTTCAGTGTACTGCAGCGCTGGACACGGATGTCGCGAGTTATCGCAGTCGAGAACGGCCAGGGATTCGTTTCGCGAGGACGCGACCAGAATGGGAAGCAGCAGTCGGCGAGCAGGGACCTAGACGTGACACGCTTGCCGATGTGGAAGTATTGCGGATCATCCGCGCGCCTCCTGCGAAAAGAGAGATGTTACCTTCTGCTGCGACAAGCCACACCTCCGCATACAAAGAGTTAAGCTGCGAGACGAACGTGCGCGGGTTTAGAAGGATATAAAACGGGAATCGTACGATTTATTTAGTTTGCTGGTTCAAAAACACACCACGACGCAGACTTTTTTTAAATTTCACAGTTTAAAACATGTAAAATCTCACGTGTGGTTTACGTTTTATCAGAATGTTTAACTAACACATACACTGTCGAATCACATTATTATGACAACTATTCAGAATTGCCATCTGTAGAGCATAGCTCACGATGTATGGCCCGTGCCGTGGGGTGGTGAAGCGGGTATATACTGCGACCGACAAGCTGGCGTTTGTCTCTGCCGATCCCAAGGCCTCAGGCGTCGTGAAGCTCTTTGCAGTAGCTGGCGAGAGCCATACCAGCCAAACTTCGTGCATTTGTACCGTGGAGGGTGGAAACATACTCTGTTACAGCCCATAGCTACAGAGGCATGCCTGCTACGAGGTAGCACAGCATTATCACGGCTATGTCCTCGAGGAGATAAAGTTAGCAATAAGTTATTTAGGATATAATTTCAATCTTCCTTTCTTACAGGCTATTTAGAATCTCTTCCTGAATTTGTACAAGTCAGTCAGTGTTGGCACTACTAGCACTTAATGACACCTCATTTCCATTAATTTTAGTTCTAAGGATCTACTGCGGGATTCGGGGGGGAAAGAGGCTCAGTCATGCCACTTTCCTCCCCTGAGTGATGTGCAAGCATCACTCTGGTTAAGCCAGTGCCTATTCAAAATAAATAAGGTAATGCCCGCCCTCTCTCTACTAATATTTCCTTCCCACTAATAAAGACCATGGTTCCAACCTCTCTGCTTCATGTAGCATTTCTACTAATGCATGCAATCATTTTTAATTATTTTCTGTCGACTGGGTTTTTACGGTGGCTATGCCGGTTTTTCCCTTTCTCTTCTCTGTTATAGGTTAACTATAGGCACACGTAGGGAGGTAGTCATAGTCCCAATCGCTGGCCATGGCTACGCAATCCCTCTCTCCCGCAATGCATGTCTCCTTTCATGACTTCCTTCCCTTGTAGGTGTATGGGGTTTGCCCTGAGACGCAATTAGCTCCCATCCCTACCTTGGCCTTACACTTAGAAATAGGGCAGATTAGAAAAATTGACAGGCTACCTGTACACATTGCGCTTCCTGCTCTCATAGGTGTGGGAAGCGATTTAACTGAGCTGCAAAAAGGGATGGATCAACGGCTTTGGGCCAAGGGGGGGGGGGGGGGGGGGGGGGGGGGGTGGCATCTAGGAAACAGTGACTTTTGTGAACTGTCCACGTGCCTCTGTGGTAAAAATGTATCGTGAGTGGACGAATGGAACCATTGGGAATAATCGTTGTGGAAACTGCGGAGCTCCACGCGCTATTGATGTCCGAGAGGCTATAGTGGAACAGCTCACCATCCAAATGAACCAGGGGGCATCCAGACACGTGTCTACCGCAACAGTTAGTGGAACCCTTCTGAGAATGGAGCTCCGGAGTAGACGGAGGGTGACTGCACCCATGCTAACACAGGTGCATCGACGAGAACGACTGGAATTTGCTCGACAGTATGGTGACTGTACCGCTGCTGATTGGCGACGGGTAGACTTCTCCGACGAGTCACTTTTTCAGCTATATAGAACGGACGGACGTCAGCGTGTCCGGCGAGATACGTCGGAGAACCGACATCCTACATCCGTTGCTGGACGAACACAAGGCGGCAAGGGCAGTGTTATGGTCTGGGGAATGTCCTCGTGGTATTCTCTTGGCCCCATCATCCGTGTGGAACGCACTCGTGATCGATTCGGTTAGGAATCCATCCTCGGCGATCACGTATTTCTTCGGGAGAATGGGATCTTCCAGCGCGGTACTACGCCTTGCCAAACACGGCTAGACGTGTCCGCACGTGGCTGGAAGAGCACGATCAAGACTTCACAGTTCTTCCCTGGCTCCCGAACAGCCCCGACCTCAATCCAATTGAACACACGTGGGACCACCTCGATCGTCGTGTTCGCCGTCTGTACCTTCAACCACTCACCCTTCAACAGCTGTGGGATGCACTGCAGACAGCAAGGCTCCAGGTACTAGTGGAGACATATCTGGGTCACTGCCAGTTTGTCCAGCTGCTGTCCGTGCTGCGAAGCGCGATTACTCTGAATAATAGTAGGCGGTCATTGAAATGTGATCAGTTTGTGTACATGATTACAGTCCGTATAGAATTTATTGACCTCTCAAACCCAGCCTTACTTATGAGGGACGCTACAGTCAGGTTAACCTTGAGCGGCAAAGGAGTTCTGTAAGGACCTTAGTTATGCTTCAGAAAAAATTAATGGTTTAAAAAAAAGTTATTGTTATATTCTTACAAAATCAAAAATTATCTATAATTTTTGTCTAATGAGTGGTTTTGGTTTTACTTTTGAAAAATGTCTGTTTTAAGGTCTACGTTTTTGACGTGTTTTACGCGCGTAGGGGCAGTGGCATTTTTAAAAAGGCTTATTTGAAAAGTTTTCACTATACCGCGAAAAAACTTTAACGTAGGGATACAATTTATTTTCTCCACATGTCGCGGTCTTTAGCGATGGAGATATTTCAATGTTTTCGGCTCCCTGGGTTTGTGTTGGCGTGCTGTAAGTCGCTCGCATTTTCATTTCACCTCTACATCACCAACTGTTGCGCGGAGTATCAACGACTTTCCAGAACTCTCACGGATAGAATTACCAAACTTGTTTAACACCAATAATCATTCCACTTTAATTATCGTGAAAATCGTGACGTGCTTTCACACTGCTACCTGTAGCTGAGATTTAACTTACAAAGTTCTTTTATAAAGTTATAACGTTAACAGACAATCCTTCTTACTTTACGGGTGGTATCTAGATTATATGTCATCAAGTGCGCGTGAATATTATTACTCACTGATCAAAAACGCCCGTATAAAAATGTATTGTATAAAAATGTATTGTCCTCATATTTATCCCCTGCATCTCAACTTTTAGTTATAATGTAATAATCTTCACCCTCAAATTGTGACATTATTGGTTTTGTGCGTGTGGAAATTAGGTATGAATTATTTCTACTAGTGTAACTTGAGTCCACTCGCTAAATATTTTGAGGCTTCTGTTTGCCGGGATCATGCGGGCAAGCGTGTTACTCTCATAAAGATAACTTTTATGTTTTTGTCAATGGGGTAACTGTAAATATATATCAACCTAGTGAAACGTAGTCATCGCTCCTTTTAAGGAATTTAACAGAATAAAATTCCTGTCAATATTTAATTAATATTTATTTTGGAAGTTACTTAATTTGTGGGCGAATATGTAAGTAAGTGGTAGAGTTATTGTAACTCTTCTCAAGAAAATAGTATTAGACATTTTTTATTTAAACAAATAAAAAATTCGATTTTTGCCATTTCTGTGCAAATTACTAAAGTTTTTTTCTAATTAATTCGCCTGTTTAATATTAGACGCATAACAGAATTACGTATTGTTGAACTAACCTGAAGTGAAATAGCCATACAATCTTTCAACACATGTGTCATAAATATTATATAATGACAGAAAGCCGCATTAAAAATACCTTCGCATGACAAATAACAGTATATAGAATTTCAATTAAATTAATTTATTAGTAAAAAAATTGTTAAAAAATATTTGAAATGAATAACAAAAGTAATTCTCATCCACGTAATAAATTACTGTAGCATGTGTAAAACACTTATTTCTCGCAAGGTACGTCACAAGAAAAAAAACAACAAAATTTTTTTTACAGTTCTCAATAAAATTAGAGTAAATACCAGCAAATTTATAATATTATTTCTAGTATAAAACAATTTCAATCACGAATTCAACAAGGGGGAGTTAATATTTCCTTTCTTTGTTTCTTTTGTAGCCTCTGCAATCGTTTCGAGCGCATGCGTGGTCGAATGTCAGAAAGAAACAAAAACGTTACACACGGACAGCTGTCAAACGAGAAAGACATAGCTTGTGACTCTGAACAAATACAATACCGAGGCACGTTCACGCCGAATGGTAAAATGATACTCGTGCGAATAATCGTGCGATCAAAGAATAAGATATTTCAAGCATTAGCAATGTTTTGGCCGAGACTATAGGAGAAGTAACCCAGAAATCATGATGACTGCACGATGGATTCGATAAAAGTGAAATTATAAGTACTGCTCACGTTGATACTGAAAGAAAGGTTCAAAATTAGCAAGTCTTGCGAGCAGAAAAATACGGAACAAAATTTAAGGAGATAGTCATCGGGAAATCAGATGGTAAAGACGAAATATGAATTTAAAAAAAGTAGCACTCAGAACACTTTTTCACAATATTTGATACTTATTGGTTAAGTAGTTAATGAAGTACGATATAAGACAATAGCAATAGCATTTTGCTAGCAGTGGCACTCCAAATAGAAGACGAGCGAAGTAACCATTTAGTAAATTTGTTGCCAACTGTACTCAGAAAGGCCAAGTTTATTTTGATCAGTTTAACGGCACCGAGAATATGGTATAAAACCATTATATAATAACAACACTGTTATTAAAATAAGGTGCTAATTAATAACAATTTTATGTAATCTTCCATAGTACCATTAAATAGTAAAATTTAGTGGTACATTTTTAAGAAGGTTCCTGCAGTTAGACATTTAAGTTAAGATTCCAAATGACAGCTTTCGTTATGGTGCATTATAGATGTTAACAACTTGTTACATTTAGAACAAACGAGAATAGCTGCCAGCGTGAAAAGGAGGATTGAAATAAGTTTAATTTTTTTTCAGTTGAAAAAGTAACACACCAGTGACGAGGTAGTTTAAAAAAAAAAAACAGTCGTAAATGCATTTTAAACTACCTGACTCTTGCTGTTTGTAACTGTGTTATTGGTATGCCAGTTTGATGAGATTCATTTAGATACATTTTTAGTATGATACTAAAATATTTGTTGTTACAAGAGGCAGTATTTCACAAAAATGACAGAAGAAAGCAACCAGCAAAATATTTTAATGGTCGCATAGATGCTGCCAGTATGCAAAGTTTGTTTGAAATAAGTGTAATCGCTCAGCACATACGCATGCATAAATACGTCAGATGTTTGCACGGCTGGCGTTTTTGACATAATACAACGATTTTAAAAATTCATATATTTTTAAGATTCGGTCAACATATCACTACTCGTATTCCGAATTGGCGGGAATCGTTTGAGTTTTTACTAGATAACATGTAATAGGTTTATTATTTCAGGTAACATTATCTTTTAAAATGGCTGACCAATGAGAACAGACGTTCCTGAATTTGATACTGACATTGTGTACTGTCACTACTAATATTGGTTAAAAAGTGTTGAAATTTTTCTGATATATGACTTTATATCCAAACAATTCAAATGGCCATAATTTTAAAAATTTAAATGTAACATCGTCTAAGATTATAAAAAGAAATTGTCCCTACTATGTAGTATCAGTGAATAGAATCTTGCGAAACACAATGGAGGGATTAAACAATTTTACAGGGTCGTGCACACATGCACTTACGTCTATGCACGCGTATACACAAATAAGGTAATGTATAAACCCATAGGTACATGTATAAACACAGACAGGAAGGTAAAGCCATAGGCCTAGTTTACATTCCGAAAGAAGCCTCAAAAGTGAATAATTCCATAGCTAAAGTAAATCTTAGGTATGATGAATTTCTTTTCTATATCAGCTATTTTCAAGTTTTTAACCATGTTGTCAGAGTATTTCAGCTTAATGAGTTACTTCAACTTTATACAAAATATACTATTGTCGAGAACTACAGTAGCTTAAAAGTATTAGGATTATGGACATTCACGGACAATGTATTCTAAATGGAAGCTAATTGGCTTGCGGTCTTCGGCTCTACTCGGACGAGCTCGTAAATCTTCGGCTCGACTCAGAGGATGCTCGGAAGCTGTCGACTTGGAATTTTCGAACGTACCCGAAGGTGCTAGGCTGTTATGTCCACTAATTCTTCACACATATAGTATGTTTGTTTCTTGTAGGCATATTGGTACATGTAAGCATAGGTTAAGTCAGATCGTAAATCTGTATTTATTATTTTATATAAAATGTTTTTTAATTATAATTAATAAAATTATTTTTGTTATTGCGCCGAAATATACATAGGGTATTGCGGAAACATGCAAAAGTCTTCATTCAATAACTATTTTTCCAGCCTCCTTTCTTGAAGACTTATTAATACACGATGCCAGAATCTGCAAATTATTCACTGCTTCGACTATTATGAAGGAATATGTACACTATTCATACTAATAGCGACCACATGAATGAGTATGTTATAATCATGGCATGGATCAGCATCTACTCGTTTATACGTTTAATTGGCGTTAGTTTAAATGACAATACTGCCAGGCCCTGAAGACTTGGAATGTACTAAGGTGATAAACAGTCTTAACTGTCCATAAATATTTCGATCAATCTAGTAATATTCCAATCATTCCATCAAACTTTCACATTCTTCGCCAATCCGCAGCCAATCCTCACCAATCCTCAGCAAACTTACCATCAATCTTTCACAAGCTTTCCATCAATTTTCCAATCTTCCCATCAATATTTTACAATCTTTCTATAAATCTAGAAAATTTTCCATCAATCCGCTACACAATCCACTCCGCAATCCACAGTGACCTATGCCAATCCTTCGATATATCCCAATCCTACGAAAATCCCCATTCTTCGCTCAATCCTAATCATTCGATCAATCCTAATGATAGGTCACGACACACAAAAAAGAAAAATAATAAACGTATCTCCGGAATGAAAAGGCGGGGAAACGGGAGATACCCGAGAAAACCCCTTCGATAAGCCGCATCATCCGGCACGATTCCCACTTGCGAAAGCCAGGAGGGACCCCACTGGTAATGGAACCCGATTCGCCTTGGTGGGAGACAACACCACCGGGCCCTCTAATTTTAACGAGTTTTCATAAATTATTCATAAAATTTAGTAGGTTGTCCAGAACCGTCGTGTACAGTATATGCGTTTACCAGCAAACATAGCTTCACAGTAACTAACAGCGAATGAATTTTTTGGTGTTTTTGCGGTTGTAGTACAAGACTTTCATATTAGACTACTGTAAAACCTTTTAAAACTATAGTAACGGAACAAATACGGATCAAAATTGTTTTATTTATTTAATTGTAACTCATATTTCAGATGCCACCAAGCTTCAAGGGCTTCGTAACCTGCATACAGAACATGTTGAAACAATGCTCATTAGTGGGGCATGAAATTTGGCACATAACTACCTCTTTATATTGTTAAAAGATATAGATATTGGGGCACATGTGGTGTAGCATCTGGAGGCAATGGCAGCCATTTTCCAATATGGCTGCCGAACGAAATCTAGTATTTGGGAAATGTGCCGTTTCTGGTGGATTCCAATGTTTTGATCTTTCTTTCTTAATATGTAACGTTGCAATATACACACGTATGTGAACAATAAACAATTCACCCATGGTACTATGATATGAGGATGATTTGTAAGATGTATAAATGAGGTCTTGTAAATTGTTTAATATGTAAATAAATTTGAGAAATATGTGTTCTTTTATCACTTTCAGGCAACTACGCATTAAGATCCTTTTATTTTATCTTGATAGGTTTCTGTTTTTGAAAAGCCATAATCGTAGCATATAATTATATTTCATTGCGGTTTCGATTTTATAAAGAGCTTAAATAGGAATTGGCAAAAAGTGTTAATAATTATAATACACGTTCCTCCGTGTTTGTTACTTCTGGTTTTAATTATTTCTTTTTTGTTTTCCAGGGTAGTCATTGAATGAATAGCATTATGTCTACGAAGAAAAACTTCAAGCTTGTTGACTTCCAGCATCCACAACCGTGAATACCGCGACATGAAGTTGAAATAAAATGGAAATTGTGTATAATTTGCCAACAGGACAAAAAGCATGAACAGCTTACTAGTCCTACAAAATCCAAGAGAAAATATTTGGGAAGTGGATATGTGCCTTAGCAAAAACTTGACTGAATTTGCTGAACTTAATCGGTTACCAAGAACACTCTCACTTGAACAGATTGATGAAGGTTCTGGTATTGAGGCAGCAATGATAGCTCATAATGCACATCATCAGTCATGCAAATTCAAATATAACAACCCAACGCTAAATATGGCTAAAACATAAAACATTTGCCAGAAGACAGATGCACCTCCTGCTACGAAACGTGTCCAGTATACATCACCAGCGACCGCCAAAGAAGCAACGTACTTATTCTGCAATAAGGTAGCTGGCCGCGAAGGTCTTCATTATGCTTCCACATTTGAACTAGATGCTCTTGTTAGGACTTGTGCACGACTTGTTGAAGGTAATGCTGTGTTGGGTAGACTAAGTGCAGGAGGCTAAATTCCACACTAGTTGTTTGGTACAGTTTTACAACAAAGCAAGAAAGCCTAAGAATGGTGAATCCGAACCAAACAACAATTAGAAATCTATGCATGTAAATGTCTTAGAGGAATTAGTTATGCACATTGAGGAAGCACGTGCGGATTACGAGACATCTCCTGTATTCAAGCTTGCTGATCTTGCTGACCTGTATAAACAGATTCAATCAGCTTAGTGCCCAAATTAATGGCAGAGTTCACACAACACGACTGAAACAACAAGTTCTAGTACATTTCCATACATGAGGGCGTATACTAAAGGAAGATACACACTACTAGCATTCAATAAAGATGCAGGGTCTTATTTCATGAAAGTTTGTGAATCTGGTAGTGATAATGGTGCAGTTCCGCTTGCACATGCTGTACAAATTGTCAGAGGGGTAATGTTTGGAGAAGGAAAACCTTTTACTGGGTTTTTCAGTACATGTCAACAAGACAGAGTTCCACCATTATTACTTGCACTGGTGAATATGATATTTGATGGCCCATGCATTATTAAGGTCCGGGTTGAAGATAATTCAACTACTGCAGTTACAATCGCTCAACTTCTGAAGTTCATTAGCGTTAAGCACAGACGTACTAGAAGAACACCTTCCTCTCGTAGTACAGTATGACACAGTCTATTACAGGAAACCCCAGTCCCCATTTATTTAGGGCTTATGTTGCATGCTCGCACACGAAAGAGAAAAATAATTGAAAAGATATACAGTCTTGGTACCAGTATTTCATATGAATGTGTCCTGCAGCTGTCTACACAATTGAGTAATAAGGCATGCCAGCAATTTTATCAACAAGTAGTCTGTCCTGTAATGAAACATGGGATATTTACAAGTGCTGATGTTGACAATATAGACCACAATCCATCATCCACTACATCAAAAGGTTCTTTCCATGGCACTGGAATCTCCATAATCCAGCATCCAACTTTCTCTGGTGCAGGAGTTCCTTAGACCATTAATACTCAAAACTAATTTCTACAGTCATGCGGAGGGAAGAAAATTCATCCATTGCCATCTTCGTACACAGATGTAACCCCTGTCGATGGCAGTTTTCAGAAATCAATTACATTACCGGCTTGTCTTGTACCCCTCACCAGAGATGGCTTTGTGCAGCATACACAGGAAGAATACATATGGCTGAAGACCATATATGAAGAACTTGAAGATATATAAAACAAACCTTAACAATGTATCGTGGCCCTTTGACGCTAGACGCCAAAATGAACAGAATAATGTAATCTGTCCCACTGCTCTCCTTCCATTATTCCTTGAAATTGCTCATACAGCAGCCATGATCCGACATTCAATGTTGTTCAGAAAGCTGTAGATTTCCTAAATACACAACAGATTCCAGTAATCACCTTTGACCAGCCTCTCTTTACTATAGCTAAGAAGGTTCAGTGGAAGTGGCCGGAAATGTACAGGGAGGAGAAAACAATTGTAATTTTAGGTGTAATTCACATTGAAATGGTAGCCTTAAAGATGTTGGGCAACTGGCTAGAAAATGTGGATGGGTTGAGGATTTAGTTAAATCAGAAGTTGCAATTGAAGATACAGCAAATTCGTTTGTGAATGTAGCCTACATCACACGAACAAGAAGAGCTCACCAAGTCACTGCCGCTGCCTTATATATTATTCAAAGATGAGCATATGGTCAAAACTGTGAAGTGAATCAAAATGAAGCGACACAATTTGAGGAGTGTCGCCATTGCAGAGAAGACAGTTATCCTAAATTCAAGTACTGGTATACTGTATTTGAGGCGGAATTAATAATTCTTATGCTCGTTCGTTCATTCCATCATGCATAATTTCAAATGTACCTCAATGCCTTGCATGAAGTAGCACCGCAATTCCATGTTTTGGACCACATCAACTATGCCAGGTGGATTTCAGCTCATTTAAGAGACGTGGCTAACCTTCCAATGCAACACCCCGGCGTTAATGAAAACTTTCTCACAGATTGTGGAATAAAACATTTCAAGAATCATAGAAATCAAGTTATCTTTACCAATGGGGAGGGAGTTCAAAGTACACAGCCATTGGAGTACTTAGAGTCTGTAGCACCATGTACGCATGAAGAGGCAGGCAGTCGCATGGTTTTGCAACATATGATCATAAAATTATCCTCATTAGAACTGTAGAAACGGATGTTGTGGTGCTATGTATATCATATGCTCAAGGAGTGCCCGCGGGGAATGAACTATGGCTGGGTTTGGGAAAGGGAAAACATTTTCGTTACTTACAGCCCATAAAATAGCAGCTGGAATAGGATCAGATAAATCACTAGCATTACCCTTGTTCCATGCTCTCATGGGATGTGATACCGTGACATGTTCTGCAATACACAGTAAGAAAACTGCCCGGTCCATTTGGTCAGTATTCCCTGAACTGACAGAGGCACTATTAAAGGCATCATCAACGCCAATATCCCTACCTGAAGACGTCATTACCTGCGTCGAAAGATTTGTAATCTTACTCTATGACCGAACAAGTTTCTGCTTGGACGTAGATGAAGCAAGGAAGAAACTGTTCATAAAGAAGAACAACGTGCAGTTGATTCCGCCCACAAAAGCTGCTTTAAAGGAACATGTAAGAAGAGATACATACCAGGGCAAGTCATCACTCCAAGGCCAGTGCTTCAATCGCCTTTTCAATGGGGTTGGAGTGGGAATCCTAGTGGAGGCTATGAACCATTATGGACAACTTTTCTACAAGCAGCCAAGACATACCGAGCACTTATATCGTGCCAATGCAAAAAAGTTGTGACAGGCGATGTAGTTGCAAGAAAGTCCAACTCCTGTGTACTGCTATGTGTTTTTGTGAAGGAGAGTGTTTCAGTTGTGAAATGTAGTAAAATAGTACTTATAGTAATGTGAAATAGTTTTTTTTTTTAATTTTATGGAATAAGCACTTGTCCATTATTCTTCTCAAAAATAATAATAGAAATTTATTTGTAACAGTGTGTATTAAAACAAGATTATTGACAAGAAAGAGCTCTTAAACTTATGTCTTACAGTGTAGTCATTCTTGGCCACAATTTTGTATTAATGGCTGCCAATACTTTCAGGGGCTAGATCACATGTGCCCCAATATCTATATCTTTTATCAATATAAAGAGGTACTTCTGTGCCAAATCTCATGCTTTTATCGCAAAGTGCACAATTACTGCTATTCTTTGGTCTTATCCGCCCCATTGCATGCCAGTTATTCGTGTCAACAAATCACTAGCAAAACGCTGGAGCAGCTTTAAAAAAAAATTGTATATTATGGTATTGAATAAACTATAAAGCATGTGTGAAATGCGTATTTAGTTTGAATTCAGTTGTTTTTGGGGTTCAAGTTATTTCCTTTCAAATGGGAAAATTTCTGACACTAGCCTGATATTTTTGGTGTGTAACTTCTTTTGCGCTAACTGTCGATGTGGAAGGAATTGTCGTGAATGGCATATATATATTATATATATATATATATATATATATATATATATATATATATATATACTGCTCAAAAAATAAATTTTGGCACGTCTTTAGATGTTCCGAACTACCAAGTACAGATTGATCCCATGTTGCATCGTAACATATCGTCGCCTGCCAGTCTGGAGAAGACATGGGAAGCGATTTCGTCCAACAGCTGTACAATCTACAGTTGCTTCAGGACGTGGCTCCATTTTGTTTGTGCTGACATAAGTGTTGATACGAAAACAGATTCTCTGATAAATCGCAATGGATCCCTAACCGCTCGACAGTGCATTCACGAGATCATAGTACCACATGACATTCCTCAAGTGAGGAAACTTGGAGAAAACTCACTATTAACGCATGTTAATGCTGGAGCGCATGATGCCGACATCATACCGAGATTCCTACAAGAGCACCTCGTGCAACGAATGGAGTGGCCATCCAGAAGAGCCGACAAAAATTGGATCGAAAACGTCTGGGACCAACTGGAGAACGGAGCCGAGCGAGAAACCCAACACTACAAGCTTTTGAAGACGTCCTTCAGGATGAGAAGGGACGTTTGCCTCTGAACATGCGGCGCCTTGTCAGGAGCGTGAGAAGGCGTTTGTGAAACTGTTATCCGTGCGAGGGCTTGCAACACGCCTTATTAAGACGCTTAATTACCAAATAGCCATTTAGTTGTATGACCAGGAACCACTTAGTTTTTTGATACGTTGTGCAATGACATCATGTATTGAGTGTCCAAAAAATGCTTTCCATGTAAATTAGCAATTGTTGCAAAGAAGATAATTTGTTTTCATTCCGTGTCTGTCTTCGATTCAATATGTGTGCGTACCATGGGGGTACGAACTCCTAAATTCATAACAATTTATTTATTTTGCTGTGAACTTTCCTAAAGCAACTGCCTTCACAGAATAAATAAAGAAACATGAAATTAGTATGTTGAGTGCAAATACATTTGAATACAAGCAAATGTCGACTACCTATTCGAGCATAGTGACATTTTTCCCGTTCGGTTCTGAGAGATTTTAAAACCATCCGATATATTTGACTAGAAACGTACAATGAAACAAGTTAGCAGTGGCATTATGGAGTTATGACTAACAGGTCCGTATTAAGATTAGAAACTTTAGTTCGAATCCTGGTAGCGTTGTCAGAGTACTACTTTCATTCTTTCAAGTAAAACATTCGCGGCCCAGTGTGTGAGCAATTTACATACATTACCAAAAAAAAAAAAAAAAAAAAAAAAAATTAGGATGTCTAATTTAGCCGCTTGAAAATATACTACTTAGACCGATTATGTTTCACCTCAATACGAGAAACCAATTTTTTTCTGAACTCCATTCTCCAAGAATTAGAGAAATGCCATAGAAGCCGTATTGGACCATATGCACAACCTACCTCAGTAACTCGGTCAATTCCATACAGTTATAGGCCGCTAAAGAAAACTGGTTAACTTTAAACCAAAACGTAATTTCCATATAGATTATGCAGTGAAACTATGCAATCCACCCATACTCAGCTAATCTTAGAAATGGATAAGTTGAATTGGGCTGAGCTATCAGTGACCAATCCCTATGTAAGTCATCACTGGGTCAGCACTTTATAAACATATTTAGAAAAAATCTGTGATTTGTTTCAACTATTTAAAACCGAGCATTCTTGACACACATAATAATTCACTTCAGGAAACATTAGTTATTGTATGCCTTACATTAATATGATTCGAATAATATGACAATTTTTTAAATATATATATATATATATATATATATATATATATATATATATATATATATATATATATATATATATAAGTTATGACTTAATTTTCTTCTCTACTAGCAAGACAAAATATTTAATACTCTCCGCTACTAAAACATGACGTAAATATGGTTACAACACTGTAATAAAGTATTACATTCTAAAGACTCCTTGGCAGAATAGATAACGTGTCTGACTACGAATCAGAATTTTCCTGGTTCGAATCCTGGTAGGGTCTGGTAGAGATATTTTTGTTTCCATTTCACGCCACACTTAATAAATGTATTCTATTACATAGTTGCAGTTAAAATATTGCTATATCACATTATATTTTAAAGAACAACTTATTATGGATTTCTAACTGCTCAGGTTACACGTGCCGTAATTACTTCATAAAAATTTGGTTCTGACTCAGCTATGAAGCATACTTGCGAGTGAAAGTGAGATATGATTTTATTTTAATCTACCATAACATTATTAGTGTTTTCACTTGAATTTTGTTTAACTACACACAAAAATCTGCATATTTGATGAACCTGAAAATTTGTGTTTTCGAACACACGTGCGAAATTATGAACCCAAATAATGTAACAAAAGAATCACCATTTGTTTACTATACATGTGTGAGTGATGTATTTCCTTGCCCTTTTCTTCTTCTTGTTTCGAATGGGTCTACTTAGGAGCACGCATGTTCAACTGTTGAGCTTTGATATTTGCCCAGTATTGTCGCATCTTCTCCTGGTATAACTATTTTCTTTCTGCTGTCCAGGGGATTCTTCTCCTCAGAGGCTTTTTTTCCCTGAAATCCACGGTTTTTTTTTTCCTCAAGATATGCCTCACATTTTGCCTGTGTTGAAGATCTGTTATTCCCAGTTCCTTTATATCCTTCTCGGTTTCTGTCAGCCAAGTGGTACGAATCTTCTGGTTTCGCCAGAATGTGAACGGTCGGTTAGTCAGTCTGTTTGGAGACATTCCAGTCACATGACCATAGAAAGCAACCCTACGTTTTCTGGCGCGGTCAGAGAGCCTCTCTATACGCTGGTGAGCTCAGAGTTGCGCTGCCTCCGGAATTCCCTATATTACTCACCCTTTTACAGACAATGCACTTTTGCTATAGTCCATCTCACGCTTAGGTTGCAGTACAGGGCTTATGGCGCTCACTGTTGCCAGATTGTTCAGCAAGCTGAGAAACAAATGGGTGGTAAAGGAAACGGCCTGATTAAGTTAATTTTTATCTGTTTACCTCCCTGCCAACACGTAAATAAATTGAATCCTGCGACGCAAAGCTAAGCGGCTCCTTTGAAACTGAAGCCTGCGAGAAACCCTATCATTGTGATTGTATGGCGCGCTCGCAATGAAAATGGCATTTTTTTTAGGCTGGAAAAAGATAACACATCAGGCAACAGTGCACGCAGGAACAAGGACAGTGTTAACGACAGAAACCATGTATTGGAAAGAGGGAGTGAATGTCCATTACACCGCACACTGCAATCTAAGAGCGAGGCGCTATATAGGTGTCGCGTATGATAGGAAAATTTGCAGAGAATCAAGTGTTTTGAGTAAAGCGTTTACACAATATTATCATTGTTTTCGGGGGGAGGGGGGTTATTACTTATGTCATCCTTTTATAACCGATAGTAAAACGTCGACAAGGCGCCGCGTTTACAAAGTGCTCCGAATCACATAACTACATAACTAGGTTCTCCGATACTGAGTCATGCTGGTAGTTGGGCTAAACCATCATCGTTTTACCTCCAATCCACCGACGCACTGTCGTGCATGGCAACTGTGGAGTGGAAGAGTAACTGCGAATCTTACAATTATCGAATATTGCTACCAATTCCACTTGTTTGGAATGTCTGCGGAAGTGCGTATAAAACAAGTTCCTCACACACAGTGTTTAAAATAAATATTTAGCGTAAATAAAACAAAACTAGCCGGACACTCCTGTCAGGATTCGAACCCGGAATTTTCTGATCGATATTAAAACGTGTTACTCGTTACGCCACAACGTCACTGACACCTGCAGTTCTTATTAGCAGGAAGATGCGAAGCAGCTGACGATAATTAATATCCTGTGTGCTTGTCTCGGAAGGGTTGGGAATTTTATCATGTGTATTTAAAATTAAAAACTGTCACTCCAGCATATGACGCAATTTTTTTTTATATTTAATAAATTGTAATTACGTTATTCGTGTAATTTTTATAACTATTATCAGCATTTTTCATCGGCTACAAATAATGAAAATATACGTACAAAATTTTGTTTTATAATGCAGTACGGCGATACCAACAACGTATGATTTGTCTTTAAATTAATTACAACAACGTGTTCTAAATCGGCGAATTAATAACTTGTTAAGCTGAATTATAGTATGCTAAAATCTTAAACATCTTTTAACATATTACAAGCTATGAATATATGTTATTATAGCACCGATCCACCGAAATTTGATGGTTGTTCACTTCTGAGGTTGTCGAACCTTTGAGTTGCCTAGGCAGATCAACGATTCCATGTGAGTAGTGTGGTGTACTCTGCCAAGCAATAGCGTTTGTAATTCTCTCTTGTTCTTATTTCATTCGTCTCATCTCACAATATGTATTTCACTGGTTATTTGAGAACAAGAAGTGGTTTCAGATGTACGAAAAGTGGTTTTGTTTTGATTATTGCATACCATCAAATGCAATTTTTAAATTTTTAAAATATTTTTTAGTACATTTGATATGATATATTTTTAAAAATAACACATCAACAAAATAAAAATATTTTGTATTTCATTATATTGGCGTAACCATTTATTAAATATAGCTAATTAAACATTTTTTAAACACATGAAAAATTGCAAGAAGTTCCAAAATAGCTCTTTAGCCTCATTTCCTCTACATATATATGAAATTAAACAATTTAGAAACTGAATATTTTGTGCGGTGTCAAAAATGAAGAATTTTTTGGAGCTACATGGACAGAGTTACATAATTCAAAACTAAAATACGAAGACCACTATTTTAAAAAATGAGAGAATTCTACTTAAGATTATAATGTGGTCTTCCAAAGTACTGTTAGCAAGAAAAATGCGGAAGGACTCTGTTTAGTACATATTGAGACTTTCTAAAGTTCTTCGTGTAGGCGATATTGTGTATAAACAAAGCAGATTGAATATATATTCAATAAAATGTTTAATTTTATATTAATAACCACCACAATAGAGGCGGTGTTATATCATCTTAATTTTTCTCCAGTGATATATCATTTCAAGCAATAATAGGCAGAGTTGTGATGTTATAATTTTTTTATCCACTTAAAAATCTCTACTTTATTATGCCTATAGTAGTACAAATTACATATGTATTACATGTTGGAAGCCGTTTCAGTACTGACGTCATAAAACACAAAAATTCGCTTTATAGTCCAGGGCTGATATCCCATAACAAAGCGGACAAAAGAGGCAACAAATTATTAAATTTCAAAATCGTCCACGTACTACAAGCGTACCATTTTCTTTGAAATTTGTCAGTTTGTTTGGTTGATATGGTGCTGTAATACACAATATTTTTATGGCCATCATTTTAAAAAATATTTCCTAAATTAAAAAATTTGTCCACACAAGTTTGTGGTGGCTTTCCACATTTGGCGAAAATCTTCCAAGATGTGCCTGGTATGAGATGTAAACACCTCGTCTCTTAGGAGGTGCTAGTGATGTTTTAATTATTTGAACGGGTTTAAAACATTTTGGGGAATGGGATGAAGGAGGAACACAAAACCCACTCACAAAAAAGTCACACGTGTATGCACACAAACACGAATGTTATATCATAAAAGCCTTTGTTTCCTTCAGAAAAATACTCAGTACTTTGCATTACCCACAGGTATACAGTAGATCGTGTTTTTATAATGCAGTTTTTAAATCAGCATCTATTCAGGAAATTCAACTCCATCCAAGTTTCCAAGTTGTGTTAAGATAATTCACGTAAACTTTTACAAAAGTTTGTATTCTTGAGAATGAGAGTGTGTTATACAAATATTTACTTATAACCTACTACCTCTAATATGTGTAGATGGTTTATCAACAGGCGCTATTAATAGAACATCTCACAGTGTTAAATTATTTGTATTTACACATAAAAAAATACTGCATCGTATTTAGACTGTAGTGTATTCGGGCTTGCTCTAGTCGTTTCCTTCATACAAGCATATAAACATGAGGTGCCAAACTAAGGAGAGCTGCTCTACTAAGTGTAGGCGTTGTATCGCTGATCTGCCGCACTCTCTCCCGGTCCAGATACATACTTCTTCGTTAACGCTAATCTAAAACACTAAACATTGAGAATACTGGAAAAAGAATGAAGCCACGTAAAGAAATATCCTCCCGATGAAGGTATATTCTAGGCACGAGATATTGGTAGGTAGATAGGTAGACAGGGATTAAGGATGGGCATGATATCCCAGTCAACTTAGTGATGCAGTAGGTCAGGATTATAAAAAATTATGCGTTAACACGGGATTTTGTAAATTACAATTGCTCTTTGTTTTGTCTGGTGATTGTGATTTGTTTTTGGTCGAAATGCTACAGATTAACATTTTGTGAAAATAATAAAGGCGTATCAACAAGACGACTAGCAGCAAAAAAAAAAATCCTTACGGAATAATGAGAGAAAAGTATGTACTATTTGGTGATTTCTCACACAACAACACAAAAGAAACAGTCATTACCCACAACATCCAAATATTTCAATATGAAACTATGTGGAGCTATCATACCCACAAAAACACGTGTGATCCGAATTACAGAATTAGGAAAAAATTATATATTTTCACTACAAATACACATGAAATAATTTTTATTGATGTCCTTAAAGGTGTACGAAATAGGAAAAAGTTCAGAATTTTTCAGTAACACAAATTAGAAGTTTGTAAATTGTGTTGAAGGAGTGATCTCCATGGGTCGAATTACACTTGCAGTTACAAGTCCTACCCCACTGGTAGATATAAGTATACTCATATTACAAAAAGTACTCATGTGTACAATTGTACATATGTTAGAGACTCTAGACGGTGTTGGATTAAGTCACGAATGAATATCTCCTGAGACTCAGGGTCGTAACACACATTAAAACTTTTATTGTGTCTACGAGAACTACAAATTACTGGCACAGACAAATACACTAGAAGCCCAATACCGAAAAGTTTATACGTTTCTGCAAGAAATCCTGGCTGTGGTGTATCCTCCAGCCAACAGGTAGCAGCGCATCCGCTCACTAATGCATTTAACAAATTTAAAATTTCCGATGCCAGCATAAATGAGACTGAGGCTTTAACTTTCTTTTCTCTCTGGTAGCAATTTTTTGGGGCGATTACAGACGCGCAATGACGAAATCATAGATACAAATACAAGTGAAGAGGTACATGTATGTAAACAGTTAAAAAGGCATAATATAAAAATACCTTGGCGAGTATATGCTTCGGTGTTATTTGCTGTGATATCGTTTGTACCGCTTACGTATAGCTGTCCTGTATTTTTCTATTGCGTATTTGGCACAAACAATTTTTAAGGTGTGGCGTGAAATAAAAAAAAACTATTCTTGAGCGACCCCACCAAAATTCGGACCTGGAATCTTTTTATCAGTAGTCAGACGCGTTATTCATTACGCCACAGCGCTACTGAATAGGGATTACAATTTATATGCCTGTATACACTTTGAATATCATGTTTTAGTAGCTGTGAGTAATAAACCTCCTGTCTTGCTAGCAGGGAAGAATATTACGTTATATCTTGCATATATTATAAAATCTTCATATTATTTACATCTTATTCACGTAAAGTATACAATAACTCGTATATTATTATGTGGGTCAAGAATGGTCGGTTTAAATCGTTTAAAGAAATTACAGCATTTTCTAAATATGCTTATAAGGTACTGACCCAGCTATGACTTACATAGTGATTTGTCATTGACACCTCATCACAATTGAACTTATTCATTTCTAAGGTTAGCCGGATACGAGTGGATTGCATAGTTTCAATGTATTTATATATGGGAACTTGTAGATTTTGGATTCAAGAAAACCGGTTTTCTTTAGCGGCCCATAACTGTACGGAATTGACTGAGTTACTGAGGTAGGTTGTGTAGATGGCCCGGTAGGGTTTGTAATGCATTCCTTTTATTGAACAATTGGAGTGCAGGAAAAACAGGTTTGACGTAATATTGAAGTGGAAAGTAATCGGTATAAAGAGTTTATTTGCAATCGGCAAAACTGAGCACCCTAATGTTTTTTTTTTGTGGTAACATATGTGAATTGCTCACACACTGAGCCGCAAGTGATTCACTTGAAAGAATGAAAGCAGTACCCTGACAACGCTGCCAGGATTCGGACTAAAAATCTCTGATCTTAATACGGACCTGTTAGTCATAACTCCATAACGCCTCTACTAACTTGTTACATTGTATGATTTTAGTCAAATATATCGGATGGTATTAGCAGCTCTGACGAAAGAACGGGAATAAATGTCACTATGCTCGAATAGGAAGTCGACATTTGTTTTTATTTCAACGTACTTGCGCTCAACATACTAATTTCCTGTTTTTTTTTTATATTTTAACTTTGTGCAAATACACAGCTAAAAACAATTTTGGTCATGTCTTTAGATGTTCATACCCCCATGATACGCATACATATAAAATGAAAACAGACACGCGATGAAAACAAACCATTTTGCAACAATTACGAATTGACATGAAAAGCGTTCTTTGGACACTCAATACACGATGTTATTGCATAACGTGTAAATAAACAAAGTGGTCCTGGGTCACACATCAAAATGGTCACTTGGTAGTGTTGGATTGGTGGGTTTTTCGCTCGGATCCGTTGCTCCAATCGGTCCCAGACGTGTTCGATCGGATTCATGTCGGGACTTCTGGATGGCCACTCCATTCGTTGCGCTCGAGATGCTCTTGTAGGAATCTCCGAAAGATGTCGGCATTATGCGATCTAGCATTAACATGCATTAGTAGTACATTGTCTCGAAGTTGCATCTCCAAGTTATGGCACAAAGATCTCGTCAATATACCGTCAAGCGGTTAAGGATCCATTGCGAGTGATCAGGAGATGGGTTTTCGTGCCAAGATTAGTGCATGCCCGTAGACTGTACAGCTGTTGGATGAAATCACTTCCCACGTCTTCTCCAGGCCCGCAGACTACCACCTGAACGATATACCTCGGGATTCATCCATACTACGTAGTTCGGAACATCTAAAGACGTGACCGAATTTCTTTTTTGAGCAGTTTATATTTATGCCATTCACGAGAATTTCTTCCTCATAGACAGTTAGCGCAAGATATGTTACATAACAGCAATATCGGGATGGTGTCAAAACTTTTGTCATTTTAGAGGGGGAAAAAATGTAGACCAAAAATAACTGAATTTAAACTAAATATGCATTTCACACTTTGTAGTTTATTCAACGCCAAAATGTACAAATTCTTTAAAATACTCTTCAGTTTTTTAAGCTTGTGGATATCTGAAATATGCGTTGCAATAAAAGAAATAAAATAATTTTGGACCTTAGCTGTTTCGCTACTAGTGTTTAAAAATTTCACAGTATTCCAACATAAAAGTCCTGTACTACAATAGAAAACAAATCAAGAAATTCATTCTCTGTTAATAACTGTAAATCTCTCTTGTAAACACATATACTGTACACAACGGTTTTGGTATACTGCCGATTGGAAACATTTTTAATAGGGGTGGAAAATTACAGGTTTTTATGCCTATAAATATAGGAACCGATATCTCGCTTGGCCTCCAGCATAATTCCTTTTATGTATTTTTACTCGAGTTTTTGTTTTCAAGGTCAGTCAAGATTATGGGGTAAAGGTCGAGGTAGTCTGCATCTAACATGGTAATGGTAGTCTATAATGTATTATGCTTGCTGACTTTTATGTAATGTATAGTGTTTTTTTCAATGTCATTCAAGGTCATGGGGGTCAAGGTTGAGGTAGACTGCATCTAATATGGCGATGGTACACTCTAATGTATTATGCTTGCTGAGTTTTATATATTTTTATAGTGTTTTGATTTTCCAGGTCATTCAAGTTCATAAGGTCGAGGTAGTCTGCATTTAATACGGCAGTGGTAGTCTGTAATGCACTATGCTTGTTGACGTTATGTATTTTTTCTCGAGTTTTTATTTTTAAGGTCATTAAAGGTCATGAGGTCAAATTAGAGGTAGTCTGCATCTAATATGACGGTGGTGGTCTGTAATCTATTATGTTCACTCCCTTTAATGTATTCTTGGAATTTTTTTCAAGGTCATTCAAGATCATGAGGTTAAGGTCAAGGTATGTCTAATATGTCAGTAATATATTAGGCTTGTTGTTTTTTATGTATTTTTTTCTCGAGTTTTTTCAAGGTCATTCAAGGTCATATGTTCAAGGTCATGGCCATTGGCTTCCACTGTGGCTGATGGATAATGTCTACCAAGATGGTTGTCGCTTACCAAGATAGTCGTCATCTACCAAGATGGTGGTCGCCTACCAATAACGTGACCTCCAGTAATGTATAAAAAAAATGACGAACGAAAATATCAAGAAAGCGGAATGAGTATAGGTGAGGGGAGTAGGGTGAGGAAGTCAGTCATCTGATGAGCATGGTGCTGGGGGGACCTTCGGAAATGTAAGTTTTTCAAAAAAACATTTTATAAGTTTTTAATTTAAAAAAAATAATGTATCAATAATTTTTAGTAAATTAGAATAATACATTTTTGTGGATTTTTGTGAATTTTGTGAATTTTTTCATATTCAAGGTCAAAGGTCAAGGTCAAAGGTTAATGGTCCTGAGCCCCACTTACTCTGATCCAAGGTCACCTGGGTCACTGATATCTGTCACCTGTTCGGAGAAAAAATTGCCGTTTCTGAGGATTCTTTTTTTTTTTCGCAAAATGGAAAAAGGGAAATATTTAGGTAAAAGGGGCATTTTTAGGGCATTTCAGTCGATTCTGAGGGAATAAAAGGGAAAAACGAAGGCAGACGGTGACGTAACAATATGGAGGCTCCTCGGATCCTGGATCCTATGCCAGATACTTCTATGCCAGTCTCATCTATTTCCTACTACTTGTGTGGCGTGGTTATGGTGAAATTGTATGAGTTTAATGTAAAAATTAAGAAAACTTAACACATTGTCGGCCTATACTCGTCAAAAAGCCAAGTCGAAATACAGAAATCGTATATAGTTGGAAAGAGCATCTCAAAAGCAATCCAGTGATACCCGTAAAACCCCATATGATCGAGTGAAGCGGTGCCAAAAACAAAAAAAAAAAAAAAAAAAAACCTCAAAGCGTCCGAGCGCGTCAACGTAGACGTATTAACGCAAAACGATCGGCCGTGTCCCCAACACAGCCACACGCCATTTTTTTGCATTACTTTATTACCATCTGTGGATGGACGGTTTAGTTTGTTATGCCGAGTAAGTAACGTTATTACCATCTGTGGATGGACGGTTTAGTTTGTTATGCCGATTAAGTAACGTTATTTATCCCAAGTAAATTGTGGACGTGGCCTTAGTTCTGAAGTCTTCCTGAAACAAGTGGTTGCACCAGACATACAAGTGTTGATTTCGTTTCCGTAATGGGGAACTTACCGTCACTCAAGAATTTCTTATGCGTGGCGTAAAATGAAGGGGGAAAAAAGTACCAGACCGACCCTGCCAGGATTCGAACCTGGGATCTTCTGATCCGTAGTCAGACGCGTTATCCGTTGCGCCACAGGGCCGTTGTGTCATCAACGATCGTTGTAAATTAATCTCTTTATGCGCTACAGTTATTATAACTGGGGAGTATTTAATATTCTGCCATATTGTCAGTGGGGGAGGGGGGATTTTTAAAACCATTAGTGTATAAACATACTTATAGACTGCCTATCCAGCAAACTGTTTATGTATATTTATAAGTTTAACGCCCTCCATGTTTAACGTTAAGCTACGGTAAAAATTTCGTGTACACGTACAGTTAGTAAACATTAATGTACCCCAAAATCGCTTTCTTATATTATGATGTCGAAATCGTTTAATTAACCTAAAAAATTATTTTTAAAACACTTTTTTTTTTTTGCGTGTGTTTGTGCGTTAAGCTACATGCTAAAGTTCTCAGTTTTCAAACATCGCTGGACTTAGAAATATTTTGAAACTATGTTTGTACAGTAATGATCCACTAACAACAATTGCCAGTAACTAGATGCGTAATTCCCAGGTCCTCTGGTCAATGATGTTCCCAGTCGAGTCAAATGTTCCATGTGGGTAGTGTGCCGTATACTGCTAAGAAGATGAGGTTTTTCTCATGACATCATTTTCTCTCTCAAAAAAATCAAGCGACGCTAAATCTGATTCAGCGGGAAATTAGCTGCTTAAATCAGTTAGTACCTGATTTTTTCAACTGTCACTTTAGTCAATTTAACTGATAGTTTAGTGAAAAAAATGCCATTTTTCACACTTATTAAATCAGTGACAATTTCCAGTGGTTCATCGCTCATTTTATTCACTATTTTTCAGTGATATGTTCTTAGACAGACGGATAAGTTAACGTGTATCGAATGAAATAACAACGCATAAACTATTTAAACGAATACAAATAATTTCTAAATTGTGAGTCTCCTCTTTCATAATACCATTTTACGACGTAAAGGGTATAAAATTTTAAACTACGTACATACTTTCGATAAATTATTATTATATATTATATATTTTCCCCTCGCTTCCATAGGTTGGCGTAGTAGCTCAGTTGGTAAGCGAACGGTTTTAAAGCGAAGTGGGGTTAGTGTGTGTTCAATCCTGACCACCCGCAGAAAGTTATTTACTTATTTAAATTACTTTAAATTGTGCTATATAAATAGCGACTTTAGAAAATATGTCTATTTCTCATAATGATTTGGCTATATTTACGGAAAACAATATATAATTCACCACACGCATTTGACCGTCACATATTCAGTCAGTGAAATCGTTTAAAGTCACTTATTCAATCAGTGAAATTGTTCCACTCAAACCACCAGTGGTATTCCTCTGATTCTAAGTGGAGCCATTTTCACTGATTCGAGTTGTTGAATTTCACTACGAATCGGTGGTTTTCCCCTAATTCGAATTTAGAGGCATTCTACTGACTAGCCGGGAATAACAGATTTTATCCAGGAGCAGAAGATTCAATAACAATTTTGGGCAATGGGTGCCATCAAAAATTGTAATTTTAATATATAATATATACAACGTATTGCTAACAATCACCGAAAAACTCCTGTAGGTTATTCCTGACGAAAATGTATGCACCACTTTTCCTTAAAGTGATCTTTAGGAAAGCTATGCGCCCTCATAAAACGAGTTTTGAAATTATTTTCGTTACAAACATCACAAACTATTTGAGATTAAGCTACAAATCGGCGAATAGTGTTTTGTAGAATTGAGACCATACACCTGTGAAAGTGTGGCTAATAATATAACCCCCCCTTTCTTTTCATCAATATAATATAGGTTGCCACCCTGTGTTTTGCTATGAAACAGCACTCCTGTTTTCATAACTAAAGAGGGATGATTTTACCGAAAGCATTTTTACAGGTTTAAGATCTCCATTCTACAAAAAACGATTCACCGATTTCTTGTTGTAATCTCAAGTAGTTCCTGATATGTGTAACAAAATTCATTTCGAAACTCGATTTAAGAGTACACATAGCTCCTTTAATAATCTCTTTAAGAAAAGCCGGTACATACATTTTCGTCCTATATTTTCGTCAGGAAAATATGCTGGAGCTTGTTAGTGATTTTTAATAACATATTGTATAATACATCTAATAACATCATCTTACGTGTTGAATGTGTTGTCTGAACAGTCGCTTGGCAAACGTTGCAGTCAATATTTTAAATATTAAATAAACGTTTTATCATTAAAACTTCAGTGTAACAATATTACTCAATACTGGAGCGAAAGGCGTCTAAAATGAGAACATGTTCTGTAAATTATGACTGGACTAGGTATTCAATAGCTTTACGATAATTTGCGAGGGTCTTCGCATTCTGCAATCCTTAAATTGTCGCATAACATGCAACATGTGAAAAGTGCATCACGTATCGTTACTCCAATAACTGCAGGATGCAACATTTTTTTAATGAATTTTCACGGGAAATACTCCTACAAAGAGAGATGCAACCAGTCTGTGCTCGCCTTCAGCCCGCTCAGCTATGTCACATATTAGCGAAGAGATTACATTACTGCAGATCCAGTGAGCGCGTAATCCTTAGCTAATGGAAAGAGGAGCAACTGTCAACACGGGTATAATCCCGAGATAATGAGAGTCGTGAGAGCGAGGCCGTTTGAGCATGCTACGGAGTCATTAGTGGCCTAAGTGCCATTTGAATAACCTATAAACGAGTGCAGGAGAGAGCGATACTTGTAGTCGGCACCATTTAACCTGGGAAACAGATCATCCCCCTCCACCATCCCCCCTTCTGGGAGGTGTATTGTGGTTGGCTGACGGGTTATCCCACCCCTTCTGAGGTGTGCTATGATTGGCCGTTACTTGTGCGAATACCCTTTCGGTGGACAAAGCGGCCAAGCGACATTTGTGGGACTTTGAAACGTAACATGAACGTACATATGAACATAATATTCCTTTCACTTTTGTATCCACACTAAGTGTCACAAAAAAAGCCTTTGTAGCATGGGAATGGGCAACGTGGTATAGGGAATCGCCTTGTAACCATAAACCATGTTACCCAAAAATGGATTGAGGGCTTTTTAGAAACGCATTTCTAATAAATGCATCACTGAATCTTAAATGAGATACATGACACCTATATAGCTGAAATGAACTGTTGTCATCCTTCTCAAGCGAATTGTAGTTATAACATTCTTGTAAGGATAATTAGATACATGTGTACTTCCTAGGAGAATTGAAGTAAAGGCATAACACTTAAAAGTTTTTTATTAAATGCACCCCAGAAACTACAAATGAGATACATGAGTCCTATATAGCTGATTTGAACCGTTGTCATCATTCTTAAGCAAATCGTAGTTATTACACTCTTGTAAGGACAATTAGTTATTCTAATAGTATCCCTCTCTCCGATACCGATTTACAGGTTATTAAAATGGCACTTAGGCCACTAATGACTCCTTAGCATACTCAAACGGCCCCGCTCTCACTCTCACTACTCACTCTCACATACCATCTGTGTCCGTTTTCGCCACTGCATTGTGGCCAGACATTCTTAACACTTTAGATACAGGAAGTTCATATTTAAACATTTAGTGTGACTCCTGAGGGAAAACCTGAACTAATTTAATGATATATAGCAATAGGTACAATACAGAGAAAAAAGTCGCTAAAATAGTGACATGTTGGCTCGATATACTCCACATACCTATGTAACATAGACTTCACATACCTATGTAACATAAAATATATGCCACTGTTCCTTCGGCTATTATTAAAGTGAGAAATATACACAGAGTTTTGACGTCATGTACGTCGTTCTTTTGTCTAGGAAAAGCTACTAGTATGCGTTCATTATTTTTTGGGTCAATGTATTTTTAATACGACCAAGCACCTTGAGGCTTTTGCAACTTCGGGTATACTCGGCAGAACTCGCGCGTTCCCGAAGGTGGGTAGTACCTCTCTCTCGCTATTTCGTGCTGAAAAATATTACTTATTAGTTGGATTCCTCATTGGAGACCGACGTTCCATCCAGTTGCTGGCAAAAGTGAGGTTATTTTGCTAGCACGCGCGAAAGGAGTTTGATGCGGGCAGCAGTTATTTTTCTGTGCTATAGGCATTCTCTGATTCAGTAGTAACATTATAGTCTGTTTGCAGTTTAGTCACATTCTGTGAATTAAACCTTTGAAAAATCACTCCATATATGATGTGTATGTTTTCTTTCTAAATGTGTTATGTATTACAAACGTTTTATATACGTTTTTGTTGAATTAAACACTTGTTTATATTTTATCAATAAATTTTAATATTTAATTTATAATTAACATTAATAATGACATAAAGAAAGTAGGTGTCTCGGTAATGCATACGGTCCATTCACCGTTTCTTCAGATGTTTTGAAACAAACAGTTGAAAAATCATCCTGGGAGTGTAATATGTTAACATGTTTTTTCAATAACTTGTATACCACAAGTATATAACATTGACTAACTTTAAAATTAATATATTTTTTAATAAATTAAACTTTAACCTAGTATCTTCTATAACTTGTAATATTTATTTCGTATCCAATGCGAATTAAATGCATAGAGAGAGGCGATGATTTGGAAATTATTATTAAGCAATAGTTCACAGTTAAAATATTGTTTTAACCAAGATTTTTTTGGTGTGCTATTTGTAAATTAAACTTTGCCAATTGAAGATTTAATATTTTTATGTAGACCTGATGGAAACATATTTTATTGTTTCAGTTAAAAGTTAAAAGAATCAACACGAGATATGGTTCATAGGTCCTAGTGACGCAGTGTTTTTTTTTTTCGACCGAGGAAGAAACTGTGGGTGGAACGGAGCTTGTAGCCCCTCTCTCTCTCTCTCTCTCTCTCTCTCGCTCTCTCTCTCTCTCTCTCTATCTCTCTCTCTCTCTCTCACAGGAAGTTTCAAACCGCTAGTAGAAGCAGAAAATTATATATGTTTTCAATTTGAGCATATCTTGTACTTATTTCAACAAAAATAACGATTATTGAATTTTGTAATTTACAACTGAAAAGAGATTCCAATGTTTGAATACTTATTATAATATATTTAGATGTGATGGCGGAAGAGTTACAAATCCGAAGTTGGCAGAAGTGGCGAGTGGCAACTGGCGAGATGACATGACATGGCGTATTGTTGTTGCTAAAAGAAATATTTATTTTTCTTGATCCGAAAAATACTTCAAATAATTTCATCAAGTTTGTACATGTCGTGTTTTCTTAAACCCACCAAAGCAAGTTACGATGTTGTGATAAATCTGTGTTTCCACGGCAGTAATCCTACTTAAACGTGTGTCGTGATCACTGCGTGTGAAAGGGCGTGGCTTCCACTTCCTTCTCCTATGGCGGCTGCATCGTGGTAGTTACGCTGGCCCGGTGTGCACGATTGCATATACTGGACGTGCGAAATTTATAGCTTTAAACCATGAACTGCTTTTTATGACTCAGTTACTTATTTTCAAGACACGCCTGTTCATCACGATATAAATTCACCCTAGGTGTTTGAAACACAATTGTGTAAAGTGCTTAAGTTTTTGTGATCTGAATGTTTGCCTCGATCCCAAAAAAAATTGCTAAGCACAACCCGAAAATTTCAAATAAATAATCCAATAAAGCTAGTAAAATCTAGGTACCTATACAAAGAAATATGAGTGGAATAGAAGTTACGGTAGGTGGATTTGTGTGCATGATCACCATTGTCTTTTAAGATTGTCGCTGCTACGTATAAAAAATAAGCGATACAAATTGTACGTTTGAATTCACTGCCTTTTTCGTTAGACTGGTTGCTCCTTCGTTTTAATATTTTTCCAACTAAGGCTGTCCTTTTAACGAAATAACTCAAAACACACCAATAACAAGTTGTTAAATCCAAATTTTTTTTCTCCCACAGGTGTAACATGGTTAAACACAGTCGCGGCAAAATATTAACATGTATCATATGTAATGTGCTGTATTGTACAAATATGTTAACAATGTAAAAGGCGAGTCCTTGAAAAAGGCCCAGTGCCGATGCTATCCCGCAGCATGTCCTCACCAGTGCCTTTCACAACTTTTGGTGTCGTCTGCACACCTGCCTCGAGCTCAATGGCTGCCACTTCCAGCACCTACTCTAGGTATTTTGTTCTCACACTGGACTGTATGTCCTCATTCCCTCGCTCCGCTACACACATGTCCCACGGGGCCTCTTTCAAAGGAATCATTCTGTATAATAATAACCTTAAGAACTATCGTCAATACAGACATTGTTAAAAAGTCATAAAGCGGACCTAAATTAGTTTCTAGGCCTAAATTGTGAACATTCGTACACAATGATTTTTTTAATATGACAAAGTTATTGAGCAGCTGTAAACAGTAAACATTGCTTTGACATCTAAAACGTAGAAGTCGCATGGCACTCTTTATGTTTACGTGTAGCGAAAGGATATGAATTGGTAACCGAAAGTAGAAATTTAGCAGGGCTTCAGAAAAGTGTGAAGTAACTGTGAATGGACAACATTAAGAAATAGTTCTTATGGAAAATATTACACTGAGCGCGCACGAAGGCTGTGCGTTGGCCCTCTGGTGTAATTTTCTAGGCTTTGTTTGCATTAGGCGGAGGAATATCCTGGAAGTAGAACTTTATCGTGGCTTCAGAAAATTTGGAAGTAACCGTGAATGGATTATAACTTGAATTTCCATTTCCTCGAAGTATGGTATGCAGAATGCATTCTATATATTTTCATGTGTATATGCATTACGCCAGAACGCCAGAATTAATCATTTATTTATGAATTTAAATAAAGAAATCTGTCGTTAGAAGCATAAAATGTTACGTCGAGCCATTGAGAAAATATTCACTCTCGAATATTTTTTTTAACAATTATATTTATGCTGTACCATTTCGTATTGATTAATTCAATGACTCAGTTCAACAAATCAAGTATCTTTGTGGCTGCGGGAACTGTGATCATTATAGAACTAATATCAGTGGTACAGATTCGAACATGACAGACAGGGTAGTTTCAGTCTGTTTCCAGTAAGTAAATATTGCAATTTTACATTTTTAAAATTAAGAAGAATGACAAATATACTCAGGCTTCCCAGGACCAGTCACACTAACCAGTATTATTTTTATTTTATTTTATGAAATTGTATTTATTTTAATGGTCCAACGGAGAATATATATATATATATATATATATATATATATATATATATATATATATATATATATATATATATATATATATATACACATATATGTCAGAATTTGAAACCTACATTCCTCTCTCAATAACAAATATGCTCACGGATCTTAGACAAGACATTATGCAAACTATATCCTATAAGGAAATTTTTTTAAAATAAATCTTTTAAAGGTGGAAAACAAAATCCATTTAAAAGTTTCAAATGAATGTATCAATTTATTCGATTGAAATAATGTACCGTATATTATTTTAGAATAGAATTTTGGAAGGGGCCATTGTAGATACTGCATTTGTATATTTGACTGTTTATTTCAAAATTGTTGTTTGACAGCTTGGTGGCAGTGGTACGTAGATGGTTACTTTAAAAGAAATGTAAGAGCAATATCCTCTTTGAATATATATATATATATATATAAGGACTGTAGTTGGTGCCTTAGTACTATAACTGGAATATTTCGGGCATCGCTTGGCACAGCCATTAGAGAAACAAGTGTAATGATGAAAACGTTGGCTTGCCATTTGTCAGTGTGATTTGTAACGCCAAAGCCTTCCTCACGGTGCATTAACTCTCCACTAAAATACCCCTCTTTCATCATTTCGTATTTTTTGCCAGCAGTTTTTTTTTTGCCAGCGCGGGAGCAGAGCAACACCCCTTTTCCTAACGACTCGAGCGATATTTTCCTTGTCATCTCAGTTTACTACCTACCAATTTTTCTTAGACGTTAAGTGCAAACGAATTATTACGTGATAAAGAGAGAGAAATCATTTTCTAGGTAATGGCGTAAAATATTATCGTTTTTCTCAGATAGGGAAGGTTTAGTAATTTATCCAGTGAAACTCTCAGGGAAAAAAGAATTTTAAGTATAACAATCTACTTCTGAGAAGATGAAAATAGGACGAAAAATGTACCATAGATGTAAAAATGGATTTGAAAAAAAAAATGAAATTTAGTAAGACCTTACTGCACTTAAAGGTTACCAAGCCGATGGAATTTTAGCCTAGCTTCTTTTGGAAAGGTGGGCTTATGTAATCAGCCGAATGTCTGTTAGGCTGTATGTCTTCCCTTTCCAATTTTCAGTCCCTGAATAGATTGTAATAACATTTTGCAGGAATGCGTTGCCACTATCAACCATCGCGAATCAACCTTTCGTAAATATAGATCTTCCGTATCTATAAAACTCTAAAAGTACAAACTTCCGAGAGTAAATGTATAAGTCCGCCAAGACTGCTTCCGTCGACATAGGTGCCCGACGCACGTTGCACGAGATAGCTGCATTTCGCTGACGCATCCGCAGCCCGTCACGGACCGGTCAGTGGCTGAACGACAACAGAACGGTCCGGCAATTTTACCTTCCTCGCCCCACATGCTATGACAGCCCGCACGTGCTCACCCAAAGTAGTTTACGGCAAAGGGCAGTGTAATTAGAGGTAATTACCAACACATTATCTCAATGCAAACATTTTTTAGTAAACATGTTTTAGATGTATAAACATATATGCTCATACATTTAAAACATTTACAGATCACATTACAAAATGTGGTGGCGTTATCATATCTTGCCAAGATCCGTTCATTAATATATGTAGTCGGAATTAAAATTAAGTTACCAGCGTAATACCCTGTGTGAACTAACTTCGTTTCTTTATTATAATTTATTTTCTGAACGATCACCAACTCAAGAATGGTCATTGTTCAATGAAATACAATTTTTACGTGATCAGTAATGATCACTTGCTTACTTATGCCACTTTAAAGTCTGGTTTTAAGAATGGCTATACTTATTAAACTATACTTCCCTGTGTGTATGTGTGTTTATGTGTGTGTAAATTTGTGCGTGTGTACCCTTGCAAAAATCTGAGACCACGCTGATTTTCACCAGTTTCGGAATAGTTTAAGTAATTCGGATTCCCTACTTTAACAACACAAGTTACGACCCCACTGACTGCTCAGTTTGAAAATTACGGCCTTATAATTTAGTTTCCGAACGGAAAATTGTTTTATGAGATCACTTTAGTGTGCGTGCACCTTCGTGTATGGATGTGCGTGTGTGCATTTCAGTCCCACCCTAAAAGATTTTTAACCTGCGAACAGAATGTTACTAAACTCGGTAAAGACGTAGTAGGCTAAAAAGAAAGGCCATTCTACTTTTATAACTTTTGACACCACGGGTGCTTATCTGAGAAATTGCAGCCATTTTAATGTTTAGGAGACTCTGTAATATCTCGGGAACCATTAAGAAGTTTAGACCAAATTTGTAGGTTGATGATTCATCATATAAGAATCTAATTTGGAAACGTATATTGTTGCTGGTTCTCCATTTTGGGAGATAGGACAACGTGAATAAATAAAGCTTTTACATCAGTTCTCTGACAGTACCCAACCAATTCCTACTAAATTTGGCATTAAATAATTGTGTAGTGAGCCACGGAAACAAT
This sequence comes from Dryococelus australis, assembly GCA_029891345.1. Taxonomy (NCBI): domain Eukaryota; kingdom Metazoa; phylum Arthropoda; class Insecta; order Phasmatodea; family Phasmatidae; genus Dryococelus; species Dryococelus australis. The sequence continues at coordinate 34,124,648 of CM056998.1, read as the reverse complement.
TGCGATTTAAGATGATAAGACACTGTTTCAAACGTGCCACATGAAAAATAAAAATCTTATGTCATGCCTCGGAAGACAATCAACCTATTTTTGTCACATTTGGCTAACAAATAACACTACGATACTTGATTAAACTAATGTATCTTAAGTAGGTCAGGTACTCACTTCCTCTTTAGCTTAGTGTGCTCTATCTAAGAAACCATACATCAAATTTAAACTTACCTTTGCAGGCTGGCAGTATCTCTTACAATCATCAAATGTGTTTACACACAGTCTTCTTTGACTGCCAGTTTGTAAGATATCATGTTATAAAAAATAAAGATTTTATGTTAAGATGGCAAAACAGTCGACCGATTCCTACCATATTTCGCAAACAAGCGATACTTTAAAAGGCCATGTAAATAGATGCCGCAATAAGTTGGCCAGACGATTAATTCCAGCATGCAAGCCATATAAATATTTTACGATTAGTATGCTGTGTTTACGGAACCACGGACCTGATTTTAACTCATCTTACTATGCTGAAAGGATCTATTACATATATTAAATGCACTGAAACAGAGCTCCTTGTGTTTTCCATTTTGTAAGAAAGCATAACATGGTTAAATATAAATTTTATATCATATACTAGTAATAGTACTCAATAGGGCATGTAAAATTATGTTTTAAAGTGAGCTTTGCACTTATTTTCAAAATAATAACAAAATAATTATTTCAGATTAGTATGATGTATTCAGAAAACCATCTACCCAAATTTAAGTTAGCTTCATATCCAGGAAATATATATTACAGCCAACAAATTTTTGTACGCTGATCTTCTTTTGTGTAGTTGATTCACGATAACTTCGGCCTTTTCTGAAGTCCTGCCAAATTTCTACTTTTAGTTACTGATAACGTATCCTTCCACTACACGTAAACATAAACACTGCCATGTGGCTTCTACTTTTATAACTGTCAAATACGTTGGTTGCTGTTTACAGCTGTTCAAAGAATTATGTCATATTGCAGAAACCATTTCCTACGAATGTTCACAATGTAGGCCTATGACAATATTTAGGTCAGCTTTATAACCATTTGTTAAACATGATATAGTACTTTGCACATAATAAACATTAATATTTTTCTACTACGGTGTTTGTTACAACTGTGGCGGAAACAACAGTAGTATTTAACCTGTTGTTATTAATATGTGTTTGGAAGAAAAATTAAAACGAAGGGACAACCAGTCCAACGAAACGACACAGTAAATTCAAGCACACAACTCGTGTCGCTTATTTATTGTACTACGTGGCATCGACATACGTAAAAGATAGTGTGAACATGCAAACACGTAGGCCTACCGTAACGTTTATTCCGCTAATATTTACATGCATTGGTACTTACTGGTCTGTAGGTTTATTTTAATATATATTCAAATTTATCTGGGCGGGTCTAGTATTTCGTTGGGATAGTGACAGACATTCAAATCACAGAAACGTAAGCTCGTTTCACAACTGTGTTTCGAACACCTAGCGCAAAGGTACAACGTTGTTATAAATAGACGTGAAAATAAATAATTAACTTCGTCATAACATCAGTTCATGGTTAAAACGTATGAACTTTGCACATATTTGAAATCCACAGGCCTGCGCAACGATTACAACGCAGCCACCATAGACGGAAATGGCGGTTACGCCCTTGTACACGCAGCGATCACAACACTCATTACAGTATATTAATTAACCCTGCCATGCCGTGGAAACATATTTATCACAACATTGTAACTTCCCTGGGATGTTTCAAAAACAAGAGTACGAACTTGACGCTTCGTTCAGAACACGCCGTGTCATGCCACACCACTGCCAGTAATATGCGCTGGGTATAATCCATGGAGGTAATAAATAAATGACAATCGCCCGCCGCCGTCATATTGGGAACGTTGACCAAATTATAAATTCTCCTTTCCACACCACGTCTACCAACCTGCTGGATTTGTAAGTGTCGCGCAACGAGCTGTGTCACGCCATCGCATCTAAAATATGTCTTTGCATCTAAATAACATATAATACGTATTTAAACAATAAATACTCATTTCAGTTTAAAATTACAATCTCAAACATCATTATTGTTGCTGCAATTGGTATGAAATGTGCTGAAATGAGAAATAACAAAATGTATACCTTTCCTACACAGTTGGTACGATCTTCCCGAGAGAGCGAGAGAGAGAAGAGAGCCAGAGAACTAGAGAGAGAGAGAGAGAGAGAGAGAGAGAGAGAGAGCGAGAGAGCGCGACACGCTCTGCTTCACTTATTGAACCTTTATTCCGGACGGAAAATAAAAAACCACCAGTCTACGCACGGGAATTTGAGGCGGATATTTTTAACTGCAGCAATGAAATGTGTTTCCGTCAGTGCTATCTAACAATACAAATATATCAATTGGCAACATTTAACTTACAAATAGTGTACATAAAAACGAGGTTAAAAAATATTGTAACTCTGAACTGTTTCTTACCAATTATTGCCAACACATTGTTGCTTTCGCTGTTGTTAGTTCATATTTAATACTTAATAAACATTACAAATTATAGAAGATACTAAAGTAAAGTTTAATTTATTCAATAATACAGTACACTAAAGTTTTCCACAGTGTTAAATATTTGTGGGATACGAGTTATTATAAAAAACGTTGACATAATACGCCTAGGGTGATTTTTCAAAGGTTCGATTCCAAAAGGCCGAAGAAATCGTGAATGGGCTATACGTTATTTTGTAAGGCAGCGCCACGTTAGTGAATACGTATTTATTGTCATACCTCAGTAAACAATCTACCAGTTCCTATCGAATCTGGCAAACATGTTATACTATGGCACACTACCCACATGGAAAATTGACTCGACTAGGAACCTCATTGACCAGATGACTTCGGAATTAGGCACGTAGTTACTGGCAATTATGTTGTCATTGGGTCAATAGTGTACAAATATAAGTTTCAAAATATTTCTAATATGCCAGAGTTTTGTACTTCACGCAAACAAACCAACACTCGTGTGTGTGTGTGGTGAGACCAGGTGTTTCAGGAATACTTCAAATCTAAAGCCCCGCCAGCAATCGACCTGGCATAAATAACTTACACGGCATAACAAGCGAAACCGTCCGCCCACAACTGGCATTCAAGTAAAGGAAAATACCTTCGTCCGACCAATCAACCATACAAACGATCTAATTCAGTATGCGGTAGTTAAGAATCCATGTACCCTATTTCAACTTGACTTTGTACTGTGGCTCTGTCTGTTACAACAATCAAATATGGCTGCACAGAACCGCTTTAGTCAGCAATTTTGTAAGATAACGCCACATTAATGAATAAGTTTTTACGGATATTAATTATCCGATTTTCACCAGACATTACACACTAGTAGTGCTACTGTAGAACATCTGAGGTTCTTATCTTTAAACTGGTGTTCATATAAATTATTTAGAATAATGTGTCACCGATTAAACTATTCAACCAGTTTCATCCAAACTTTTTGCTAATAGAACCAATTAGCTGTTTTATGTGCGTGTATGCAGAGCGTTTCCAAGCATTTTTGTACGAGAACGCCACATAAGAATATATAGCTTTTACGCCATTGTATCTCGGAAACCAATCAACTTCTTACCCTCAAATTTTGCCCACTAGTAGATATATCGTAGGCCATATAAACTTCATGAGTTAAGTAGTTTGGACACTTAGATTAAAAATGACAGGCCTTTACATATTTAATGTTACTATATCCGCTCTACCAAAACGTTAGACTGATTACACCCGAAGTTGATTCTCCAAATCTTACCTCGATACTGTAGTTGATTGCAAGCGGGCTGGTGATATGATTTTATTTTGGATAGAGTGCTGCTTAACTCGCGTGTATACATATTTCTAGTACCATCTATAATTACATTGTTATTAACAATTTAATATTTCAAGTTCTACTTAGCGTATAAAATTCTAATATATTCTTCTAAAATACTTCATCTGTGTAGAGGAAAGTAGGCTAATTTGTTACATTGCCAAGTCTTTGTGTTATGCTTGTAAAACCTTCAGCTACTGTACACTTAAAAACAAGATAATTATATAGTACTAGATTTTACCCGCGGCTTCGCTCGCATGAAATTTAGGACTTGAAATAAATATTCGGTTCTCTAGCCACTGAACTACTGCGGCCCCACTATCGGGTGCTCTAGCCACTGGGCTACTGCGGCCCCACTATAGGGTTCTCTACCCACTGAGATACTGCGGCCTCACTGAAGGGTTCTCTACCCACTGAGATACTGCGGGCCCATTAAAGGGTTCTCTACCCACTGAGATACTGCGATCCCACTATCTGGTTCTCAACCCACTGAGATACTGCGGCCCCACTATCGGGCTCTCTACCCAATAAGATACTGCGTCCCCAATATAGAGTTCTCTATCCAATGAGCTACTCAGGCCCAAATATTGGGTTCTCTACCCACTGAGATACTGTGGCCCCAATATAGGGTTCTCTACTAACTGAGTTACTGCGGCCCCACTATCGGGTTCTCTACCCACCGAGCTACTGCGGCTCTTGGAAAGGAATGTAAGACAGTCCATAGACAAAAAAGAAAAGAGAAATGATGGATTTTTTTAACAGAGCTTTTTTATGTAGTAATCCTAAGAAAAGTTTAATCCATTACCTATGTATATCCCTCATAATCATATTTTCGGAACCTTTTGAGATATTTTCCTGGGATAAAATGTAGCCTATGCCACTCTCCGGCACTCCAACTATATCTGTGCAAAAAATCACGTCGATCTGTTGCTCCATTTTGACGTGAAAGAAGGACAAACAAACACACAAACACGCTTTCGCATTTATATAGTAGTAAAGATATTCTGACACGCAGTCTGTATGTAACATTCATGCTCATTATTATTCGGTATCATGCTTTCAATTGAAATTACGTAAGACATCGTTACGTACTTATAGTGGTTTTCTAAACGCTAGTTTCGGAAAAGACAAGCCAATGGGAACGTATTTATTTACTATGTGATTACGAAATTCAATTTTTCTAACTCCGTTATATCCCACAATCTAAGCCTATAGTATTAACCACCAAATTTTCTCACGTAGGCGAAAGCTTAGAGTTGCAATTTAAATTATTTGCTGATTGCAGTATTATCAGCCTGACATCGCTCCCAATTTCTTGGTATACATTGAAGGGAATGAGTTCTAAGTAAGTTGTTGCTGATATAACTAATGAACCTGCTTTCCTCAACATTGCTACGATTAATTTTTAAATAATTTCTTAAAAGCTGAGTTGGTAGGAAGGACTTGACTTCCCTATGTAAGCTACAACTTTATGAATGAAACCAGAAACTTGGGCAACAGTAGTGAGACAATTGCAAATACACACATGCCTTATCCTCGAGATGAACCCAGAAAACCTAATACCATAAGCTAGCGCGCAATCCATTGGACTACCGAGGTCGAATTCGGATCATCAGTTTCGGATTTAATCAGTACAATGTTTCGAATGATAAGGTTTACTTATCAAAAATATTTACAATGCCTTTATTTTCAAAATATGTGACTGAGTCATATAAAACATGCAATATTACATGGCATATCGTAGCGCTACTTGTGTGAAGAATATGATGAAAATCGGTTGTTTGATCCCTGAGATATGACACAAAAAACTTTATTTTCTTACTTGATGCTATAGTACAAAATTTCCAGGAAAAGAGACTTTAAATACAATGCTACTAATGTATACTGTCTACATACATATTTTGTCCTTCGGTAGCATTTTTGATGTGAACAATTTGGTACAAATTTATTTGAAATGTTCTAGTGTAACATTTGGTACTCGAGACATGGCATAAAACCCTTCATAATTTTCATGTGGCGATCTTCATAAACAGAGGTCAAAAAGTTATGTAGTTGAAATATCGATGATTGTATATACCGTCAATATACAAAGTTAAGTGGAAATATATAACACAATTTTGTAGATATCGCTCACAAAATAAAATGATTTTATAGCCGCCAATCTGAAAATAAGTGTGTCCGTAAAAAAAAAAAAATCTATTATGATGGCCTACGACAATTCAACATGATCGCCAATTGTTGTAAGAATGGGTTAATTGTTTCCCGAGATACGAGATAAAATCATAATTTTTATTGGTACGACCATCTTACAAAATGCAGAGAAATGACATTCTGCATAGACAAATTGGATGGTTGTAATAGGTAGACCTAATTTCAGCATACAAAGTTATGTTGGAATTCGTTTCGTTAGTAAAATATACTGAGCTGAAATATTTACAGTCACCACTAGTGCCTGAACTACATAAAATATACCAGTTTTCATCACTGCTATGCATATCTAGGTAAATAAAAGTTCTGGAAATATGAATTTTTGCCAGAAAAGACAAAAAAAAAAAAAATTTATATGGCCCTTTCTTTTACTTTTGTCATATTAAGTGTATTCCAGGGGGAATAAAATTCGTGATAATGGTAAACTATCTCCTTTTTAAAGCTTGCCTGTGCAGTTTCCTTAAGCGACAAGAGAAAAATACAAAGATAAGGGCGTAGATTAATATGTGGTCTTTCATAGCGTGTAATAAAATCCCTGTGTTACAGATCTAATTTACACAGTACAGCGTCACGTCGGAAACACTGCACGCCCTGCGCGTAGGAGCGATGAAGCGCTAGGCGTTCGTGTAACTATCGTCCGTATCGCTCCCTCGTTCCTTGACCTTGGACGCGCAGCTACATAGTCCCCCTAACGCTGGGGCTAGGTACCGCGCAAATGATTTTTCCGTCTCACGCGGAAAGAGAAAATGGCGGATTTTTTCATGGCGGATTTTTTCATGAGTTGCCATAACCTCGTGAACTAAGATTTTGTAATTAAATAATGGATCTTCGAAATAGTCTCTTCCGTATACAAAAAAAAAAACTCTTAAAAATGGTTTGAAGGTAACAGAGAAAAAAAAAAGTATATATTCTTGAGTACGTACGCTTTAAAGCCCCTGTGTCGCCCGTACATATGTGCCTCATTACGCACGATGAATATTTTTCTAAAAAGAAATAAACCTGAAAATAAATCTTCGTTACACATTCGTGCAAGATTGTTGCTTTAACAGCAGTCTCCTGTAATGATTCGTATATTACCCTTCATGTGCGATGTAGCTTTGTGGTTATCCTCGTTGAATTTTGCACAATAAGTTGAGATTTCGCGAGTTCAAGAGAGCTGTGAGTCAATATTTTGGAACGGACAATTATTTTTCAGTGTTTTAAGTAGTTCTTTTAATTTTTTACCGTACAAATAAGCTATGGGACTTTTCAAATATCTGAAATTTTCATCCACATAGTCCTACGCATTTTTTTTATTATGTATTATGCGTTAAAAATTACAATGAACCAAATTGAATTATATTCAACGTACGGAGTATTTATTATAAAAGAAAACTTTAAGAGAGAATATTCTTTTCGTTAGATTGCATTGTTTGAGTAAAATTTGCGTTTCCAAAAAATGTTACTGTTCCAAACTCCTGATTTTCGCTGAATTTTTGTCAATAGGCTAGGCATGTTAGTGTTAATAACATATGGTTATCAGAACACAAGAACAGCGTTTGTAAAAGTATACGCAAAATATGAAATATCACAGCTGACAACTTCGTTCTAGATAATCATGTTTCAAAATTATAATAGATGTTATTAATATGTCTATATTTATACATAATTTTTCTTCGCAATGCTCATTTCAGTGACGTCACAGATGGCTGTTTGGAAACTTTTAAAACAGAAACATGCCTCGTTGTTATTCAAAAGAGAGCTATTTTACTATGTACGTGAGTGTTACCAACTGTCATCTCAAAGAGTGAGCTAATACAATTTTTTTTTTTTTTTTGCGCTGAAGCAAAGTATGACGATGGTAACAAGGAATAGTGGTCATAATCGCTAAAACGCAATCTGAAACACAGTACAACGCGAAGTTGCTTTCGGAAGCAAACGACCGCCGATGGGTCATAATGCGCGCGCCGGCCGCAGGAGTAAGGCCGAGAAATGCATGCGTATGCTTCGGTTCACAAGTAGTTGACAATATTCGCCTGACGAGAAGGAAGACGCAACCAAGTATACAGCACATTTCGAGGGCAGCCAAGTCCGGCGACGGGCTGTATCGGAACAACCGCTGATCTCTTGATGCCAAGAATTTCGTTGTCAGAATTTCCTGACTTTATTATTGGTTCATTGTGATGTTTGTTCCGGGGGAAGGGGTCACCCTTCCTCACCCTGCTGGGTAGAGTATAAATAAGGGCTTCAATTAAGTCTCCCGACGGTTTTTATTAATATATTCATTCTTGTCTATGGATGTTTGCTCAGGGCTGGCTGCGCATAACCTTGGCATATGTTGTAGGGACAGTAGCTGTATAAGTCCAAACTTGAAATGATAACTAAAGAACTACTTGGAAGATACATCTTGTATAGAAAATCTCGCAAAAATAGATTTACAAGAAAAGTTAATTTATGTAGAAAAACTAACAATTAAATATCCAAGTTGGCTATAAGATTTTAATAACAAATGCCCACAAGAAAATTAATTTTCGAAGAAGTTCCTTCTAACTGAAATGCGAATAAAAATTTTACCGGTATAGTTTCCTTACACGGGTAAATTTTCTCTATGTGCGTACATCACTTTATGCGCTGATAGGGGTTGTAAGGATTAAGTTTAATTGTGTTGGTGTTGGTGTGGCTGTACTCTGGGATTTTCATTGTTTACCTTTGATAATAGCCGCAAGGTCGGACAGAAGAGCTGTAGATGTGTAAACAAATTTTAGTGACTCTTAAGAGACTGTTGATGATTCAGAGAACGCTAGAAAATTGTAAATAAATAAATAAATATATATATATATACACACACACACATGAGGTGATACAACGCGAAGTTCACTTTGAAGAAGTCTTTGCGTATTCAGAGCCAATGCTACCTGTTCATGAGGAAATAATGGACAAAATAAACAGCAGGAGAATGATTCAAAAAGAACGTTGATGGCAAGAGATTAATCAGCTGGAATATCAAAAAGAGATGGTCTGATCCGCCTAAACAATATATGGAAGAACTAGGTGTGGAGTGGTAAAAATCTAATACGAAGATGAATTACACGAGAAAAAAAGCGGCCAACCCTCATTAATACATTTCCTAGATGGGAAACTGGAAGGGGTCCATGATCATTAAGCGTGATTAAATTTTTTTTGTTACTACATTTTCCGCCTGATTTATCTGAAGGAAGCATTTTGAAGTTCACATCTTTGTAATAGTGCGTGTTTCAATAGTAATTTCTTCTTATACAAGTGTTTACTGCAATGTAGTCAGTATACAACAAATATTCTACGTCGGAAAAATCAGACCAACATAAACAGTATGATTTGGTTCCTTGATTTGTAAGGGATTAGGGAATCGGAGCTGGAGCTGGCCGGTCGTCATCTTGTTACGTCACTGCCAGCCATCTTGGATGTAATTGGCCTTGACATTTGACCCGTGACTTTGACCCTGGTGACTTCTGACCCAAAAAAATAGCGAATAAATTCCACAAAATTCTAAAAAAGAAATCCGAAAAAATTTGTTATAAAATTATTTAAAGATTATTTTTTAAAAATATTAAAAGGATCCTCAGAAATGACCCATTTATTCTAGAAATGATGCCAGGGATCTAATAGGACCTGCATGTTTTCATCCGGGGCGAACTAGTATTTGGGTTTTCTCAGAGTGCTCCCATACCGCGAAGATGAATTGCGAATACGAAGGTCTGCCTTTGACCTCGACGAGCACGGAGCCGCGACCTGCATCTTCGCTACCTGGTTGCCGTTAGAGCCGATACCGCGATCGAGTTTCGACCTATGGTCAAAATGCGTGTCGGCATGAGAGAACGACCTGTAGGAAGAGTACTTTTCGCACGATAAAGCATTACGACATTTGTCTCGCCGCACTGTTTGTGCAAGGTGTTACGATGAAGGAACATACCGAGATCTGCAAGCGTTCGTCTACTGGGAGCCAGCAAGTGATTTCGTCAATACATCCTGCTACATAGACGGGTACTGTTTCCCCAGACGATTATGACGAGACTGTTAATGATACAGGTGGAATGAGTGCAGCACAATCAGTTCGTGTGGAAGGTACACTTGCAAGACGTTCGCGTGAAGTCGACAAACTTAAAAATAAACGACCGTCAGCTCTAAATACTGATGAACCCACAACTCCTGCTACAAAAAAAAAGTAAACTTGATATTGGAGATGAAGCAGGAAGTGAAGACGATCATGAAGACAGCATTGATCATGACTATGACGATAATGATAGTGTTGAAGACGATGATGATTCTCTTGACGTTCCCACACATTTCACCAACGAGCTCCTTTCAGCAAGTGCCGTGAAGACGGTAAAAGATTTCGAGAACACCGGCTACATGTTTACCGAAGATTCGAATAAACTTGTTGATAAACTAAAGATGACAGTAGAGAAGAGGCACTCAGAATCATACACAGCAAATTCACAATTCAGAGTGGAACAAAGCAGGTGCGTTTCTAGCTTATATCAGATTTTTGGAACTATTTTCCTTGTATCCCTCCACGGACAGTCTGTACTGACTGACTCCTACAGACTGCCTCCTCCTCCTCAGGACCTACAGACTGACTCATGCACGTGATTTCTCAGAGCTTGTACGTGATTGGTCGGCTGCAATCACGTGACAACTCGGTAATTGGCTGATTGGTGATTGGCTCGTTGGTGTTCGCAATACGATTGGTTCAACGCCAATATGACGTCATGGGCTTGCTTACTCGTATATAAGCAGTAGGGAGGTAAGCTGAGAGTCTTAGTTTGACAGCGGCTGTCGTGAAAGGTGGATGGTCTCGGCTAGCTTATACGTTAGATCATCCATGGCTATTTACATTAAAGTTGAGTGGATATTGCCCACCAATGGTTTCTCAGCACCGACTTCTTCAGCTGCGATGGCTATGTCACTATCATCCTCTACTTCCACCAGTGCAGTACCATCGACTTTTTCAGGCATGGTGCTGACTGCACAGTTGACTTCTTCGGGTGGGTCACCTACAGCAGTTCAGTCATCGACGTCTTCAGGCATGACGTCGACAGTGCCATCGACTTGTATGAGCGGGCTACCTACAGAAGCTCCATTGGCATCGCCAACTGGACCACCGGCCTCTGTTCCAGCAGCATCTGTACGGTCAACAACATCTGCTGAACCATTCCGACATTATAAGTGTAGTTTCTGTGAAAAGACCCTCACGCACAGCAACAATGCTCAACGACATGAGCTCTCTAATTGTACAAAAAAGCTCTGTTGCATTTCATATTGGTGTGACAGGTGCTGTAAGCAGATCAGTCGTACAGACTGTTTACTTAGCCATAATAAAGAATATTGTAATTTTTTGAGGGTGTTAGCGACAGTAATAATTTAATCGAATAAATAAATACCTGTGAATAGAATTGTGTTCTATTTAATGTTTTCCTACTTTGTCGGAATATAATTAAAAATTGAAAAGGGAAAGAAATGAATTTCATAAAAAAGTATTGTACTATATGTACAATTATGTAATTAAATAAAAAAAGTTTTTTTAAAATGAAATAGCTTTAAATTTTAAATACCATATATATATTTAATAAATTTTGCATGCCATCAAAGTCTCGCATTATGCTTGTAGGTATAGTGCTGATTGGAATACTCTGTTTTAAATAGGCTGAGAATTCTCAATTATTTTCATGCCTATAAATATAAGGGCCGAAAGATTGCATGGCATCCAGCATGCTTACTTTTACGAATTTATTCTCGAGCATTTGTTTTCAAGTTCAGTCAAGCTCATGGGGCCAAGGTCACAGTCATTGTCTTTCAATATGGAGGATGGATGATGCCTACCAAGATTGTGGTCGCCTACCAAGATGGAGGTCTCCAGTAATGTATAAACAAATGACGCACGAAAAAACAAATATGGCTGCCTCCAGTAGCATGTAAACAAATGGCGAAAGACTGAATCAAGATGGCCACTTCCAGTAACATATACACAAAGATAGTGGTCTCCAGTAACATATAAACAAAAAAAGCTGCCTCCAGTAATATATATACAAATATGGCTGTCCTCAGTAGCATGAAAACAAATTACAAACGAAAAAAGCCAGATGGACGCCTCCAGTAACATATACACAAATATGGCGTCCTCCAGTAACATATAAACAAAGATGACTGCCTCCAATATCATGTAAGCAAATGGCGAACGAATAAAAGAAGATGGCGGAATGAGTACAGGTGAGGGGAGTGGGTGCGAGGGAGTCAGTCGTCTGCTGGAGTCAAAAGAGGTGAGTAATTGGTGGTGTGCGGGTGAGACCTCAGGAAATGTAGGTCTTTTAATTAATTTTTTTATAAATTACTTAAAGGTACTTTTTTTTTTTTTAGGGAAAAAGGGAAATTTCGAGGGGAAAAATGGAAAAATGGTCGCCGGAGTGAAAGATTTTTTAAAATTAGGAATTTTTAAAAATAAAATTTTGAAAAAATAAATTTAAAACGATATTTAAATTTTTAAACGTTATTTTTACTCCATTTTTAATAAAATATTTTTTTTATCAATTTCTAAATCGGTTGTTTAATTTTTTTTTACGATTTTTTAATTTTTTCGTAATAATTTTTTTTAGAATTTTTCATTTTCTGGTCAAAGGTCAAGGGTCAAGGTCATAGGTACTGATCCTGGCCACCTGGCTCAGAGTCACTGATCCCAGTCACCGGAGCCGCTAATCCCTGTCAGCATTTCTGAAGAAAAAGTGGGTCATTTCTGACGGTATTTTTCATAATTTTTTAAAATAATTTTTTCATAATTTTAATAATTTTTTTCTGGGAATTTTTTGGAATTGTTTTGCAAATTTTTTGGTTTTTGGGGTCATATGTCATCGGGGTAAAGGTCAAAGTCGAAGGTTAAGGTCAAGGGCAATGACATACAAGATGGCGGACGGTGACGTGTCAAGATGGCGGCTTGCCGACTCCAGCTCTGATTCCCCAATCCCTTGCAAGTCAAGGAACAAAATCATACTGCTAACACAGAGAAGTAAAATTCATGTGCAATTTTTTTTTTTCTCTTTTTAAATATTTTAAATTTATTTTTTCCAAAAAATATTGAAGTATGGTGTTTTCTGAAAATTTTATACCCTTTCTGTTTATTTTAATAACTAAATATTTCATGTGTACATATTATACTTAATTATATACATACGCATTTCAAATAATGGATTCTGCGAAGCACGCGTTGCGTGTTACAGAAATTCAAGGACTTTCTTGTTTTATTGAAATGCTTTTTATTATAACGTATAGAGTATTTGGAAGACTGAAGTAATTAAAATCTAACTTGTAGTGGCTTTTTTTTTTTGCGAGCGCGGTATCTAGTGGTGAGGTCAAGTACCCACATTTTTATTGGCTAAGCAGGGAATGTTTTATATTACCGTCGTTTTATAGTCTCGCACATTTAGGTGCACTCTTTCCTAGCCATAGTCACTAAATTTAACTTTCAAATACAGTAAACCCTCCGATATTCAGATTAATGTGCCGGGTGACCCAGATCACGGAAAATTCAGATATGAGACAGGCGAACTAAAATACAGCCGAATTGATAAGAAGTCTCTAAAGCTTATTTTATATAGTTTTTTCACCGTAAACAGAGCACTGTAGAACGCTTTGCTTAAGATCTACTTCTATGCTCATTGTGTATTCTTCTACCAGGTGTAAAACTACTGCCGTTGGCCTCATCACTTTGTGAATTGAAACTGTGAAATTATTTGAAAATTAATGTTTTAAAATTTTACAAATTTTATACCTACTAGTATTAAAAAACGGAGCTGAAAAGAAATAACTTCTGTATTTACAAATGTTTACCTAACTGTTTAAAGTCTACTTTAAGACATTGAACTACTTTATTTCCGTCGTTACCAACTTTACTTGGCGCGTGTCAGTCAATGTGCTAGCCAAAATTGCATACATTCTCCATAGGTTGGTATTAAAAGTGCTTTTTCAACCGTAAACAGCCCATAACCGCGCCTACAGTAACTTTACACATTGCACATAGATATAAAATAATTATGGTATGAAAACATTAGTAAATAAAATAAAATATTGTAGTTCACTTATCCTCGGACTGAAAATATTGATTTGTTATATACATTGAAACAATTTATTCTCTATCAGATTACTGAGTCGGATAAGAGGGGTTGCACTGTATCTATGCAAGCGGTTGGGAAATATTAGGAAGTCGTTATAATTTTCATTAATTATTCCAGAGTCAAATAAGCTTATTGCGTGCCTAAAATATGGAAAAATGGTTTGTGTTACTGTACCTTGTAAGGAATACTACACATTCTACGTTTGTCGGTTACAGTCTGTATTTTAATTATCATAGCTGTAAACGGATATTTTCCATATTGCGCTTTCTTGTCAAATATATTTTATTGTGATCTTTTGTGGAGTATTTTGATACAAATAATGATTAATTTAATATAAGGTAAATATACCAGTAATTTGGCATTTAAAATTAAACTCGAAAATAAAGAGTCACAAAATATTATATTTCTTTCGGTTACACTTAGCAAATCCTGACGAAACCATAAGGCGTGTATCAGCACAAGCCACTTCAAGTAACATATTACTCGACCAAGCCAAATGTGCATTTCCTACCTACCCGTTACTCGTGTTCCAGGATAAGATGAAGCGCTCGGCTGCAGGTGTCAGGTGACGTGGCGACCATAAGTTGTGGCACAGTGCTCACTGATTCGCTTCGCTGTGTTGACTTCCGGATGGACTGGTGCCTGCAGAAGTTACTCTAATTCACGTGGACGGGTGTACGCGCGCTCGCTCAACGGTATTGAGGCCGTGTCCCAATTCGCTCTCGCTCATTCTTGACGTCACAGAGAGTCCTTTCTGATGTACCAATTCCGAGGGGGAGAGAGCGCGAGAGGGAGAGTGAACGACGATGTACACTCGGTGCTCACTTTCACACCCTCTCTGGCTGCCATGTTCTTTTCAAGTCTAACCTCAAATACCCAGACTGACATATATTTTGTTGTTTATAAACAAAAATATTTGATCGACTTAACAAAATCATTACGATAGTGAAATGTGTAAAAACAACAATATATGTTTGATGTGATGCTATTATATTAACGTTTAATTTAACTTAATTGTGTGGATATTATTATAGACTATTCACGGTAAAGTGAGCACTTTTTTAAAGTCCTGTCATTTGAAATAATAGTCAATAAATAGACGTTAACTTTTGAGTGCTGTGGAATATACGCACTTTGTTTATTATTTACATGGTAATATTTAATTTAAATAAGTGGTGGAAGTATAAAAAAATGGCTGAAAGTGAAAAGTAACTAGGGCCTCGAAAGTGCTCACTTTACCGTGAACAGCCTATAAATACTGTGATTTGCACACACCAATTATGTTTTTAATCATGCAAAATTACCTCTTCCGGCAGAGAAATAATGCCGAACGCTTACAGAGGGCACAAGTCTCAATTCGTCAGGGAGAGCCAGAGTGTGCCAGAGTGAGAGTGGCAAGTGAGAGTGAGCACACCTTCGAGTTGAGACACAGCCTGAATTTCCTCTACTCGCTGTTGTTTTTCTGCTCCCAGCAGCTATACCAGGGTTCGAGTCTCACCCCTGCCTCGACTGCACACTTGGCTTGGTCGAGTGTAATGATCGAGATGTGGTAACTATTTTCCTTGATACATGCTGTGCACGGTAAACTGACCACTTTTGAAAGCCCTGCTTAAGATCTACTTGTATGCACGTTGTGTGTTCTTCCGCCTTGTGTAAAATTAACATAGTCATGGCCCTCAGCACTCTGTTCATGCATCGGTCAAGCAAAACCGGAAATTATTAGAAAAGTAAGCAAAACCGGAAATTATTAGAAAAGCAAATATTTTACAAATCTGTTCATCTTTATACGTAGATGAATTAAAAAAAAAAAAGAAGTGCAAGAAATAATTTAATATATCACAAATTGTTACCTAAACCTTTTATTCGACGTTATGACCTGGAACTAATTTACCTTCATCATTACCAACTTTACTTGAATCATGTCAATCAGTACGCCCGTCAAAATATATGCAGATAGTAGCATTGGCATTTTTCTGTGGTTGATTTCAAAAGTGCTCACTTTATCGTGAACAGCTTTTACGCATGCAATAATATTTCAACACAGTCTTTTACGTAATAAGCCTGCAAAATAAGTTTCCTTAATATTTGTCGGCCACTGTACAATTATGCCGTTGACAGTTACATTAGTAATAATTCCACAGTATGGAAATTTCATAAAACCTCATTTCATCAGACATAAAGACGAAAAAAAGGAGTCGTTTAATAATACCAAGATGATTCATTGTCATTTTGATATGCACACCAGTTATACATATATTTTTTTTATACGTGGGACTTCTTCAAAAGGGAAACTAAAAAAAAAGCTTGTTATAAATAGTTTTTAAGGTGTTATTATTACTTTTCAGTTCTAAGGAGGCAGTGAAAGGAAAACCAACACAAACGTATTTGGGTCAGCGAAGGAGGCGAAGTAAGATAATCAAGAAAAGTCTAACAAAATGCAGAAGCGAGCGAAACTCGGTGTACGGAAGAACGATCAGTTAAAAAGTTATAAACATTCGCTAAACTGAAGACCTGAAATGTGAGTACCGGTCGTACCTAAGCTCAGCTCCGATGAACAGGAAAACGAACTTGTTACTAATGCCGACACGGAACTTAGATACAGCGACGAAATTAAAGGTTACCAAGCGATGCACCTACAATCCATATACACAGATACATACTTATGTAAGTATTCATGTGTATATATATAACGAGGTCGGTTTTTAATAACTAATAGCTACAGTATTGTGATCATGTCACCAGGATCACTCAGCTTTCTGCATCGACATTTAGGAACTTATGAATTTTTATTTATATATGTAAAGAGAAAACGTATATTTATCAGACGAGACTTGCCTACTGCTATTTTTGTAGAAGGTACAACCCATCACTAATGCTTTTTAAAAATATATTTAATGAACTAATAGCCTTATGCTAAACGAAATGAATCATATCAAGCAGTTTGGAGTGAATTTTCATGTTTGAACTTATAGAAGTGCAAGAAATTTTTGAAGTCGAGCTTCTTCGTTGCGGCATTTTGGAAGATAGTGCCAAATGCACGTAATCAAAATTAAAGGACGTGTTTAACCTACAGTCACATTTGGCATGAAACTAGATCTGACGAACACATTAGGCATATTTAGAAAAATTGCCATCTAAAAACTTTTTAGCGAGGTGTAAATTATCTTGGGGAAATGTTTGGCTGAATATAACATGCGTTTGGAAATAAGTAGAATTTATTTTCTGCACTTTAATTTATTTGTGAGTTGGCAGTTTTTAACTCCTGAAAATTGTTTGTATTTTTGTCAGTTGTAGAGGGAATCAGAATGTAAGTTCTGCACACCGGGTATCGTGTTTCTCATCGCGAGGTGACTGCACGATTCGGGAACAACCTGTATATGCAGTTTTCCTCGCTGCGATGACGGGGGTGCGTTATGGATGCGACCGGCTGGCTCAAGTGCGCCCCGGGGAAGTTGGAAGGAAAATAAGAAAATGGGAAAGCTCCGCTGATTGTAATGGCGTTATATACACCACATCGGAGGCAAGTTGGCAGCCACGGGTCTCCCCGGTGGAGAGGGCGAGGGGAAAAATGGGCGTGGTGGCAGAGCTGGGAAGGAAAAAAGGTTGAACGGCAAGAGGGGGAAGGGGGCGAGGAAGACAAACGACTCTCGGCTGGCGCTGATGAGTGGCGGTGGTCCCAAGAAACACGCTATTACCGGCCAGGACGCGATTGATGTAGCTAATATAGCGGCAGCAGTGTTGCGGCCGAATCTCCAACCACCCCCTCCCTCCCCCTCACCATTTCACCTCTACATCACCGAGCTGACTCCGGTCTCAACCCATCCGAGCCAGATCGCCAGTTGAAATTCACACTGTTAAAAAATATTCCCGCGATTCATGAAAAAGTACTGGCAATAAATTATCTAGAAATGTCCATCATCTGTCCGCCAAATTACGGACACATTGATTTTCAATTCACGAAACCAAACTGTTTATTTAGTAGCAATATTTTTGTATTTACAGTTTTAAAAAGGTGATAATGAAAAATAAAATTAATCTATATTATGTGGGTGTGTACTATGTTATTAAAAAATGTATATAAAACAGTTAAAATATTGGAAGCCCGTAGCTCTAACCATTCAACTGCAACATTCACGTGACTTAAGTCATAACACTAGTAGTTTTTAGATTCACATTGTCAGCTTTCTCAATTTTGGTTTCTATCGAAATTAGTGTATTTTAGTGTTGCTAAATGGTAGAACGACTGGTGCTAATTCTGATGTTTGATAGAATAGGTCTTAGGTTAACCTAAGTTCCGCAGAAACGACAGTGTTCTGGTTAAAGTAGCAGATGTAGCTTCGTGCGGACTCGACATTGTTCGTTCCCGAAACCCGAAGATATAGGAGATGCGGAGACTCGCCGTATTTTGTATTTACGGAGTTCAGATTCCGTTCTTCGTCATTACGGGTTGCGTTTCCGTATGTTTACTGTACACTTCCGAAAACATTTATGAAAGTATACAGAAAATTTTTAAGTGGGCTTGCCGTGTCCCGGCCGTGCATTGAAGGAGCCGGCACAATTCTTTAAAGCACTTCACTAACACAACACAGTATTATACACAATATTTAAACAGCGTGTGATCCAATATGACAAAGCACAAACACGCACAGCGATAAGCTCATACCTAAGTACAGTATTAGTAACAAGATGAGTTCAAATTTGTTTAACTTTCATTAATATAATCGTGCTTCGTTGTACAGCCAATCAGAAGCGTCGAATGATGCACTACGTGACAAGTGGGTAACTGGTTTGAAAAACAAGAAAAGGAGTGTATTGAATTCAGTTTTCATGTAGTGACTGTCTTTTGTTCAGGTTGTAGATGGTTGGCAATGTGAATTTGTGGGAGATCTAAATTGAACTTAGGCTTATATATTTTCGGCAGAAATGGATGAAGTAAATAATTTTGGTTGAACTAAAGTTGATTGCGGTTGTTTACTTAAGATTTTGATTAACTGATACTATCAACTAAAGCCACGAAACTTTCTCAAGTAGCAAAGATGAAAAAAACCAACAAACGAGCGTTGAAAGTGTCGTGTCAATTGTAGCCAGGTCGCTGAGCTTGTCTTTGATGTGTTTGCTCTTATCATTATACCTGTGCTTGTGAAATACTTATGCCAATTATGCCTAAGCATTAAGGTGTAGTTGATTTGCTTCCCTCAGCCGCAGAAGAAAGTACAGGCTGTTCACGGTAAATTGAGCACTCCTCACTTTCCTGCATTTTACACGCACTTCTTTCGGTCCTGATGTCTGTTTTTTACAGCATAAGTTTCCCTATTTTTACATTTTCCTGCATTTTTCAACATCTGTTTCCAGTCCCTTGAACAGTGTAAGATGTGGGTTTCTCTGTAGCAAATTTACGGAGTTGTTTAACGTCAACATGGTGGAAAAGTGGCAGTAGGACACTGTAAAAAATGCACTGGAATGGGATATTTTTGGTTTTATTTTAGTGGATGAAGTAACAAATGACAAAAATCGTTATCCAAGAACAAGAGAAGGAAGGACAATAATTCCTACGTTACCAATCGTTCTTCTGAAGGTGCCTACGAGGTCTAGGTTAAGAATCGTTTGAAGGACTATGACACTAAAATTTTGGCGTGTTTTAAGTTAACGCCTCTGCTGTTTCATTACACAATATAATGGATCAAACCAACTATTGAGGTCCTTGCTTGCAAAACATCAAACATTATATATCATTTGAAGAAAATCTAGGGCTATGTATAACCTTTAAGGCAAGTGAAATAAACCATAAATTTCATATCACTTTTTCTTGAAATCGCGATATTTAATTTGTGAAACAATATCGACAATTATGTCTCCTTCTGCTGAGCTGACCTTGGCTACACTTTGTACACAGTGCACTAGAAAGAAGAAATTCAATCTTACGAACACACAACTCAGAATTATAGAAGTGCCTGCAGGAAAACAACAGAACCCAATAAAATAAAAATCAAAATAACCACTCTGTGGACGATGACTTATGGTCATATTCAGACAATATATGTGTTAGGGAAGTAGCTGGATGACTAGATGATGGTAGAGCTATTACTGATACTGAAGGGGGTTTATTTTACATTATGAGACATATAAATCAACAAGGGACTTACAATGACTTGCTACTGAATTGTTAATTAATCGGGGGAGCTACTATAACAGATATACTATATTAAATTACATTATTATAATGCTTGACTCACGCCTGTCATGTGTAACACTAAACTGGACAGTCCCCACCTCAAACATGATGGCGGAGGCTGTATACAGATAATCGGTTGACGTCAGTCGGACACACACGGACCTTCCCTCGAAGGCGGTCGGAGTTGGAAATGTGATGCGACGCGCCTCGTGTCGGCCTATGTCGGCACGTTGTTAGGTAAACTGTCCTCGATCGTTGGCTGGTGGAGGGGGTTTCTGCTGCTGTCCCTTTTGCAATACTTCGACGGAACCCCTGGCGTCTTGGTTTACTCTGAATGTGTGTGGTCGGGTTCAGGCGGGGATGTTAAGCTAAGGCTTGATCATGACAACTCGCACCGATATTTTCGCCATTGATAATTCTAGTGAAAAATATAAAATTTTGGAGACAAGCTGATAAAGAATTAATTAAAGTGTTAGTTAGGGTCAGTATAGTTTAGTTCAGCCAGTTTCCTTGTTGAAGGAAAGCACTGCCATAAGTGTTTGTGTGTATAAAATCCGTCTGTGGTCACGTGACACTTTTGGTGGCAGCCAGATTCTCCAGGAGTCTCTCACAGGAAGATCCTGAAGGAATCCGCATTAAGCTACGCATAGGACCCCTAATATTTCCTCTGACCCATCAATACAAAATTTACTGATGTAACATCATTTCAAATATATCAGATGGAAAAAAACTGCGTGTGTTTAATTAACCATAACCCATGTTTGCTTCTGACATATAATTGAATATTTTTATTCTCTAAAGGAAACTTAAAAGATATTATGAATACTAATGCAGCCAACATAAAAAATATAAAAAATGGCAATTACAAAACATTTCAATAAGATATCATTATATTACATGCCAGCCAGTAGAGCTACTTATAAAGTTGTGTTTTGGAATAGTAATGAACAAGATTTCCACAGTTATTAAACTATAAGGAATGCTGAAGTCTTGATTTTTTTGTACAGTTCTTTTTTCTCTTAACTGCTTTCGTCGAAACTTCATAACTTTACCATCAAAGCAAAAATAAATAGAAATATTAAAAAGGTTATGTAAAAATTAATGCTATAAAATTAACCCCACAATATATATTTATATACACACGAGGGCCGATTCAGAAGTCGCGGATACTATTGTTTATCCCCCGAAATGAACCACCACAGGAAATATACTATGTACAGATGAAAGTGTACCACAAGTACGTTTTAAACGTGACACCACAAAAGGTTATGGATGTAGGAATGTCCGGAAAGGAACAAAGACAAAAATGGCTGCTTCAAATAATCGTTTAATTTATTTATTCTCGTACATCCTGTGTAGACACACTTGAATGGGTACGTATCGTGCGCGTACAAGCTGTTTAGCATCCTTCAAAGTAGTCTCCGAGGTTGTCCATGTTTGTCAATGTGTGCTACTCCACATCGAACAGCTATTGCCGTCAGATGGGACATGAGTGCATCCGTCCGGCCGTGAGCACGTTCCCTACGTCAGTTGTCGGATGAAAGCGGTGCGAAATTGACGTAACAGAAGTCGAACAGCGTGCCTACATCAAGATATCCGTACGCCGCGGCCGCAATGCACGCGAATGCCATGCAGAGCTGTGGGAAGCATTGGGTAACCGCACTTTGCCGTATCTCGTACAGTGACACGGTGGGCAGAGGCCTTCAAACAGGTAAGAGAGTCAACAGCCTACCTACCTCGTAGTGGACATGCTGTTGCTAGCTGAGCACGACGTACGAGTGGCTGTGGTCGATCAGGGCCTAATGGACGGCACTCGCTGGACTGTACTATTCCTGCGTCGTCAGTGCGCCGAATTATACGGCGGGACCTAAATGTATGGAAGATTCGTGCCAAGTGGGAGCCGCATCACCTAACTGAGGTAGAGATATGGATCCTATCTGGGACATGTCGTGTCAATCTGGAACGCTTTCACCATGAAGGTAATATGGCATGCTTAACCGCACCATTGCAATTGATGAAACATGGGCACGAGTGCACGAACCCGAATTGAAGCGACAGTCCAATGAACGGTGCCATCCTGGATCATCACGGAGACACAAGGCACGAGTGCACGAACCCGAATTGAAGCGACAGTCCAATGAACGGTGCCATCCTGGATCATCACGGAGACACAAGGCACGAGTGCACGAACCCGAATTGAAGCGACAGTCCAATGAACGGTGCCATCCTGGATCATCACGGAGACACAAGGTACGACAAAATCCGTCGCCCACAAAACTGATGATCATTTTAGCATATGACAGTCGAGGTGTGTCATCCAGTTCGTGAGGGCTGTACTGGAAAGGCACAGTACTGCCTGTCATTTATGCGGTACCATCTTCGTTGTGCAGTCTGAGAGAAACGTCCCAAACTGTTGGGCAACGCTCTAGTCGTACACGACCACGCTTGACCTCATACAGCAGGCATCGTTACACGTTTACGGCGCTGGGAACGTGGGGTGTTGCCACACCCTCCCTTATCACCCAGACTTAGTCCTTGTGACTACGAAATTATTCCCGAAGAGAGCAGGCTATTGCGTGGTAAACGCTCTGCCAACATGCAAGACATCGTTGCAGCATTTCGACGAAAGGTAGCGCATTATGTCAGATCCCATGCCGGCGATGGTTTTTCCCGTCTGCCTTATCGCTGGGAACGAACCGTGCACAACCTCTGAGACTACTTAGAAGGATGTTAAACGGCTTGTACATGTACGATACGTACCAGTTCAAGCGAGTGTGTACAGAATGTACGAGAATAAATCAATTAAAATGTGATTTCAAGCAGCCATGTTTGCCTGTGTTCCTTGCTGGATATTCCTGCGTCCATACCCATGTGGTGTCAATTTTAAAACGTACTTGTTCAACACTTTCACATGTGCATAGTACATTTCCTGTATCGGATAATTTTCGGGAGATAAACGTTAGTTGCATGACTTCGGAATCAACCCTCGCACCCGCGCGCGCGCGCGCGTGTGTGTATATATGTATATTTATATACACACATACATATATATCTTGAAATTGATCGTATTTATATATATATATATTTATTATATATATGTATATAGAAAATGATAACATTTTTTTTCTTTCCAGTCCCATAATACTACATACACCCTAAAAGCGCCCTTGTTCCTCCATCACAAGCATTTGTGAACACACTAGCATTCGAAACGTTGATTTATATTTCTCTTCTAGTAAGATTAATTTTTCAATAAGGCGGTTGAGGAGAGGACCATGACTATTCACTAAATATGAGGTAAACCAATTCCGCGCATGCACCCCAACAATGACCTACCCCAAACCAACACAATTATCCATGTCGCATTGTCATCAGTGATTAACGTGTTTGTTAGTATCTTAATTTTCACAAGACAGGCTCTTTTATATAAATAACCTACTTTTAACAATTTTAATGTAATATAATTTCTTTAAAATTGGTTAGAGGAAGAATACAAATGCCTCAAAGCACTTGATTACTTAAAAGAGTGTTCCTGTCTCAAATCCTCTCCACGTCGTCTGTGAGAGTCGTGTTGACAGAAAAGCAGTCTAATGTTGGGACTCAGAGTGGCTACTGTGCACATCAGGGCGCGCTCTCTGCAGTGTTGCCAGATGGATGAAAAATCCCCCCAAAACGGGCCTTTCTAGAAAAATGCCCCCCAAACATTTTGTGAATGCTATATTATTATTAACTACACTTAAATTATACATTATGGCTTAATCCTTGACACTTATGCATGAATTATAAAGTTTCTAAGTCCCGGCTATTAAAATTATACCAACATAGACATTTTTAGAAAGGAAAAAACTTACAAACTAACAGAAAAATCGTGAATGTGTGCTGTCTATCAGTTTGGCATAAATTAGACCAAAATTACGTAATTTCAACATATTTACAGAAAAAGACAACAATTTCACTCTGCAAATGAGCGAATAATAATTACAATCACATTAAGTTATGTAAATTGAAATTAGAAAAACTTCTATGGGTGTTAATGATATACATAAATTACAGTAACATCACAAACTAGTAATAACTACGTGTTATCATTTGTACTGTTGGAAAGTTTACTCATGAGTGCATCGTTACGTACGATATAGCCTTTAGCTTTTGTTTGACGAGTCAATGCTCATTTATTCTGAAATGATGATTGATTATTTATTTTTTTATGTAACAGTAACACATAATTATAAATAATCTGTAAATCAGTAAGCAAAACCCTTGAAAACCCCAATGAACATTAAAAAATCCCCCAAAATTCACCCCAAAGATTTCACCCCGCCCCCAAAACTTCCCCTAAGAGCGAAAAAACACCCCAAATTTGGGGGGAAACCCCCCAGTCGAGCAACGCTTACTCTCTGCCCCATTAGCCCCCTACAGTACAATTTGGCACCACTGACATGACAAAGACAGATGCGAGCCTGTTGTCCGCTGGGTTACGCCAGTTCGCCAGAAGTCGCCAAGCTGTCCACTTCGACCGCGCCAGCCAGAGAGACCATAGAGCTGATTCAACACTCTTCAACCATATGCAGGGTGTTCACTGTATGATTGTGCACTGATTTATCAGTACAATTGTGTGGCAAACATAACAAATTACAATAATGAACATTATAAATTCCTTTCAGTAATGTTTTATTACAAAATTTCCCATTAAAACATGAGAACGCGACAAAATAAATATAGCTGATACACTCTGATTATAATTACGTACTGATTGACTAGCAATAAATAGTGATACTTTTCAAAATGACTATAATAATTATAGCGCCTACAAAATATACATTCAGGCTCCTTAACATGCAACAGGTTAAAAATACCAGCAATATTAATTTTCCAAATTATAACTATCAGAACTGACAGGAAACAAAGAATACCATGTAATGAAACTAATTCACAAATATCTGAGACGTGGAGAATACCTTAGCCTTGGTACAAGCTGAGAAGTGTTTAATTGGCAACATGTTATTTTTGTTGAACACATGACCACTGCCGTTAATTAATCTCATATCCAGTTGTGAATAACCAAGCTGGAAATATTAACATTAAATTCCAGTCCTAAAATTTCAATGTTAAGACCCATTTTAAATAGAGTCAAAAGATGGACGTCCCCTTGGGCAGTTTCAAATACATTCGTTCCTTTTACAGGGCGCATACCCGTGTACCATACTCTGACATAGATGTGGAAATGTCAGTTACTAGGACTCTCAACTCATTAATTACGTCTTCTGAGTGATGGCGCATAAAGTTCCAACGCCTTGATTACAAATACTTGGCACCTTAAATAAATTAATTATAAACCCTATAAATGCGTCTTATGAATAATGAAGTTAAAATACACTATGAGCACACCATGACCAGTTTGGCCTATTAAAGGGCGAAGCTCTAAAAATACCCACTTTAAATAACCCGAATAAAAAAATTATTATTAAATAATTACTATCAAACAGATGGCACACGAAATATTACATGGACCTAACACAGGACCTGATTGTAAAATTCTTTACAACACAATTTAAAATGTAAAATCAATATTTACCATGTGCCAACACGACAAGCTGTGGACAAGTAGGAAACAAACACCTCGGCCAGGTGAGCCGAATGGTGCAACGATCGCTCAAGCTAGACTATGAATTTGTAAAGCATCAAACACATACTGCAAAATAAAAAATTGTGATTAATAATATACGTGAGCATACTAACGTACCAAAATGCAAAATAGGTCTCAACAAGTTCGTGCACCCAACTACTATTACACGAAACCTACCTGAAAACTAACAAAAATAGCCCAAAATAATGCGCCGTCCACAACTAACAGCTTCAGTTCCTATCCTAGCAAAAAATAATAATAATTGTAATTAAATGAAAGATCGCAAAAGGATTTAAAGTGAAATCGTGGACTGTACCGATATTGCATTTAAAATAACGAAGTCACACTCCATGCTGTTGGTTGGGTGTCTCGAGGTGCAGCCGGCATTCGCGGTGGTAGAAGAAGAAGTGCCAGAGGGGTCACAGCTCACACGCCAGCTGATTTACATACCCTATCTACGATTACAATGTGACGCACCAGGAGGGGAAGTGGAGAGGGGAAATGCAAGGAGTCGGGAATCGGAGACTGAGTGGCGAGAAGCGAAAACTTTGGAGCTCTGTGGGTGGCGATTCGATATACTTATCGCGACGGCGCAGCAGCACCGTCGCAATAGAGCACTTTTGAATTCAACGTTTGAAAAATGCTGCTGCTCCTACCTGCATGTTTTAACGGGCATACTGTCCATGTATTAACGTTGAATTAAAAGCATTATGGAAACATTTGTTGAGACGATTTATTTTACCCTCTTTTTTTACTACATTTAAGTGTAAGAATGCACCAATTCTTTATAAATACTTACATTTCAAATAATTCCACAGTTTCGCTTAACCGACGCATGATAAAGTGATAGACCTCCCCCCCCCCCCAAATGTTATTTTTACATAAGAAATTATGGAAGAATAAACAATGCGCATACAAGCAGATCTAAGCAGAGTTTAGTAGGGTTTTATAAAGTTCCCAGTTTACGATAAACATCCTAAAGGATCATAGTCGATGTTGCCCACGTACATGACTGGGAATAGGAACGTAAGTTTTAAGTTGCTCCTTTCTACGTGCGCTCGCATAGTTAGAAGACGTGACCTTGTCACACACTTTATTAACAAATGTTAAGTCTTCAGTTACGTTCAGTTTAGTTTTCATATTGGAGGAAAGCAACCCTTGGAGGCATATTCATGCCTCCACCACATCAAAGTAGTTGCATCGATATGTTGAAAGAATGCTTTGTGTTCGAAATAACTGCGAATTTCCCTTTGTTGCAGATATTATTTACGTACGCACTGAAAGGCAATGCTCGAGACATGTTGATCTATAGAAGAGGAGATCGTTGGAGATTGTTTTTTCACCAGAATGCTATGAAATGCAATGTCTAAAGAATTTACGTGAGTGAGTGAAGAAATTTGGATGACTCTTAGCAGCGAGGGCTTGGGAGTAGATGAGGGCGATTGAGGGCTTGGGAGTTGATGAGGGCGATTGAGGGAGCCGGAATGAAGGGTTGGGGGAAACGGGAGATCCCTGAGAAAACCCGCCGACCAGTGGCATCGTCCGGCACGATTTTACTTGACGTTATTTCATTTGCATATGGAAGAAAATATATTCCCTAGGTTGTAATTACGGCACAAGGAGGGAAAAGAATAAAATATATCCACAAAGAATGTCCCCTGAGATCTTAAATTTATGAACCGAGATATGTGCCCCAACAGATACCGCTGTTTGTTATGTGTACAGTACACACGGCCCTATCGGACTAGGAAAGAAATAGCAGAAGTAATGCCACTGCAAAATCTTCTTTTACAGAAAGTCCTGCTGACTGCAAATATCCCTACTATGATTATTTGAACTGCGTGCGTTTTTTTTTTTTAGCTCATTTGTGGCTAGCAAATATTATCAGTAAGTTTAAAGTTTACGGTGTGTGTTATTGTACAAGAATTCAGAATGGTAAATATTAGCAACCGTCGGCATAACCTTACTTTTAAACGACGAGTATTTAAATGTTCGAAATACTTCATCCATATATATATATATATATATATATATATAATATATATATTTTCACATTTACCATGTGATGGTAAAAGACAGGATGTGCTGATGCAAGCTGAAATCTTGTTGATTCTCTACTGCAATTATCGTATGCTTGCGCGCATTGTGTTTTAAGTTATTCACGCGCATTATCTGTTTATGTGAATGCTATGTGGCATTCAAACAAGCTGCATAACAATTTTTGCGTGCATCAATTCTTATACATTTGTGCATGTATCAGTTTTTTGTTTATATTAATTTTATTCATGTGTCTGTTCATCCGCGTGTGTTTACGTGCAATACGACTGAAGGCGTAATTCGTAAGGGCGGGGGAGGACATAGAATTTAGTTATGAACCATATTACAGATAGTATTTACGATACAACAATGAGTATATACGGTTTGACGTGAGACTAATAGAGAGAAAACTTCAACCACAGCAAAACCTGTCGCTATCATCATGTTATTTTATTACAGTTATGAAAGGTGCAACTCCTACTTCACATAAATTTCGTGACGTGAAGGCAAAAGTGGGGATTTCAAAATAGCTGCATTTCTAAGAATCACGTAGCACTAGGTATATGAGTTGCCTTCAAAAACTATCGACGGCATAATAGTAGTAGTGGCGTGGGGGTTTCAACCCAAAGGGATTGCGGCCTTCATTGATATCAACGGATTAAATTGATTGAAAGGGTTAATTTAATCGATTGAAAGGGTTAATCAAAAATTGAAAGGGCTGATAAAAAATAAAAAAGTGTTAATAAAATTGAAAGGGTTAAATTTAATGAAAGGATTACATTTTATGAAAGGGTTATATTTATTGAAAGGGTTAAATGTATTGAAAAAGTTATTTTTAGAAAAATTTTCTGGATTTTGTTGTTGTGTATAGTTGTATTTTATTTTATTTCTTTTCTTTTCTTTGGGAGAAGCTCTGGTAGATGTTCACCCTCTTACCCTCTGAGCTCTGGCACTCGACTAAGGTGCGGCGTGTTGGGGATGGGATGTGTATATATATATATGGTGAGTTTTATGCAAGAGCGGCATAGGTGTACATTTTTTTGTTGGTTAGTGATATTGCTCATAGACTGAGTTGGTAGATAGGCAAAATTGGAAGATAGTATTACTCAGAATGCAAATAAACGTTAGAAAATTTCTACGTGTGAATAATTTACACGAGAGAAGTAAAATTAACTGACACAACTATAGTCCATTCCCGAATGGAAGCGACTTATGAAAATCAACCATTGAAAAATCACTCTAGGCATAACATGTCACTTTTTTTTCAATGACCTGTATTCCAAAAATATATAACACTGTGGTTAAATTTAGAGTTCTGTATTATTGATTAAATTAACCTTTACCTTAATATCTTCTATAACTTGTAATATCTATTTATTTTTTAATATGAATTAACAACAGCGAGTGCAGCGACGTGTTGGCAACGACTGGTAAGAAATAGTTCACATTAAAAATATAAATTTAACCTCGTTTGTAAGTATTCTATTTGCAAATTAAACAGTGCATATCGAAATATTTAAATATTTAAGTAGCCCCGATGGCAACATATCTAATTTTTACAGTTTAAAATAACAGCGGAAAATATCGTGAGTAGGTTGTAATTGTACGGTATTGTTTTATCGCGCAAGAAAGCAATTGAAAAACTGTCTGCTGGCGACAGTCACTTTCACACTCGGGAATTTTCACTTCGCTAATAAGCAATGAAAATATACATGTTTCCAATTGTAACATGTTTCATATTTATTACAGCAAAATAATGATTTTTGAATTTTACAACTGAAAAGAGATTTTAATCTTCGAATACGTATTTTAATATACTTAGATATGATGGTGGGGCAGTTACCTAGTGAAGTTGGCAGACGTGGCGAGCCATGACATGGCGTGTTGCTTTTTCTCAAACGAAACGTTAATTATTATTACTCCGAAAAATACTTCAAATTAAAACATCACGTGTAGACATTGTGTCTTGGAATCCTACCTAGGCAAGTTACGATGTTGTGATAAATCTGTTTCCACTGCAGTAATAAATATACTGTGACGTGTGTTTCGTTAATTATCGCGTCTGTGAATCGGCGTGCCTTTGTGCATCGTAGTCGATACGCTGGCTCTGTGTGTGATTTGAAATATTTGATTAGCACTATTTATACGTTCTAAATGTGAACTGTTTTTATGACGAAGTTATTTATTTACGTACATGTATGTTTATTTATCACAACGTTGTACCTTTGCCCTAATGTGTTTGAAACACAGTCGTGTAATTTGCCACAATCCCAGAAGAAAAATACTAAGCCCAGCCCGATAAATTTCAATAAACCTAATAAACAGTAACTAGCAATACATAGGAATATGAGCGGAATAAAAGTAATCGGAGGCTAATTTGTGTGCATATTCACCGCTATATTTTAAGTTTGTATGAGAAAAATGAGCAACACGATTTGTGTGTTTGAATTTAATGTGCCTTTTTCGTTTGACTGGTTGTTTCTTCGTTTTAATATTTATTCCAACTGAGGCCGTCCTTTTAAAGAAATAGCCTAACACTTATCAATAATAAAAGGATTATTACAATTAGTACATCCCTTTACCTCGTAGTTGTAACAGTGTTAAACACACTCGCGGGAAAATACTAATGTGCATTACATGTAATGAGCTACGTCGTGGAAAAATATATGTTAATGTAAAATAGCTGTAAGAACTGTTTTCAATTCAGGCATTTTTAAAACGCCATAAAGCTGACCTAAATATTGTTAGAGGCCTAAACTGTGAATATTCATATGGAATGGTTTTTGGAATATGACAGAATTCTTTGAAAAGCTGTAAACAGTAAACAACACATTTGACAGATATAAAAGTAGAAGTCACATTCCAATGTTTATTTTTAGGTGTAGTGAAAGTATACGAACATATTTACACACACAATCGAATGTAAACATTGATTTTGACAGATGCTACATGGCATTCACATGGCAATGTTTGTTTACATTTGGCACAATGATACGAAATGGGCCTGCAAGTAGATATTTAGCAGAGCTCCAAGAAATATGCTTCCAATGGGGAATGGACTATACATGACTATCAAAATTACGTGAGCCTCCAGGTATCATAAAATTAATTAACAATCTACAACGAAGCAAAAATTGTCCCTATAAATTAAACAAACACAATAACAAGAAATATGACACTACTTGATGCCTCTCGCACATACCTTACACGTCCGTCTGCCTGTGAGACTGGTGAGGAACTTGAGAAATGTTATCCACAGGTTAAAATTAATTAATTTAACAACACGTGTAATGAAATCGCACCTCTCCCAAAACACGTCTGTCCGCCTCAGAGGTCAGTCAATGAATGACTGGATTGTATAACGTGCACCAACTTATATGTGTGGAGCTTGCGGGCGAGTTGAAATTACTGCAAAAAAATCTGAATACGATTGACTAAACGATTTACATACTACTCATACGTATCGTGAATTATATTTAGAAAAAATGTATTCCTAACATGCACTGGGTGCAATTTAATTAGCAAAATGCACAAACAATTATTTAACACTTTTAGTTAAATGGACAAATAAAGATTTCCAAACTCACATTTTGAATTTTAAACAGGCACCATAGCATAATAGAAATTCACGTAATGAAATCGCATATTACGCAAAACACATCCGTCCACTTCGGAAGTCAGTCAATGAATGGAGCGATCTTACGACGTGAGTCTGACTATATATATATATATATATGTGTGTGTGTGTGTGTGAGAGAGAGAGAGAGAGAGAGAGAGAGAGAGAGAGAGAGAGAGAGAGAGAAGAGCAGCTGAGTTGAAATTTACGACTGAGAGAACCTATTTCCCTACCAAGCTACTATTAACAACTTGATTACACTATTCGTCCTACAACCACGTGAATGTATAAAAATAACACTACTTGATAAAAGTTAATTATTTCAAATTACCGATGTAATACATGTTTTTTTTTTTTTTTTCATCAAGTCTGTGAAATTCACGGCACGGTAACAAAAATGAGAGTTGAAAATGCTACGAAGTTTCGTCGACCGAACACGGAAACGGGGTTTACACGATAAACTCACTATCACGCGAAAATTCATATTTTATTCCCAACAAATAAAAATTTGTTAATAATAAAACGAGAAACCTGCTGGCCGCCGCCCCCTGTGATGTTCACTGTCGCGTTACAAACTCCGCTGACCGTCGCGCCTCCTGGTGAAGCCAAGAGAGAGTTCCATTGTCGCGTCAATGCAGCATGAATGTTGGCGAAGAATTAACCTGCCCCAGGGTCAACCACCCCCTCTCTTTACGCTGGCCAAGGACACGTTTTTTCAGAGGGATGCTCTGTCCAAGGTCACACAGCCTGCTAGCGATCCGACGACGCTGTCTGCAAAAACCTCTACAATACCTGTAGTCCCGACCCCCTCCCTTCTTCGTCAGCCCAGAACATGTCTTTTGTCAAACAACTTCGATGACTCTTCAACTACCGGACACCCCTCAAGACACCAAGATGGACTCTTTCAAAGCGTTTATTTATTTGCGAAACTATGCTTTACCCACAAATTGTGGACTCTCCCGAAAAACCTCTACAAGACCTGTAGTCCCGACCCCCTCCCTTCTTCGTCAGCCCAGAACATGTCTTTTGTCAAACAACTTCGATGACTCTTCAACTACCGGACACCCCTCAAGACACCAAGATGGACTCTTTCAAAGCGTTTATTTATTTGCGAAACTATGCTTTACCCACAAATTGTGGACTCTCCCGAAAATCTGCCCTGTACGGTTCCGTGAGAGAAATGGTTACTCCCCCATTCGCCCCTTCCCCTGATTCGCCATACCTAGAGCTGGTCAACAGCCTTTAAACCATTGTGCTAGGAGGTGTTGAAAAATTCTCGCATTTCGGGTCTCAACCATATGAGCCTTTATTTCCATCGAATAAATATTTAACAACTTTTGCTGAAAAAATTATTCCTCTTAAAATCAATAACTAGATTGAAAATAGTAGAAGTATATATGTAAGTGTATTTACAGAACTGTAATTTATTGTTTCCAAATAACTTTTTGCTATCACGATACAAATGATTTTCTTATAATTATTCTCACGAAACCTATCAACAAACGCATGGCGAAGTGAAAACTTTTTATAAATCTCCAATGAAAATTTTCCGAAAAGTAATTTTAATTTCTTCAATTGTTATTATTCGCGAATTTAATGCTATGAAGGAAATTAAATTATAACATTTCTAACACCGGAACCCAAGCTTACATGAATGCTTGTCTACACCCATTCCGGCTGTTTAAGAGAAACTAGTTGAAAGTGTTGTTAGGAACACACAATTAACATCAACACATGTTTAGTTCTATCTCGAGTTCTTCTATCCTCTCTATTTTACAGTCTTGAATCCGACCATCAACGTATGATTAATATTCCCTTTCCTTTGTAATAGGCAGCAGTCATGGGAAACTTAACAGTCTTCCCGCAAAGACTTTTTTTTAGAAAACAAAATGATAAGTTAAGAAATAAGTTTGGAATATAAAAAAAAAAAAAAAAAAAGAAAATTAAAACGACTCAAACACAACAAATTTTGTCATAAATAAAAGGAAAGAAATGTAATGGGTTAATGTTTAAGTGCTAATCCAATGAAACAATAATCCAATTAACAAGCAGATTAATTACACAATAAATTGTACATCCAATCACCATCCACAGGTTTATTAAATAAAATATCACAAAATATTATACAAAATCTTTTATTTAGTATCATAATTTTACAAACACTGTATTACAAACTTTTTAGATGTTGATTCTTAACCCAGGAGTTATGCGCTTTGAGGAACCCCTCCATCGAACCAAGGACTTATATTTATTCCTTTAAATTATTTTATCAACCAAATATTCATTTGGGGAACTGACTTTCTGCAGTTCATGTTCGTAAAATCCGCCTTTTATTGGTTCTCCGCCGTAGGTTTCTAGGCAATACCCTCTGGGATGTGCTTGTCTAATTGAAATAATTTTTAATATTTCATAAATCAATTAACCATAACTTTTATTTCAAAGATTCTTTTCTGCTTCGAGATGCATATAAATTCGTCATCTTTGAACTTCGGTTTCCTTTCGTCGATGATTTTAACATTATTATGAATAGTTTTCATTAAACTATTATCCTTAACTTCTTTGGGCACCATCTTGATAGTTCTATGATATATGGAATTATAAAATATAACTATTTCAGGCAAAACACCAACCCATTTGTAGGTCCCCCTCGATGTGAGATGTTTATATATTAATTGCTTAATCGATTTGCTGTAACGTTCCACAACACTGGCTTTAAGCTCCGAATATGTTGCGTAGTGATTAATAGCATATTTAGTCATTAGTTTCCAGAACCACGTAGAAAAAAATTAGGTTCCTCTACCGGTTTGGAAGCGAATTTGGCTTTCTCTCTTTCAAAACAATCTTCAATGCACCGGTAACCTGTTTCACAGTTTTGTTTTTCAGAGGTATAGCTCAACCATATTTCGAATAAACGTGTATTACAGTTAAAATATACTTACATCCCTTATTGAATTTGGAAAGTAATGTCATTTCACACAAATCGGCTTGAAAGAGGTCATTTAAACCATGAGTTTAACTCTTCTTCTAGGATATCTTACTCTTGCAGGAGCGTGAAGCTCTTCAGAAATATTATTAAACTTTATTCGTAATATAAACATCTTCTTTTAACTCTTCAATAATACAAACAATTTCGTTCGTATGTGAATTATTTCCAGACTCTCTCGAAGTGATGAGAAGTTTTAATCTATCAACCAATTAATTAGGATTGTTCCAACATACAGGAGAGAAAAATCACCAACCTCATCTTTATATAATCCACTTCCGACAATATCGCTTATTAAATGTATTTTCGGGTAGTTTCATCTCCTGAACTAATATTAGCATTCGTTCGACGAATAACTTCTTTATATTTCTACAAATCTGTATCGGAATATCTATTTGGAAAGTCTTTAAACAATAATTCAAACAATCCTTGACTCACATCGGCATTGTCATGTCGATAAACACCAAAGGCAGTATCTCGCGTAGACGAAGATTGTTTTAAAGCTATATGCTCTTCTTTGTTAAAGGTTCTTCTTCAGTTTTAATTTCCAAAACTGTTTCATTAGGCTTATTTAACACAGAATGTAATGTATCCATTCTACTCATAACAGGTTAAAATATTTCGTAGTTTAAAACATCCCGTTCCACACAAGCTCATTTGGCTTGTAAATATTTCTCCTTCACAGCAGATATACCTTTATGTAATTCCGAAGCAGAGGCAGACATGTTTTGACGACATTACATTAAATTCAAACTATTTATACATGCATTAAGTAATTCCTTTTGTAACTGGTGCAGTAGGTCGAATAGTTTGCACTTTTTCAATATTATAGACTTTACTTAGAACAGCAACCTATTTAGTTACAGTTTTTGCTTTCAAATCATTAATGAAGTAATTTATTCGTGTTTCCAAATCATTATTTTGTTTTCTCAAATATGTTCACGTAACTAAACCAAATTTTTTATTAATGAGTTCATCTCTTATATATTGCGTTATTTGTTCCATTCGTGTTTCAAGTTTTTTGTAATAGAATCGCTTACAACTTCATTAATTACAAATCTTAAATTCTTTCATTTCTGTAAGTTGTGTTGTAAAAACTATCATTAAAGTCTTTACTAAATCCGTTTAACCATTCTTCTATTCAAAATTGATTACTCTGCAAATCACTGCTAATATTGGTTAAAATGTTTGCAATTTCACTCTTGTTTTTATAAACATTATTATTCAATCCCACAAATTTTATTAATTTCTC
This sequence comes from Dryococelus australis, assembly GCA_029891345.1. Classification (NCBI taxonomy): domain Eukaryota; kingdom Metazoa; phylum Arthropoda; class Insecta; order Phasmatodea; family Phasmatidae; genus Dryococelus; species Dryococelus australis. The sequence continues at coordinate 34,088,766 of CM056998.1, read as the reverse complement.
TTGAATATATTTTGATTGCAATTTAAATACATTTAGCAATATATGTCCGTTCACTTAACAATTCCCATCGCGATTTAGGTTTAAGCAGCTATTGTAATGATTGTGTTTTAAAACACTATGTCCAAACATTGAAATACTCATTGTTCTTCACCTGGAAGTAAAAAACTGTCAAAACCAGACCTATATCTGCCTTTATATAGGTGAAATTTTGGCGCAATCACTAAAAAACCGTATTTTTTTCCAACAGTAAAAACACACATCTTTAAACTTTGTAAATGTCATATCGCCAAAAACATGATCATTGTAAATATGCTGCAGATTCATATTATCCGTTTTAAACACAATAACCATATTTGCATTATCACACAAATTATGTTTTGGTATATGTCAAAAAATAAATAAGGAATTGGGTTATGTTTCATTCGGAGCCACTATATCTTCGTTATTCATAAAAGGGAAATATCACATTCCTTCAATTAGCGACAAAATAGTCTCCAATCGTTGATATTTCTCTTGTTGTTTTGTTTTAGAAAACACATATATGTTTTCAAATTTAAATCCATTCGGATGTTACAACAGCCACATAATAACACAGGTTTTTCCACATGAAGAAGGACAGCTTATTATACAATGTATATTTGATGGTTAAAGAATACCATGTTTCTATTCAATTACATTTTATTTTGTATTTACAATTATTAACATATGTACATTTTGCTATATAACATTAATTTCTACACAATTACACAGTATTATGTAACATACTAACATGAAACTACATGTAGGTCTATATATAGGCTCGCGTTCAGTTGAAAACAATGGATCATAGTAAACGTATCAAAAAGGACGCTATGTTTCTAATACATTGATTAATAAATTTCCATTTAAATTGCATTTACCGAAATACAATTATTGCGGACCAGGCACCAAACTTTCCAAGCGTTTGGTATGGAACTATAGATGAATGTAAAGAACACGATATAGTTTATAATCGAACAAACTATTTGGAAAAAAGCCATATAGCAGATACGATTCTAACTGATAAAGCTGCAAATATAAGGAAGAATTTATCCACATGTACAGGCGATAAGTTTGGAGCTTGGGTTGTCGAAAAAGTTGTGCACGCAAAGGTGAAGAGAGGTGTGGGTTTAAAACATAAAACCAAACGAAAAACAAGGAAAGGAGGAATCATTCCATTGCTGTTTACAGCATTAGCAGCACTTGGATCAATCCTTGGAGAAGATTCGGCTATTAGTAGAGCGGTTAAATAAAAAGGTAAAGGAATGTATTTGAAATCATTTAAAGTTGGTCAAGGATGAAAAAACTTAAAATGTTGATAAAAAGCACAGAAAGTCCTAAATAGTCTTCCAAAATGTACATTAACAAATGGAGATATTAATGTATTAGTAAATAAACTGAATATTCCCTATTTCCAAGACGTGTATATGAGAGACGATTTACCAAAGAAACCAAATCTTCATGAATGTGTGATTGTTAATCTAGATTCGAAACAGAATGAAGGAATGCATTGGGTTGTATCAATTACAAACGTAAATCATGCGATTTATTACGACCGTTTCGGCAATTTATGTCCTCCAATTGAAATACGTAATTATTAAAAAAAACACATCTAAGGTACAATTACAAAATGGAACAATTACAAAATGGAACAATTACAAAACACAATAAATTGTGGACATTTATGTTTACGTTTTTTTGACTATAAATGTTATATAAATAAGTGTTATAGTAAAACATATTAGTAATATGTCAGTTATGTTGATATTAAGTGGAAATTCATTTTAATTGTGTGCTGTATCTTTCCCTGTGTTGGAGTTAGACGGAGAATGGCAAATAAGCGTAATCGAATTCGTTATTTACTACAGCATACCAAACATTGATATTAATAACCAATTGTTTACGGCTAATGTTGGTGAAAAAATCATTCAATATTGTGATACTGGTAGGATCTTATGAGTTGGATGACTTAAAAACATTCATTAAAGCGGCATTACCTGAAGGTGTACGTTTCCTATTACATGGAAATCCAAACACGTTAACTAGTGCAATGTATAGTAACATCGATATCGATTTCTTGGAAGACAATTCAATTGCAAATATGTTAGGTTTCGAATTGAGAGAATATCCAGCAAATCAATTATACGAATCATCAAAACAGGTTAATATATTATCGGCAAAGGGATGCCGTATTAATATTAATATTGTAGGCAGTTCATATTTGAATGGAAAACCTACAAACACAATCCATGAATTCATGTATGCTGTGACTCCAGGATATAAAATAATTGAAAAACAGAATACTTTGATATATCTTCCAGTAATAGTGAATCGTGCTGTTGAAATAAGTGTTACAATTGTCAATCATGACAGTAAACTTATTATTTTATAAACAAAGAAATTACCTTCTGATTACATTTTTAAAAAGCTATATGAACCGTAGCATTCCGTTGTGCATTATAATCATTATCAATATTGTGTACAATATTAAATTCAGACATAAATAGGCAGATCTTTTAAGAACTATGTCACTAAGGAACGTATTTAGAAAAAAGGAAGTATATAAAGATGTAAACACAAGCATAAAATGCTTACTTCAAATAAGTCACCCACGAAGTTAACATGGGGCAATGAATTGTATTTAAAGGAATTAGGATATATGGTTAATAGAAATGGAAGACATACTTAACGCTGAAGAACCAATCAGCTATGAAAATGTAATCACCAATACGGAAATACATGTGTATGAACCATTCCGAGCAGGTCCGTATACATTTCCTTCGGAAATAAAGATTTCAATACAAAATCATGATATTTCCACATTACCATCGAAATCAAGTTTAAGGTTTAGAGGAACAATTAAAATTACAGCTGATGCACGTAATCCTTTAACTACAAAATTAGTAAGAAATGGAATAAATCATTTAATCGACAGAATTGCATATGTGCAAATGGAGTGGAAATTGATCAAACCTGAGATGTTGGAATAACTCCCATTAAAAAGAACTATCTCTCAGGAACTGCAAACTGTCTTTATACAGAGCTTATGGCTGGGTGGAGCAATACTAGTGATTATTCACTATAAATAAACCCACGTGGAAAATATGAAGTTGTTATACCATTAAATATGGCTTTGGGCTTTGCTGAAGACTACACACACATGATATTAAATGCTAAAGAAGAATTAGTTATTCTATTAGGCAATATGCATTTGAATGTCAGATATGATACCACTAATAAAAAGAAAGGTGTAACATTTGAATTAAGCAGTGTGGAATGGTTGCTGCCACATATTGGAAATAACACACATGAACCTGTAACGTTTTTAAAATTTATCGAAAAAGGAAGAATTTAGGCATTGCATTTGGATTGTGGGGTTTAGAGGTTTTTCCAATTCTACCGGTAGCTCAAAAAATATTGTGGGGTGTGAAATCAGATATGCTGTCATTTGTTTTAAAACAAATCGACAATGCAATTCCAAAGCTGATATATCAATATTCGATACTTGTGATACAAAAGATATTAAACTGTATCTAAACAGTCAAGCTTACCCCTATGTGGATTTAAATATCAACTTTGCTAATGGCGAATTCCTTATTTCCTATGATATGTATACAAAGTTTCAGGAAATGTATTATAACAAAAGCAGTTCACCGATCCATGCACTCAAAAAATTTACAAGTAAAGGAGCATTATTTGTGTTTGATGTAAGCAAAAAAGACAACATGATTACAAATAGTGTGATTGATTCACGAATTGAAATTATTGCATACACACAAACTCCAGCAAATACACAGGCTTATGCTCCGATAATTCATGATAGATTAGCGAGTTAAAATGTAAGAGTTAAGCTAGTGAAAAAAGTGAATTTAGTCAGGACACGACGAATCACGGCTACGGCGAGATGTATTGCAATGTGAAAGGATTTAAATCTGCAGAAAAAAAAATAAAAGAATGAAATATTGCTGACATGGATGAACATAAAACTGTATTCAGCTTCAACTCACCAAATATCTAACTACCAAATACAAGAAAACCAATAGATGGGTTACTAAACATCACCATGGTTTAACCTGGGAAAGTGGATGTATATAGTATGAGAATACTGAAGATATTTGCAAACATTACCTAAATAATCCTGAAATATATGTCGGAGTTGAGCAAAAACACATTTTAGAAAGTGTGTATAATGGGAAAGTAAAAAGATTTTCAAAAAGAATACAATTGCTCCTCACTCAAAAATATTGTAAAACATATGGATCTAATTCGACATTCTTTTCTGCAGAGGAAATCTCAACATTAATGCTAACTTTGTCAATTATGTCTGACGGGGGTGAAACAGGCTATGATGATTCTCCTCCCGAATCATCTGTGGATATTATTTGAGTCATATGGCATTATTTAGGATCAGTGAAATTAAATATAAAAAGTAATTGTCTGTATGATATTCTCTTGTTTGTAAAGATGAATCAAAAGAATAAAATAATATGCTCATGCATACAGAAATTCAAATGTAAAGTGAATATCAGCATGTTATTAGCATGCTGGAGCAAATGATTTCGACTTTTTTTTGGAAATAAATAAATGCGTGACATCCTATATTTGTTTAGGTGTTTGGAATCAATCTATATTGGTTTGATGTCATGTTTTGGGACATCCTGTAGTTACTTGTGTATGTTTTGAAACATAGTATATTTTGTTTTGTCGAAAGAATAATAATAAAATATGTTTGTATATATTTTGTCAATAAATTTATCTTGTAAAATGAATTTTTACTTTTATTTAAGCTATTCCTTATTAAATGTGAACTTGTTTTCTTAAGAAAAATATTTTCTCGAGAGAGAGAGAGAGAGTAGTTCTGAAAGGAAGCACTCTAACCACTTTTCTATAACTAACATTATTATATACCATATCAGCTAAGACACACTTGATAATAGTTTTTAAGTCACTGGCCATATAGTCATAAAAGGAATAAAGAACGAATCACTGTTATTTAAAAAAAATATGCCTTTGGTTCCTGCACATGAAAAATCTAGATATGCTCAATGTTATAGATGTTTAAACGTAAATGAACCAAGTGGAATTTTTCCGAACAAAGATTATTAGCTAACCAATTTATACTTGCTTTGAAATATTAGACTTGTGGCTTCAGACATTAAATACCATTATGATTAGAGATCTACAACCTTAGCAGTTTGACCACTCCTTCGGAGTCATAAACCTTCAAGGTTAAGTTTCAATGTTTTTTCCAATAGTATCAACTACAAAACCCCAGAGGTTGCCAACCTGACTCCAACAAACCCCCAAAGAACACATTTCAGTTTTATTATTATACTCTAGGGAAAGTGTCTCTTCTCACAAAGCAAACTGCCAAGGTCCGTCCTGGAGCGGAGGAGACTTCAGGTCAATGTTTTTAACCAATATGGATACCAAGGTCAAAACGTCTTCCTAGCTGTTTGAAAATTCTCGAGCAAAATATTAATTATCCAAATTGGAAACATGTTTGGACATATTAACGGAAAAAAATATCCGCATATGTTTAGCATAAATATTAATAACAATATATGGAATAAGAAACAAGAACATATATACTAACATTAGATAGTAAAGCGTAACACATTCCTGGAATTAAATAAGATAAGATATGTTTTGAATAAAAAAATATTTTTGGAAAAATTTAAGGTTTGCAGAAATATTTGGTGTTTTTTATAATATTATGAAATATAATACTTAATTATATTAAAAATTAATAATATTTAAAGCTACAAAAACAAAAGGAATAAATAATAATTCATTAAAAATATTAAAGTAATCTTAGGGATGTTTAAAGTGGGTTAATAACAAGCATGAATGGTAATTATGTAGTATAATACTTTGTTTTTTTTTCTATAAATTATATATCGCTTTATTGACTGCATTTACCTATATTACATTGCTTGTCCTCTTAATTGATTATTAAATAGAATTTATTTGTTATGAAGCAGAAGTTATTTTAGTGATAAATAAATGCTATTCATTTCTTCGGGCAAGAAACTTTACAAGAGATGTTTGTCTCAGAGGTTGGGGTGTTGGCTTGAAGATATTTGAAAGTTGATGGTGTTGCGAAAAGGGGGTGGGGGGGGGGGGGTGAGTGGGTGTTTGAACTTCTGACTTCTGGTTGGAGGGAAGATATCAGCCTTCTAAAATGTTTACCTGGGAATTTGAAATTTTCATAAATAGGGATTTTGCATCTACGCCACTTTCCACTATCTCCAGTTGTTTGTCAGTTTGGTTCGCCTTAGCATGTTGTGCACGTATGAAGGAAGATCATTTTCTTGGCTTATCTACCCAAGATTTTAACAAAGAACTTACAGATTTTAGCTGGGTAATTTAATGAACTATTGAACAGACTAAATGCTTTGGCAAATATTTATTCGAATTTTGGATGATGACAAATAAAGTGGATCTACTCTTCAGCCATTGCTTTTGTCATCACCTTCAACATTAAGAACAGGTACATTGACGAATTCAACAGTTACACATTCGATGTCGAAACCAAGTATTAAAAGCTGCACTAATAACACCGACAGTCACACCTTCCATGTGGAGTTCTACAGCTATTCGTCTGACGTTGAGGTATGCAATGCCATCCGCGGCATTGAGGTCTGCAACGCCGCCTGCAGTGTCTAGGTCTACAATAAAGTTGAGAGCTACAGTGATGCCTATGGCATCGACGTCTATAGCAATGCCTGCAGCATCGAGGTTTACAACAACATCTGCAGCATTGAGGTCGCCACCTTCAACATAAATGCCTTCGACGTCAATGACTTCTAGTTTGGATCCTCTAGATTTATCATCAGTTATAAAGTCAGGTGAGGCACATATACAAAAACCACCAATGTGTTTGTGTTGTACTCCACTAGATTTAACCTCAAATAATGTGCAGGAAGATATGACAAAAAAACCAATTATATCAAGAGGTGGAACAGTTTTTGAGTTCAATTCTGTGATATCACCTGAGTCAAGTTTACCATCACTGCAGTGCAAATTAAATTCACCCCCTCCTCCTCCTTTCATACCTTCATCACAGGAAATTATTTAGTCTCCTATATAATCACCAATATCATAACCAAGAATACCTGTTATTCCAGTAAATAAACACGAATACAGCTTATCTCTTAACTGTAAACAGAAATTTTAATGAAAACATTCAAACTTACAGTGATGCTTTCTCATACAACATAATTAGATATATTTGTTCAGTTTTGTAATTGTACGTATATTCAAATGTGATATGGTTACATAGATTTCAGGTGTAATGCAATGTGTAATTTTTTAAAAATAAATCTAATTATTTTTTATTTGTAATAGGCTGATGAGTTTTTACAGTTTTAATGATTGAAAGAATAAAGTAGGAACAATTTAATAAAAATTTCATTCAGTTTGTTAAAAGTTTAATGAAATTCATTCAAATTCTTAAGACTTGTTTAATGATATTAAAGAAACATCATTCAAGTTCTAATGATCGATTTAAATGTTTATAAAATTTCTTTCAAATTCTAACGACTCGCTTAACGATCTTAAGAAACATCATTCAGTTTGTTAAAAAGTTCTACGATTCTAAATATTTGATTAATGATTTTAAAGAAACATCATTCACTTTGTTAAAAAGTTTAATGATTCTAAAGACTTGTCTTATGATTTTTAAAAAACCATTATTCAGTTTGTCTAAAAGTTTAACAATTTTAAAGACTTGTTCAACGATTTTTAAGAAACATCATTCACTTGTCAAAAAGTTTAATGATTCTAAACACTTGTTTTACAATTTTAAATAAACATAATCCAGTTTGCTAAAAAGTTTAAATGATTTTAAGAAAAGTTCTTTCGAGTTTAAATGATTGATTTAACTGTTTAACGATTTTAAGAAAAGTTTCTGAAAAACTGCTAAAAGATTAACAATTCGATAAGAAAGTTAATGATTTACAATGTAAAATGTTGGAGAGTTTTAATAAACTTTATTATTTCAATCGTAAAATGATGGAGAGTTTTATCAGTCATAGCATACTTTGTTAGGAATTTTTGCAGTTTTATGTAATAATATGGTGTTTTGGATAAAAAAACTTGGATGGCTTACACACATAATGACAAAATATGTTTAATGATTTTCAGTCATAGCAAACTCTGTTATGACCTCTGCAGTTTTATGTCATAAGATAGTGGTTTGGTTAAAAAGCTTGGATGGCTTTCAGTGCTAACATGTTTATAAAGGTTTATAATTAATTGTATTATTTGTGATCTAACATGTGGTAGAGATATTTTGTAAAGCTTCTAAGGTTTTCAATAGTAACATGTTTAAAGTTTTATGATATTAACATGTTTGATGTAAACATGCAAAGAATTTGTTTTACAAATGTTAACTAAGCTATACTTTATGAATCAAAAATTTTTAAAATAAAATTTATATATGTTAAAATTTTATGCTGTGACTTGCTATTTATTAGTTCGAAAATCTCCTCTGTGTCACTATTTTGTGAATGATTGGATGAGTTAATGTATTACCTGTATATTAAAAGAAAATAAAATGTTCTTGAGAATAGTAGGTGATGGTAAGTTGTTTGTTGAAAATATTTTTAATTCTGATTATCTGTTTGCTCACTTTTTCAAATAAAAAATTTACAAGTTGTTGACGTCAACTTGATGAGGGAGAAAACGAACATTTCAATTAAAACATACTCTGAAGAGCTGAGGAGAACTTGCATAAAATGTTGGAGACAAACCAACATGACTGAATAAATTAATTTTGAAACAGAAGGAACAGACTTGGATATCTCGAGAAAACTTTACTGGGCCTCTGGTCAACTTGAGGAGCCCTAGGGAATTTAACGAAACTGAAAGTCACACACAAAAACCTTTTTAGGGCCAGGTAGAAATAGCCTTTTGCGACACACCACAATGTTTCCCCGGTGTCCTACAAACAGGGAGAGTTCAACCAACTTTGAAAATAAAATACATTTTTCTCACAGCAGCAGCAAGATTACAACTGTTGTAGCTGAAGATTCAATACAAAGATGCTTACTGGTAAAAACACAGTCATACTTTATAAAATGTCAGAAAACATAATTTGAAAACTTCTTTAAAAAATTAATTCATCCCTCCTTATATAGCAAACAGATACAAAATGATTGTAATTTTCATTGGAATTTATGTTAAATTACCCCTTTTAGGAAAATCAGTTGAAATATTGTGAAATTTAACAGATATCTGCTTCGAAAACAGTCATTTCAAGCTGGATGTGTGTAATTTCAGTAATATCACATCGAAAATTTAGTTTTCTAGAGAAAAAAAATTTGTAAATGAAATACATATGCATTTCATGGTAGAAATTCAGATGTTGTAAAACTACAAATAAAAATATGCACAAATGTTTAGAAAACATATTGAAAGTAAAAATCATTTTGATCAAGTTTGTTTAATGTACGTTTTAAATGTTTGAAAATTAAGTTAAAATTGGATTTTTTCTTAAATCTAATAAAGGCATCCTAAGTTTAATGTGTGTAAGTGGAAAGATGCATGTTTTTCTAACTAAAAAAAATGTCTTATAGCTCTGATGGTATGAAATTTAATAATTTTTTAGTTAAGAGTTTGTTGGAAATGGGAAGAAAATTGGTGTAAAATAGTTAATATTTTTTTTAAATTGAATTAATTGTTTGTTAAAGACATTTGGAATGTATTTACTAGAGATGAGGAAAAATAAAATTTTATCTGTGGGACTTATTTTTATTTCGCTGGTAATACACCAGGCTCTTGCGTCTCAAAAAATAGGAGGAAGCTCTATGTTCCAGCGAAAACAGCAGTTTGAAGTGAGGAGAGGAGAGGGGAAAAAGCTAGGTCATTTCAAAATCTGCTGCTGCCCCTAGGGAAAGCATCACTTTGACTTTGAAGTAAGCCTCCGTTCATAGTTGAGGCAGCACTCTGGGGCTGAAGGATCACGCATGCGTGAATCGAGCATTTCTAGGCAAACATGTTCTGGGCTTATGGTGAAAGGAAAAGGTGCATAACCTTGAATCGACAGCAAGGATGCAGCACCCTCCGTGGACAGGGACAGTCATCCGGAAAACAATTTCTGACCTGCGAAGTGTGGCATTGGAAGGGGCAGTTCTTGGGCGGTGTAAGCAGAGGGGGTGTTTGCCACTAAATCGGCTTTTGCAGTGTTGAATCGATACCAAGGTGCATGCCCCAGAGCTTTGGAAGGGACAAAAACGAAAGTCTTCATTGGAGAAGGACCGAGTCTGTGTGTACAGAACATCCTTCTGAAAAAAATGCATTCTTGGCTGGTGTAAAGGGAAGGGGTGGTTGACCTTGGGCAGGAGCGAAATGGAGGTTTCTCGAGGGTTTCTGCCATTTTAGTTCTTCACCAACCCTTACACTGCATAGACACGACACTGGAACTCTGTCTCATCTTCACCGGTGACAGCGGTCAGCAGGGTTTGTAACGCGACAGTGAACATCACAGGGCGTTGCGGCCAGCGAGTTTCTCGTTTAATTATATATATTTTTTCATTTATCAGGAATAAAATATAAATTTTTGTGTAATAGTGCATTTATCGTGTAAACACCTTTTTCTGTGTTCAGTCGACGAAACTTTGTAGCATTTTCAACTCGCGTTTTTGTTACCAAGTGCTGTGAATTTCACAGACTTAATGGTAGTTCATCCATTATTTTTAAATAATTAACTTTCATCAAGTACATTCACATAGTTGAAGGACGAATAGTGTACTCAAGTAGGTAATAGTGGAGTGGTAGGGAAATAGGTTCTGTCAGTCGTAAATTTCAACTCAGCCGCTCTTCACGTATATATAGTCAGACTCTCGACGTAAGATCGCTTCAATCACTGACTGACCTCCGAGGTGGATGGGTGTGTTTTGTGTGAGGTGCGATTTCATTATGTGTATTTCTATTATGCTATTGTGTCTTTTTAAAATTCAAACTGTGTGTTTGGAAATCTTTATTTGTCCATGTTAACTGAAAGTGCTAAATCATTGTTTGTGAATCTCGCTAATTAAATTGCACGCAGAGCTTGGTAGGGAAACATGTTTTCTAAATATAATTCACGATTCGTATGAGTAGTGTGTAAATCGTTTAGTCAATTGTTTCAGAGTTTTTAGCCGTAATTTCCACTCGCCCGCAAGCTCCATGTATATAGGCTGGTGCACGTCATACGATTCGGTCATTCATTGACTGACCTCCGAGACAGACAGATGTGTTTTGGGAAAGATGCAATTTCATTATGCATATTAATAAATTAATTACTTTTAACATGCGGATCACGTTTATAAAGTCACTCACCATTCTCACAGGCAGACAGACATGTAAGTTATGTGCGAGAGACATCAAGTAGTGTCATATATCTTGTTATTGAGTTCGTTTAATATATAGGGACTTTTTTGCTTCGTTGTAGATCGGTAATTAATTTTTAAGACACCTGGAGACTCACGTAATTTTTATAATCACGTAGTTGTGTGTATTCGTTATACTCCTCTGGTGTAAATTATTCTTACATATAAATTCTCTTATTTCAAATAATACTATATTTCAATCTCGTCATCTACCAACACCATCTATGAGCAATATCACAAACAAACAAAAAAAAAATTGCAATTTATGTCACTCTTACATAAAACTCACCCCATATATACCCCATCCCCAAAACGCTGCACCTCATCGAGTGCTAGAGGTCAGAGGGTGAACATTCACCAGATGTGTTCCCAAAGAAAAGAAAGAAAGAAATGAAAGTACAACTTTACACAACAAAATCCAGAATTTTTTAAAATAAGAATTATCCCTTTCAATATATTTAACCAAATAATTAAATTGAACCCTTTTAATTTGATTAGCCTTTTCAATTTTTGACTACCCCTTTAAATCAATTAAAATAACCCTTTCAATAAAATTAATTAACCATTTCAATTAAGTTAATCCTTTGATATCAATAAAGGCGGCATCCCTTTGTGTTGAAACCTCCGCGCCCCTACTACTCGTAATGTAGTGGCAATCAAGGAATTAATATTTACGATGGTAAATTTTTGAAATGTCTGAGCCAATCAAATTGAAATTTAAATGAAATAATTTTGTTTTTCCAAATATAACATTGTTTTTAAATTTTTTATTTATATTTAACATATTGTATTACCAGACAGCAGTGGAAATTCACGCCAGTTTATACCAGTAGTGTAAGTTAGTACCGGCGGTATGTTATTTTCCAAATTTTTTCTGTTAAAATTGTATAACTTATGACAAATGTCTTGTAGTTGTTGACTCTATGATGCAATTTAAGAATTTATGTCTGCCGAAACGTTTGAAGTCTTTGAAGGCAAGTAAAAAAAAATTGAAGTGGCTTTCTTTGATCTGTATGTTTAGCGAACTAAAGAGAAGTAATCACTTAATTTTAATCTCGCGGTTATCACAGCTCGGATTTTCCCTGACTGGAGATTTCCCTCGAAAAGAAATCCGGTAATGAAGCTTAAGTTGGTTTTCTTTAGTCTCCCTACTACTTGGTCTTTTCCTGCTGCCCATATGAGAGTCTTCCATCTCCGCGTATTGTGAGGGACGCAGCCGATCCTTCAACGTCCGGGCTGAGCGATACGAAAGGGTCACGCGGAGATTAATCCCGACCATAAATCCAACTCGGCTCTGGGCTAGAGCCGAGTTTCGGATCGCCGGGTTGCGTAAACTTTCCCTGCAAGATGTTCAATCAGAGCTGGAACTATCCACGGAGTTAGATGACTTGTGGAAACCTTTGGCTACCACCCGTATTTAACAGCGGAGCTATAAACTGTTCACGGTAAAATGAGCACTTTCGAAAGCCCTGCTTAAGATCTACTTCTATGCACTTGTATAGTATTTTGCCTTGTGTAAAATTAACATTGCCACGGACCGCTTCACTTTATTCATGCGCCGGTCATGTAAAACTGTGAAATCATTATAGAAGAATATATTTTACGAATCTGGTCATTTTTACACTTCGATACATTAAATCCATCAACAATAGGAACTTCCGTGTTAGCAAAAGTATATTTGCAACACGCTTGTGATACATTACGTATTTAAGAAATAAAGAAACGCACCATAAACGGGGCGATTTTTCAGAGGCTCGATTCTAAAAGTATTGCGAATATACTGCACTAATATATATTTATCAATTAACTTTACGGTATTCTTAGACACACAAAAATGTTATATACGACGCCAGGACTAGTTCTCATGTTCAAACATCAAGAAGAAACAAATTTACTGTCGATACACATACTAAGGAATTGAAACATATGTATACACGTAAAATAATTCCGTGCCAACGATTCTGTTGGTATGCTATCAGCGAGTGCAATACAATTTATGTATTACCGAGCAGAGATTTATTTCAGGTATTGGCTTCAAGAGTGCTCAGTCAACCTGAAATACCTGTTTGTTCTAATAAAAAAAAAATCAGTGCCGATTTATGTGTCAGAGCCTGCAAACCAACAGCTCTGGCATAAACACAGTATACAAAGCGCGTACCTAGGACAAAATTATAACACTGTTAATCGGCAAGCGGTGAAAATTAGTTGACCAGAATGAAAAACCGTATTTTGAACATCATCTTACACGAGAAAGCAATCGGGGAATAAAAAAAAAAAAAAAAAAAAAAAGTAATAGAACGAGTTCTAATTTTATTACATGTAAAATTTTTTGACGGTGCATATACACAGCGTTGGTGTTACACGTTATCAGCTTAATGAAATCCCTTTTCTTCGCAGAAAAAAGTGTTAACTGGCCCATTCACCGCCTTTTGTTCGCTCATATGTGGGGCCCGCGTGGCGTGTAAATCAGGTGGTGCCAGACTGGGTGGGATGAGAGGTTGGAAAAGGAGGGGTGGTTTGTGCGCGCCAGGACTGCCTAACCCGCAGGGGAACAATAGCTATACGCCCTATAATTGCCCTTTCCACGTGCACCCAGCGAACGAGTGGCTCGGTAACAATGCAGTGTTCCGTATTCGCATGATCGCGCGCGTTCGCGCGTGCGTAAAAAAAAAAGAGGGAAGGGGGGGGGGGGGGGGGGCATAATGGAGAGGTGACACTGAGGCATGTCCTGGCGCCACGGGAATTATATCCCCGTTTATTCGAACGTCCGTTTTTCGCTCATTATGGCGCTCGCTTACCTGTCCGAGAGAACTGTGATCTGCGATATAACGAGTTCGAAACGCACGGATAAAAAAAAAAAAAAGCTCTGTTCGACTTTTATCCCGATCTACGTCCTTGCAAAGAGCGCACGCCATTAAAAAAAAATCGTAATTACACAGTTCAAAACAGCACCTGCATTGGAAACATTATTGAATGGCGGTTAAAGAAATCGACCAAGTCTGACTTATTTTTCTGAAAAGGAAACGAATAAGTGTGACACTTGTATAAGAGAGTGTAGTACATTTCGCTGGAGACTTTAATAAAGTAAAATTTTATAACCACCATTTAAAGTTACGAATGTGTACGTCATATCTGTGTCATGAGCGTAGAGGTGATCCAGCGTTCCAACAACCTACGAGAGTCACACTTAAGAAAGGTGCACATCGAGGAAACTGATTTCATGAAACGTGAAACTAAATTTTCACGAAACTTTAGTTTCATATGTTGCATGAAACTGAGTTGCATGAAATCGATCAAACCGGTTGCATGGAACTCTAGTTTTCTGTTACCAGTGTTTGTTTTGATGTGCTCTCGGTTTGTTTTAAAAATTGCATGTTTAATTTTAATTTCGAAAAAATACCAACACATCCAGTGATGCGTTCGAACTGTTTACTCACTAAAGCGGTTAAAAACATCCTTGTTTGTGCAATTTTCGTCTTGAAGAATACGGCAACAGTTCAAAGTGCAAACAGCTTTAGAAAAAGCTGCGCAAAAAGTGAAAAGTCCAGGTAATGAAAATCAAGGTTTTTACTTGCAAGATGTAGTAGTGTTAATGAGCTGGTTAATGATAATTTTACAAAATGAGTACGAAATTATTAATATCCATACACCAGCACAAAATTTGATTAAAGAAAACTAAGTAGGTTCAACAGAAAAGCAATCAATTAGTTAGGTACTTGCCACATCTCTGTGCTACTACGACGGGGTAGCGACACCAAGTTTTAGGCGATATTCAAGGAGGTATTTTCTGATAACTGTAGTTAGGTACTTGCCACATCTCTGTGCTACTACGACGGGGTAGCGACACCAAGTTTTAGGCGATATTCAAGGAGGTATTTTCTGATAACTGTAGTTAGGTACTTGCCACATCTCTGTGCTACTACGACGGGGTAGCGACACCAAGTTTTAGGCGATATTCAAGGAGGTATTTTCTGATAACTGTAGTTAGGTACTTGCCACATCTCTGTGCTACTACGACGGGGTAGCGACACCAAGTTTTAGGCGATATTCAAGGAGGTATTTTCTGATAACTGTAGTTAGGTACTTGCCACATCTCTGTGCTACTACGACGGGGTAGCGACACCAAGTTTTAGGCGATATTCAAGGAGGTATTTTCTGATAACTGTAGTTAGGTACTTGCCACATCTCTGTGCTACTACGACGGGGCAGCGACACCAAGTTTTAGGCGATATTCAAGGAGGTATTTTCTGATAACTGTAGTTAGGTACTTGCCACATCTCTGTGCTACTACGACGGGGCAGCGACACCAAGTTTTAGGCGATATTCAAGGAGGTATTTTCTGATAACTGTAGTTAGGTACTTGCCACATCTCTGTGCTACTACGACGGGGCAGCGACACCAAGTTTTAGGCGATATTCAAGGAGGTATTTTCTGATAACTGTAGTTAGGTACTTGCCACATCTCTGTGCTACTACGACGGGGCAGCGACACCAAGTTTTAGGCGATATTCAAGGAGGTATTTTCTGATAACTGTAGTTAGGTACTTGCCACATCTCTGTGCTACTACGACGGGGTAGCGACACCAAGTTTTAGGCGATATTCAAGGAGGTATTTTCTGATAACTGTAGTTAGGTACTTGCCACATCTCTGTGCTACTACGACGGGTAGCGACACCAAGTTTTAGGCGATATTCAAGGAGGTATTTTCTGATAACTGTAGTTAGGTACTTGCCACATCTCTGTGCTACTACGACGGGGTAGCGACACCAAGTTTTAGGCGATATTCAAGGAGGTATTTTCTGATAACTGTAGTTAGGTACTTGCCACATCTCTGTGCTACTACGACGGGGTAGCGACACCAAGTTTTAGGCGATATTCAAGGAGGTATTTTCTGATAACTGTAGTTAGGTACTTGCCACATCTCTGTGCTACTACGACGGGGTAGCGACACCAAGTTTTAGGCGATATTCAAGGAGGTATTTTCTGATAACTGTAGTTAGGTACTTGCCACATCTCTGTGCTACTACGACGGGGCAGCGACACCAAGTTTTAGGCGATATTCAAGGAGGTATTTTCTGATAACTGTAGTTAGGTACTTGCCACATCTCTGTGCTACTACGACGGGGCAGCGACACCAAGTTTTAGGCGATATTCAAGGAGGTATTTTCTGATAACTGTAGTTAGGTACTTGCCACATCTCTGTGCTACTACGACGGGCAGCGACACCAAGTTTTAGGCGATATTCAAGGAGGTATTTTCTGATAACTGTAGTTAGGTACTTGCCACATCTCTGTGCTACTACGACGGGGCAGCGACACCAAGTTTTAGGCGATATTCAAGGAGGTATTTTCTGATAACTGTAGTTAGGTACTTGCCACATCTCTGTGCTACTACGACGGGGTAGCGACACCAAGTTTTAGGCGATATTCAAGGAGGTATTTTCTGATAACTGTAGTTAGGTACTTGCCACATCTCTGTGCTACTACGACGGGGTAGCGACACCAAGTTTTAGGCGATATTCAAGGAGGTATTTTCTGATAACTGTAGTTAGGTACTTGCCACATCTCTGTGCTACTACGACGGGGTAGCGACACCAAGTTTTAGGCGATATTCAAGGAGGTATTTTCTGATAACTGTAGTTAGGTACTTGCCACATCTCTGTGCTACTACGACGGGGCAGCGACACCAAGTTTTAGGCGATATTCAAGGAGGTATTTTCTGATAACTGTAGTTAGGTACTTGCCACATCTCTGTGCTACTACGACGGGGCAGCGACACCAAGTTTTAGGCGATATTCAAGGAGGTATTTTCTGATAACTGTAGTTAGGTACTTGCCACATCTCTGTGCTACTACGACGGGGCAGCGACACCAAGTTTTAGGCGATATTCAAGGAGGTATTTTCTGATAACTGTAGTTAGGTACTTGCCACATCTCTGTGCTACTACGACGGGGTAGCGACACCAAGTTTTAGGCGATATTCAAGGAGGTATTTTCTGATAACTGTAGTTAGGTACTTGCCACATCTCTGTGCTACTACGACGGGGCAGCGACACCAAGTTTTAGGCGATATTCAAGGAGGTATTTTCTGATAACTGTAGTTAGGTACTTGCCACATCTCTGTGCTACTACGACGGGGCAGCGACACCAAGTTTTAGGCGATATTCAAGGAGGTATTTTCTGATAACTGTAGTTAGGTACTTGCCACATATCTGTGCTACTACGACGGGGTAGCGACACCAAGTTTTAGGCGATATTCAAGGAGGTATTTTCTGATAACTGTAGTTAGGTACTTGCCACATCTCTGTGCTACTACGACGGGGTAGCGACACCAAGTTTTAGGCGATATTCAAGGAGGTATTTTCTGATAACTGTAGTTAGGTACTTGCCACATCTCTGTGCTACTACGACGGGGTAGCAACACCAAGTTTTAGGCGATATTCAAGGAGGTATTTTCTGATAACTGTAGTTAGGTACTTGCCATATCTCTGTGCTACTACGACGGGGTAGCGACACCAAGTTTTAGGCGATATTCAAGGAGGTATTTTCTGATAACTGTAGTTGAACAAAAGTCACATTTTTATTTTGATTTAATTAGTTCGTATTTTGAAAATGAGTATCTTGATTAGTAAAATCGTTGTGTTTTGGAGTATACTCTGTTCTTTGGCTCTATGAATGTAATTATTTACACACATGCACACCGAACCAAGGATATGACAGCATCCTGTGATCAAAATACAGACATTTAGAAGACACGAAACTTTGATACAAGCATTCTGTATGTGAACTCTTAACGTTTTGTGACCCAAAGGCAGTCTAATTTGTTTTTTTTTACTTTTCATACAAAGTATATTTTCGATATGGACCCATAATATATATTTTAAGGGGGCAATGCCTCATCACCGCAAAAACAAGTACGGGACATTGAAGTCATTATCATTCAGTAATGAGATTCTGAGGGTGGCAAATCGATGCCCCTTATTTGTAGCCAGCAACGTAAACAAGAAGAATGAAATACTGCTCCAGCACTGTTTCGTACAGTATTCCCAGCATAAACAGTAATGAAACAACAATTTGTAACTGTACACACTACAAGCTAAACTGAGGAATAACTATTTTAATTAAAATTTTGTGATCCGCTATTCTTAAGTTTTTTTAATGCTATTGTGTTTTCCGCCGATTGAACCGAGGTAAAGAGGCAAAATCCATAGTAGTAGTTGAAAGCGTTGTTCTATGTTCTTTCACATATTTACATTTGGAGAAGGCATGCAGATATGTAAACAGGTATATACAGCGCGTGTCGTCAGATCAGCTACAACCAAGCGAACGTTCGTTTGAGCTGTTATAAAGTGATGAGTGGGCGAAGAGATTCGGGCTGCTTGAGAACCGATGAGGGTGATTGAGGTGAGAATGGAGCAGCGGTGGAATGAAAGGGCGTGGGGAAACGGGATATCCCCGAGAGAACCCGCCGACGAGCAGCATCGGTCGGCACGATTCCCACTTGCGATGATCCGGGAGTGACCCGGCCGAGGATCGAACCAGGTTCGCCTTGTTGGGAGGCGAGCAGGCTAACCGCCAAGCCACCACGGTCCCACGTTTTTTACAAATAAAATATATTTATAGCCTACGTTTCCACAAGAATTTCGTAGATTAGTGGTAACAGGCACGGACAGAAGTTATTAAACAACTTCAAGTTTCGCTCCAATATATATATATATATATATATATATATACAAGAATATTATTCTTCTAACATTTAAAAAATTGTTATACACAGTGCAACGCTTACATACCGGAAATTAGAGATTTCATATCCTTTTTTTTTTTAACAGGAAGTCAAGAAAAAATTAACAAACAAATTTACGCAGATGTTTTGTGAGAGCATGGAAATTTACGTAAAAGTTACGGAAAATGGGTGAGTGAAAATATTTGGGCGGATCTCAACATCGAGGTCTTGAGAGTAGAGTTACGGAAAGCCCTTTATTAAAAAAATTAATAAAAATAAAAATAAAAATTTCCGAAATTTTATGGAGGGTTCCGAAGTATTTTACACACGCAGTTTGACATAAAATGACGAATCTTTTTTTAACGTTGCTCGATCACACACTCCGACAGGTATTCTCATGCGAGTGGCGTGACAGGCACTGAAATGACGCCAAGAGTTTTTATTCAGGAGTCTTTCCTCTTCTCGTATTCTTTCTCCGCTGCCATCCTGCTCTTCGCGCCAATGCTACTTCAGAGCTGCCTGGACGACTCTGACATGTCGTCCTCCCTCGGTGGACTCTTTGAAAACACTTCAGCGCCCTGCATCAACGCAGTCCGCGCCGATCGGCCTCGATAGGAACCAACGTGAAAACTTTTCATTCGCTTGCAGGATGATTGCTTTAATTGAGCCTGTGCGAATTTACTGCTTTGTATTTACTTCTCTGTCCAATTTTTGAGGCTTACTGCTATATATATATATATATATATATATATATATATATATATATATATATGTGTGTGTGTGTGTGTATATATATATATAAAGTTGACATTACAATAGGCTCTGTCGCTTTATTCATGCGTGGGCCAAGGGTACCTCTGAAAGTCCTACGAAAATAAATTAATGTGTCGGTATTATAGTCTGTTTGCAATATATTCACACTTTGAATCAAAATCTTTGAGAAGTCATTCTATGTGTGACATGTTTTTCTTCTAAATATGTCATACATCTTAATTTTGGTTACACTGAACTTGTACTTATATTTTGTCTATAAATTTTAATATTTTATTTATAACTAATATGTATAAAACATGCAGAAAATAGATGCGTTGGATATTTCTAGTAAGAAATAATTTTTATGCTAAATATTACTAAAATGAGTGCGCACGAATGCGGTGAGTTGTCCCTTTGATGTAATTTTCTAGCCTTGGTTAAGCTTTGTTTGCTTGAGGCGGAGGAATATATTGAAAGTAGAACTTAAGCAGGGCTTCAGGAAATTTGTAAGTGTACGCTGTTCACGGTAAAGTGAGCACTTTTGAAAGGCCCGCTTAATATCTACTTACATGCACGTTGTGTATTCTTACGCCTTATGTAAAATTAATATTGCCATGGGCCTATCACTTTATTCACGTGATGGTCAAGTGAAACTGCAAAGTTATTATAAAAGTAAACATTTTATAAATCTGCTAATTTTTACACACCGAGGCATTAAAATGAACATAAAGAGTATGAAAAATTTTTAATGATCACAAATGGTTACCTAACACTTTTTATTCGACGTTAAGATATGGAAATACATTCCCTCCATTGTTACCAACTTTACTGGGTGCATGCCACGCAGGGTGCCCGTTAAAATATATTCAGGCAGGGGCAGTTACTTTTCTCTAAGGTTAATTTCAAAAGTGCTCACTTTATCGTGAACATCCTTTAAGCATGAATTAACTATATGTAAGTCGTACACACTCGTGTGTATAAAAGGAACTTACAGTAAATATAATAAGGGGGCTGCGGTGGCCTAGTGGTTAGACATCTTGTCTCCCACCTAGACGAACCGGATTCAATTCCCGGCGGGGTCATTCCCGGGATTTCGCAGGTGGGGATTGTGCCGGACGATTCCGCTGGTCGGCGGGTTTTCTCGGGGATCTCCCGTTTCCCCCGCCCTTTCATTCCACCGCTGCTCCATACTCTCCTAAATCACCCTCATCGGCTATAAAGACCTCGCTGTTAAGAGCCGCCCAAATCTTTCACTCATTAAATTTAATAAATCCAGTGTCGGCAAATTTAAACATCACAGTATTCCTACAATTGGAACTACTTTTCTTGATTCCCTGCCAAATTTATTGTAAGTATTTCCAGTCAGAGTTAACATTAAAATGTATATGATTATAGGCAGAGACTTTTTTTAAATGTTTATTTCAAAAGTCCTCAAATACCAGCGAACTGCGTTCACAGGTGTTCATTGCGTCTGGTAAATGACATAGCTCAAGCCGCGGTATTTTAGGTGTTACTAAATACAATGCCTGACATGGAACGTCGCACAATGAGAGCAAAAATGATTTCAACAACGCAATAAAATGTCCATAAATATTTCAAAATTATCATATGAAAAGTATGATCGCTACAGGTGTGTAAAAATTTTTCTCGGATATACAACCTTAAAACCTATGCAATTTTAACGTCTAAAGTTAAAATATTTATTTATAACAAATAATTTTTCATCTTTATAGAACTTATAGTAGTTAAGTTATTCCTTGGTAAAGGCCAAACTAAATAATAGCTCATAAATCTGGGGATATCTTACTGTATTATAATTCATCGGAGCTCGAACAGAAACTTCGCACCGCTAAGACGATCTTCGGCAAGATGATGGATGCGACGAGACTATGGGCAATGTTTCAGGCTGATAACAAATTGGCTAACATAACAGGAAAGTGGTGGGGTTGTTTAAAAGGGAGGGGGGGGGGGGTTGAGGATGCGATCCCTGGAGGAATTACGAAGTGCGGCTGACTAGGGGAAAACGGTGTCTGGAGAAGGGCAGCGGTGGTTTGTGAACATTGGCTCGCGCTGTTTTTGCGGGTTTTCTGGCAACTCTCCCGGACTCTTCCCTCCGCGCAGGGGCCCCTCCCGAAGGACTAGGGCTCCCGATGACCACAGGCAGCTCAACTTCCGACCGAACTTCGCTGGCCTGCTCATTAACCCGCCCCTTCTGCCCGCTAAGGGCGGGCCAGGGTTTGCGTGAACCGCTCCGTACTTCTCTCTTCATTCTGCTGCGAAACACCGACACCAGATGAAACTCTAACGTATGGAAACAGCGCCAACAGCACAGAAGGCAGTTTATCCTCATGAAATCAAATATCTTTTTGGTAGCATATTCCTTCGAAAATATGGGCTGGAAAAAATAATTTTGGTAGAAAACTTATTTTAATTAAAAATTTTTATTCATCCGAACGTAACCCACTACTACAGGCTATTCACGGTGAAGTGAGCACTTTTGAAAGCCCTCTCCTTTGTAATAATAGTCAAACAAAATGTTCTATGTGAACCTTAGACGTCAAGTTCCGACTGCGTGCAATATTCACAGTTTGTATATTACTTACATGACAATATATATTTTAAAAAAATGTGGTTAAGGGTAAAAATTGGCTCAAAGGAAAATGAAACAAGGGCCTCAAAATAAACTATAGGCTGTTCAAAGTTTCTGAAATTTACGCAGGAAAACTGTCCCTTGCCTGCTACTGCTTTCGTTTCATCGTTTTACCTGTAAAGAGAACATGAGGTAGAGTGTACATGCTAACTGCGAGGTAACCACTGCTTTTTTTTTTTTGCCAGAGCTCTACGAAACATATGGTGAGCGTACTTGTGGTTAACAATATACTGCAGTTGATGTACGAGCTTTAAAACTTCTTTATATTTTCTCTGACCTAGTTTTAATACAAAAAGAATATACTGAGGTTAGTCAGAATATTTTAGCAGTGGGTAACCAATGGTCTCGTTTTCGGTGGCACCCTGGTTCGATTCCTAGTCCAGCCATCCTGATTTATGTTTTTCCCTGGTTTTCCGAAATCACTCCAGGCGAGTGCTGGGATGGCAACTTACACAAAACTACACGTTTGCAAGTTATTAGTTACAAGTGCTACTATCTACAAGCACTTGTAAATTCCGTTTCACGGACAGCACTGATATCTACAAGAACTTGTAATTTTGGTTTCTTTTAGAGTTTAGGTAAACTACCCAGGTAGCAAGCCACAGTATACCGACTGTAGTTTTACTGATGTCATTGCTGGATTACTGCTGGCCCAGTAAACCTATGAGTCTACACAACTGGCACTGCTATGGTTAACAGCTGGCACCAAGACACTTGGCATGCCAATTATGGCTCACTGATGGAATATTTATGGAAATTAAACTGATTGTTGAAAGTAGGTGACCTGTTAATGGCTCGTAAATGGCTCACTAACTGTATTCCAGCAATGGGCGCATATGGCCTATACTTATTGCTGGTAGAAGTATAGGTAATTATCTGTAGGCCATTTGGTGGTTTTGATGTGATACATCGATGGGCCATTGCTGGTACAATTTGGCTTATTATGGAAATTTTATGACTCCCACTCTTCGCAGATGCCTTCTTCAAACTACACACACGTATATGTATGTAATATAATTATAGATCATAATGTGGTTCAATGAGTAGATTATTTCTAAATAAATAGTGATGGAAATGTATATCGCAAAATACTGTAAATACAGTATTAGGTGTGACTTCGGGACTGGTATTGAATAAATTGACATATGTAATTGTTCATATGTATAACTGCATATAACTAAAATGATAAATTAAGAAAACAATATAAATTAGAAAATTTAGAAAATTAACATTGAAGGGCTTTTGTTGTTTCACATCTGTAAAATATTCATAACTGGCGACTGCATTTCAAAACAGTTGAATTGCATCTAGGTGACATACATACTGCGAAAGATTACATTAAAGGCAAGTTTTTTGGGTTAATATCGCTATTAATGTAGGAAAATTTCTCTCAACACCAGTTTTTTATTGGTTTATCTGCATATCTTTAAAAATGATTTGTTCGCATGGCAAATTTTAAGGCTATGGAATAACTGGTGTATTTTATATTATATAAGTGTTTGTCAGTAGTTCAAGTCGTAATATGTGCTAAATAAGTTCTCCTAAATAAAAAAATCCACAGCGGAATCATGGCACGCATGCTGGGCTGAAAATGCAAGGGGTATAGGTTCGTGCCCCCTCTCCTCCTCCCGTAAGCATATGATTTACATGTCGTATAATATGTTTAATAGAGAAGTAAACGATACTTAAAAACAAAGAAGAGTTGATATTGAAGTTAAGATTAATAACTTTCAGAAGATAGTGTTAGACTTAGGGTAAAGTATGGCTATCCATCAGTAGGTCATCTGGTGGCTATGCAATGGTACATCTATTGGCGATTGCTGTTGTAACCATATGACCCATAGTGGTATGATTATGGCGAGTTGGCCAAAAGCGTGGGGTGTCTGAGCTGGAGTCGGCCGCCGCCATATTGTTACATCAGCGTCCGCCATCTTGGATGTCGTTGACCTTGACCTTTGACCCGTGACCTTGACTCCGGTGATCGCTGACACAAAAACGAGTGAACACAGTGTGACATAACATTTGTAAGAACATTTATAGTATCTGTGTAGGAAAAGAAAACTGTTTTGCAACATCCAAGGGTTTTGCACGTTGGACTCGTACGTCATCAAGCAGATTTTCATCTCGTACAGCGACGACGACGAGCAAACCAAAGTGTTTACGTTTTCACTACCATGTCAATGGAAGCACCCCGACCACACCACGCAACAGGCATGCCGCCAGCAGCAACAGATGCACGGACTTAGGTGGAACAACAATGGAAATATTCCGTACGGTGACCTTCACAAGGTGTTGGAGGAAGCCATAATTCCCGATTATCCCGTGTACGTGTATCGACAAGAGTCGGCAATGCGCAATGTGTGTCCTGCCGGTATGAAAATTGTACACCTCTACAAACAAAAAACCACCACGATGTCCTCCGTCAAGACAGCTGGTAGAAAAGTATGTAGCATGGCTTCACGACTGTGAAAATGGACGATGCGCTCGTGCAATGCCCAACTATTAAGGCTCTGGATGTGCGATAATCCATGGCACATATAAAACAATATTACGTGTATGTAATATCCTCAAAACTGAAGGAAAAAACCATTGTGTTTATTACTGACGAAGAAAAGTATCTTCGTATGCTACGTATGTAGAACAGAACAATATTGTAATGTGTGTGTGTGTGTAAATAAATAAATGGAGGTTTCTAAAAATATGTTGTCTCTCATGTTACAGCCTGCTCACGTAAGTTAAAAAAATGACTTTATTTCGACGTTTCAAATAAACACTGTTGGCAAAGAAAGTGTTTTGTACCAACTTCACCATATCGTAAATAATGCTTTGCTTAAAAAACCCGACTGGTAAAGAAAATATTTAGTATCAGTGGTAAAAAATGAATACACGGCTGGAATACATGTACATGTTTAAAAGTTGCTACATCGTAAAGGTATACTGACTGGAAGGTACAATTTAAAGGAAAAGAGAGACAGACGCGAGGAGTCACAAACAAATACATACTAAGTTTTTACGAACGTAATTGAATGTGCTTTTTTTTTTTTTTTTTAACGAAGAAAGAGCGCGTATCGCTCCAAGCCACTGAAATGATCTGTGCTCGCATGCATCGCCGGCCGGAATGAAGATTGCAAAGTCGACATTTTTGCAGCTGGGCGGATGTGTAACTGCCACGCAGCATCCTGCCACGACATTCTCTACCGACCGGCAAGCCAGCAGAGAGACTGCTGTATTCACGCCAGCCATCAATGTATGAAAAATATTTCACACTTAATGTCGTGTGTACGCATGTAGCGTTCCAACAGCGAGCCGGCTGCATATCCAAATAACACGTAATATGTCGCGCCCCAGTCGGGAAATAAGCCTAAGTTTGTCGAGAGATAACATGGTACAGTACTGGTAAGAAACGTATACACTTGACACACGAATGTGAGAGAATATGGCACAGTACTGATGGGGAAAACACGCACGACAATATGTTGTCCCGAGGAACAAGCCCAATTTATTTGTTTGTAATTATACAGGTGGAACTATTACGTGTTACTCTTCATATAGCCAGAGGAACAAATTCAGTTATGAAAAAAAAAAGTCGACACATCATCAAGCCATACAGATAGTCCAGGTTCGACACCTGGTACTCACTACGGTACAATACATGCAGTACATTGTTCATACCCCACGAGCGCATTTACACATCAGCCCCGTAGGCATCGGGAGGGGACATAAATGAAAGAAAGCAAAAACGACTCAGTAAAACAAGCAAAGCTTTATATAGTAAAAAAAAAAATTGTAAGTTTTGAATTAAATGCCAGTTGTAGCAGGAGTGTTACGACAAAATGTCCTTCTCGTCGACCCAGGAATCATCACACTTCGAGCGACCCAGCCACCGTACATACACACGACCTTTACGCCGTTTCAGCACCTTCTCCGCCAAGTACTCGTCTGGAAACCGTGTAGGCCAGATCCCTTCGGTGTAAAATCCACCAGGGAAGGGTTCGCCATGTAGGTCCTCGAGGTAAAACATGCGTGGGTGCACATGCCGTATACGCACCACCTTGTACAGCTCTGCAGGCCAGTTCTGGCGGAAGCCTTTGTGGGAAATTCCAGGTTTTTTTTTTTCAAATCCACATCAAGTCGCCGATCTTGACTTTGGGCTTGCGCGAGTCCCTCCTCTTCGGAATAGCGTACACAGTCCGAAGCAGGGAGTTGTTATTCACGTATTCAGGCTTCATGCGAGTGGTAGAATGAACGGTAGAATTATACTCGTGTACAAGATTCGGGAGTAGTGTCAACCACTTGTAGTTTCCATTCGCCGTGAAATGTCTCCCCAGTTTAGCCTTCAGAGTCCTGTGAAAACGTACGATGATGATAGCCTTTAGTCCAGAGAAAGTGGAATAGTGACTGATGTTATGTTTCTTCATCACGGTACGGAAAATAGCGTTAAAGTATTAATTCCCGTCGTTGGTGTGGAAATTATTTGGTACGCGCCCTTTTGCGCAATACGCTAGTTACATCTGTCGCCACATCGCATGTATTTTTCATTTTGAGCGGTCTGGCCCAGTCGAATTCGATATAGGTATCGATCATGGTCAAATTTTACCGGTAGCCTTTATTCTCACGAGCAACGTCTTGCATCTCGATCAGGTCGGATTGGAAAGTATCGTCCAACCCTTTCATGACGTATTTTCTTCGTGGGTAATTTATCCTGGCATATTTGTGCAACTCGTTGACAACTGCATACTTTTGTTCATCTCGAAACGTAGCCCGCCTCATATAGTTCTTCGATGATGGGAATTATTTCGTTGGTGTGCGAGCGGTTTCCTGCAGACTGCGAAGCGACCAAAAGTCTCAGGTTATCTACCAACTCGTTCGGATCGTTCCAATACTGATAGTCGATTTTTTCTCCGTTCTCCAATTTCAGAGTCAATCCCTATCCGTCAATTTCACATACCTTGGGAAACACTTCGGCGATAATTGGAAATTTTGTGTGCGTCACATCCTTAAATCCTCGCGTTGAGGGGTTATTCTCGGCATAATGAGCACGACTGGACTGCAGCAGGCGGCGGTACTTGCGCAAATTCGATTCAGGGTAGTGCCCGGGTCGCCTGCGAAACAAACGTTCGCTCAACCCCTGCATGATTTTCACCTTGCGTTTGCCGATCTGCAGTACATCCCGAGGTAAAAACAAAAATTCCTTGTTTCCGAGAAACCATTTCCCACCACTTTTCTGCAAACCACAATCCTTGTCTGCAGTACGGTCAGAGTAGGAAGCGATGCAATGAGATAGAGGAGTACCCAACTCAGGTCCACGCTCCCGGGTTCGTTTCCTTTCCTCTGCACGTAGTAAATCGATCAGTGGCAAAACATCTTCGTCGCTAGTGATGGCACCTTCCGATTCGTTTAGTTCCGGACTTGGTTTCCGTTTATGCGTGGAGGTCGGTTCTTCCACCTTTATTTCACGTTTAATATCAACGCGGACATCGTCACTCGGTTTTTTTCTTCTAATTTCGCCTAACCGGAAGGTAATAGGTTTGAGAGCCTCCTCCCTTCGAGTCTCGACAGCCATTCTGTTAGTTTTCGCGAGTAAGTATTTGGCCCGTACCGCCTCGATCGCTCGCTGAAGCTCGCTCACCAGTTCGGCTCGGTTATCCATCGTTCACTGAGTGGAACAGATTTTTCTTACAATTTATATGTGTGCATATATATGTATATATATGCATATGTGTGTGTATATATATAACCTTTATTTGGAGGCAATCATTCATGAGGCCCCCTCCCCCCCGGCGAAACTGCTTTTTATAGGTGCCCCGACATCGTTTTTCGTATCTACGTTTGACAGTAAAACATTTTGTAACTCCTTCAATTCTTCTCGTCTCTGCGCATTCGATACGCTGATCAAGTCTATTATCCAAGACTCCACACCCCCTATGTGCTGATCGACAGCCACCAAATCCTCAACCACTTTGTTCTTCACACATTGCAATTTTCGACCGATAAAAGACAAGTCTTCTCTACGTGCAGGAGCGAAGCGATTTTGGCCACATTTGTGGCCATCGTGGCGATCGATGTCGCCAAATTGGTAAATGCTGCCGTGACTCACCGTTGCGTTCGTAGGATAAACTGATCGAACCCACGCCTGTACCTACCATTATATAGTGGACAGTCCTTTACGATCGTCAAAAATCCGCATTTCTCTTTCCAGCACAAGGCGCACTTATTTTTTGAATTCTGAAAATGTCATGTCCGTATTGACCTGTCCGTTGTAAACGTGGCGTAAATTAGTAT
The DNA here is from genome assembly GCA_029891345.1 of Dryococelus australis. NCBI lineage: Eukaryota > Metazoa > Arthropoda > Insecta > Phasmatodea > Phasmatidae > Dryococelus > Dryococelus australis. The sequence goes on along the minus strand of CM056998.1, from coordinate 34,059,965 downwards.
CGTCCATGCGAAACAGCACGAACGCATTAACATTATCACAAAGCAGTTGTTTGGTTACGCGAGAATAAGTCTGGCTGAGGTACACACAGCCCACGTACGCATGCCGTCCCATGCTAAAATACTCTTCAATGCAAGTTTGTTTTCCGCAGGCAATGCTGCCGAAGACAAATACCGAGTTTGGAGAAGCTTCACTCGGTGGCACGATGCCATCGTTATCGCTGCGTGGGAAATATTTCGTACCTTCAACAGCTTGCGGTACTCGTGTCAGCAGTTGGTATTTCGGTTTCTGTAGCGACTTCGAAAAAATTTACAGGTTCTCGAACCGAAGCCCATTCGGTTCCTCCGGCAGGATCAGTAGGACGCATGTCTTGCCACAACCCGACGGTCCACAAATCAGACCTCGCATATTAGTAGGCAACAGGACACCGTGACGTGATCCATGAGAAATAGCTTCATCGACCAGTCTCGTGATGTTGAAATAACCTCATAGATAAAAAATTACCTATCGCTCACGTCTAGTCATCTCCCCGGGGCCAAGATGACAGGCTGGGGATGTGAAGATGCCTACAGTGTTACCATTTATGACGAAAGCCGGTTAAAAATGTGCATTCCGCTCTCCATGCTCCTGGGATTTGCCGAGGATTATAAGAACTTAATAATAGAAGAGAGGCAGGAGATGGTGATAATGCCATCCACATCGCATTTGGATGCTGTGTTGGGAGTAGGAGAAAACCCGCAGCCCGTCTCTCTTACTTTGGACATCATAGAATGGTTCATCCCATACGTGACACCGAGCACTCGTGAACGTGTCAAGCTGTTGAATTACGCCAAGAATGACAAAGTGATCGAAATAGCATTCAGAAGTTGGAGCCTGGTCACTTACCCGGCCTTGCCTGCCGCCACGTGAAATCACTGGGTCATGAAGACGTCGTCCACCACGGAAAAACCACGCTACGTCGTACTGGGGCTTCAGACGGACGAACATCATAGTATCAGAGCCGACAAGTCTACGTTCGACCACTGCAAGGTCGAAAACGTAAAGATATTTCTGAATAGGGAAAGCAACCCGTACGGTGGATTTGAACGCAAACTTTGAAAATGGACAGTACCTGCTGGCATATTATATGTATTTGCAATTCCAATCTTCGTACTATGGACGCGAGGTGCATCACGTCCTGAACCCCGAAATTTCTGAGACATTGCACATTTGCTAGTAATCGATACATCGAAGCAAAACGAACGTGTGCAGAATGGCACGGTCGACTGCCGCATCGAGATAAATCACCAAGGAAAATGCGCCCGTAAACGTCGCTGCCTACTGCTTGGTACTCCACGAAAGGATTGTTCAGTACGATGGGTTTTCCGACCTGGTAAAAATAATCAGTTCATTACTTACGTGTGTGTCTATATATATATATATATATATATATATATATATATATATATACATACATACACATGCCTGTCAAATATGTACGTAGATATGTAAGTTGTAGATATGTACGTATCAATAGTAATAATGTACTGTAATCTGAAAGGCTTCACGAAAAGGGCCGGGGGGGGGGGGGGGGGGGTTGGTCAAGCAATTTGCGAAAGCGGAGATTATCGACTTACAGAGCGAACATGGCTATCCTTTTCTTCGTAAACTAAAGAAAGAAACTGATCCCAGTACTTTGGTGAGAGCTTCGAGAAATGTACAGTTACTTTACGAGTAGTATGTGCAAAGATGTTATATATATATATATATATATATATATATATATATATATATCTGGTAGTGTGAAATATAACGTCATCCCACGGTACGATAAAAATTTATATAAACAGAAACTTAGAATAAATTTATTGGCCAGTCGAGAACGAGTCACCGTGGGAGCAAGATGACGCCCTTTCACCCGGAGGATTTGCACGCCCTGACATTCCCGGACGACTCTAAAATCGTCTATTCGTTCTGGGAGTCTGGTCGCTACTTACCTACGAAGAAAAATGTGATGGATGGGACCAATGGCTATATTCGTCGACATCGGGCGAACCCCTGCGCAACAGTAAAAAACTTGCTGCACCCCTGGAAATTGCTTGGTTCATCGCATGAAGCCGGATACGCCTCTTTCAGCAACAGTGGACCAGGTTCTTGAATTCGCAGCAACGTCGAGCCGAGGTGACTCTACGAACATTGAAATTCGCGCCCCTGACTGCTCCGCCCAGGGCTGCTCCCCCCAGAACTGCTCCACACAGAATTTCTCCACACCAAATGGTTCCACACGAAATGGCGCATGTCGGGGAAAAAATACTCGAAATAATATTGGCAGCTGATTGGTTAAATAGTTCATGGTTACTTCCGACATATCTCAGTTCCTGCTTTTAGTTATTCTCCCAGACAATTTGTGACGGCTATCCCTGCACATCGAACGAAAGTTAACCGACAGTGCCATATGAAGTTGAGAAAATTTTAGCTGTTTGAGATGGCTTACCTTCGCTGCGACGGGGTGTGTGTTTGACGAGCTCCACGCCTCACGTCCGCTGGGCGGGCCTGCTGGTCTGCAAGTATAGGAGCCGTGGGACTGCTGCCGTCCATGAAACCTATGACTGCTTTTCCCTCCCTCGTACGTCACCTTTACCACGTGACAACAGCCAGTCACGTACAACCAGGGTACCCGTCCAGGACTTCTGGATATCTATGGAGTGAAGATCATTTTGTAATGTTCTATATGATTTCAAATAAAATATAAATACCGGTGTCTCGCCCAGATTAGGGGAGACAGCACAGGGTTTTCACTTGGGCAGGAACTGCTGTTCCATCAGCATTTTAAAGAGGGGGTGGGGGGGGGGGAATTGCTGCCATTTTAGTTAAGTATACTTCAACGTAACCTGCATATAGCTGAAAAGAGGTGTAATTTTGTAAAAATGTAAATTTTGGGGGAAGTTTTAAATATTATTATTTTTGATACCTTTTTTTTTATACTGAATGTAATCCATGGGAAAAGTATATTTTTATATAAAGTGTTTTTTTTTTTTTTAATTTTGATCTTGGGGGGAAACTACTATGTAACTGATTTCAAGTTAAAATATAAACGCAAGGCTACGAAATATTTTCAAACCTTTTTACTGGAACCAACCCAAATCCCTTTTTTTTATATCATTGGGTTGGGAGGGGGGAGACTCTCAGCTGTTTTCCACCTTAAAAAAACCTACATTCAGGAAACAGTTGAGAAAAACACCACGTCCTTTGTGTGTTGGCAACATCGTCACAAATTCTTCTGCCTCATGCACGCAAAGCTTAATAAAGTCTAGAGAATTACGCATTAACAATGCCCCTATTTTGTCTGTGTTTATTAATTATAAATGAGATACTATAATATATATTATACATATGTAAACGTTCCTTTAACCAAATATTACATGTTTGTATGTGACAGAAGTATAAAAAGACGCTTGCGATACATGAAATATAAAGGAAACAACGAAACATGCCATACATGGACGATTTTTAAAATATCTGATTCAGAAAGTGGGAAGATATGCGAATAGAAATAGTCGTGGATTCCAGCTAACACTCTTGGATGGATTATGATTGGAGAAAAAAGTACACACGTATGCTAGACGTATATGTGTAATGTTTACATATTATGAGTAATTTATATTACACAAAATATCGCTAGTGCGCTTTAGACGACTCATTAATGTAGACTGGCCAGAAGGCAGCAGTCCTTATCTACTTTTAGTGCTTTTACTGATATGTAAGAATAATTATATTTCCCTCATTTGAAAACAATTTTTCCACTGAAAGAGTGCGACATAATACCAAATATATTTTGAGAAAGACGGGAGCAATGAATACATTTTTTAAATTTTAGTTTTAGTGGTGTGCTTAGCGTACGAAAAGGAATAAAAGATAAAGGAATAATAAATGAACGTGTGTTGGACGTTTAGTTATTGCGTAACGTAGGGATTTCCAGTGGTACTGCTGATTTTTGAAACGAAGTTTTCAAGGATGAAGTTAAGTACGTCGGCCTTATCATGGACAGCAAGTTGACATGGCGCCACCATCTGGAGGCTAAGTGTAACCTCTCATATGCCCGCCTGTCTGCCCTGTATCCACTACTAAATCGCAGCTCCGGATTATCACTGAGAAATGGGATACAATTATACCAGTCCTTGGTTAGACCCATCATCACATATGCTGCACCTGTATGGGCTTATTGTGCTCCCACTCACTTAACTTCTTTACAAGTGGTGCAGAACAAATGCCTCAGATTGGCTGCTCACGCACCGTCTCACATTCCCATCAAAAACTTACATGCAGAACTCGAACAATAACTGCTGCAAGATGTAATTCTCAAGCAGGCCCAAACCTTTTGTAAATCTCTTAACGAACATGCCAATCCTCTCATCACTGCCATAGGGGACTATGACATCGATGAGACTCAAAGCTATAAGCGACCCAAGTCACTTCTAGCCAACAGGCCTCCTTAGCCCTGCGTGTAACACACTGCCTTGCCAATCATTATAGTCCCTACGCAGCCTTTTATATATAAACAGTAGTTTAAACTGATCAGCCCCGAAGGGACAGCTCAGCCTAGCTTATTTAACTATACGACTTCACTTTAAATATTTTCATTTAGGATATTATAGGTTAACAAAGACTTAACCTCTCATCCCAGCCAGTTGCTAGTATACTTGGCCCTGCGTTGCAGCTGATTCCAAGGCCACCTCTGCCGAGAGGTAGGGGTTCGCAGCGTCGTGTGGTTCGATGCTTCAATTGGTGAGAGACCTCCCCTTACTCCTAAGTAAAATTCTCCCCCACCCCCTTACACAGTGAAGCTCAGTGCACTTACAGCATACGGCCGTAGATATGCTCTGTCACAGCCTATGGCTACAGAGACTGGCCGCTGTGAGGTAGCACAGCATTACTTTAGATACATATGTCCCCGAGGACATATGCTACTATAGGTTATATTTAGGATATTATTATTGGTCAATTAGGCTAGCTTAATATGTCTTTTCATCCACAGGTCCTTACCGTCTTGTAATGTTTTGGTGAAAACCAGTAAGAGCCAGCCCTGCTGACACTTACTGGCAGCTCACTTTCTCTCGTTTAGTTGTCAGGTTTATATAGAAGAGATCGAGGGGAAGAGGCCCAATAGCGTCTCACTTCTCCCACCAGAGAGGCGCCCAAACACCTCTCTGGTTACTGCCGGCATTAAGTTAAGAATAAACAAAGCTCCCGCCCTCTCTCTACTAGTCTTTCCAACTCTATTAACTAAGAGCATTTTTTCCAAACACCCTGTCTCCTGAGGCATTCTATTTAATTTAATTTAATGCATGCAATAATTTTTGGAATTTTTACTTCTCTGTCGCAAGGATATTTACGTCTCTCTTGACGGTTTTTCCGCTTGCTCTTCATAGGTAAGACTAGCTCTAAGTACACTTAGGGAGGTAGTCATGACCCCAAAGTGCAGGCCATGGCTACTCAATTCCTCTTTGCCACGATGCATGTCTCCTTGCATGATTTTCCTTCCTAGTGGGCGTAAGGGGTTAGCCCTAAGACATAATAAAATCCCGCCCTACCTTCGTGCCGTGACTTCACATAACATTTAGAATAAGGTAGTTTATAAAAAAGTGCAATTAATCATATTACAGGGAAAAATAAATCGATACAACACCACTGTGGATCTTCAATAGGATGTTAGTTATTGTGAAATACGCAATTAAAATCACATTATTCTAAACCCGTATAAATTCTGAGTCAACTTTCTCGTGGTTTGGAAGATGAAGTGACCAGAGATTCCGTAATTAATAAATAAAGACGTGAGTACGGTAAATTAATTCTAAGTTCACAAAACGCCTCATGTGGAGCCACGGCGGACGTATACTTGTTCTGATACTTGCACCAGCTGTGTAAACAAATTGGATTGTCTGAGCATCTGCATGATATTGGTTTCTTTGTAGTTCAAATCGATCGCAGATACCTCAGGGACATCTACTGTTCTTCGTATTCCGTTCCTCAGTGCTTGTTGCTTGAAAAATAGCCTAAGGAAATAAAACTTCTAAACAAAGTCAGTCTTAATAATATACAAACCATACCGCGATAAAAAAAAAATCCCTCCCTGCACTCTTCTTGCGAAGTTCGTGTTATTATATTTTTTCATCATAATAATCATATAATAGCAGTTTACTGAAATACTAAATCGTGATACGACTAATCTTACAGGCGTGATACTTCTTGCGAGGTCCAGAAATCTATTGTGGGGCTTATCAAAAATTTATTTTCTGTTTTATTCTTGGCTGTTACATATTTTCCCAAGGGAATATTGTGAAACGTGTATACACAATACTAAAATAAATAAAATATCAATGTTTTCAAATTTAAATTTTCAATGTTCTTAAAGGGGAAAATGCTTTTTTTTTTTTGTAGCCTCATTATATTGATTGCTCGCAAAGTAGATTTTGAAATCACCATGTAACTACACACTAAAAACCAACTTGCCACTGATAGACTTTCCTCGTAAATGTTTAATATGAACACAGGTCTCTTAATATACGCGTGAGCTTTTATATAAATGTTTCTCCTTGACGGTTGGTAAACATTTTCTCAGCGAATTCAAAATGTATCCTAAAAGACAGCAGTTTGCTTAGGAAGAAAACAGAACAAATAATAAAGTTACTGCTCTTAAAAACCAATTTAAAATTACGGTTTCGACAAAAAGAAATGCAACATAGGTAATCAAAGAATTTACAATTTCAAAGTCAAGGAGTTAGAGGCCTCTTCCTAAAGAGAATGTAACGTATTTGTCTTTATCTCATTTTTCCCGCCTTCTTCCATAGAAGATTATCACCAGCAGTACAGAAATATGTTTTGACCAAAAAACTATTAAATTAAATCTTATAAAACAAACTTATAACGGTTTCAAATAAATTTTAATTTTAAATAAAAATTGTTTACTTAAATTCAATTATTAAAAAACTAGCTATCACCAATGATACTTGTTGGCAACGCAGATCATAACAGAGGATGGCGCATGGTGTTTTCTCCACGATCTGCAACCAAGTTGCCAATCAGTAAAGTGCAAATTTCCGGCGTTCTTGCGGCACAAACGATGCCACCAGGACAGGTCGAAAAGTAAGGGGACGCTGAAGTTTTTTTTTTTATGCTTTAAGGGTCCCGCCTGTCTGGCGAATAGATTGCATTGCAGTGTGTTTGAGACCCTGATTGTTCGACGAAACTATTTAAAGTACCCCCAGTATTTTAACCTACGAAAATACACCATACCCAAGACAAGGAAGGAATGACACTTTAAAGTTAACACGCATGCTGTCAATATTATTTTAGAGCCATCCGATATGGTTTAAAACATCTTTTCCAGACTGCCATATCTGAAAACCTACTAATCGGATACGAGTCAAATTACGCTAGCAGCCTGTATTGAACTTCGCTACTGACGCTTCTTAAATAAAATTATAGGGTCACCGCTGGAAATCACATAGGTACACGCAGCACTATGAGAACACTGCACGCCAGTTCAGAGCCCTGCACGTGGCGGTGATGGCACACTAGCAGCGCGTGCCAGCGTGACCCTTATAGCTCCTGCGGTTCTCGGCCAAAAAAAAATATAGAGAGAATAAACGATTCAGGCAGGCAGGACCCTTAAGTATCGGGCGCATGGAAATCAGCCCCGCGGGCGCTGCTGTGAAAGAAGAACGGTACGTATAATTTTTGCGTCGTCTGCAATAATGGTGCTGATAATTACATTTTCATTCGAAATACAATTGAACTTGTAGAATAATTTAGAGTTACCATTCCAAGCACAAAAATTTTTAGACATGCAATACAAAATTTTTTTGCGTAATGGCATGTCGTAAACACAATTCGAGTGTTTTTGAAACGTACAAACGATAACCACTTACCGAAATGAGATAACACGCTTTGAAATACCAAGAGATAATTAAGATAACGCTATGAAAAGTTCTGTAATTTTGGAAAATTTCTCACATCAAGGAAATGTTTCCGTATTTAGCAGTCCATGAATTCTTGTAAAATACATTTTGCTAAGCACGCGTTAAAATTAATAATCACAAGTTCTTTCAGTCACCCTTGTAAACATTTTTGTGAATGTTTTCGTGTATTTCATTTCTACCTTCCAGAAAACAATAAGATTGTGATTTTGACGTGCCGTAGTCTAAATAAACATGTGTGGTCTAAAAACGTTTTATGCGAGGAAAGAGTACTATAGGATGTTTATGGTAAAATGAGTGCATTTGGAAACCATGCCGAAAATCTACTTGTAACCACGTTGTGGATCCTTTCGCCATATATAAAATAAACATTGCCGTGGAACTGATCACTTTACTCACGCGTCAGTAAAGGGAAAACTGTAAAATTATGATAAAAGTAAATATTTTACTAATTTTCTAATCGACACACTTATATGCATTAAAAATTAATAATAATAATAAATCTTCATAGTACTAACATATGTTCACTGAACCCTTTTTAATATAACTTTGAGACATGACACTACTTTCCCCTCCATCGTTACAAACTGTACTGGGCTCACATCACTACGTGTACACGATAAAAATACACGCAGGTAGGTACAGTGGCATTTTTCAAATGTCAATTTAAGAAGTGCTCACTTTACCGTGAACAGCCTTCAGAGGCTGTTCACGGTAAAATATGCACTTTTGAAATCGCTGCTTTAGATCTACTTATATGCACGTTGTGTATTCTTCCGCCTTATGTCATATCAACATTGTTATGGTCCTCATCGCTTTATTCATGCGTCAGTCAAGTGAAACCGTACAATTATTAGAAAAGAAAATATTTGAAAAATCTGCTCGTTTTACGCTTCGTTCGACGCATTAAAAAACGTAAGCGAACGAAATAATTTAAATTATTAGAAATTGTTTTCTAATACTTTGTATTCGAAGTATATCCATCGTTACTAACTTTACTGGGTGTATGTCGCTCAGGTCGGCCATTAAAATATATGCAGGTAGGAGCAGTGGCTTTTTTTCTAAGGTTGATTTCAAAATTGCTCACTTTATCGTGAACAGCCTTTAACAATTAATGCCTACAAGTTGAACAGAACTTCGTACAGATATAAAATAATGTATACAATTATTCGGTTGCTAGCACCCTTAATCAGTGCATTCAAAGCATTCAAGGCGAAACGGATTCGGTTCCCGACAGCCCCTTCCCCTCCTCTCCGCCAGATTTTCGCATGAGGGAAAACGTGGCGGACGTTGTTGTTGGCCGGTAGATTTTCCCCGGTACTAATTTCTCCCCGCCGATTGCCACCCGTCATTTATACACTCTAAATTGGAACCAGTTATTTTTTGCTGGATTGTCAGTTGAAACTGCGCCATTCGGAATCAGTAGAAAAATAAAGCTACTAATCTCTTCAGCTAAATGAAATCCACTAGTATAAACAGTAGAAAATCAGTTATTAATAGTCGATTGATAAAAAGCACAGGGATTGAAAACCGTGCATTACGGTTTGATATAAATTAGGTATAAAATTATTTTGTCGCATAACGAAACTCTTAACCTAAATGTACAAGGAAATTTAGGAAATGGTTGTTATCGAACCGCCACCCCAAAACGCAACACATTCTCTTGTTTCTTTTGGCTGACGTTCTACCAACTCTGTTACTTTGCCACTGAGCTAAACGTTCTCGCATTTGCGTAGTAAAATAAACTTGCAATGGCGAGCGGCTGTAAGTTTCGTAATGTGAAATTACTTCATGTTGTCGAGATATACACATGTTATGCGTACGTAGGTACATGTCTTTGTAAGACTCGAAAGTCATTCTAAGTTAAGTTTAGTTCAGATTGCGTGCTTTAAAAGAGAAATATAATGGTTTCAACGGTATTGTCAGTGTTTTCTATTTATATGCTATTTTACAATGCAACATTTTACAGAATGAACCTGTTATTTTGAAGAGTTAGATTGACTAGTAATAACTGTGCTAATTAGACAGTGGAACGTTAGAAACGATGCAATATTTTATAAAATTTGTCGTTTCCTCATTATTTGTTCTGTTAACTTGCAGAGACCACAAAACTTTTGTTGGTATAAATCCACTTTTCTTATTGAATCACCGCACTATCGAGTCAGTAAAATTATCACTTATATATCTGTCACTAAAAATAATAGTTTAAATCTGTAGTGTCTCGTTTCATTGCAAAATGGCGTGTACTAGTGGACACCGATAACCTCGTACATTGAAACCACTATATTTATCTTTTAAATCACAGAATCCGAACTAAACTAGATGTATTGACTTTGGAACTTTGCAAAGACATGTACTTGCGCGGAAAATCTGCATATTTCAACAACAAGAAATACTTCCACATCACGAAACCTACGGGCAATATTTGGCATTACATTTTGTGGTTCAGTACCAATAATGCGAGCACACATTTGGCAGTGGTAAAGTAGGGCAGTGGATATGGCTGGTCATGATAGCTTGAGCATAGTTTGCTTTATGGGCGGAGGTTCGAGCCCAACCACCTCCAGAAACGTTTTTGTGTAGATAATAACTGTGTTCTGCGACCAAATAAATCGTTCCTAACTTACATCGCGCAGGAATGCTCTGTGCATATTTATAAATAATAACTATACATGAGTAGTTTTCTACTGCTTGAATTAGTAGATTAATTTTGACTGCTTAATTAGTGATATTTTTTCTACAGATTCCAGATAGAACAGTTTCAACTGACAATTAGTAAAAAATAACTGATTCCGACTTAAAGTGTAGAATGGTGCAAAATACGTCGCCGTCTGACTCTAGAACAGTAAAAGTGTGTCATAAGCAATAACTGGGGATAGAAAAATTTCGCAAGTTAATTTCAGGACAAGCTGTACACTGATGTCAGCTTTGCAATTAGATCGCAGTTCATTACACATGCCCTGGAGAACTCTGGACCAACAGCATACTTGCAAGGAAACAAGTAGCTAGTGCCATATGCTAGGTGTGTAGTTAACACTGGCTACCCTCTAGAGCAGCAGCCACTGAACGAACATCTGAGGTTCAAGTGAACACAAGACTATGGAGTCTAGCCTACAGGTCACTGAACTCGCCAAATTTTCCTTATCCGTAGCAATGACGTGTCACGCTACTTTTCGTAGCGATCCCGTGTCTGGCGGGATTTGCTTTGTTTCTTCCCACTTTGAGGTCCGAATGAGGTGGGAAAATGTCACGGTCTTGTTTCCCGTGGTGTGATCTTAGCTCACTGGTTTTTAAATGCTCGATTCCACGAGTGCTAAATTCTGTGAAGCAATTTTGGAGTATTAAGTGCTTCCCACACTGTGGCAATAATTTCTAGCAGGGCTACTTCTTTTTCATCGTAACATTGCTGTAATCGAGCAGTTTGAAAACATGATAGTAGTTGGACTCAAATGTCTGCTCCAAAGGACTGAACTCAACTCCACTGAACTTGTTTGAGATGAGCAGGAACTTCGGTTTACAGAACTCCATATTACCCACCAAAAAACTTGGAGCCGTTCATCCGGTTTGAGGAGAAACAGAATCAAATTCCAGGAGTCACGTACTACATGCTGGAGGATAGTCTTCATCTACGTGTAGAGACTATTATACAGACACCATGCAAGATTATAGTTAGAACATTACTAGGAGTGTTTGGTCATTAATTGTTGTATGGTGTATACGTATTATATTTAAAGAATTGGCAGTTTGTTAGTTCTAGACGTTGTGTGTGGAAACTTTGCAATACAGAACGAATCAAAGAATCAACTATTTATTAGGTACCACATATCAATCAGCTAAGAGGATGATTTTTACACGTGAACTTATTTGTTTACTGTTAACAAAAATACTGATTCACAGTTCATTTACATGTATCATGTTTAAAAAAATTTCTGAGGTGTCATGCCTCAAACAGCCTTTTTTTAAACATGTTATAAGGGCCGGAAAATAACACACTACAGGAAGCTAGTGTTATTATAGTCTATTCGCAGTTTCATCACACTTTTTGAATCAAACCTTTGAAAAATCACCCCACGTATGACGGTTTAGTTATTCAATAACTATCTCATATATCACAAACATTTTATTCATCTGTTAATATGAAAGTATCTTATTTTTCGTTAAATTGAATTTTTATCTGTATTTTATATATGAATTTTAATAATTCATTTATATTACATACGAGGGATAACAGTGAGAAATGATATATATGTGTTGGTATCGCCTAGTAATAAACAGTTGTCACGCAAAATATAATTTCATACAACTGAGTGCGCACGAATTAGGTGCACGGTGCTTTACTGAAATTTTCTAGACTTGGCTAATCTTTGTATGCACTAGCCGGAGGAATATCCTGGAAGTATTATTTTAGCAGGACTTCAGAACAGTGTGAAGTAACCGTGAATGGATTATGAATCAGTTTTAGACTTGAATACTTCATTAAAATCAAATCGACACGCGGGGTACCAGGACGGGAGCAGTGATGCAAGGTTCGCCGAGTGTTCGCATCCCGACTTTGTAACGTCGTGACTATGGGCTGTTCAATTGCATGCGCGTCGGTTATTATTCCGCCTTACGTAATATTAATATTGTCAAACAACTCATCACTAGAGATGTGCAAAATTCGCGTTAATATTTGGGGACATGTTGAACTTAAAAACATGTACCTTTGCAATACATTTTTCATTGGGCAATACTTTATGTGACACGCCCTGGGAGACTCTGCGTCAGTAAAGGAACACTTCGCAATTGTGCGCTCCAGTCACGCGTAGTTCAGTCTGAGAGGGAGTGACTTCACATCTATGCAGCAGCCAATGGAGAAACGACGCTGGCTCTAGCGCATACAGTACTATGAAGTTCAGTCCGATGCTAAATAATGACGCGAATTTTGCATGCCCCTACTCATCACCTTATTCATGCGTCGACCATGTGAAACGCCGGAAGTATCAGAAAAGTAAATATTTTACAAATCTGCTCATCTTTACACTTCCAATGCATTAAAAATAAAAACAGAAAACAGCAAGCGAAATAAATAATATAAGTTATCATAAATTGTTACCTAACGCTTTTTATTCGACGTTAAGATATGGAACTACTTCCCATCCATCGTCACCAACTTTACTGGACGCATGTCACTCAGTACGCCCGTTAAAATATATTCAGGTAGGGGCAGTGACATTTTATAAGGTCGAATTCAAAAGTGCTCGCTTTATGGTGAACATTTATTTCACATTTATTTCAGTGGCGTTGTTAAAACACTACTGAAATAAACGTGACTTCGTTTTATCAGATATACGACAACGATATGAACATGATCTTGAATTTGCGCTGCACACGTGCGAGGTACGGGTGGGGGGCCGCGGCGGCTGGTGACCAATTCGGGCGTGGGCGAAATTTTCCCCGGGCAGTATGTTTCGCGAGACACCGCTGTGCTAGGGCACTGGCAGTGGCGCCAACCGTAAACCTCGTCTATGATACATTCACTGTTACTTCAGAAGCCCTGCCAAAAATCTACTTCTTGATATTCCTCTGCCTCACACGTAAACTAAACTTAACTAAGTCTGGAAATTTACAAAGAAGGACTAAGCACCGAATTCGTGTGCACTCGGTCGTGATGATAGTTTGCACGATAACTATTTCTTACTGGATTCTACCAACACACATGTTTTCTCACTGTTTTGTTTCGTGTTTATTATAAATGAAAGATTTAAATTTATAAATCAAATGTAGGCAAAACTTCAATTTATCGAAAAATAATGTGCTTTCATGTTAACGGAAGTATAAAAAAGGTTCTGATACAGGGAGTATTTAGGAAATAACTAAACACGGCTTACATGGGGCCGTTTTTCAAAGGTTCGATTAAAAAAATGCGAAGAAACATTGAATAGACTGTACATACATCCCTCTATTTAAGCCATTAAATCCAACTATCCATTTCGTTATGTTCATTTCGTATCCAAAGGAAAATATTGCCCGCTAACTCACACGTTTTCATGTAAAACCCACGAATATGTTTCCGACATTGGTTTTCAATGTTAATGATATGGATTTGGGCGGAAAACGATACACTATTCGAAAGCAAACACGGCCAAATAATTAGTACGAATGTTGGCAACTGCAAACAACAGTAATATTAAAATGTTTTTAATTCGCGGTATTAATTGACAGTGAAGGCCGAATGAAAAATAATTTTCTATGTCTAATACATACACTTTTGGTTATTTATTTTTTTGTGAAAAGGGGAAGGGGGGGGGGGGTATAACATACAAAACTACCGCTTCTTGTACATAAAACAGTACACAGAAATACATTATATGGGATATGGAGATGTTTTTCGTTGCCTGCTTTTCAGCTAATTTGGTACTAGTTCTTCTACATCCATGCTTGTTGGCGTGCGTGTCATCGGAAGCACTTTTTTCTATTGTTTTTCGGGTGGCAATATCAATTATGCTATTTCTGCTATAAAAAGCAGTTACTTGTGCAAGAATAAAAAGGTACCGCCAAATTAGAATAAACTTTGGTGTGTCTTTAGGGAGGCGTTTGCAAAAGTGAAGTGTTTTGACACAGATAGCTGACGAGAAAACAGCTGGGTATCCTGTAAGATATGCACAGGAATATGCGCTTGGTAATGGAAATTATGAAGTCACATTTATATTCGAAAGTAAGTTATCCTGAATAGCCTGAATTTTATTTACGAAAACTACGCAAGGGGCAATAATCGTTGTCGCTATTTTCCTTATAAGATATTTTAACTTGTTTTCGACATGCTAGTATTCTGCTGTTTGTCGTTCGTGTCGTACCACTAAGAACAACTGCCCTTTCTGTTACTTCGCTACTCGTGAAAAATATCACTTGCTCTTAGATCACTGAAATAGCATACCACGCGAAAATACCTAGTATCTCCGTGTGCGGTCAGCTACGCAGCTGAGATCGGCTGAAGAAGAAACCACACTGACAGAAAGGCCAGCAAAACATTTGTTTGTATAGGTAAAATATATATATATCTATTTTGTTGAGTGGACGAAACAAACAACAACAGTAATTTTGTTCATCTAATAAAACAAGTTTGAATAACCAAACCTCTGCTTTGAGCCAAAATAAGTTAGACTGTCAAAAGAATATTTCGTTTGAAAATACATGTCCAGAGTTTGTTCCATTTTTTGTGACGATTAAGATAGTAAGAGTGTTCGTGAGTGTGTTTATTGATGCTTAATAATGGTATAAAACTCCTAATAAAACACTTTCAAGAAGAAACTTAAGAGTAGAGCAGAGAAACACCAAAAAAATTTATTTATGCACGTAGTCCAGTGTTTCAAATGTATAAATTTCAAAATGTTTCAACCCAATCTGCAGTCATTTTAGGTGAGGTAGCTCGGGCGTAGTGCTCGGACATAGTGCTCGGGCGTAGTGCTAGGGCGTAGTGCTTGAGCGTAGTGATCAGTCGTGGAGCTCGGGCATAGAGCTCGGACATAGTGCTCGGACATAGTGGTCGGGAGTAGAGCTCGTGCATAGTTCTCGGGCGTAGTGCTCGGGTGTAGTGGTCGGGCGCAGAGCTCGGGCCTAGTGCTCGGACGTAGTACTCGAACGTATTGATAAAGCGTATTGCTCGAACGCAGTACTCGGGCTTATTGCTTGGTCGTAGTGATCCGGTGTATAGTTCGGGCGTAGTGCTCGGAAATAGTGGTCGGGCGTAGTGGTTGGGTTTAGAGCCAGGGCGTAGTGCTCGGACGTAGTGCTCGGGCATAGTGCTCGGGTGTAGTGCTCGGACATAGTGCTTGGGCGTAGTGATCGGGCGTAGAGCTCGGGTGAATTGCTCGGGCATAGTGGTCGGGCGTAGTTGTCAGCCGTAGTGCTCAGGCATATTAGTCGGGCCTAGTGCTCGGGCGTATTGCTCAGGAGTAGATTTTCGGGCGTAGCGGTTAAGTGTAGTGCTCGGGTGTTAGTGCTCGGGTGTAGTGCTTGTTCGTAGTGCTCGGGTATATTGCTTGGCCGTAGTGCTCGGGTGTAGTGCTTGGGCGTAATGCTCGGCCGCAGTGGCCATGCTTAGAGCTCAGGTCTAGTTCTCGGACTTAATGGTCGGGCGTAGTGATCGGGCGTAGAGCTCGGGCTTAGTGATCAGGCGTAGTGCTCACATGTAGAGGTCGGGCGTAGTGATCGGGCGTAGTGTTCGGGTTTTGTGCTGGGACTCAATGGTCGGGCATAGTGCTCGGGCTTAGTTCTTGGGCTTAGTGCTCGGGCGTAGAGCTCGGGTCTAGTGCTCGGGTGTAGTGCTCAGGCGTGGTGCTCGGACATAGTGGTCGTGCTTAGAGCTCGGGCTTAGTGGTCGGGCGTAGGGTTCGGATGTAGTGCTTGGGCGTAGTGGTCGGGCTTAGAGCTCGTGCGTAGTGCTCGGAAGTAGGGCTCGGGCGTAGAGCTTGGGATTAGTGCTCGGTCGTAGTGTTCGGGTGTAGAGCTAGGCCGTAGTGCTCGGGCGTAGAGCACGGGCCTATTGCTCGAGCCTAGTGCTCTGCCTTATACCTTGTGCTTATTGCTCGGGCGTAGTGATCGTGTGTAGAGCTCGGGTGTAGTGCTCGGCCTTGGTGCTCCGGCTTATAGATCGAGCGTAGTGCTCGGGAGTAGTGCTTGGGCGTAGTGCTCTTGCGGAGAGCTCGTGGATAGATCTTGGGCGTAGAGCTCGGGCGTAGTGCTCGGGCTGGAGTCACCTAGGTTCAAATCTCGGTCGGCCTTAAAACTTTTTTTAATATTAGCTGACACTTCTTAATGTACGAGGAGTCAAACAAATCTTTGGTAGCAACCAATAAAATATCATGTCTGTGGCAACCTAACAACAACGAATTAATTTGGCTACAAGAAAATATTTCGTTTTCCTTATACAGACAATGAATTGGGCTGCGGCAAACAAATTTTGTTTGGTTCAACAAAACCTTTACCTCGGTGCAGATTACCGCCGGCGGAAGGTAATCAGGAAGGTGAGGTGTGTGTTGCGCGCGTGGGTTGGTATATGTTGCAGCGTATCGTGGAATAAGGTGGATGAAGCGACCCCGGGAATTCACGGAGGGGTAGGTAGTTTGTTAGGGTAAGAGGACGAGGGCAGTGCCAGAAATGAAGTGAGAGAGTTATTGGAGAGAGGGCTGCGGCCGACTGGGCGCACAATGCCTTCTGAATTATTCACTGCACCCTTGGGGAGGGGGAGGCAGGAGGAGGGGGTGACTTCTCCCGCCACAGAGCGAGATGTGGTACGACGCCGCCGTGCTTGTTGCGTGTCCCAACTGCCGCCTCTGCAACACGCGACATGTGTCCTCTAGGCCCGCCAGCACACATCACGTCCTTACACTACTAGTCTTTCCTTCCCACTACTAAAAGGCATGGTTCCAACCTCTCTGCTTCCTGTAGCATTTCTATTAATGCGTGCAATAATTTCGAATTATTCACTGTCGATAGAGTTTTTACGGTGTCTATGCAGGTTTTTACCTTTCTCTCCTTAGTTATAGGATAACTATGGCTGTTTCGAATTCAATGGATGCGTCCGTTGCTCACGCATCCCTTCGTGCCTTCGGACATGCATCCACTGTGGAAATGACTGCATTGTATGGGTGGATAACATACGAATTCTGCTACAGCTAGAGCGCGATTAGGTAACACTAGCCGTAAAACTTTTTATTACTTTCAAGTTGTATCTTTATTTGTGTTATCTACCAGATCTCAGTGAAATGTCAATATTTTACTGCAGACGGAAATCTTGTTAGAGTTGAGGTTTTATAATTTCTGCTTGACGATGGCTGCAAACATATATCGATATTTCTTGTAAATAGGACAGTTTATGTTTGATGAGCATAAACAAGTTACAAATGCATTTACTGAAATTATTAATGAGTATAATGATGTTGATTGCTCAAGAAGTCAGTATTTTAAACAGCATTTTATTTTTTTTGCTGTTATGCACTGTTAAAAGAAAAAAAACAATGCTTTCATTCATTTTAATCAATAACCTAAAAGCAAACACACAGTCACAATACACGCGCGATATCAGTGTAAACAATAGTATAAACAAATGACGAACGAATTCCGTAGCTAAGGGATGTGTGGATGCGACATTGGATGAAGTGGACGCGAAAGAAGAGATGCATCAGCATCCCTAGTGAGAATTAGGAAATTAAGCCAATATGTCCGCATCCACTAGAGTGCACTTTCTACGGATCCCTTACCCCAAGGAATAAATTAGGCCAGTATTCGGAAACAGACTACAGGTACACTCAGGTAGGTAGTGATGGCCCCAATCGCTGGTCATGGCTGCCCGACCCCTCTCTGCCGCGATGCATGTCTCCTTGGACGAATTCCTTCCCTCGTAGGCGCACGAGGTTGGCACTGAGACGCAATTAGCACCTGTCCGTACCTCGAGCTCACGCTTAGCACTTAGAAATAGTGTTTGTTAGGGAAAAAAATCACTTACTTTCAGGGGCGTTTGTAGGCTTTTTCTTCGGAGAGCTCAAGATGACTGGAACTTCGAAGTCAATGGTACGAAGTTACAAGTAAAATTCCTTACATTGTTTATTCGCGGTGTGTTCGCAGTTTTTGATTTGAACCTTTGATACACTACCCCGCGTAACACGTGTTTGGGTGTTTTCTAGATATGACATGTATCACAGTAATTTTATACTTCGGCGAAAATGTAAGTGTCATGTTTTCATTTACTTACGTTTCGCGTATAAATTATTATATTTCATTAATAAATAATATGAATTAAAACAGTAAGATAATACCTAGTAAGAGACGTATCTCATGTAAAAATGGTTAAAATTGAGTGCTCACAAATGCGGTGTGTTTTCGCTTTGGTGTAATATGCTAGACTTGGTTCAGCTACGTTTGCATGAGGTCCAGGAATACTCTGGAAGAGGAACTTTAGCAGGGCTCAGAAAAGTTGCAAGTAACAAAGCATGGACTATACATGCTTAATCGGATTATATAATATAAAGTTATAAAACCAAAATGCCCATCCCCAAGCTCATAAAAAAAACTCACGCAGAAACATTAAAATAAATATAATTTTTGTATTAAATGCTATTGAAATAATTTATTCAGTTACAGCAACCACGAATAGAGAACTTTGTTTCGTCTCATGGCTGAGTAGGAAGTTACGAAAATACATTTTGAAGGCATTTTAATAATAGTTTTATGATGTTTTAAAATCATTATATTTACCTTTTTTTTTCATACAGCTGACAGGGTTTCAGTTCAGAAAACAGATGTATCATTGTCGGGTTTCTAACTATTTTTTAACACTTTGTAGACTATGCTCGAGTGTAGCTCGAACGAAGCTAATTTGAAAATGTCTTCATTTTTCAGAACAAAACTCGCATGGATGTACAGTCTTTGTTCGGCTAGTGGTTAGCACGACCTCACAAGAACACCACAGCATAGTAACAATGATATTGCTGTAGATAGAATTTCTTTTTTTACAGCCACGCAAAGGGACATGATTGACTGTAAATCCTTTTATACGATAAAGGACATTTGATTGGGTAGTATCATCTCGGCTCCCTATTGGTTGATGACCAGCCAATAATGAACGCTGTAAAGTACAGGGTAGTGTCCGGTGTGGTATGGACCAAAAGGACGATTGTTAGTTCTAACACAGACACCAACAGAACAGGTGTTCATGCAGTAGTGGATATCGGGGACTCACTTCTAATATGTCTTAAGTTAAGTGCCGGTAAATGTGTGCAGACCTCAATGGGTTAGCTTCTTATACGTCGGTTCTGTGACTTGATACTTGGTTGAAGTGACGTTCTCCTTAGGCCTGTATATATATATATATATATATATATATATATATATATATATATATATATATATATATATATATATATATATATATATATATATATATAATGTATGCATTATGATGTTCTGCGCTACCTAAATTTTACTATCCGTGTTAAGATCCTCACCTTCCATATTTTATGTTGTTTTTCATACTATAAATGATTTTCTTTCCCGACTTTTCGAGGGTGGCCAGGGCCTTATCAGTTTTCTCCTTAAAATCTCCTCTCCGTTATTTGCCCTACACGATCAAGTTTTGCAAGCATGTGACTTTTTATTAGCT
Source organism: Dryococelus australis (assembly GCA_029891345.1). Taxonomy (NCBI): domain Eukaryota; kingdom Metazoa; phylum Arthropoda; class Insecta; order Phasmatodea; family Phasmatidae; genus Dryococelus; species Dryococelus australis. The sequence goes on along the minus strand of CM056998.1, from coordinate 34,039,873 downwards.
GTACCTGTGCTCGATGATACAGGTTGTTCATGCTCTACTGAGCGCTTTTGACAGCGCTGCTTAAAATCTACTTTCATTCACGTTGCATATTCTCCCGCCATTTGTGAAATTAACATTGTAATTGCATGATCGCTTTATGCGTGCGTCAGCAAGGGGAAAGTAAAGAAGTTATAACAAAAGTACGTATTTTAAAAAGGTGGTAATTATTATACATATATGCATTAAAAAAAAAAACACAAAATAAGAAATATTATTAGCCGTACACTTCAACGTAACACTTCTAATTCAACTTTGTAACATGGAACTGCTTTCCCTCCGTTTTGTCCGGCTCTGTGCATGCAACTCATGGCGCCCGTTAAAATAATCGCAGGTAGGAGCAGTGGTTTTTTTTTTTGAAGGTTGGTTTAAAAAATGATCACTTTACCGTGAACAGTCCTTATCGAAGTTAACCATTCATGTCAGATAGGTGTGAAATTCTCCACGAAACAGATAAGTAGGAAGGTAGAATAGGCACTAACTCCGCGTTGTCTACAGTACCAGTCATAAGTATCATTCATATACAACGTGTGCACCATCGTAGACTCGCTGACTGAACGTGGTAGAAAAAATATTATTTTGCGGCAACTGACATTAGGGTAAAAAACATTTAGGGATAATCCGTTAACGACAAACAATATTTAATGCAGAAATATTAAGGGCCACATATGTTTAGGACAAAAGTTTTTTTGGTTTACGATATTCGGGGGCCATGTTTTATTACCTATGCATTAATGTTGTTAAGTAGTTACCATACAGGATGTTCCACGACTCAGCAGACGTACTTCGGCAGCGTGTCATACAGCTCATTGGCAACAAAAATGTCATATACGCAAGTTGGCTATGCAGTCCCATTTCAGAGTTACAGGGACGTAAATGCAACAAAAGCACACATTGGAATTGCGAATGCCTTTAACGTAACTGACAACATTTATGTTGAAAGTATCGCACGAGATGTTTAGATTAGTGGCGTCAGTTAGCGCATGTAGCAACTGGTCTCGTGTGTCTGATCGCCGTCCGCTGTAAACCCTACTCTTCAGGCAGCCCCAGAGTAAAAAGTTCAACGGGGAGAGATCTGGAGAACACGCTGGCCATGGGACTGGCCCACCTCTTCCAATCCACCTGTGCGGATACTAAGCTGCTTACGGTCAGATTGGACAAATTTTGAACAGCTTGTTCGGAACTTACAACATGCATGTAGTCAATTGTATTAAATACATTCAGTAATTCCAAGTTTTGTTTTTATTGCATTTAAGTCCCTATAACTCTGAAATGGGGCTGCATAGCCAATTTGTGTATGTGACATTTTTGTTGCCAATGATGTGTATAACACGCTGCGGAAGTGTGTCTTTGAGTCGTGGAACATTCTGTAGTCTATGTATTACCATGATGTTGTCATATGTATTAAGATCTACATCCCAGAGTTTAACTCATTTTGGGATCTATGGATCAATAATAAACAATAACGGAATATTTGGAAAAATAAAATCTGTAAAATGTTTAGGACAAGAGCCTTTTAAATAAACGATTTATGGGAAAGTTCCTATAATACATTTGCCTTTTAAGGCAACCATCTTTACGGCAAACGATATTTGGAGCAATAGCTGGTAGGGCAAACTATGTTTAAGACAAAGGCCTTCAAATTACACAATATTTCAGGCAAATGCCTTTAAGGGAATATTTGGAACAAACAAATTTGAAAACTATGTTTAGGGCACAAGTCTTTTAAGTAAACGATTTTAGGCAAATGCATTTCAGACAATCGCGTTTGGGGCAAACACCTTCAGAGCTGAACATTTTTGGGTAAAATGGCCATAAAACGAATGACGTGCAGTGCGAAATATTTTTAAAGCATTTTTATTGCACACTCATCTTGTGTAAAAATATTCCCTTTTGTGTCAGTTTTGTGCGAAAGAAACTTTGAGGTAAAATTTCTTTAGGGCGACCGACGTACTCCCACCAGTCATATTGACAGTAAGACACGTCGATGTTCCTGGTTCTGATCCCAACCTAGCTTGGGAAGTGTGTGCGGTACTTACCGATGCAGTGGCGTTTATTACACAAACGCAAGGTAAGCAATGTTTACCCTATACATATTGCAAATGTTTGGCCCTTTATAGTTTTGGCCTTACACATTTAATTACAAGTTCCCCGTTTTCAATTCGAGAAACAGAGTTTTCATGTACACGCATAGTGCTGCTATCTAGTATTTATTTCTACAAACCGGGGCGACTAGCGATGAATCGAACTCGCGAGCAACAACACGGGCAGTGTACGCAGGCGTTCTGTTTGCGTCCTCCAATCCTACATGTTATCCCTTGGAAAGTGGATGAAAGTATAAGGGAAAAGGGGAGTTTTCTTATAATTGGTTATATGCTCTCTAAATAATATTCAGTTTAATTATTATTACATTTATTAACTTTCCGTTTTTATAACTAATGCTAGGTATTATAAAACGGTAAATACACGTGGAGGGTAAGCAAAGTTGGAAGTTGCGTTTGTCAGTCGAAATTAAAAATGGAACCGCATCCCGGCTTATATCAACCATTTATTGTATTGTAAAGTGTATAATATATCATGTTTTAATGGCATTTAACTAAATATTATCTAAAACACTCAACTATGTGGGGCTATTACACTGTAAAAAGAAACTCACTGCCCGTCACTGTACCGCTGCAAAACGTCATAACAGCTGATATTAGTACGTGCGATAAGATTATAATTGTTTGTTAAATTATAGGCTGCAGTTGTAACAATTCGCCTCCCACCACTGCGAACTGTGCTCGATTCCCACCTATGTCGCTCCCGGGTGGAGAGATTTGGGCGGCTCTTAACACCGTGTTCTTGAGAGCCGACGAAGGTGGAGTGTGCAGCGGCACCGGAATGCAAAAGCGGGGGGGGGGGGGAGATCCCCGGGAAAACCCGCCGACCAGCGGCCTCGTCCGGCACGACCCCACCACCGCGCGGATATATCCGGTGAGCGACCCCGCCGGGAATCGAATCCGGTTCGCCTCGGCGCGTGGCGAGTTGCCTGACCACTAAACCACCGCGGCACCTTTGCGCGTCGGAACTTAAGTCCATTTTAGTGGAGTTACAATTTTGCTAACAAGCTTGTTAAGGCTGTTCGCGATAGAGTGAGCACTTTTGAAATCAATCTTAGAAAAAGTCACTGGCCCTGCCTGCATATATTTTAACGGGCGCACCGAGTGACATGCACCCAGTAAAATTGGTAACGAAGGATGGAAAGTAGTTCCATATCTTAACGTCGACTAAAAAGTATTAGGTAACCATTTGTAATAACTTAAAATATTTCTTTCGCTTTCTGCTTTTTTAATGCATAGAAGTGTAAAAATGAGTAGATTATTAAATTATTTACTGTCCTGATAATTTTACAGTTTCACTTGACCGACGCATGAATGAAGTGCAGAGGCCCGTGGCAATGTTAATTTTACGTAAGGCGGAAGAATACACAACGTGGATACAAGTAGATCGTCAGCAGGGCTTTCAAAAGTGCTCATTTTACGGTGAACAGACTATACTGGAGTTTGTAGGTGCTTATCCGTACATTGCAAAACAATACTACGGCGCTTACCCCCCCCCCCCTCCTCCACTTCGCCCCTTATCTTGGCCTGTTGTTGGCATGTACTCATAGTATTTGATGTGAGTTGTGTTGGCTTTCTTGATTTATTATAGTTTATATTTGCTCGGTTAATGGAGTACTTACAGTATTATTTATGTGTTATACTTTATCTTCTGCTGTCTTTAGCTGCCGTTTAAAGAACTATGGCGTTCGTCCCATTTTGGAAGGTTTGTTGACATATGACTCTTCCAAAGAGCGTTTAGCTTTACGAACCTGTTTGTACATATGTGGGAAGGTCACATTAATTTCGTCTCGCTAGTTCAACATAGGTATATTCAAATATTTTATGTAATAAAAATATATAACATTTTTAGCCAAAATTGTTAAAAATAATTAACGTTTTTGTAGCCGACTTAAACAAACTACAATTTTTGTAATAAAACTACATATATATTTTTTGCTTCTATACTAATTACAATTTTAGACGTGTCAATCCCAAGGCGTGACGTGTACTGAGTGCAATTCATTGTAATTTAAATTCTCTTTATCCTTGCCCTCTTATAGTGGGCGGGTGTTATAGCGGGTACTGGCTATAGATTAATGAGAACTGAGGCACATCTTTCACTGCAGCTCTGCAGTGAGCGTCTGGGCTTGAAACGAACAGCTCAGATAAGATGAAAACTTCTCGCGAGCAGTATATTGTCGAGTCCTGACTTAAATAATACTCTCAGGTCAACATCAATTAAAACTATGAATGGTAGAAAAATTTATGTGAACAAAAGAGTCCACGCGCGTATTCCCAGAAGACGCACTGTTTGGAATTATTATGAAAGCCCCGCCGTGCAACCTTTACACAAGGCTTCGTCTAAGCGAAGCGCCAGTTGTAACGAGGACACGGTTAGTGTAGAATACATGAAAACCAAAAATTCGACCAAAAGTGCCACCTCTAAACAGCCAGAGAAATGCGCCGAAGATGACACAATAGCCTATGTGGGTCCAGCCAAAACTCAGCAGTTCCACCGGTAAGCATGACATCCCCTCGACAAGACTCCGCCCACAGGGCACGGCGAGGACCAATCAAAATCTATTACGACAACAAACACATGTGGTGGGGTGAGAAGTGCAGACGGAGCTACGAGTTTACAAGTAAAAATTTCTTTCTCGCGACTAACAAAGAAGTACACACGGAAAGTATATTAAAATATTAGATTTTAAGATTGCGGAAGATAATAAGTGTGAAGGCACTTGCGTCTTTTGAACGTAATAGTAAGCGGATTATGTATCTGTTAACGTATAAAAGCTACAAAAATCAGCATTGTTTTACTATCAACGAAATTTGCGAGGTAGATAAAACGCCAAACCTGACCAAATCTACATTTCCATAGATTAATTTATTTTATGTAAAAGTTGCATTTTTATAAGAGTTATTATCTTTATCTATGCAACAGATATTGATGTTGATTTTATAAAATTAAAATTTGTAAAACAAGTAGAAAACTTCTTTTAAGTCTTTATTTAGTTGAGATGTATGAGAAAGACGACGTGACATTAACTATAGGATACGGTTCTGAAATACTTTTCACGAAGCACTGGAAATGCACCATATTTTCGAGGATTACAAACCTTTCAACTAAACGGCACGACCAATTCGAGAGACTGTTATTAAATGAAAAGGCCACTAACGACCGCTACAAGAAAGCTACGCATTCTTGCCTGCAACTGCGAATGGAGTCCAGAAGAAATTTTGTTGGGGGTTACCGACGATTTCTAAATTATTTCCAGCGCGATTCAGAGAAAATGCGAGGACGAGGCGACAATGGTGCGAAACTCTCTCAGGGAGAAAGGACGTTAAAGAATGTTCACCTGACGAGCCAGGACATCCCTCCTCCTCCTCCTTCTCCTCATCGTGCTCCTCCTCATCCTCATCCTCCTCCTCATCATCCTTCTCCTCCTCCTCCTCCTCCCCACCTTTCATGTTCTGCACTCTTCCACCCGTGTCTTCTTCGCCGACTTCCTTCCCCGCTCTCTTCCACACTGCTGCCAACTCATTCCACTTCCCACCAGATTTAGTGGATATTAATTTCTTCCTTGTTGGCAAAATTTTTATTAAGTGAATTTTATTTAAGTGTCAGTGGCCTGCTGTAGACAGTTTTCTGGAACGATATATATATTGGAGTGTTCAAAATTTATATTGAAATTTGTATGCGGGGAAGCGATAAATATATCTAGCAAATTTCTGTTATTGTTTATCATGATTTAATGACGTTTCACCATTATGCTTATTTCTCACGTTTAGGGCCGTCCTTAGGGGTGTGCGCCCAAAAAGAAAATCATTTATTAAAATATATTTAATTGTTTATTTATCATTAGTTTGGTTGTGAATTATATTTTCGCTATATATATACATATATAATATATATATATATATATATATATATATAATATTTATTAGGCACAAGGCGTAGGCTCTCGAGACCAGGGCTTATTGTTGGAAAGGTGACTGCATTGTGAGAAGGCGGGATTAACCACTTTGGAAGGGAACGGCTTCGGATAGGTTCTTGCACTTTGCCTCGACTTCGCTAAGGACGGAGCTGCTTGCATGATGTCGTTATTACAACTTCTTGCTAGCTTTGTAACTACTGTAATAAATATTATGTTGCAAACGTTTGCGACATCACAAGCGAGTCCAAGCTCGGCGGGAATTCAGCCAACGCTTGTTTTATAAACTACAACTGCAGATAACGAGGACAGTGGCGCAACGGTGGAAAGCGCAGTGCGCTACAGGAGTTAGCAGAAAATGTGGGTCTGGCTGACTTACAAGATTGGGGCAATTCCATCAGCAATTGTCTCAGTACTTCCCGCCCAGGCGACGTCGGAGAACCAATGGGAACAGAGGATGTCGTCGAAGGTGGGGAGTGAACGAGATGTGTGGTGGTCGGAACAGCAGTGGGCCAAGGTGTCAGTCGGCGACGGTCCACAGAGGTCTGCGGGTTCCGAGCGGCGATCGGGGGTGAGTGCCTTTCAGCTAGGGTGAGAGAGCTTGCCCGTTCCATAGTCCTTTATCCATCCAGCCCTGCCCTTGTCCTACCTTAAATTCACCTATTTTTTTTCACATCACAATAATTTGTACAGTGAATGGTGTTAGTAACATTCATTTATACTTGTTAATTGGGAGTTATTTCATAAACGTATAAATTCTTTACCTCATCAATCATTATAAGGCTCTCAAGTTCATATCCCACCAAAAGGGGGTGTATAACAATGTACAGTTATGTAAATTGAAATGTGTAAATAAAATAGTTCAAAAATAGGCTTGAATTATTAACTTCAGTTGAATTTAACACTTTCATTAAAAATTAATATATAATACTAGGCGTTACAACAAACAAATATTTTGCTCGGAACTGTACCGATATCCAGACTTACATGGTTTGGCTTACCTGATTTACTTGCATGATTTACTTATATGCTTTACACGACTTACATACTTAGTCTTACATCGGGACTAACAAATATTTTGCTCGGAACTGTACCGATATCCAGACTTACATGGTTTGTCTTGCCTGAGTTACTTGCATAATTTACTTATATGCTTTACACGACTTACGTACTTTGTCTTACATCGGGACTAACAAAAATCTATCTGTGCTTTATGTTACTGGCAGCAGTGGCTTATGAGGCTACGGAACATAGTCTCAGCAGCGAATGATGTTTCACACACGCAGGGCACCGTTCTTATTGGACGGTATGTCCTGCTGTGTACAGTACACACCATTCAAGTCACTTCATATGCAACATCCCAGGTAGAGGACATCGTGACTGGAAGGGTAAATATAGTGTATTATTATTCGAAATACGATTATAGGCTGTTCACGGTAAAATGAGCACTTTTGAAAGCCCTGCTTAAGATCTAGTTGTAAACTTTTGTATTCCTCTACACCATTAAAAATTAACATTAACATGGGCATCATTATTTATTCATGCGTCTGTCAAATGAAACTGTTAAATTATCAAGAAAGTAAATACCTACTTTACAAATCTGCTCATTTTTACACTTAGATTCATTAAAAGAAAAAAAAAACAGAAAGCGAAAGAAATAATTTCAATTTATCACAAATAGTTACTTAACACTTTTTTTTTCGACGTTGAGATATGGAACTACTTTCTATCCATCTTAACCAACTTTAATGGGCGAATGTCACTCATTGCGCCCATTAAAATACATGGATGCAGGTTCAGTGACTTTTTTCTAAGGTTCATTTCCAAAGTGCTCACGTTATCGTGAACAGCCTTTAGATATATTTTCACAATGCCGTGTTTTCTGGTGGATTTCCGCTAGCGGCCTAGTGTAATTCTCCTCCCAAGAGTTGGCAACGCTGCCTCTCCCCGGCGAGAGGGGATAAAGCTCGCGAAACGAGCACTTGGCGCGCTCTTTTTTCTCCTTCCTCTTTGCGTCGTCACTCGGAGCCACTTCTTGATTTCAGCACTCGGCCAGCCACAAGAGGATGATGGCGGCGCCTTGGAGAGGGGACAGAAGGGGGGACGGGCTCTGAGATTACGTCCGCCGTCGGACAATATTTACCGCGCGCGGCCGAGCAACTCGGCGGAGAGGACTTCAGTGGCAGGGCGCTCGGAGGTGGCACATATTGCACGTCGCTAGTGTGATCACCGACTAACAGCAGCGTCCCCACGACGATCTTTTTTTTCTAAGAAAGAGGAACGGCAACGGCTACTGATAGTCCGTTTGAAATCCAATCTCAATTGATTAAGAATTTTTTTTATACCAATCTTTAAAAAATTCCCGACTAATACCGCAACTACAACCAATCTAACTTGAGTGAAGGGGTTTGGGCGGCTCTTAAAAGCAAGGGCTTGAGAGCCGATGAGGGTGATTGAAGTGAATGTGGAGCAGCGCCGGAATGAAGGAGCGGGGGAGACGGGATATCCCCGAGAAAACCCCCCAACCAACGGCATCGTCCGGCACGATTCCCACTTGCGAAAATTCGGTGACCCGGCAGGGGATTGAGCCCGGTTCGCCTTGGTCGAAGGCGAGCGTGCTAATCGCTCAGCCACCGTGGCTCCTCTAATGTGTTTGCTGGAGCGTTGTAGCAGTTTTGGCAGCAAGTAAAAAAAAAAGCAGTGCCTGGCACTTGCGTTTTATTTAATGGGTGAAATTTAAACTGGTAAATCGATAATCGGTATTATGTTTTATATGCATACAACATTAACAAGCCTAGTAGTAAAACATAAGTTTCTTTGACACTATCATAGTGTAAACTGATAGCCATATGAATCGCTAGATCCCAGTTCGAGATTGGCGGAGAGATACATAATGGGCTAAAATAAAAATCTTCTGTTAACAGCGAGCAGTGCTTGTTCTTTTTTTTTTGCCTGAACTACTTGTATGCTACACTTGAAAAAATAAACGGAGAGGTAGACTTGAATTCATACTGACACAGTTGTGTGCGTGTAAATGAATGCCATTTCCACGCTAGCTTGAAAGTGAAACATTATTATAATAATGTCTCTTCCGGGATCTGCAAGTTGAAGCCCCGTTTCTCCAACCGGATACATCCTCGCTGAGTAACCTGCGACCAACCTCGATCGATGGTTTGGATGGTATCGACTATTATGAAGATCCTAGAGCATTTTTTAATATTCTGAAAGAGCGTGTTATTTCTTTCCAATTTTTAAAATTAATCACAGCTTATTAAGTATGTTTAACGTATAGCAAATTTCGTGCAAAGCCAAAAATATACAAATACAGTCCTATCTGCAATGAAAATTCAGGCAATCCTATACATGAACACCTGTTACCGAGTTGGCAAAACATACATATGACTTTCAAAACAAAGGATTTAAAAACTCGCAAAAGGCTGACGCATTTCCAGCTGACTCACCAGTTCACCAGAAAACATTGACCCTCGTATTATATAGTCTTGCGCCTCTGGTGTCCTACCACATCGTTTCCGAGACCTCCTTCACTCAGGCACACCCTCCATCGTTATCGGATTTATGTCGACTCTCACCGCGTCGACCCGTCTTAAAGAGGATGATGTCCTTCAAGATCTCCCGTTTGAGGTGTTCCGTCCTCACTGACGTCTACCAATCGTCCTAGCGTTGCTCTTTAAATAAGTTTCCATGACACGTGTGGATTATCCATTAAAGCGCCCATTACCATGGCCATTTTGAATTTCTTCACATTGAAATTTAGGCTTTGGACTAGGACTGCCTGAGCGGTCAGTGACACGTCTTGTGAAATCTCTCCTGCCTTGAAATTCACCTTGATAAACACTATTATCTGTCCAATAAGACGGTGTTTTAGGTCGATATGTTCTGAGCACTGACAAACTATGAGCTCAATAAGTGTGTAGCCTGCACCGGAATGGAACATTTGGCGTTTGTGCTGGCCAAGTTCTGTATGTGACTTGGAATGTTGGAATCATAATGTAGATTGCAATTTGCATTCATGGGAAGCTGATTTTCTTGCACATTATATCTGGAACAGTATAGTATTATTGAACGCGATGTATAGGCTGTTCACGGTAAAATGAGCACTTTTGAAAGCCCTGCTTAAGATATACTTGTATGCACGTTGTGTATTATTCTACCTTGTGTGAAATTATCATTGCATTTGGACTCATCACTTTATTCATGGGTCAGTCAAGTGAAACTGTGAAATTATTTTTAAAAAATTAACCGTTTTATATATCTGCTAATTTTTACACACTGAGGCGTTAAAAAAACAGAAAGCGTAAGAAATAATCTTAATTATCACAAGTGGTTAACTGAAACTTTTTATTCGACGTTAACGTATAGAACTACTTCCCATCTACCGTTACCAACTTCACCGGCTTCATGTCACTCAGTGCGCCCCTTAAAATATATGCAGACAGGAGCAGTGACATTTTTCTAAGGTTGATTTCAAAAGTGCTCACTTTATTGTGAATAGTCTTTAAGCCACTGGATGAAACTACCGATATTACTTTGTAACTTTCGCCTATCGCTCAAGCCAACTGTGCAGGAGAACCCTAAGGATCTTACTTGAACCATTTTTACCATTTAAAAAATATATTAAATACGATAAAATTAAAAAGTAATGGATGAATATAATACTTTTTTTAAATTTTTCCTGGGAAAAGGCCGTATTTTCAGAAAATATATTTACCAATGCATATATGCGAATACATTGGTTTTACAGACAATGATTTTGCTATACTAAGTCGCCTTACATTTGATGCCACAGGTCGTATCCCTGTATTGTTTGGTTCGGAAACTTGTTGTTGTGACTGTAGTGGAGTTTTTGGGTCAATGCGATTGTAAGCACCCACGTTCCCCATCCGCTGTGGATTAAAGTAAACCGGCGGCATTTAGCCATACGGAATGGGAAGCCATCGTCCAGTCGTTGTGCCTCAGTAACAATGATGGCGCTCGCTTGTCGAGATCCGGAGACAGCGCAGGCCGAAGCACCACTCGAGAAGCAAGACAGTTACCTTGGTGGACATAAGTTCTGTACGGCACCTCAGCCAGTATTTCGGACCACGTACATACAGTAGAACATGACTTTGCCCTACTCCTCAAGCATGGGGACGACTTCGTGTAAACTTCAAGGAGTCTGTGACAACTGGAAACGCACATGCATCCGGGACATAGTACATTCACGATTACTTCACGCTTTTTTGAAGCCCAGCTAAAGTTCTGCTGCCCATGAAATGAAAGCTTAGTCGAGACTTTAAAATATCACGAAAAGGGACAACGCACAACATTTGTGCGCTTGGTGCATTAATACTTTGCATGAGAACAATTTCTGACTAGGCATTTCCAACCCACATATTTTCTCTACATTTTATTTCAAAAATTAAATTTATAAGTTCTGGACAAAAGGTTAAGTGAAATTTAACCAAAAATAACTTATTTTTGTGTTAGTTAAAGTATAAAACGTTTATAATTCATCACATATACAGGAAACATCCAAACACGTCGTAGGCCTACATGGAGAAATTTTTCCGATGGTTTTATTAATAAAGTGTGGCGATACCGTAAACAGACTATAGTGTCATTTTTGCGTTTAATAAATTTTCCCTTTCGGTAAGGCCGTAAGCGCCATGTTTCTCGTCTTACATGAACATTCGTCGGAGTCCATAAAACTGTGTTTAAAACATAATATAATCGAACGATTGGTATGAAAAATTGGATGACAAAGCTGTATTTACGAATTATGTAATAACATAAATGCGAGGTTATATAAAATAAGAAATGCTACCTAGAATTGTCTACTTGTATTCATACCTTAAATTTTATTTCTCTTTTAATCAATCACAAAAATTCTTTAAACACGTATCTTTTAAATATACGGAGTGTTATCCAAAGTACGTTGACTAGTTATCAGTACATTATACATGAACAACATATTGTTACACAATGAAACGATATTGCGTATCAAAAAACTGCATTGCTACTTATGACATTTTTTTCAGCCACTTCGACAGGTACGTTTCCACGCGATAAACGTTATATATACAGGATGCATAGTAAAATATAAACTGATTTTATAACTTAACCTATCAATATTTATATATTGGGTTAATGAGGTGAACTGCTGTTTAGTTTTATAATATGAGTTTCATTAGGTATAGAAATATTCACAGGCGACAGCAATTTTATCCACGATTGTTTCACAGACACAGTACTAGAATTTTAATTGTTTTTATCACTTAAAAGTAGTTCTTATTGGTTGTAAAAATTAAATGAATGAACGCAAACATTTTTTATTGACGTCTCTGATTTTAGTTGGCCGGGCAATGGGAAATGAACTACACGCTTAATTTCTCCTACACCTAAAATCAAGGTCGGCAAATACATCCACATACATTTGGGAATTATAATCCAAAAGCAATTGCACCGTAATTGTGTGATCCCCCAACTATTATAAAGAAATCGAAACATGTTATAGTAGACGCATGCTTGAACATCAATTTTTTCGAGTATTTATTAATAGGCTATTTAAGAAATAGTTTCCTTGCAATAATCTTGATAGGTAGCCTAAAGTAAATTGTCACCAGCTATCTGAACCGATCAAGGAGAACTGACAAACTTGGTGATAAGTTGAGTCGGAACTGCTATAGTGAATTCAATGGTTAGAGTACGATGATTTCAGCTGTCATATTTAATGAGTCCTACTTAATAGCATTTAATCGTAAGTGCGTGAAAAATCCTTGAACATATTTTCTGGAAGTTGCCTGTCTGCTACTACTTATATTGATGTATAAAAGAGAAAACAGAATTATTCAGAACTAAGGCAAAACATTGTACATTCGTTGTTTTTAACACCAATTTTAACTGTGTGTATATTATATGTTCCAGGGGTATTTTAAACTAGTTACAAATCATTTTTAGTAATGTTTTTAAATACTTTTTGTAAAGAGAAAAATGAAATCTGTAGTATTTGGTTTCACCGCCTTAAAAGAATTTAAACGGTAAAGTGGTTATATACAGGTCGACTAACCAACAATTTTTTTGTTTTTATCTGACACTCCCAGAAAATAGATTTTTGTAACTCAAGAACTAACAAGTATTTACCAAAATAACTTCCCCTATACATTTATGCAAGTAATTTTGATGAGATACTCAAAAGGTTTAGAGGTTGGAAATAGCAGAGAAGTTACTGAAAAATGACATTAAAGATTAATTTTAGAGCTACATCTTTCAACGTTAAACACTTATGACGTTAGAAGTTTGCTTATTATAGGCACCCAAAATGTACTGGCCATATATTGATATGGATTCCATAAAATGTAATCGTTTTATATATGAAATATGTGCCACAAATTGAAACAAGGTAGCGATCCGGAATAAAAAAAAGTACCTTATTCAATGAAATTATTTAATTCGTGTTCTCTGTAACATTACTATTTGTGTGTTAATTTTTTGTGATGTGTCTACAAATAAAAAAAACAGGATATTAAAAACTTTACATATTCCCAACTGCGTTATTTAAAAAATTGTGGAAATAAAAATAGGAATAAATTAATTTAATGGCTACTTACATGCAGCAATCATTCAATGATATTCTGAAATTATTCTAACTGCTCGGTATTGGAAACTGAATTAAAATATTTGTATATCCACTACTTTCAAAATAAGGGCTTGATGTAAGTCAGTGATATATGATTAGGCTAAACATAGCTATAGCACTATTCGTACACCGAAATTGGCGCCACACTGTTGAACACTTACGCAGGTGGGATGTAAAATATGTTATTTAAGTTATCACTGTCTTACATAATCGCATACGAAATAGGTATTCAATCTTAGCGTGTCTAACGCTTACAAGGTTTAATTAGCATATAACGTTTTTTTTAAATATATATTTAATGGTTCAGAAGCTGTGGCAGACTGACCCAAAATATACAGCCCAGATTTTGTCATAACATCTTTATTTTTATTAATGTGGTGCTATTTTACAAAATGACAATATAAAGAAAACTTGATGACGTGAATGCTTCGTGTTAACATACAAATTCCATTCAAATAATTTGGATGGTTTCTAAGATAAAATATCCAAAAATTTGAAATGGTTGCCATTTTGAAAATAAGCCTCCAGCATCGTATTGAACAATTTTATAGTCACTTGTAGGGCACGTTCATCGATAGACACATACATATAGGTAGGGGATGATACTATAAGCCTTTTTCTTTAAAAAAAAGGCTAAAAATAGACTAAAATTAAAAAGAAAGTCGAATAGTACTGTAACCATACTTACAAACAGAAAAATATTTAAATCTCATTGATAACAAAAAATTAATTTTAAAGCTATTACATAATTCAAAATAAAAATCAATCTTGTATCATTATAATAAAAATGTTACTCCACATTTGTTGTTAGTGCAAAAGACTGGTTATATATTCAGTGTATTGAAGGATAATCCGAAAATTTGTACTAACTGTATTACTGTCGCAATCTCTAATTTTTCCAACCAACATTTGGTGGTAAACGTAGGTAATTTTTTTTGGCCAAATTACAAAATTAAGTCATTTTTTAATAATGCACATAGTATTAAACTATTATAAAATTTAATTCTTTAGTTTTTTTTCAATTAATTTGTGTTAATCATGTGGTCTGCTTTCTCAATATAACTGAAGCTTTATTATTTATTGCTAAAATATCTAACATTTCGTACTTCCGAGAGAGTACTTGGTAGAAAGTAGAGAACAGTAGAAAAGATCGCAGAAGACGATATAGGGCTGTATTTCCTTATTTTAATGAAAGGCGAAGATTATATTTTGACGTGGTAATACATTGTATTCTGTTCAGGGAGTATGGCACTGGAAAACTAAGGCATCCACATTTTGGGAAATATATAAGGTAGGTATTTAATTGTTATTGTCCTTCAGTAGTCAAAGTGGGTTAAATATTGCGTAGTGACTCAACCGCAATTTAGTTACACAGACTAAAAGCTGCGGTACGCTTTTTTTTTCACATGGATGGGTTTTTAAAATTCTTTACAATGCTTTAACAAAAAGTTCAAGTTCGAAAATACTGCTTAACAAACAGCGACGTTGCCGAATTTCGTATTAAAAATTACTAACATAAATTGCAATTTTACTTTATTTTTGTGTCTAATGGAATTTACAACATGGATTAATTTACGAAAAACACAATAACCAAGTCACAACTATATATTATAGACTCGTGTAAACTTGAGGCATTATAAAATGGTTCAAGTTTACACGAGACTATAATTAACGAATTTACATATAAATCTTTGCGTGCAAATGTACACATAACGGTAAGCATTTTGACAAACATTAGATATATAATTTCATATTTTCGTTTGAAAAATAATACTGAGGTGACTATAGTTTCGTAACACACACGAAGTTGGGGAATCTATTAACAAAATTTTGTTTCCAATTACTAGCGTTCGTTTAAATATTCCAGAAATGAACATTAACGTATTTGTGATCCCAAACGATATTCTCTGCATGTTAATATTTGACGCTCTTTCCAGCTCGATGATACATTTTCACATCATGAATATACATTTTTTGAAACGTCACGTAACCTGTTTCGATTTGTGACGGATTCAAATACTCTCCCGCGCGGTCCACGTGATACATATATCGCGCCCTCTGCAATTCAAATTTCGTTAAAAAAGAATAATAAACGAAATCTTGGTTTATTAGTGGCGAATGAAGCGGCGCGAGTGATGCAGCACCCTGGAGAGGAGGCATGCCCGTGGGACGCTGCAGGGGGCTGGGAAGGGCGATGGCGCTGACGCTGTGTAACTGTGGTAACAAAGGGGGTTTCCGTAGCTGAGTCCTCCCGAGGGATATCACGAGCCACGCCTCAATTTCTGCACCCCTTCTCCCCTTTCTGCTCCAAGGCAACAGAGCCCAGCAAAACCCCAGGGGGAAACGTGCCCTTCCCCCCGCCTGCCTTTCCGACAGCAGGCAACCCGCAACACGTTCACCCTCGTCCCGAGAAGGCTATATACCTCCCAGGCGCCGAAACTCTGACACCATGCTAACGGGTTTGCTGGCTCCCTAATGACGGATAATATACGTTTTGTTGTGACAATGTATTATTGTTTTTGCAGTGAGTGAAAATATTTTTGGTGAGGTGTTGAGAGCCGGTAAGGGTGAAGCGAGGTGAGAGTGGAGCAGAGCCGGAATGCAAGGGCGGGGGAAACGGGAGCTCTCCGAGAAAACTCACCGGCCAGCGGCATAGTTTGGCACGATTTCCACGTGCAAAAATCCAGGGAAGCGACCATGCCGGGAAATGAAACCGGTTCGTCTCGGTGGAAGGCAAGTAAATAATTTTTATAGTCAAAATGTCGAAGAAGTATCTATGTTCAAGACTTTTCATTAGGATATCATTATACCACTGAAGTTCAGACAAACGTGACTTCTATTTTAGTCATACTACTGTGTACAGGCGTAAAAAAACCAGCTGCAGGAGTATGTTTATGTTGAATAATACCAGACTCGCATTTGGGAGATCGTAGGTTTTAATTCTGAGCGGCTGCACTAGAAGGTACATTTTTTACGGGAGATTTTTTCATCTCTATTCCAGGAAAATGTTAGTGTTTAAGTTAAAAAAACTATTTCATAATCCAAACACGGTAAAAAAATTATCTGCTAAAGGGACAACTAGGAAATAATATCAAGCTTTGCAAATAACTGACGAAGAACACACAACTAGGGGGTGAAAGAGCTTTTCTCTCTGCGATCCCTTGAGGAAGGCAAGGAAAACCAAAGAGCAACGCTTGTGTTGATGGATATTTTGAATGCCACCTTTTGGCGTAGATGAGTCACGAGCAGACTCTGCAAGTGATATTTGCCGACTTGAAAGAAACGTAATTTTATGGACATTGTCTCTAACACTGTAATCACTTCAAGTTGCTCTTGCTTGAACTGTGCAAATGGATATTTGGAATATCCCATGACAAAGAAAACCATTAATTTTTAATTTATGGTTTTCGAGTTATGTGCAGACGAGATTGAAAGTTCAAATTAATTTATTTTAGACGCGTTGCTTTTGGGAGCTTTATGTATCTAACAAATTAACATAACTGTAGAAAACATCGAATGTACATTTGTTGCTTGTATATTCTCCTGATAACTGACTGGATTTTACCAACGCACCAAAAAATAATTATTTTATTTTACACGCATATTTGTTGACAACAGCTAACAGTGGCACGCCTATTACATTTTTTTAGTTAGAATGTGTTAAAGTGTTATGTGGTGCTGTGCGTATTCTGTCTTGCAGCAGAGTGTTACATTAGTCCAAAATAATGGTTCTATTAATCACTTATATTTCAAGCAATTTGCATTAAAATAACACCTTAAAAGCAGTATTTCTGGCTAATCGCGTCATAAAATATCAAGAAAAATACATTTTCACTGCGTTCAGAAAAAAAAAATCGATTACTTAGATTGATTCAGAAAGATAATATTTCGGAAATAAGTTTATTTTATTTTGGAACTATTAGGAAGAAAAATATCTCATACTGTACGTTCATAGATTGGTGGGAACAAAAAATAATGTAGTTAAATTAAGGAAATATTTCAGTATCAACAAAATGACTGAAGGGCTGATAAAACTACAAACTGATGACAAAGATCTCTGTTGTGTCACAGCTGATAATATTACTAAAATCAATGTGCTTTGACAATACAAAACAGCGAAATACATCGTTATTTTTTGTAATTGTTTTAATTTTACAGACGTATGAAGTGCCAAAATAGGATACTCATTCAACTTACATCAGCTAAAGATAATTAAGTGCAGTGAGTCGTTGTTTTCATTACAATTAGAGGCTCTTGTAGTCATTAGTTTCAAAGACGAAGTTAAAATAATCTCTATATAAGGTAATCACGATGTTGGTCTGTCGTATGAACGCTGTTATCTGGTAGCTTGTTCCCCGTCACACCGTGTACGTTAAACATCACTGTTAAACTAGACACGCACACACAGAGTTTAATTTTATAGTAAAAGTATTTACATAAAACTCAATTTCCATTAATTTATTTAGATTATATTAAAAGCTACTATCTGAAGATTATTATGTCGAAAGGAATGAGATGTTGAAGGTATGATGTTGAAAGAATACTGGTATGGTTGGTTTTGAAAATATTAAGATAATTTTTTTTTAATGCATACTATAACCAATAAAGTTATACTTACTTAAGATAAGTAAAATTAATACGTGTAGTGTTTTAATTGATTAGTAATGAGATCTTATTAACGAACAGTGTTTTCCGCTCGCTGCTTAACTTACGTGTGGCTTTCTCATAACGCACAGAGCGATATGCGGAAACTGCCTGTCACTGTAATCGTGAAAGGAAGCCGTCTTTGCGTAGTCTCTTGTTTAAAAACACGGTGAGAGCAAAAGTGGCGTCGCAGAGGAAAGGGAAAACTTTTGAAAGTTATATTGGGCCCTGGAGGGATGGAATATAGAGTGGCCACTTAGCAAGTCTCACTACCGCTCGCTACTCTCCGATCTTCCTTTCCTCAGCGAAAGGAAAATAAGTTAAACCGACTTCCTTGCCAGACACGAACCTCGAAGTCATGAGGCGGCCGGATCACACAGTGCACGACACAAACCTGAGAGTATTTAGTAGCTACTTTAGGGGAGGGGGGACATTCCAAAAAATTAGGGTGGCTCTTACGTTCACAATTTTACTCGCGAATGAGAACGAAATATCACTCTGACCTTTGTTAAACCGTTAGTAGGGACAGCGTATCGTTGCGGAGGGAGTAGACTGTTTGTAAGGTTTAAATGTTAATTTAAGTTGCCCGCAATTTACTGTTTGGTTTTCGGCTGTCCATGTGTTCAAAGCTGTTTCTCAATTGGTTCTTTCCAGATATAACTTCGTCGCCATTGTATTAAACGCCTGTGATTATTTTGCAGGGAACTAATAGTGTTAAGAAATATACACCATGTAAACTAAGTGTCCAGAAGCCAAGGAGTTTTGAGAAAGATATGTTGGTCTACAATATTTCTACAATAGATCACTATATCAGATTATGAATGTTCGTATGGCAAAGTTAAGTTGAATTTCGTGTCCCTTGATTCGCAAAAAGGCTAAAGAAGTTGGAACCTGCTGATTATAGAGAGGGCTCTGAAACATGCGGTAAACTAATTCGGTGCTCAGTAAATGTTTAAGCCATGTCGTGTGTTGGACTCGAACCATCGCTGGTACACAAATTCCTGCCTCACGAGGGAAATGCCTTAACAGTCAAGGCCACCGGAAACCAACCTTATTAATGCGGACATTGAACATGAAAAGAAATTTGGCACATGAGAAATTCAAGCATGCTCCTTGTAAAACTAGGGCACAAATATATTTTACTGCCTAACTTGAAAGCGAAATAATGATCGCAGAAGAACTTTTAGTGGCATATGAAACTTTAAGGTAGCCACGAGAGTTTAGTAAAAATATGCGTCATTCAGCACTTTGCTTCAGCGATCATGTTTCCGCCAAAAGTAACATGCGTTTTGATCGTACAGAAAAAATTCGATTTCAAAAGAGTAGACAAAATTGATGTATGCTAGTGCGGGCTAGATTCTGCATGTATAAGGATTCATGCTGCAGTTCTACAATTGTAGCTATGATGCAGCAGGTTACGTGATCAAAGCTGAACCATAAAAGGTAACGCATGTTCCATACAGATTGCATGCACATTTGCACGTACTAGCTCCTCATCTTGCATCGACCTGCTTTGCATGAACACCTCCTGTGTACTAGATTAGGCACAAGTTAGGTATTTTCCAGAAGTTTTCATGCGTGTCTCGTTGGATGACTGCGACTTAACACTCATAGAACCTCTCACATTCTATTATAGGTATATCCTTGGGGCATGATTACGTATTTTGGTAAATCATAAAAATTGGCTATTTATAATAATATGTTTAAAACAGCGTCCAGTCTTATATGTGGTAACATTGAAAATGTCAAGAAAATAGGTGTCATCTTGTCATAATGAATAAGCAGAATAAGGCGTGTGTAGAGAAGTAACAATGTAGATATGTGGCCTAATTATAATGAATAATGAGCTTTTGTAGTGATTGTGCTTGTGTAGTGAGTGTGCTTGTGTAGTGATTGTGCTTGTGTAGTGATTGTGCTTGTGCCACACCAATAAATAATGAGCTTATGTAGTGATTGTGCTTGTGTAGTGATTGTGCTTGTGCCACACCAATGAATAATGAGCTTATGTAGTGATTGTGCTTGTGTAGTGATTGTGCTTGTGTAGTGATTGTGCTTGTGTAGTGATTGTGCTTGTGCCACACCAATGAATTTAGTTAAAGCGTAAAATCATAAAACATGAAACATCTCAGAAGCATTATGTTTTAGAGCGAAACGGATAGAATTTTAACTCCTTAGAAACCATACGTAGACGTGAAAACTTTAGTGGTGCAGTAAAAATGTTTGCTTGTTGATTTTGATTTTACATAAAAAAAAATGTTGGTTGATAAAGTTAACTAAAATATGGCCTCGTATATAATAATCGAAGGGGGGATAATTTAGTGAATCGTTAATGAATGATATCGTGTTAATATTAAAGTTGGAAATACGTAGACGCTCCATAAGTAATGTATAAGGATCTCAGTCCCGTTTTATGTAATAACAGAGAGCGTTCTCGTGTATTAACTGTATATTTTCGTGAATATACGGAAATATTAGCAGTGAGGAAACCAAAGATAAATATACACGTTGAGGAACTTCAATAACATAAAGTGCGGGGTGTGATAATATTTTCAATAAGGAAAACATTTACTCTATATACGAACAAATAATGGACTCTTAAAACATAAAAATCAAATTAAATACATTTAAATCGCGAAGAAATGTGCACACATACTTAATAACGTGAGGCCGAAATTATATTAGATGGCCTAAAAATGGTTACACGTATAAATCACACCATGACTTTATTTTCTGGAAAGAACCATTTGTCATAATTCAAAGACAAATATATTTTTTTTAAATGCTCACCGGGAACGCTCTGTGATTGCCTACCCCAAATGTGACATTTACGATTCATGAATTGCTAAAATTTCTTGTAAACGCTGTTCATGATGTTATGAATTAATTTTTAGCTAAGAATATCTGAAGGGTAATTTAGGTTTGTAGCAAATTATAACACAGAGTTACGTAGAGCACGACAGTGTAAGATGTGGCGTTTATTGAACATCTTGCGTTATACAATATATATATTTAACTAGTGCTGGATATACACGGAGGGAATTACAGAAGAAATAAGAGGATGTTATTTAATTAATAATTAAAAATATTACGACTACACATGCCTGTAAATACCTAATTAAAAAGTCCCCACCTTGTCCATGATACCGTAGGCTGATCCAGGTGGCGGGTAAAGACGGCCGGACATATCCATCTTCAGATTCTCTTAGTCCGATGCCCCGATGACAAAAGACGCCGTTCATAGCGCTACACTGCCCTGTATCCGGCGCGTTGTGCAAGGGCCAAATGCAGACAATAATCCAGTCGCCACTAACACTAGAAACACAGGGAAATCGGCACTAGATTACTCGTTTTTTTTGTATGCTTAGTTACTTTAAGTTGTAGTGGCCCTTACATTTTAAGTGGAGAAATATAGTTGCCGAACGACCTCCCTAAACAACCATCGAAAGGATATTTTCTACAAAATGGCGGTATCAAGACCCGTATTTGACTATGATTTAAAGTTTTCAATGTTTTCAGGGCTATGCATATTCACACATTCCTGTTAAGATAATGTATTTATGGAACTGGAACACTACATATACGAATGTATTGTAATTTTTCATACAGATTCACTTCGCAAAAATATTGTGCAATTTACATGCAACAGTTATAAATGCCTTGCAGTCGCTAGATAGCACTAAACATAGTTAATTTAATTTATTACAGGATATTTTTAATTGTTCTCGTATTTAAGTCTAAATTATACGCATTAATTCACAAAAATAGGAAGATTTACAGAATGTATACATTAAAGAATAAAGTACGTCTCTATAACATTAAGCATAGTATTCTAATGATTTCTCGAAGTATATTTAGAAAATCGTACATGTATCTGGTTTTCAAACTTAGTTAATTAGTTCAAATAGCAATAAAATAACTTCTGTTTGGCCCTGGAGCTGTGTTAAGTATTGCTAATAATTAATTAATGCCTTACCTTATAAATTCCTTTAAAAAAATATATTATTCATAAACTTTCGTTAATAACATCTTAGAAATTGCAATTCTGCATATATTTATTAGTTGACTGGCAGTATTTACAATTCTATATGCGTTTTCTGTTGATCCCAGCATATAAAGGACAGTTTTAAACAGTATAAGAATAAAATGCGTATTTCGAGGAGTAAAAATCTCAATTATATTTCTTACTAAAAGAAGCAGACGCCATAGTTTACGCGACTTCCTATTGGCTGAGATCTATTGACGTCATTAATTTCGGGCAAGCTCGTGTATCTTCGTATTTATTAACCATCCATACTAAACTTTATAAAGCCGCACTAGGCTTAAACAAGAACAGACTGAGCATACGAAATCTAGTGATACTTGGAATCTCCACTACAGAAAGTGGCAGTGGTGCTTCATTTCCAGGTGAGTCTGTGCATATGGCCCTAAGTGTTCTGTTCCATTTGTGGCCGGGTGGAGGGGGTCTCTACTTTAGTTTATCGCAAGGTATTTCGGCAATCACAGCTCGTGTCCTGGACTAATATTTGAAGGTGTGATCAGGCATCCCGTCCAGCTAGGTCCTGATCAGAGTTTATAGAGTTTATAACGAGGGCAAAATGATCAGTTTCGAAATAAACCACTTCCCATATCTGTGTTACAGAATGCATTAGCACGCCTACTCCCAGCTAAAGCTATGTTCACGACCATCCATCGTGCCCTTCAGTCACCTGTCCCTCAGTCAGTCATCCGTCTGTTTTTTCGTCCGTCAGTTGGAAGCGATTCACGAGCAACCGTCGTCCGTCAATCCTTCTGTACGGAAAAATTCCAGTTTGACAACCTAACATCGTGAAATCTCTTTAGTTGGAGGAATATTTTGGTTGGAAATACATTTTCAGAAGATAAGCGTTTTGGGGAGATGATTTTTTTTACGTGATAAGGATTTACACCGAATTAATGCTTACATTTTAAATTCCTGCGTTTACCACCAAAGATACCGAGTGAGGTGGCGCAGTGGTAATTCACTGGACTCGCATCCGGGAGGACCCGAGTTCGATTCCCAGTCCAGCCATCCTGAATTCCGTTTCCCATGGTTTTCCGAAATCACTCCAGGCGAATGCTGCGATGGATCCATAACAAAGGCCATGACAGATTCCTTCCCAATCCTTCCCTCAATCCCTCTTCCCTGTGCAACTTGCACCGTCTCTAATGACCTCGCTATCGACGAGACGTTAAGCCCAACTACCACCAAAGATAATATACACACACAGAACCACCGACTTTCATTTTATTTCAAAGTGCGTATTCGCATCTGCGGAATGTCACCGGAAGGCGGTGGCCAATCCGTCGGGCCGTCGAAAGTTAGAGGTTGAGAAATATTTGATGCATTGACGGATAGACAAAAAATTGTTGCCCTGCAATTGATTGGAGATCACGTGACCGCCGGGCGGACGGGCGATTGACTGATGAAACGATCAGTGTGCACGATCGTCGAGGACATTTTGCGCATGAAGCGTATTTATGGTCGGCACTGTACGCAAGAAGGAAGAATTTTGAGCGTATTCGTTCCGAGTAATCTGATTCGTTGAAGTTTCTGCGCCTCTAGTTTGTAAATGGTCTTTGCTGTCGTCAACCAACACCCAGTACGTTGTTCATTGGTTGCGAGAAGTACGCCCAACACAAGTACAGCGCGCACCAAAAAATTAAATGACTGCAACATGCGAGCTCGTAATTTAATTCGGGATTGGAAGGACGGAAATGGCAGCGAATAAAGAGTGGGATGGAGATGTGTGTCCAAGATCAAGAAGCGAGGGAGCGATACGGGCGACACTAACACGCACGCCCAGTGCCTCATCGCTCCTACGAGCAGGGCGTGCAATGCTTGCGTCGTAAGACTGTACTGTGCTAATTAAATATGTAACAGTTGAACTTTATCACAAGCGATAAAAGACCACAGATTAAACTATGCCTGTATCTTTCCACTTAATGAAAATGCATATGCAAGCTTTAAAAATGCGACATTTGAGCATTTTCACGATATTTTTCTCCAAGAGCGCACTCAACACGACAAACGTAAAAAAAATAGGGACATAGATGATTGTTTTTTTATATTTTCTGACAAAGAGTCGAATTTGCAGAACATTTGTTTACCGATATACGCGTATTCGCGCAAACAACTATTTCACAGAAAATGTTTCCGTACATCCTCCTCTAAAGAGAAATCGTGCCAAGCTTCGACATTGCATTGAGAGTGTAACGTTTAAGTTTATGGTTACTGAAATCAGTGTTCATTGTTTTATACTTACGATAGAACGGATTTGCATTGTATTAACACTTTTACTTTCACAAAAATTTCCACAGTTTCCCCCGAATTACGCGCGAATAAATTATGACGGTCCGTGGCAATGACGACCTTATATAAGATGTTTTTAAACTAAATGTCCAAATTCACATTTACTTCATACTTTTCTGAACCCTGCTGAATTTATACTTTTTGTTACCGATTACGTATCCTTCTGCTAAATGTAAACATAGACACTGTCATGTGACCTTACGTTCTGTCAAATGATTTGTTTCCTGTTTACAGATGTTCAAAGATTTGTGTCATATTTTAAAAACCTTTACGTGCTAATGTTGAGAATCTAGGCATAAAATCACATCTAGGTCAGCTTTATGACTTTTTAACTATTTCTATATTGACGGTAGTTCTTATGGTTATTATTTTACAATGTTAACATATTTGTTATACACGATATATATTTTGTCGCGGCTGTGTTTAACCCTGTTACAACTGTGCAGGAAAGAACTGTAGTATTTCACCTCTTGTTATTGATATGTGTTGGGATATTTCGTTATAATAACGGCCTCAGTTTGTACAAATATTAAGACGAAGGAGCAACCAGTCCAACGAAAAAGACAGTAAATTCAAACACGCAACTCGTGTCGCTTATTTTTATTAATAACAGTGACAAACGTAAAGACAATGGTGAACATGCACACAAATAGGCCTACCGTAACTTATCTTCCACTGCACTGATATTCTTTGCATAGGTACTTATAGTTTTTACTAGGTTTACTTCATTACTTATTAAAATTTTTCTGGCTTGGCTTAGTAATTTGTTGGGATTGTGGCAAATATTGAAACCACAGAAACATACGCATTTTACACTACTGTGCTTCAAAAACCTAGGGAAATATTACGAACTTGGGATAATAAAATAGAAGTGAATTTATATAATTAACTTCGTCATATAAAACAGTTCACAGTTAAAACGTATAAATTTCGCACGTCGAACATTGGCAATCACACACATATCGGGCTAGCATAGCGAGACTCCTACGGAAACACTGATTTATTACAACGTCGTAACTTGCCTAGGTAGGTTTAAAAAATACAACGTGTACGAACTTAATGTAGTAATTTGAAGTATTTTTTCGGAGCAAGGAAAATTAATGCTTCGTTGAATAGCAACACGCCATGTCAAGTCGCCACTCTCCAGACACCACTTCTGCCAACTTCGGGTTTGTAACCCTCCCACCGTCACATCTAATATATTATAATAAGTATTCAAACATTAAAATCACTTTTGAGTTCTAAATTACAAATTCCAATATATTTATTTTTGCTGTAATAAGTATGAAATATGCTAAAATTGAAAACATGTATAATTTACTGCTACGACTAGTGGTGCGAAACTTCCCGAGAGAAAGAGAGAGAGAGAGAGAGAGAGAGAGAGAGAGAGAGAGAGAGAGAGAGAGACAGATAGAGAGTTAAAAGCTCCGCTCCATAGACAGTCTATTCAAAGTTTCTTCGTCTGTCGAATAAAAAAACACCAATTCACTAATGCTTAAGCACCGTATTATACGCTGATATTTTTAACTGTAGGTAACATAATATTTTTTCATCAGGGCGACCTAAATATTTCAATATTTCAATAGGCAACGTTTAGTATAAAAATATGATACCAGAAACTTGGTTAACACTATTATGTGAATTATTTCTTACTAGCAGTTGCCAAAAGATCGCTGCTCTCACAGTTTTTAATTCGAATTGAATACGAAATAAATTGTACAAGTTATAAAATATACTAAGTTAAAGTTCGTTTATTCAAGAATACAATACTATAAAGTTAATCACAGTGTTATATATTTGTGATAAACACATTATTGCAAAAACAGGTTGACGTGTTACTAACAGGGTGATTTTTCAAAGGTTCGTTTCAAAACATCCAAAGAAACCGGAATGGACTATATCATAATGTTCCGAAAATTCTTCTAGTATTTTTTTAAATTGAAAAAGACGTTAGGAAAACTGCGCCGGTAGTCTGCAACTTACTGTACTTACGTACACAACAAGATGGATTTCACAAAGGCGAACGTAACTGGCTCGTCATCCGGTGCGCACCTGTACAAGGTGTAATGTTTACCTGATGGGCCGTACAAACTTTGGTGAGGAAACGTAACTCTGATGAAGAACACCATATTATTTTACTAAGTCATATAATTCAAACCATTAAAAGCGTACACCCTGTTACATTATAATTTACACGTTTTGCATTTTAAGTGAATGCCTTAAACTGCACTGGGGAAGCGTGTTACGTTAAGTTACTCTATTCCTTTGAAGTATTTATATATTATCTAAACTATTGCCATTCCTCGAAGTAAGAGTCCTTCTGCTAGTGGCTGTTCACGGCAAAGTGAGTACTTTTTAAGGCCCTTCTGAATTTTTCCTTTCATGCTATTTCCATCTTCCTGCTGCTTGTTTATATAAACATGTCATGTGACTAATAAACCCAGTATATACATTTCATCACCCTCAAAATTTAATGCCTGATTCTGCAATAAGATATATTTATTAGCGGTTAAAGCCTGCTGGGAGGGCCTTAAAAAGTGCTCATTTTACCGTGAACGGCCTGTAACTGCTGGAACCGCATTGCCTTTGCATTGCCGAAGGCTGATTGCTATCACGATACGGTTGGAAGTTGTCAGACCCGAGCTCGACTCTTCAGCGGCCTTAAATATCGCGGCCGTTTACAAATTACTCCGTTTTTTTTTTTTTTTAAACTGCTCCAACGGCTCGTATCCTGATCGTCGCGGGCAGCACTTGGCTTCCATGACCTTGGCGCCTTGGATGTGTGCTGGTGCGTTCATACATGTGCTACAGCAAGGGCTTGCCCATAACAATAGGCTACCAGGTAAATACGTGAAGATACCATATTGCGACTACTTATGTTTGTGTGCAGTTGGGGGAAAAATGCAATCGCTTCTGACAGCCTTTACTGCCCAATTGCAAGTCTCCTATTGTTCAATGTAGTTTGAAACACTAGCGGCGCCCACGTACTTCGAGTTTATGACGTCCTATGTACCGGCTCTCTCCGCATGGCATGCTAGTTCGATTCGCCTTCGTGGAATGCAACCTGTTGTGCACGCAGGCACGTGAACTTTCACACTGCCGGCGCTGTTTTGCTAACTTCCATTTCAATTAAAGAATACTAAATGAATATTCCGAATATTTCGCTACAAGGATTTATTGTTTTTATTAGCCCATAGATATAGACCTGCACAATTCGCGTTATTGTTTAAGGATAGACTGAACTCGAAGTTACTGTGCGTTTGACCAACTTTAGCCATTGGTCAAAAATGTCTTTGGCACGCCTCGAAGAACTCATGAGCCAATAATACAAGTTTAGCGGTGGAATGGCCAATCTCTTTTCAGAAGATGAAGCAGACACGTTACGTTGATCACAGTGCAGCGGCCAATGAAACCACGAATCGTGCTCACTTGATTATATGGCAGTGGAGCCTATCATGTCACCGAAAGATAACGCGAATTTCGTAGGTCTCTACCCATAGATGCCATGGTTTGAATATCGACACGTAGTTTAAAAACACCTTGTGTGTGGTAGAAGGATACGAAGCGAGGTGAAAAGTAGATCGTGGGCAGGACTTTGAAACGTGCAACAATTCACTGTGAACAACCTGTTCAGAAACGTAGATGAGTTCGACTGCACTCCTTTGGCTCAGCGCCGACATACTCTTCCTTTGCAGCGCGGGTACGTCAAGTTTGGACCGAAGACTGACGAAGTTCGTGATGATGCGGTTAGGCGCCCGATCTTACTTCACTCTGGTTTTGATCTTGCCACCATAGGAAACTCGCCGTCTTGATAGGCGCGAAGACCCAAGTACTGGGAATTTCTTTCAAGCTGGGTTAGCTTGGCAGTGAAATCGTGGCGAGAGCGAACTTCGTGAATAATTTCTGCGTGAAATTTTGATAGCGATTTTGCAGACACAGGTCTGAAATATCTAGAATTGGAATACATCAGCAGACATGTATGAGAGTCTTTATGAAGAGTTGATAAAGGCTGTTCACACGATAAATTGAGCACTTTAGAAATCAACCTTAGAAAAGAGTCACTACTCTTCATGCAAATATTTTAATGAGCGCGCTGAGTGACACTCGCCCAGTGAAGTTAGTAACGAGGGATGGAAAGTAGTTCCATATCTCAACGTCTAATAAAAAGTGTTCGGTAACCATTTGTGTTAACTTATTATTATTTTTATTTTGATTTCTCTTTATTTATTTCATCGAAGTGTAAATACGAGCATTTTGTAAAGTATTTACTTTCTCAATAATTTCACATTTTCATTTGACCGACGCATGGGTAAAGTGATGAGACCCATAGCGATGATAATTTTACATAAGGTGGAGGAATACACAACGTGTATACAAATAGATGCTAAGCAGTGCTTTGAAAAGTGCTCATTTTACCGTGAACAGTCTATACACGTAAATAATAATTTTTTTTCTAGAACGCCAGTTTTGCTGCTACATAAACTTAGTCACACACAAAACCGCCATGACAATACTCTGCCGGAGAACTTTCTAAAAAGAATTTCCGTTCACCAAGATATTTTTCTCTTTTACTGAGCACATTCGTTTTCAGACCACATTTCTCAACACTGAAGCTGATGTTGGACTCAATCCATCATTTCTGTTCGAATTTCTTCGGCCCAGTATAAAACCATACCTCGGAGGTATTTGCTGTATTTCACAAATCGTAACACAATTATTTGGTGGACTGAGTCTAATAGGGGGAAAGAATGGACCTGCTTCCGAAGGAAAAAATTTATGTTTCCTGCATGCCGTTTGCTATCGCCGGGCGAGGATGCGCGTTGACATATTTTTGCAAATTAGAAGACCTTGCAGCAGCATGTCATGGTACTCAAATTTGAATTACTGTCAAGGTACAGATTTTTGCAATTGATTGAGCACTTTTTAAAAGCTCCCGTTATTTCAACTTACAGCTATGGATCACCTGTATCACCTATGCGAATTTTATCCCCGCATGAATTAGCTAGCACTGTGAACCTGTTAAATGGTGTTCACGATAAAGTGAGGACTATTGACCTTAACCTTAGAAATTAGTCACTGCCCCTGCCTGCTTATACATTTTAACGGGAGCACTGAGTGACATTCGCCCAGTAAAGTTGGTAACGATGGATAGAAAATAGTCCTATGTCTTAACGACAACTTTTAAGTGTAAGGTAACAATTTTTAATAAGTTGAAATATTTATTTCGGTTTGAATACTTTTTTTAATGTATCGAAGCTTACTAAAAGAGAATATCCGTGAAATATTTACTTTTCTAATAATTTTAAATTTTCACTTGACCGACGCACAAATAAAGAGACGAGGCTCATTACAATGTTAATTTTACCTAAGGCATATGGCATAAAGACACAAATGGTTTTTTTTTCCTGTTATACTAATACAAATATACGACGTAAGTTCACGGACTGTTTACTGCAATGGCAAGACAACATTCCAATAAGGAATACAGACAAAGCCTGAGTTAAATTACGTATGTGTTCTTTTTTTTAAATTTCATTTCAAATTAATCCAGTCAAAAGTGAATTGCTTCAAGTTGGTTCGTGTCACAGGGACAGTAGGTTCGTAGTCGGACAAGTATAAGATTCTGACCGTAAAACTAGCACTTTCGAATGTCCTGCTCAAGACGAACCTTGTATGCGCGTTGTGTACTATCGCGCCATATTTAAAATTAACACTGCCGTGGTCTCCGACCAGTTTATTCATTCGTCAGTGAAGTGAAACTGATTTGTTAATTTTTCCACTAATGTGCATTATGTTAACCAGTAAGTAGAAGAAATCATTTCAATGTTTACAAATGTTTACTTGGCAAGCTTAATACGACGCCAACACACGGGGGACAACCACTGTTACCAACTTTACTGGACGCAAGCCAGTCAGTGTGCTTGTGCAGGTAGGGGTAGTGAAGTTTTCAAAGGTTGATTTCAAAAGGGCTCAATTAAAGGCTGTTCACGATAGCGTGAGACCTTTTGAAATCAACCTTAGAAAAAAAAAGTAACTGCACCTGCCTGCTCATATTTTAACGGACGCACCGAGTGACATGCGCCCGGTAAAGTTGGTTTTGACAGATGGAAAGTAGTTCCATATCTTAAAGTCGAATAAAAAGTATTACGGAACAATTAGTGTTGTCTTAAATTATTTATTTCGCTTACTGTTTTTTTTAATGCACGGATGTGTAAGATTGACCAGTTTTGTATAAAAATTACTTTTCTAATAGTTCCAGAGTTTCGCTTGATCGACGCGTGAATAAAGTGATGAGGCCCATGGCAATGTTAATTCTACACAAGGAGGAAGAATACACAACGCGCATACAAGTAAATCTTAATCAGGGCTTTCAAAAGTGCTCATTTCACCGCAAACATTTTATATCTGTGAACAGTCTATACAAGTTTCAGCTTTTGTATGATTGTTTGAAACCTGGGGCAGGCGCCCGTACACTCAGCCAAACGCATTCGTGGATCAACAACCAGTTTTCTATTCGCTTGTTTCCTACGTAGCCCTTTCATCCCTACATTATAGGCTGTTTAGGATAAACTAAGAACTTTTAAAATCAACTTTAGAAAAAAGTAACTGCTTCTGCCAGCATATATTTTAACGGGCACAGTGGGTGATTAGCTCCCATTAAAGTGGTAACAATGGAGATAAAGTAGTTCCATATCACAACTTAGAATAACATATGTTAAGTAACCATTTGTGATAACTTTAATTATTTATTCCTCCTTCAGTTTTTTTTTTAATGCATTGAAGTGTAAAAATGAGCTGATTTGTAAAATATTTTCTTCTCTATTTATTTCTCAATTTTACTTGACCGGCGCATGAATAAAGTGATGAGGCACACGCCAATGTTAATTTTATATAAGGCGGAAGAATACACAACGTGCATGCAAGTAGATCCTAAGCAGGGCTTCCAAAAGTGCTCCGTTTACCGTGAACAGCCTATAATTTATTGGATCAGCTGTTGCAAATAAGAATTTTTTTGATACTTGCTGTAGTTGAGCTTGCAAATAAAATGATTTATTGTCACAACTAATAAGTTGTGGGCTTTGTGTTGGTGATCAGTGTTGCGAACCAGTCAGAAGGTAGAATGATAGCACACGATTGCTGAGCCAGTGACAGGAAGGTCATTGGGCACTGGGCTTCGTAGTGTACAGCACCAGACAAATATAACCTTCCTGTGCAACACTTAGACAATCGTCTATGGTGGGAATTGCATGGTTCGAGGCACAGCGATAAGGGCGACAATAACACGCGCGCCCAGCGCCTCATCGCCCATGCGCGCAAGGTACTGCACCGGCGTGCAGTGCTTCCGTCCTCATGCTCTACTATTCAAACTATATCTGCAAGTGGGACGTTATTGCACGTGATGAAAGCCCGCACGTTTAAAAAAGACTGCTTTGTTTTATTTCTCTCCTACTTGTTAAGAAAACTGCGTAGGCGAACTCTAAAGTCTGTTACACACGGTCCACTTTCATGTATGTACAAGAAGGTGTACACCTTTCTTGTTCAAGTCAACTTGCATCGTGTAACTGACTAATTTGTTTGCAAATGGATCGCATTCAAGATAATGTTCTATTTTCCGTTCACCTCCTTCTGCAAGTAGTTTGTCTACATATGCGTTTTATATGTCTATATAGTGCCCGTACATTTAGTTATGACCATATTGTTAATTTCGCAGTAGAAAACATATTTTTTAATTCCGTATTAGTGATTTGTTAGGTTCGTAAAATGTTTGTGTGTTGGGGTGGAAATGAGTGATTGGCATGCTGCAACAGTCATATACTACAACTGTGTACAGTATGTACACGGGAATTGCATACAAGAGGATGTTCACATTGTTGTACACCTTTTGGTGATCACCTTCTTCTTAAAAAAATATGTCATAATGTATCAGGTTTAAAAAGGCAAATTTAAAAAACAATTAAAAAAATTTTTTTTTAATACACTTAATATTATGAAAACAAAACTCTACTGGATTAAACAAATGGGTTTTACATTTTCTGGAAAAACTTAGTTTTCCTGGGATATTAATTTGCTGAGATACACGTCAACACGCATGTACAGAAAATATGTCCATCTCTTAAAGAGTACGTCGTGTGTGTGAAACATGACCAAGATTTTATACGTGGAATCCAAACCACAAGCCTCTAAAAGCGTCCATCTAGAGTAGATTCGCTCATACCTGATACAGTTTTATAGTTACCTACAGGGCCTATTATGTTAACTGTTATCCAACGAACAAAGCAGCTAAAAAAAAATTAACCATCGAAAAAATTACCGTACCGGTAAGAAAATTTCCACTAAACATAAAGCCCCAGGTAACGCAGAACCGGGAAATTCAAGCACGCGTTCTTCAACGACATTTCTTTGTGTGACAAAATATTTCTCGCGTCATAGCCAGTTCGCATTTTACTGAGACTTTCGAGAGCAGCTTCAAAGACTTCCCGATCGTTACATATTTCAAGAAAATTCTAACTGTAGCGTTTATAGTATTGCCGACAGCTAATTACAGACGGGTAAGTGTTCCTTGTGTTACCATATTATAAAATTTTAATACCATAAATTACTGACCACTTTAAATAATTTGCATTATTTCCTTCACATGGATGAGTATTACTTCCAATTTTTCTGAAGCCTTGGTGAAGTTCTACTTCAAGGTCACTCCTCCGCCTCTTGCAAACAAAGCTTAATCGAGTCTAGAACATTGCACTTATGGGACTACCCACCTAATTCGTGTGCACTCAGTGTAATGCTATTTTTCACAAGAACTATTTATTACTAACCAATACCATGATGCCTATTTTATCTGCTTAATTCACAATTATTAAAAATTATATATTATAATTATTAAAAAGAAAACATTGGAAAAATTCAAATTTGGCCAGAAATAGGATATTCGAGTTTTAACACAAGTATAAAATACTTGTGATACATGACATATTTAGGAAATAATCACACGCGTCATACATACGGTGTTTCTTTGAAGATTTGATTCAAAATGTGTGAAGAAGTCGTGAATATACTATGCACTGTGAGTGAATCAAGATAAAGAGTAAGTGCTCCATTCATACGCAGCTGGCAAAAATTAGAGAAAGATCTCACGACATATAATCCTAAGATTTCACGTTATTGTTTGTCAAATATGTAACATCTTATCACAGAAACAGCAAGGTCCGGACGCCCAACACACGCCGATCACCAGTTGCGTCAGTGCAGTGATTAGTACGTCACGTAAATAAGTGTACATGTTTGTTTATATTCCGTATGGCCTTTTTAAAACCTAATTAAGTGTCTCCACGTGCTAACAATGCGACGAGAAATGTGCCACGTGCAATAAGATGATTGTATTTATGTTTTGACGTGTGTTCACCGCCAATGTAAACAGAAAGGTTTCTTGTATCTGGGTGTCTTAAAACGCCCCGTAATATTATTATTGGACAGCGTGACATGTATATTGATTATTATCGAGTGTTTGTAATTTTTTTTAAATATAATGTTTCCCATGTTCCAACCACGACGCACTAATGCGTCCCCGTGCAATTAATCCCAACCGAATTACGGTAAGTCAGCTGCCAACCATAAAACATAGGGCGCAGTAATTATTTTTATCTAGGCGTACATTGTTGTGTTAATATTTAAGAGCGCTATGTAATTTATTACTTGATATGTGTTCACGTGTGCAGATCGCACAAAATGAAAATTAAACAAAATATTACGTATAGCACTCGTAACAGTGGCGCAGAACAGTAAAAATTACTACGTAATTTTTCACATATTGGATTCCGAGCGCAAACCGCTCTGTATAAATATTTGAATTTTTATATGTGAAAGTCCAGTAGTAGATAGGAAGTTAGTCAGTTTTGTAACAGTATAGTGAGGTTAGGTTTGCTACCAAAGACTTAACGCATGCGTAAGCGCCGACCACGAGGTCGCCTAACCCAACTTTTGTAACGAACTTTGAAAGGATGCAAACAAGAGAACTTTGATAGTGAACAGAGGAAAGCCCAAATAGAAATTAACCTAACGTAATAATAGGTTTTGCCAGGGAAAATTTATTTCGCCTGTAATCATGTGTAATAAAGGATGCATTATACAGGCCGTAACGGCTCAAGCGCTAAGGTAAAGTAGTCTCATGCCAGCGTAAGAAATATAATTTTATTTTTTTGATAAATAGGATTTTCTGAGCTATGTAAAAGTGTTTTCACCTTGTTTCATGTCATTTGAAATTATCAGAAACTATAATTAATATTCAGACTTAGAACAAATTACATTTAAGTGGTTTTTCATGTGCGGCCCGCCAGTAGAGTGACGTGATCGACTCGGATCTGTGTGGACGTGCATCATCCGCGAACCTTCAACTTGTTGAATAATCATGTAGTGTATCAATAGGTGACGTAATATTTTTGGAAAGCTTTTTTATGTTTGCAATCCGGGGAGCGTGCCACACAACGACCCAGTACTGTGCATAATTTACGTGTCTCGGGCTTAAATTCTCATAGTAATCAATTGTAGGCCTCGCGCAATTTTTCACCGCTATAGCGTGCTCCTACTTGATCGGAGCAAATGTTGTGTAAGTGCCTCTTAGGAAGGAATAATTAAAATAAATCATGATTGTTTTAAAATCTGCGTCAGATTAATTAATTATGGTCGCTTCCCGACCACGGTAAAAAGTACGTAACCAATGAAGGCGTGGGATGGCTTAAACAATCCTCACCGGCGTTCATTACAAGCATATAGCGGGAGCTTCTAATATCCTCTACTAAACAAGGCACAATGGGCATAGTTTCACGCATCTACAGGAACATCTGTAGTATGACGACGGTACGTCAGGGGGGTCACGTTTAGGGCTGATGGCCCCCCACCCACATCAGCACTGAGCTCTCCCCTGAGAAGAGCGCTGGCGCCCGCCTGATATCTAACATAACCTAAAACCATACCGTCACCTAAACAATTCCCTGATGCCGTAAAAAATATTTCAACGCTGGGTCTGAATAAACTGTGCTGAATATTCGGCTGGCTGTATCATTGGTACGGTCAACTACGACGTTATTCTTATACAATTATAGGATCGTAATTGTGCGAGTGTCGCTAGCCAGGCGTAGAGGAGTTAAACGATGTCCCACTAGGCAGGTGACGATTACACTTCATACCTTTGGTAAATTCCACTCCGCTTAAATATTACACGAATTTAAACGGTTCGCGACGAGCGAAAATAAGTGTGAGAGAATTGTGCCGCTGGTCATATGTTATGGCTAACGAAATGAAAAAAAAACTTGTATTATTATTTTTCATCTATATTTACTTCATAGGCATGTACTTACTCGAACAGGCTTCATTTTCCTGGTTGACTGATGCCTCTGAGCTAGACCGCTTACTGTCTGCACGGCACGTGATTAGTTCACACTAGTGTGAGGCGTTTATTCATTGACGCTGATACCAAGAGGGTCTCATGTTAAATATGAGCCGACGAAGAAAAGCTGTTCACTGTAACCTGGACACTTATAAAAGCCGTGTTTAGGATCTACACTATCTACCAAAACGTAATTGGGCACCCGTGATGATAGGTAGTTCAGTACGACCGCTGGTGTTTGTCCGTGGTAGCATGAACACAGAGGTCTATTGTAACATTCTGGATAATGAAATGCTCCCAACATTGTGGCGTTTTGACGGAATAGACCCGTGTTTCTTCCAGGATGACAATGCCAGGTGCCATGTTTCAAGCGTTACCATGCAGTGGTACGCCAACAACAATGATCGCCGATTGGACTGGCCCGCTCAGAGCCCCGACTTCAACCCTATTGAACATCTTTGGGACGAATTGGATCTCCGGGTGAGGGCTCGTCAGGCGCGGCCAAAATCCATTGCTCAACTCGTGGAATGGTTGCAAGAGGAATGGCGACGAATCCCCGTGGATGTCCTGCAAACACTCGTAGAGAGCATGCCAGGCAGGGTGGCTGCTGTTATAGCTACAAGAGGTGGCTCTACGAGATTCTAACGGGGTGACAACCACCGAGCAGACATGGTGGACAGGTGCCCAATTACTTTTTGGTAGACAGTGTATTTTGTGCGTATTATGTATACTTCCGCTATATGTAAAATAAGCTTTGACATGGGCCTGCCCTTTATATCCATGATCCAGGCAAGTGAAACTTTGAAATAATCAGAAAAGTAGTTACCTAACAAATTAGCTTATTCTTTCATGTATAATAATTTAAAGAACAGAAAACAAGAGAAATAATTCTAGTATTCACAAATGTTTACCTAACACGCAAATACTTTCCCTTCGTCGTTACCTTCATTGAGAGAAAGGGTTTCCTTAATCAAACAGTTTGTTTGGTATTTCCAAATTAATTATTTTTATTGGGGGAATTAAATAATTTTTGATTAACTAAACCAAATTATTTTGATGTTCTTATTTAGTAGCCCATAATTAAAGTTTGTTTGACATTACTCAAGATTTGTTTGGCCCTACGTACATAGGGGCCGCGGTGGTGTAGTGGTAAGACCGCTCGCCCTCCACATAGGCCACCCCCAAATTTTCGCATGTGGGAATCCTGCCGGACGACGCTGCTTATCTGCGGGTCTTCTCGAGTATCTCATGCTCCCCCCCCCCCCCCGGCCACAGCATTCTAGCGCTGATCCATACCCATTTAATTTTGCCCGCATGTACAACATCTCTTCACTCATTCACTCTACGTGCATTGAAGAGTTTCAGTTAATATAAAATGCAACCGAGATTTGAACCGGTCTCATTTCGCCCTAGCAACCTAAGCTAATGACTATCGACGGAATTGTAATATTTTTAAATGCCTACAATTCAACTACTGGGCAACGTGCGTAAATAAGTGTTCCGATTTTCATAGTTTTACATTTTAGTTTCTTGTTGAATTAGTGTTACTATGTTTGATGTCATTATCAAGTACCAATAAGAACAGTGACGAATACTGTTACTATACCTACTCTCACAAACATTAAAAACAAGCACTCGAGCTGTATTTTCGAATAGGGGCAATCTCAAATGAGTTGCCAAACAACTATACACAGTCGATTCAATTTAATATTTCGTTGACAGTGTAACTTCTTTTTTTTTTTTTGGCCCAACAGAGAGGTTATGTTTATTCGAGCACTTATTCCGGTAGATGGACAAAACAAATTTGGTTGCTTTTCCAAGTTTTGTTTACTCAACAAAATACTTTGTGATATATAGGCCTTACGCGAACAAGCATTTCGTTGCGTGGAACAAACCTTCTCTCGGTGAAAATTTGTTACATTTCAATTATAATTAAATCCTTATAACATGATAGCAGAAATTAACAAGTCGTAATTCTTGAGTTTTAACTTTTTACTAACGCATCATCATCATCGATGGTGTTCTGCCCAGATGCAGGTTCTCACGTGGTAGCTCTCCATGCTCTCCTGTCTTCTGCCAACCTTTTCAGGTCCGTATACTTTCCGATTCCCTTGATGTCATCTATCAACTTGTATATTCTCCTTTC
Organism: Dryococelus australis; assembly: GCA_029891345.1. Classification (NCBI taxonomy): domain Eukaryota; kingdom Metazoa; phylum Arthropoda; class Insecta; order Phasmatodea; family Phasmatidae; genus Dryococelus; species Dryococelus australis. Next base: position 34,001,681 of record CM056998.1, on the reverse strand, counting down.
TTTCAATCTTTTTCCACAAACTATTTCTTCCGTAGCGTCTGTCAGCAAGCACTCCCGTCTCAACGAGTGTCCCATCCAGTTCTTCTTCCTTTATCTTATGACTTTCAGCAGTTCTCTCATACCATCAACTCAATATTCTCAGATAATATTGTACATATCATTTTCTGTCTTTCTTCTCGAAACAATTTAAGCATAATAGTTATTTCTCCTTCGTTATCAATTTAAAATAAAAACATATTTCAGCAACTTCAGCAATATTCATAACTAAAACTTTCACTTTATTAAATTGTTATAAACTACACTACCATCTTCGGCTGGGGTGAGAATTCCTTCTGAAGAAAAACTTTGTTCTATATTACACCAGCCTTAGTTATGTTGTCTCGTGCAGTCTGATTGGCTGTCACCTATGACACATTTCTCCGCCAGCCAGCAATGGCGAGATGAGATACAACTAGGATGGTCTTATGTTTAATACATATTTAATTACTTTATACCATCTAGGAAGAAATGAAAAATAACAAACTTTAATACTGAATACTGTCTAGAAACAAATTACTCTCTATGTACATTACTATTAAAATTAATCCACTGTTAATCAAATAAATTAAGTATAATTTGGAAAGTTATCAATATAAGTGACAACACAAGCAATATTCATTAGTTATATATAATAAAAACGTCTATGTCTAGATGTAAATATACCCCAAAATATGAAATGTTACAAATTTTCTGGGCGACCTCATGTGATAGTGCCCATTGAAATACGTGTAGATAATAGCAGTGACGTTTTCCGAAGGTTGATTTCGAAAGTGTTCAATTAAAAGAGAATAGTCTACGCAAAGGTAGTTTAAATTACAGCCAAATAGAAACGTGGATTTACCATGTCTCTACACTGAAAAAAAAAAAAAAATACTTTGTAGCGGCGACACGATGTCTTGTTGGTAAAGGTTGTTCACGATAAGTTAAATTATCTATGAATGGGTTGCTAGTGGTTAATTTAGCTCTTTTGAAATCAAAATGTCAAAATTAATTTGCCTCTATCTGCACGTGTTTTAACGGAGGCAAAATAGTTCCATGTCTCAATGTTGATTTAAAAGTATTAGCTAAACATTAGTAATTACTGAAATTATTTATTTCGTTTTTTTACGCGTATTAGTGTGAAGGATTATCAAATTTGTCGATTATTAACTTTTCAAATAATTCCACAGTTTCACTTCACCGACGCATGCATGTCTATAGTTGTAGCGTAAAATGAAGCACAGCGGTTGGTGACGCCAGTGTAGCGATATAATAAATATATTGGCGGAGGTTTGGAGGCATCCTGAGGTCTCGGCCCGAGACACACAGACCCCCGTGGTGACCTTCCCGTAGTAAGGGGGCAAAGGGCGAGGTTACATTTTAATACGAAGCACAGCGTGGCGCAAGGTTTGGAGAGTCTGGTGGGGGGGGGGGGGGGTGGTGCCTGCCTGCCCGCGCATCTTAATGCTTCGCGCCGCCATTAAGTTTGGTGTGTAAGTTGGGAAGTTTGTGTCGCCGTAAGGGCGGCATGGCCAGAAGGTTGGGGGGGGGGGAGGGGTGGCTCCGCGGAGCACACAGCGCCGTCTGAATTATTCACAAGGCCGCGGGGGTGGCTCCCCCACACGTCGTTCTATCGCCGAAAGCGAGCTGCGCCTGGAAGTCATCGTCCTCGGCAGCGCCCTTATGCCCGGTCGCTCCATCGTGGTTCGAAACTCGATCCGAGATCGGATGAAAGCTCGACACAGAAAACTGTTGCACTATGAGAGTTCAGAGCTGGACTGAGATCGAGATGAAGTTCATTTCGAACCACCGAAACTGGCGGTTCCAAATCTCGATCCGAGATCATCAGCCATCGACGAGAAATGTAGTTTGAAAATACGCCAACAGATAGAACTACGGTCGATTATTTTCTTGGGAAATTAAAACAACATTATACGCACTTGAATATTATTCAGTAAAATTCGTACAAAAATAATCTACTTAAAACAGCCAAACATCGCACATCTAGTTCTATCTATAGTGAAAAATACGCCTAATTCCATGACGTCATATATTACGAAGAAATAGGAAAAATTGTCTCATACTTGATATTGACCAAGATCGAAGAATCGTTGGTGCAAAACTTTTACGTTGGAACCAAGATCAAACTGGATCTTGGTACGGTACTAGGATCATTCGATCTCGGATCGGGGCGATGTTGGTGCAACCGGCCCTAAGGCGGCCGTCTCGTTGAAGGAATTTTTCACGTGCAAAGCACAAAGCATTTTTCTAATAAACCTCATATAAAAGACTCTGCCCCTGCCTGCACATATTTTAACTGGCGCACCGAGAGACATGCGCCCAGTAAAATGGGTAACGATGGATGGAACGTAGTTCTATATCTTAGCGTCGAATACAAAGTGTTAGGCAACCATTTGTGTTAGCTTAAATTATTTTTTTTGCTTTATGTTTTTTTTTTAATGCATCGAAGTGTAAAATTATGAATATTTGTAAAATATTTATTTTAATAATTATTATATCTTTTCTCTTGACAGATGCATGAATAAATGCAGACGTTAATTTCACATAAGGTGGAAGATTACACAGCGTCCAAACAAGTCGATATTAAACAAGGCTTTCAAAAATGCTCATTTTACCGCGAACAGAATGTACAAGTGTTAAGTAAACATTTGTGAATGCCGAAATATGTTATTTTAGTTCCTATTTTTTAAATGCATAAAAGTATAAGAATAAAAACATTTGTAAAATATTTTATTTTCTGAAAATTGCACAGTTTCTCTTGACCCACGCACGAATCAAGTGATCGGGCCCACAGTAGCGTTAATTGTACGTACGGAATACACAGTGTGCAAACAAGTAGATGTAAAGCAGGGCTTTCGAAAGTGTTCATTTTACCGTGAGCGGCCTATAAAAGCATGGGAGCGCTAGGGGCGAGCGATACATGCCCAACAACTCTCTCATCGCCTCTACGCGCAAAGCACTGAACTGGCGTACAGTCTTGCCGACGATGACGCGCCTCTACGAGACTTTCAGCGGAGACCCTACCATATTATGACGTAATAATAAAAAATTAAGGTTATATGCACGTCCCTATTCCTTTTTTTTTTTTTAACGTGGAAAGTTCATGCCTAAACATGACCGCGAGAACACCCGTTTCAGCCATCTTCATTATCGCAAACACATGCTTTAGAGAGAAATGTAGGGACTGGAATACGTACACAGACGCGTAACGTTTCTTAGATACCATTCGTTAGTAGACCTGACTCAGTCAGGTCGGACGGTTTTTTAACAAAACGTTTCCTGCTGGAGCTCTGCATACCTTTCGGCAGCCACCTTAAGGGTGTTCGAAACTACGAAATTATTTACTGCATTTTCATCGCCATATAGCGGTTACTTAGGACACAGAGGGTAACTTGGGAATATTTACAGAACATTTTTGTTTGTGCTTGTGACAGCCCTGAAGAAGAATTATAAACACTTCGTGGTTAACTGAGCACATTTTAAATCTCTGCCAAAGCTCTACTTGCATACGCACTGTGAAAAATTTCCGCAATAAGTAATCTTAACATTGCCACGGCCCCAATCGCTTTATTCAGGCGTCAGTTATGTTAAACTAGGAAATTATTATACAGGTCAATATTTTACAAATTTGCTCATTATTATACTGTTATCAAATAAAAAAAAATTGGGAATGGCTTTGTTGGGGAGACGGCCGTTTGTTTTGCGTGAATACGTCTACGTTGACGCACTTGGACGCCTTCATGTTTTTTTTCTTTTACGCTCCCGGCATAACTTCACTCGATCATATGGGGTTTTATGGGTATCAATGGATTGCTTTTGAAATGCTCTTCCCAACCGTATACTGTTTCTGTATTTCGACTTGGCTTTTAAACGAGTGTAGGCCGACATTGTGTTAGGTTATCTCTTATTTTTTACATTAAACTCATGCAATTTCACTAAAACTACGCCCCACAAATTTTTTTTTACACGCGATAGATTGATCTTGACAAGAGTTGTCGATTAAAACTCATACGGGCGTCGTAGCTTCTCCTAGTCAAACGTTATACTACGCGGAAGTTGAGAGGCGGTGAAACAAACTCCAAATTACCCTCCCCCCCCCTTTTTTCCATCGCACTTGATGCTTCGCAGTCCTCACTCAACGTAACATATTCTTTGATCTTTTGGCAATCGAGTGGTGTAATTGAATTTTGAATGTAGACGATATATTCGGAGCTGCAATGTCAAACTTTACCCCCCCCCCTCCCTGATTTTATTATCATCGGATTTTCTGGATTGCCTCCCACTAGGGTTGCAAACTTAACGACGTATTCAGGTCAAAAGTAAAAAAAGCAAAATCTTCCGTTTTAGTATTCACAGATGTTTACCTAATACTTATAATTCGACGTTAAGATTATGGAACTACTTTCCTTGCTCCGCCGCTGGCTTCACTGAGCGCATACCGGCCAGCGTGCCTGTTAAAACACATGCAGGTAGGGTCGACGGTATTTTTCAAAAGTCGATTTCCAAATTACTCAATTAATCGTGAACTACATGTACGCACTTTCTTCACAGACTAAAGATGAGTTCAAACCGATTGTTGTCTTCCGTGGGCGTACTTGACGTTGACATAACCCACACCAACTCACCTGTCAAAGTTACGTGATCAACAGTGACGAACATGGCCGAGTGGTTAACCTGCTCGCCTCCCGTCCAAGGCGAACCTGGTTCAATCCCCAGCCGGGTCACTCCCGGATTTTCGCGTGTGGCAATCGTGCCGGATGATGACGCTGGTCAGCGGGGTTTCTCGGGGATAACCATACCCCCCCTTCCCACCAACCCTTACATTCTGGTAGTGCTTCTTCGTCATCACCTCACTTCATCCTCGACGGCTTTCAACACCGCGATGTCAAGAAGTCGCTTCACCCACTCCTTGCCTCCTAATGGCTTCTGATAGCGTTTGTCGGTTGCTATAGGTTTACATTTGACGTCAAATTGCACATTAAATGCATGCAGTAATAAATTGTTGAGTACAAGGGTCGTGTAAAATTTACATCCTATGCCAAAAAAAAAAAAAAAAACAAGAATGTTGCAAGACGTGATAGTTATCGTTTACGAGTAGAGCGTGGATCGCGGTCTGTTCGTCTGTGTACGTGTTCAACATGTATTCCATTCACGGTTATATCACACTTTTCTGAAACGCTGCTAAAAAATTTACTTCCAGGGTATTCCTCCGCCTTGTGCTAACTAAGCTTAGAAAAATACGCCAGAGGGCCAACGCACTGAATTTGTGCGCACAAAGTGTAATAATATTTTGCGTGAGAACTATTTATTATTAGGAATTACCCACACATGTATTTTATCTCTGTCGTTATTCATACTAGTTATAAATTAAACGTTGCAATTTACAAATCAAATAAAATTATTGTAACACTTCAATATTTTTAACTTTGCAATGATTATTCTATTACTTTAAATTTTATTTAAATGCCAAGCTTTAATGAAATGTATAAGATGTTTAACGTATGTTCAATGTGATATGTGTATAATGATATATTTTGACAGTTGTATTGTGTATACTATGTAAGTTGAGCGATTATCAGTGATTTCTTTGCATTAATATTTGTCTATGTCACTAGCACTACTTTTGTTTCTCAAAATAATCAGGCCACACCAGCCGGTCTATCTGAATTTATTGATTTTCGAACAATAGTCTTTTAGCAAAAAAAGCTTATTCATTCTAAATTGGAATCAGCTGGAGGCCAGCACGGAAAAGAAGCCAGTCCTGAGCACGGAAGTTAATTTATGATATTTAATTACCTGTAGTAAAAGATTGATATTTACGACGGCGGTCAAGATTTCATCATGTACTATTGAAATGTTGAGCCTCTATATTTAAAAAGAAGAAGTACGTCGACATAAGCTGCATGATGAGCCCAGGAGGACTTCTTGGATCCAACTTCGAACCAGGGGCAACGCAGTGTCTGGTAGTTGGAGAGCCATATCTGCAAGGAGAGGACTACTGGCTGCGAATCCTGGTGAGGTTCCGGTTCTACGTCCACCTCCGCTGTTCCGGCCCACACAGGACGAGTTCGCTGAGGACCAGCAGGAGATGTGTTGTCCATGGTGAGCGGGAGAGCTGTTCCTGGGTTCTACACCACTGAAGGATGACTCCACGACATCGGCAGAGTTGCGGTTATTTTCCGCTATCGACACAGCTAAATCGTATTTTTCCCCAAGCAAATGTAAACCTATTTATGACACCAGCTTCAGTGAATTGAAATATTTGTAGTTATTTTGGTATGCAACGTGCAGGCTGGTGTTGGCTGTAATTTTGAGAATTAGAATAACAATATTTCGAAACAAACTTTTATTTAAACGTAACATTTATTATTTTGGATTGCTTTAGTTCTGTTTGGTTCTTGTTAAATCCACTTTACAGTATTAAAATCAAAGCAAATTTATTTATTTCTATTGATTTACTCTAATTAAGGATTATCTGTTTGTTCTTTCCAATTAATGGTTCAATTGCTTTAAACTACAGAGATTTTCTACGTGGCAGCGTATATTTTATCCGAGGCATATAATCAATATGACCTATTAGAATCACTCACATATACAACTTTATTTCATAATTAAATTACACATTCATATCCTATATTACATATTAGAAAAATAATATTTTATAGCCAATAATTTTGACAGTAATATTGTGTCACATATCAATAGTGTTACAATATATTTAAAATTAACCAAAAGTAAGGTAATTCTGTGTTAACACAAATATAAAACGCCTATGATTCATGACATATTTAGGAAACAACGAGGCACGTCATAAACGGGGAGTTATCCAAATGTCCAATACGAAAAGTGTGAACAAACCGTGAAAATAGACTATACCCTGCAGACGGCACTCACACAGTTCCAGATGCTGGGCGGTGTCCTGGGGAAGGACGTGCGGAAGGATGCAGGCATGTGTTCGGCACACGAGGACTCCTCGCCAGGCGACGCACGTCCTGCCGCCATTGATCGCATCAGGGAAGGAAGGACCTCTCTCGCTGTTTTCGTATCAGCGGCGGCTGATCGCCCGGGGAGGGGGGGGGGGGAGGGCGTCTTCGCCGTCCCCAAGTACCACCTGCCCCTCTGGTCTTAACCTTGCCCGTGATCAGCTAGCTCAAAAAAAAAACTCGCCGACTAATTTACACTATGAGTAAGGGTAGCGAAATTTCGCGGAAATATTTCAAGACAAGCTCGCAGGGTCGTTCACCTATCTTGACTGGCCTAATTACTCCGTGACACGTGTTAACTGTCTGCACACGAATCACGTAGGAGCCGTGCCGATGTTGCCGAATTCTGAGAAGTCCGGTCGAATATGAAAACTCCTTCTCAAGCAGACAGCAACCAATGGCAATAGACAAACTGCTATTGGGTGCTTATAGTATTGAAGTCTACCATGTACTCATATTTTCCAGCGAAAAATCACTAGCTCTGACTAGGAGTAGGTACCTGGAAATTTCGCCGGTTCGTCTGAGGACAAGTTAAAAAGCATTCACGTATACATAATTGTTTGTGCTTCCATTGGTCCATAGTTCGTTAGACATGCCCCGAACGACTTTCAATTAATAACGAGCCTGCAAGGAAAATAGAACTCGAATCCCGTGCTACCCGGTATATGGTTAAACTGGAACAACCGCCAATGAAGAACTAACATATGCTCGAACGCACGAAGGACTGTGGCGTCTAGCTTGTGGCCGAATCAATCAGCAAAATTTCCGGGACTCAAACTATGAGTCACGAAATGCTGTTTAACTTGTAGACATAGTTTACGAGTACTATTTTCTAGTATAAAAAAATTTTAGACGATATATTTCTTTCACAAAGGCCTGTCAAAATGGCAGTAAAGACTGTTCACGATAAACTGAGCACTTTGAAATCAACCTTAAAAAAAGTCCCTGTTTCTGCCTGCATATATTTTAACGGGCGCACTGAGGAAAATGTGCCCAGTAATGTTGGTAACGATGGAGAGAAAGAAGTTCCATATCTTAACGTTGAATGAAAAGTATTAGGTAACCATTTGCGATAGCATAAATTATTTCTTTCGCCTCCTCTTTTTTTTTATGCATAAAAATGCAAAAATTAACTAAATGTGTTAAATATTTAATTTTTTAATAATTTTACAGTTTTACTTGAAAAAAAAACACGATTAAAGTGATGAGGCCTGTGGCAATGTTAATTTTACGTAAAGCGGAAGAATACACAACGTGCATGCAAGTAGACACTAAGCAGAGCTTTCGAAAGTGCTCAGTTTATTGTGAACAGCCTGTAACAGTATTTCGTGTAATAATAAACTCATTTACAGAAATGGGATGATTAAAATTGGAAAAAGATACAGTGAGTTGTTTTTTTTTAAATCACGCTATGAAAGCTTTTCGCAAAGTTTTTGAAATTGCTGAAAAATAATGAAAATTTTTGCATGTGTTTGATTAGTAGCAGTCTGAAGCAGGACTCACAATAGTCGTCCGTCTTGCAGTCATCCATCTATCGTTGAGAGCGGTTCACAACAATCCGTCGCCCATCAATCCTTCTGTACGGCAAAAATTCAGCGTGACAACTAACATCCAGATATTTCTTTCGTTGGAGGTATATTTTGGTTAAAAATACAGGGGAGAAAAAATTTGGGAAAATAATTGTTTAAGTAGTAAGTATACATAGTGAAAATTTTTCAGTTTAAAATTTTCGAATTTACCACCAAAGATAAATAAACACAGATCCACCGCCCTGCATTTTATTTCAAAGTATGTCGTCTCGTCTATGGAATGTCGGAATGCGGTGGCTCATCCGTCCGTCCATCGAAAGTTTAAGTTTGGTAATTATGTGACGGATCGACGGATATAAAAAAAGTTTCCCTGCGATTGGTCGAATATCAAGTGACCGCCAGAAGGACCGACGGCTGACGGATGCGATGGACTATCATGAGCACGTTGTGAACCAGATCATGTAAACTTCGTATGGAATCAACGGAAAATTATTTTTATTCCACATTATAATGTGACATACCGTATTTATGAAAACGTTTTACACTAATTAAATACATATTGAGTATTAACTCGATCATCATTTTATGAATTCTTGTATTATGTAATGTTAAGTAATGTAAGTAAATTTACGTTAAAAAATTGCAATTCTTTCCTAACGAAACAATGTGTATCATTGGAACCGCGTTCTACAATCGTGAAAAAGTAATTTTAAGAATTAGTTTTTATGAGGGTTTTTATTTCCAACATGTTGCAATCAGTATAAACATTTTTATCGACTTTTACAAGGAAAACTATTGGAAGTCCAGCTGCCAAGAAAATCCTTTGTAGAACTATATGTAGTTGTATTGAAAAATCTACTTAACTCATATTTGTAATATTACAAATAACGGGCTTCTATCACAGCCTACATTATTGAGACGTGGACATTAAAATTTTTTTTTCTAGGAAACAAATGTAATGAGTTAAAAAAAAAGAGTAAAAAAATATTTCAAAATATAAATTCACGAAGAAAAAATTGGTGTACCTTGCCAGCAGAGAACTAGAACTAACATCCTTTGCGTTATTATCTCACATCCTCAACCACAAGACCAACTTCGATTACGTATTTTACAATTATTTTTGTACTATATGTAGCAATACATGCCTATAAAATATTACTGAAGTTATTCGGCTATTAAGAACGTATTTATTTCATAAGATTTCTGTGTAAATATGAAACACTAACATTAACAGCTATTGAATAATAGCATACCGTGTTGTTAAAATTGCCATCTTTTAAATGTCGTGTTTTTCGTTATTAAAACTTGCAGTACATTTATTTTAGTACTCGACTAAACTTTACATCCCCCCCCCCCAAGTTTTGCATATATATATATATATATATATATATATATATATATATATATATACTGTTCTATGTTGCTGTGTGTCCGCCATTTTGCTAGAGCTCGTGGATGCGGGTCAGTATAGTACAAACATTTCTTGTGGTCTATTATTATCACAGCTCTTGTAGATTTACAAACGAGTAGTTTCACAAGAGAAATTCTGTACTGTTAACCCTTCATCTGGTATGGCGTCCATTTGGATACATGTATTTCACAATCTTTTTTCGCGTGTGTGGCTAAATCAAAGTTCCGGGTGCTGGGCAATGTCTGCCCTTGGATACATCATCTTTCGACTCCTGCCACCTAGCGGCCTCCATAAGAACTACACAGCAGTTGGTTTCAAGATGGTCACATGCCCAGGAACGTTTTCACAACATCGTGCTAGTAATCAGTTTTTATATAAGCAATCTTTACAAATAAACACATGTTTTATAATACATCAGAAAATTGAAACCTCAAAGTAACAAATTAAATGATTATTTGTATTGTTAATGTGTTTGAAAACCTTTTTCTACATTGTTTATTTTCTGTGTATCCATATGGAAGCAATGTCAATTCCTCATGTTATTATAGATAAATTGGAGTGCTTTCATATGGATGCATCGACAATCCTCCTTTATTTTCATGTTCTATTTAATATGCTTCAATATGGATACAATACCCAAATAAAAAGCTGACATTTAAAGTCCCTCCGCCATAGTTTCCCTCACCCAAACATTGTATATTATATAATACACAATTTATAATGTCACAGCATTTGAAAAACTAGAGTTTCAACACTTAATATTAAAAATTTCACTTTTATAATAGTGTCTGTACTCTAAAAATCATGCTTACAATCACTTCGCCAATCCGATTGCTAGTCCGTCTTCCTTTTATCTTCCCTCCAACTAGTTTCCAACACATCGCCAATTTTGGTATTCTACTTTCCCAATCCATTTTTTTTTAATGTTGTATTATTTTAACAATATTTTTGTATCTTTTATTTCTGTTTACAGAAGTGTGGATTTTCTACGCGAGCTGAGAAAATAGCCAGGCTCGCACAAGAAGCTTATCTAGCAGTGCCAGATTTATCAGAAGGTGAAAGTGTCATTGATGAAGACGAAAGCCTTAGAAAAATATGTGAATCTGATTCTGAATCACATTCATCAGAATGCCCAACACTACCTGATTGCCTTGAAGAGAGAGTAGATTTTCTACAAGAAGAGGACTGTTATTCGTATTCCTTCATTCAGCAAGCTCTGCCTGATTCCGAAATGGTCAACTACAAAATTTCTTCAGTAACTAATAAAAATCGCATGCATGACATTAGTTTGGTTTTACACGAAGAAGCGATAAAGGATGCTGGTCCTTCGTTGACAGTTTCAGAGAACGTTGTAAGACTTGCCGATGCTACTGATTTGGATCTCCAAGAGCAGCCACAGCTACATGCCGTTTGTCAACCATAGCAGAAAAAAAAAACGCAACACCATCTACTTCTGCGATGGTTTTTAATGTACTAATGAAAAGAAAGAAGGTGACAATTCTTTCCACAAGTAATAAATAACCACGAGAGCAAATAAAGATCTCAACGCAGAGCAAGAAGAAAGAAGACACAACTTTTCATTTTAAACTAACTCATGCCAATTTAGAAGTTGAAACACAGAGTGGTTAATTTGAAGTGCCCGATGAATTGCCCTCACAAATGGAATACTTGTTCAAGTTTTTTTTTCGAAAGACTTAATTGATTTAATTGTTTATCACACGAACCAATATTCAGTTCAACAATCTGGCTCTTGAATCAACACCAACTACAACGAGATGAAGGGTTTTTAGGCCATCCATCTTTACACGAGAATAATAAAACTTCCAAGTTACGTGAAATACTGGAGTGAGCAGTTTCAAGTAGAAAAAGTAACTGGCATCATGCCATTGAAAAGATACCAGGCTCTGCGCAAGTACCTCCATTTCAATAACAATGCTATGGCTAATGATGATCTGTACATCCAAAATTCGGCCTGCATTGGACACTGTGAAAAAAAAAAATTGCAATGCAATTCCAAATGAGAAGCAACAATCGATTGATGAATCGATGGTACCCTTCAAGGGTACACTCGCCGGCTCAAGAAAGCAATACGTTAAATCGAAACCCAAAAAATGAGGGCTCAAATTTTTTTTGTTAGGGCAGGAGCATCTGGAATTGTATATGACTTTTATGGTGGTTCGGACACTTTTCTTCAGCATCAGTTTTCCAGCAAAGAAGAGAATATGGGGCTTGGAAGTAAAGGAGTGGTAGGCCTCTGCCAAACTATTCCCAATCCTGCCCTTACTACTGTTTATTTTGACAACTTCTTCACTTCTCTTGTGCTACTGTATCACTTACGTCAGGAACACGGTAGCCTAGTCTTGGGTAAAATATGAAGGAACCGGCTAAGAGAGTGAACGGTACCAACTAATAAGACTGTCCCACGCGGAACTTCTCTACAGAAGGTGGACAATGAAAAAAAAATTTGTGGTAGTGAAGCGGGTTGATAACTTCGTAGGTAGAGAGCCAATCACGTATGTAAAACGGTTCTCAGAAATGGAAACAAAAAAACAACTAGACGTTCCTTATCCCAATATAGTCAAGAAGTACAATGTACACGTAGATGTAGCAGACATGCTTATCGCTTTATACGGAACCCCTTTAAAAGCTAAGAAATGGTACCTGACCATTTTTGGCCATTTGCTGGACCTATGTGTAATAAATGCCTGGCTTCTAAACCGGCGAGAAGTGGCATTCATGAAAGAGAAATACAATGATGGGACTGAAAACTTTTCAGGTGGATGTCGCTGAGATGCTACTGCAAAAAGACCAACTAGCCTTAGCAGGTGCACCAACCTCTGTGAATGAAAAAAATCATCAAACGTCTATCTGCTCCACGCCCGGCAATGGAAGTCAGACTGGATAAATATGATCATTTCACAATCTGCGCCGAAAAAGCGAGGTGCTGGCACTGCAAGGCTGGACAAAGCCGAATGAAATGCATGAAGTGTAACATGACTCTCTGATTGATTCCTGTGAGAAATTGTTTCCATGAATTACATCACCAATAACTTACTTGTAGGGAAAATTAGTAACATCCCGAATTTGATATCGTACCCATATGGATACAAACAAATTCGTCACTACTTCTTCAGAAGTTTGGCAGTATATCCACATGGATGCACACACAGTCATTGCTATATTTTGGGAAGCTTGGTAACGTACCCATATGGGTACATCTTAAAACTTAAAAAACTGGTAAACTTGAACGATTTTCGTTGCCAAAAACAGCTTTAGAGGTCCAAGAAGATGCAGTATGAAGACACAAATTATATAAATACTAAAATGAGTAAGTGTGCCAAATAAAGGGTTAAAACATCTGTAAAATTACAAACGGTTCCTCAGTTAAAATTACAAATTACTAGAGACCTGCAAGATTCGCGTTATTATTTGCTGACATGTTAAACTTAAAATACCTTTCCTTTGCAATACGTTTGTCATTGGACCAGTCTTCATCTAACACACCACAGGTAACTCTGCGCCAGTAAATGAACGCTCCACAACCGTGTGCCACAATCACGTGCAGTTCTCTCAGAAAGGGAGTGACGTAACGTCAAGGCAGCAGGAAATGGAGAAACGACGCAGGCTCGAGTATACACAATATAGGCCGTTCAAGTTAAAGTGGGCACTTTTTGAAGCTGTTTCATCCCACGTAATAACCAATAAATAGATTTCATTGTGGTCTCAGACTTTCGGTTTTGGGTATGGTGAATGTGTACACAGTGTTTGTTACTCTCATGCCAGGGTTTGTATAAATAAGTAGAAGAAGGATATAAATTGGTTGAAAGAAAAAAGCAACTAGGGCTTCAAAAGTGCTCACTTTATCGTGAACGGCCTATACTGAGAATTTTAGCTTGACTCAAAAAAAATTACACTAATTTGGCAGGTCTCTGCAAATTACCTTCAAAGAAATGGGAAGCTTGTCTGCTCCCTCACCCGACACAAAACAAACGCATCGGTACAGTTGCACTCGGAACAAACGACGCATCGAGGAAGTGATACGCGATCACTCCACCAAGGCAAACAGTACATGCAAGTTCCGGCGGCGGTGGAGGAGTCTTCCAGCACTTCGTCTTCGTTAGCCGGCACACTGTCGGACACTGTCCCGTAATCGTGTTACAAAGTTCGGCCCCGCGATTTCCATGGTTCATATTTGTACAGCAGGGAGGGTGAGAGGGGGGTGTTTAACCCTCATTCCACCACCAATCCCCGCGGCGCGGCGCGGCTGAAATGTAGTCTTTGTGCCGTAAAATGTTTAACGCGGCGCGTGGGAGAGGAAACTGGGTCGGGAAGGCACACCGCCGCTACATGCTGGCAACAGTGACACATGGCACTTGGAAAGCGAGAGGAAACGCACAATAACAGTTGCGTGTAGTGAGCTTTTTGTTACAGTGTAAGCAGTAGAATTACCCCACATATTTTAGTGCTTTAGATAACATTTGCTAGTGCCGGGCTGTGGTTCCACCTTCAATTTCTACTAACAAACGCAACTTCTATTTTTATTACCCTCCGCCTGTAGGCTATTTACAGTTTTATAATACCTAACATTAGTTTTAAAAACGGAAACGAAATGAATGCAATAATAATTAAACTAAATATTATTTCGAGAGCATATTGTAAATTATAAGAAAACTCCCGTTTTCCCGAAGATTTTCATCAACATTCCAAGGAAAAATGTAGGACTGGAGGACGCAAACAGAACGACTGCTTATCCTGCCGAAGGTTAACTCGCTTGCGAGTTCGATTCATCGCTAGTCGCTCCCGTTTGTGGAAATAAATACTAGATAGCAGCACTATGCGTGTACAGTACGGGAGTTACGAAAATTCTGTTTCTCGAATCGGAAACGGGAGACTGAGATTTAAATTGTTTTTAAATTTAAAGTTAAGGCGAAAAATATAAAGGACCAAGCATTTGCAATATGTATAGGGTAAGCATTGCTTACCTTGCGTCTGTGGAATAAACGCCACTGCACAGTGACTAATCCGTTCACGGTTACTTTACACTTTTGTAAAACGCTGGTAAAGTTCTACATCCAGGATGTTTTCTCCGCCTCGTGCGAACCAAGCTTAACTATGTTGAAAAATTAACACCAAAAGATAAAGCACCGAATTCGTGCGCACTCAGTTGTAATGATATTTTCATGATAGTTACTTCTTGCTAGGCGCTACCAACAAAGACGTGTTCTCACTGTTTGTATTAATATATATTGTAAATAAAATATTATTATTCATAAATAAAATACTAGTAAAACCTCAATTTAACGAAAAATAAGATACTTTCGTGGAAAACAGACGTAGCTACAAAACGCTTGTGATACATGGAATATTTATGAAATAACCAAACACTTCATACCTGGGATGATTTTTCAAAGGTTTGATTCGGAAAGTGGGGATGAAACCGCGAATAGACTATAATTCTGAATCAGCGAGAATTTCACTGTTCGTAACAGTTAACAGAGTCTGGTTTATTCAACACTCGCTTGAGGAAATTTAACTGGCGACTTAGTTAAATAACGCCAGTTTTCCTTTTCAGTCATGGCATTTTCCTTTGATTCATAAACCATTTTCATTTCCGATTTTTTTTCAGTGATTTGTGATTTGACTGATGACTCCGTTAAATATGGTACGTCAAAATGAAACGACAGCTCATAGACTAATGAAACCCGCAAAACATACTTTTCAAATGTGGATTTCGTCTTCTATGAAACCATTTTACCAGGTAACATGAACATTTAAGTCTTTCATTATTTTCGTTTTCACAACATTCATTTCATTTCATTTTATCACGTATTCATCATAGCGCTCGATCTAGAGGTATACAATGGATGAAATATGGCGAAGTGAGCACATTTATACGTAATATTTGTATTAACGACTCTAATGTAACCGATTGAACTAAAAAAAAAATAATAATAAAAATTAAAAGAAATTGCATAAAATTTATAGTTACGTTGGTTCGATTAAAGTAATTTTCCTCGTAACAGTCAAAATTGGCTTGGTAACTTGTCGGTTGTTTGACGGGCTTGATAGTAGGAAACTGTATGTTGACAATCTATAGGAACCACATTTATTTTCACTTTTTTAAAAATTACTTTGAATGGTTCATCACCGACAATGGCCATTAAATATACGTTTATGTCCCGTAATTTTTTGGATAAATTAAATAAAAACCATTTTTAATTCACCACAGACAGTTGGCTGTGTCACTTATTCAATCAGTGAAATCGTTTCACTGAAACAACAAGTATTTTTATACCCATTCTTAGTGGAGCCACTTTCACTGATTCGAGTAAAGGCTGTTCACGACTTTTGAAGTCAACCTATAAAAAAATTCAATGTTCCTGGCTGCATATATTTTAACAGGCGCACTGAGTGACATGCGCCCAGTAAAGCTGGTATTAATAGATGGAAAGAAGTTCCATAATTTAATATCGAATAAAAAGTGTTAGGTAACCATGTGTGTTAAATTAATTCATTTATATCGCTTTCTGTTACTTTAATGCATCGATGTGTACAAATTACAAGATTTGTAACGTATTAATTTTTTCTGATAATTCCACAGTTTCACCTGACCTACGCATGAATAAAGGGACGAGGCCCATAGCAATGTTAATTTTATATAAGGCGGAGTAATACGCACCGTGCACACAAGTAGATATTAAGCAAGGCTTTCAAAAGTGCTCATTCGACCGTGAATAGCCTGTGGTTGCATTTGACTGTGAGTAAGTGGTTCTCCACTGATTCTAATTCAGAGTACACTGCACGTGTTTCCCTTCCAAAACACATGCTTACTAATGCGCAAACACAAACGAACGGAGATGAATAGAAGAGCACCTAGTAGACGTCGTCCAATCCAAACGGGTTTCACAACACAAACTGTTTGTGTGTAGAGGGCGCTCTGACTAGTGGCAAGGCGCCACTCGCCTGCTGCGTAGGTCCGCAGTCATTATACAAAGTTTCTTATGGCAGATCGTCTGACAACTCAAGTACATTTGGCTGTGCGATTCCACTGCGTGTGTGTCCGTGAGTGCGTCTGCAATTCCTGCACTCTAAAAAAAAAATTGTAATTTTTACGGAGAAATTTTTTTGTAATTTTACAAATGCTTTTAACAGTATGGAGATTTCTCTTGTAAAACTGCAATACCCGTGTTTGTAATAGACGTTTGGAAATTGTTGTACTATACTGAGCCGTATCCACGAGCTTCAGCAAAATGGCGGACACTCGACAACGTAAAACCGTATATGGCCGTTTGCGCAAAAATTATTGGTGATGTGACGTGTAGCTGCGTGCAAAAAGAAATGTATTGCAAGTTTGAATTGCGTAAAACACTTAAAACAATTGAAATATTCATAATAAAACGTGACCGCATTATTCATTATTTGTTAGTGTTTCGCTACACAGAACTCTTAAATCGACTCTCAACACGTTGTTAAGAGGCGTCCAAATCTCTCAACTCAACAACTGAACTCTTAAAAAGTAATACATGTACCTATGCTTCTTAACCGTATATAGTCAATGTTATGTATGTACTTGCTCTTAGGCGTATATCTACAGTAAAAACAAGCATTAATATCGGAAGTCAAGTAGGTCTTGTGGTTAAAGGTACGGGCTAGTAATACAAGTGGTTTTTAGTTTTAATCCCTGTGCTGGCAAAGTGTAATTTTCTTTTGTAAATTATGATTTTTCCTCTTACTAATCCATCGCATTTGTTATTTAGATGGAAGAAAAAAAAGTAATTTTATGTACAATTCTCAATAATGTCAGTTGTAAAACAAGGCTATAATTTGTAATATTGCGAATAAATATTTAGCGGATTTTACAAGAAAGCCCTTTATAGTTTTAAAAAGGATTTTCATTGCAACTAAGTTCCCAAAGATTTTTCTTGTGAAAGTACAGACATTTTCTTAGAGCGGGGAAGATGACGGCGAGCACCAACTCAACAGCCAAGCGATTTGGAGCGTGGCCGTATAGCGGAGCTCCCAGGGGGTGGCTGGGCGTTCTGCAGAATTGCCACCCTCTTGCGGCGTGACGTGTGGAGTGGTCCATCGGTTGGCGGAGATGATGCGCGACAGAGGGTTCCCACAGCCACCTAGCACCACGGGTGCTACATCTCTGGCGCCTGGACGGAGAATCGCTGGGGCCTGCAGTGACCGCCAGAACAGCGACCACACGCAGACGTGCGAATGAGGTACACTCTAAGAAATTATTCTGAAATTTACCATAACACTGTATAAGCTTAGCGAGGAAGCAGGAATTGTAATGTTTTTCCCCCTGTAGCTTTCCTTAATTCGCTCAGGAAACAGTCAAATGCATAGGGAAGTTCCGATTTTGTAAAGTAGCGCTGCTAAATATTCCTATATTTGCAGCTTGACATGTGGTATTATTACCATACAGAGCATAGGATAAAAACTTCTATTAGAGTTTAGGAAGTTTATCAGAAATTTTTTTTAAAGTTTCCGTTCTAGTCATACCAGACCCACGTCTACGAGTGCGGCATGAGGGGTCATAGGCTACACATCCCGACGTCAGGTGGGGGGGGGGGCTGACGAGTGCTTCGTACATCCGTGACGTGGTTGATCCTGTCCTCCGACCGTATTTCGACACACTGCTGGGACCAATCTCCCACCACGATAACACGCGTCGTCATGTTGCTAGAGCAATATAGTGTGCTCTACATGATGTACGCATGCCGCCCAGACCTCAACTATATCGAGCATGCGCGGGACAAGAAAGGGCGACACCTGACATCCACCTCAGCTCCGGCAACGGCCATCGCTCAGATACGCTAATAATTACAGCTCTCGTGAGATACCGCACCTCAGAGACACGTTCAGTGCTCGTGCAACATGTTATATGCCAGAATTGCTATACGTGTGTGGCTATCGTTCGGGATGGTTACGCTGCTTATTAAGGTGTCTGCTGTATGTGATTCATTTCATTTTCTGGATGTCCGACGGACTTTACAATTTTTTATCAGTCTCATATACAACCTCTTTCTTTTAATGTACCAACTTTGCAGTATATATGTATATTCCTACGGGTAGATTTGTGTATTATTAAATTAATTTTTCTTGGTGTATTTAATGCTTTATATTAATGCCAGTACTTAGTCCATATGGTATTTAAATACATTTTAAATACTCTTAATAATATATCAATTGTATACATTAATTGACACTTTACTTGATATCTCGCATAGTTTTATTTTATTCAGTGGAAAGTCCAGCCTCAAACATTAGTGGATTGCAGGGCCGAGGGGGGCTTTTGCCCCCTTGGCCACCTCTTGTATTCGATACTTGCCTCGGGAGCAGTTTTTTCAATAACTTGACAGGGCATATTGATGTTCAGTAATTTGCGAAATGATTTCGCAATAATCTAGTAACCAATAATTCACAATATGAAAATACCAGATTTAAGTAAGCCGTCTGGCTGGACGTATCTCGCGGTTCCGAGACCTAGAAGCGGGAGAGCGCCAAGAGCGACTTAGATACGCTGTTAGAATATCTGGTCGCCTTTACGCGCTGAACTGGCGTGCATCTTTCTGTCGTCGACTTGTCTCAAAGTATTTTCGATAGTGTACCATATCATTCGATGGTGCAAGACTATAGACAGAAGGACGCTACGTGTGTGTTTATATGCTATGTTTAGTAGCCTGTACCGGAAATCTCATAAGTTTTAACAATTTTTTAGTTGAGGAAAGTACTGTACCACGTCCTGGTATTATTATGTTTCTTACGTTATCTACACTTCGCTTGAAATGTTCGGCTGGCCAGGATTTGTACCCGCTCCCATAATCTGATGACCAGAACTGTGGTAGCACGTTGTCAGTGGAGCGCAAGAGAGGCCTAACTCCGTTCTGTGTTGCCACATTGTGCACGAAAAAATTCCATCGTACGACATTTTGCCACTAACGTTTTCGTCTCGGAATTTCGCTCAGGATTCGCGTGGCGTGGTCCTTATGTGCGCGTTCTAGGGCATTCCGTATATACTCTAAGCGCTTGTTGATCAAACAGTTTTCTAACCTCAGATCATATCCATGTCGTTTATGAGAGTCGCCGAGGACAGAAATTAAATGCTGGGCCAAAGAGACGGGTTTGGCGCAGCTAGCGTGTTATCTCTACTCAATGCTCACTGCACGCTCGAAAGAAGCGAACGTGTGGTCTCCTGGTTCTTACACCAAGGCTGCAGTACTAGAGTTCACACGTGCTCCAATGTGTTTGCGAACCGCCGCCTCCTTTGTGGCCGAGAGGGCTGCGACTCTTCCAACAGACGAGGTACAGTGGAGTACCTGCAAGGAGAACGTGTAGGAAACGAGACGCCGTCAATCGATATCTCGATACATGCGATCCGGTGAGACGGTCGTGAAACGGTACCAAAACAAACCTCGAGAGGAAACGGCAAGGACCATTCAAAGTCTTTCCTCGCACACACGCGCCTTTAGAGGTTACTGCAAACACTTTCCCTCCTGAAAGTCGAGTCGTATCTAAACATCAGAGGTACTCTTTCAACTTTTGGTGCAGAAACCATCGATAGAAACTTCGTCTTCGTGGGCAATAGTAAAACTCTAGAGAGTGCTCATGTTGTGGGTTGTAAATACGTGAAATTTTTTTTATTCTGTAAAACTGAAACTAAGCAAAGATATGCATGGGATTTCGACGTAAAGAAAGCCTCTTAAATTAAACCCTAAGTACATGTTCAAATACTGCAGTTACGTAAAATCTGGTTGTTTGAAAGCGACACTCTTCTCTATAAAATAGCTGTGACTATATACATGGTGAAAATCTGGACTAGATAAGCTAATGCTTTGGTATCTGAACTATTACTGTAAGGAAACAACGTCAATTGCGGGTTTAAAAATTGATGATAAGCTTTCGAGAGTCTGATATTCCTACCGAGTGTATTGGCGTGGCGATAAATAAATCGGACTCGTATTCGGAAAGACATGGGTTTTGAATCTCGCTCCGGCCTTCCTGATTTTGTTTTTCCTCGAGATAATTCGAGGTGAATGCTGGCTGGTACCTCACTTCGCAGTTTCTGTTTTTCTGAGTGACTTGTTCCATCTCTAATGACTTCGTTATAGAAGAGAGTTAAACCCAAACTACCTTACCTACCTACCTAACTTGGCTGTTGCCTGTGTCCTTTTAGGTTTAGGCAAATATACGAGTTGTTTGAACACCTTAATTTAGTGCATTTCCTTCCGAAAATAATTAAGAAATGACCACCAACAGAAAAAAATACTTAATTTTGCTACGTACTTATCTAAGGGAGTAGCAAATGAGTAGCCCGAAATTTACTTCAAAAAAAGATCCTTTTAGCAGAGAACCGTACACTAATGATGTTCTGGAAAATAGCAAGGCACACAGAACAATTGTTCTGGAAAACTTCTTTCGTTTATTCAAATTCTTTAGCAATCTCTTTTTGTAAAAAATCAACACAATGATTATAAAAAGCGAAATTTTTTATTGGCTTAAATCTTAAAGATATGATTTTCATTGTCAAAAAACCATATTAAGAACATTTGATATGCGCGTAAAAACATAGATTGCGCCATACATTTGATATTGTAGATTCGCTTTGCTTGGCAATATTTGATTTAAGATCTGCCGTGTTCTAGAAAACACATTCATTATCATTGACCTTAAAAAATATCCTAACTTTACTTATTTTCCTTGTGTTCACAAACCTAACTGCAATTTTACATTTATACATAAGTTTTAAAATCTGAGTATTTCCTTGAGACAATATAGCTTTATATGTTTTTAAAATTCTCAAAATATCTCATTATCCTCATGAAGTTGACTCTAAAATGCAAATGATCTGCATTTCTAAAAGTTTTACATAAGACCGACCACGTAAAAACAGATGTTAACATTAACATAGCTTATAAACGTGACTTGAAAACTGTTAGACGTTATATGATTTCATTGTTTGCATCTTAAATGCTTTCATTTGGCTTAAACACATTAGTAGTAGGGCAATGGGCATACGTTTGGTAGGATTCAGGATTCAGGACTCAGGATTCAGGACTCAGGATTCAGATTCAGGGTTCGGAGCTCTGGCCGCCATCTCGGTGTCCGTCTTTCTGGATTTTTTCTTTCAGAATCAATTTTTTTTAACCCAAAAATCACTTGTTTTCACCCAAAAATCACTTCAGAAATAGATTATTTTACCAAAAAATCACATAAAAATCTCCCGTTTTGACCAACTGCAAAAAAGGGCTCCCCCAGAAAAATGCTTCACGGGGTTCTGCCCACCATAATGAATTTCAGTTTTTTCCTAAAAATTTACCTAAAATATTATTATCGAAAAATTATTCAAAAATTATTTTAAAATTTAAAAAAACTTCCAAAAAATTCCAAAAAAAATTCCAAAAAGTCGCAAAAAATGAAAAAAATCTAAGAAAATACCACGTTAATCTCACACTCATCCCGCCACCCTAATCATCAACCCCCCATCCTTACTAACCCACCCTATAATACTACAAAACAAAAAATAATCACAAAAAAAAGCTAAAATTTTTTAAAAATCTAAAAACATATCATGTTAACCCCACGCTCATCCCAGCGCCCTAAACACCAACTACTACTCTTACCTTCCCACCTTCCAATACTTCAAAAACAAAGAAAAATAACAAACATTTAAAAAACAAAATACCATAAATCGTAACTCCAGCATCTCTGTCATGTCACCAGTACCATCAGACACCAGCCAAATATCATACTACCCATCAAACAAACCACCTGATTATACCAACCATCGATACCAATAAAATGCTGAACACCACACCTCCGACATATGAAACAAAATAAATACAAAAAAAAAATCACAAAAAACAAATGTGGAGTCTTCGAAGATAAATCATGTGTTGAGCGAAAAGACAGCGAGAGAGTTAAGAATTATAGGTAGAAGATTTGAAATAAAATATTTGAACAGGATACGGAAAGCTGATTTAATTGCAGCTATTATACCATTTATTATAAGTCAACAAAGAAAAAGAAACTTTAAAAATTTATCCTTTTCAAATTACACTATAAAATACAGAAAAGCTAAAAAAAAACAACTAAAAGAAATTGTCCCATTTTCTACTAATGTATTTCTAAAACCTGTAGATAAAATTAAGTGGGTAACAGAATGGAGAACAAAGAATAATTTTACAAATATACCTTTATCTGATGCTGATATCAACGAATTATATAAACAAGATAAAATGAATTGAAAGAAGATGTTCCATTTTCTACTACTGTTTTCGCAAATAAAAGAAACAAGGAAACCAATGAAGCTTTTAGAAGTGGGATATTATCATATAATGTTGAAAATAAGTTATTCGCGAAAATACATGAACATCTTATAAAATTTAGAGGGTTGAAAACCATCCTTAAATTATGTATCAATTGTCGTAAGCAAGAAAATAATCAAGTTGAATTATTTACACTTCAGTCACCAAATTATACAATATTGAATGATGGAGATATTAAAAGATTTATAAGTGCATAATACAAAAAATTATTATAAATTTTTCTGAATTCCAAAACAGATTTTCGAGGTGGACTTTAGATAGAATAATGGGAATACAATTAGCAATAAATAAGAATAAACCATTAAATGCTGCATCATATGTTGAACTATCTGAATCTCTAAATATTAAGAAAGTATGCATAAAAGTTAAAAACAATGATCAAAAATGCTTTCTTTGGGCTCTAAAATTTGCATTACTTCCAGCAGACAGTTATTCAGATAGAGTAACCAAATATAAAAAAGTGGGGCTTAATATCGATAAAGTAATAGATAAATTTGAATATCCTATAAAAATTTATGATATGCCAAAAATAGAAAATAAAATTGATACTTCTGTAAATGTATACTCTATTGAAGATGAAGGTAAGAAATACATGGTATATCCACTATAACTTACAAAAGTAAAAAGGATACGCACATAAATTTACTTTATTTCAAAGATGATACAAACTCGCATTATTATTGGTTAAAAGATTTATCGAAACTACTTTCTGCACAAAAAAAAATCATAAAAGTAAAACTTGTATATGTGATACGAGTCTTCAATTCTTTTATTCGCAAGAAAAATTGAATCAAAACATAGAAGACTGCTCTAAAAATGAAGCAGTAAAAATTCAATTACCTCCGAAAGGAGAGCAAATATTTTTCAAAAATGATAAACACACAATGAGGGTTCTATTCCCAATATATACAGATTTTGAATCAATTCTAAATAAAATATCAACTAAACAAAATTGCAAAATAAATTTATAAATTTAAGCCAGTAAAAAAATATCCTGTTCTAACAGGAGATGACATTGATAATGATCTTTCCAAAGAAATACTCAAAGGAAAATATAATCCTACAAATCCACAAATAAATAATATTGTTTTAAAATTAAATGATGTATCATACACAATTAAATATCAGCTACACGAAGCTTCTGGTTTTTGCTATTATATCGTATCTGCTTATGGCGATTATAAGCCATCAGTTGTATATCGCGGTCCAGATGTGCATAGAATTTTTATACGATCAATAAAAAGAGAAGTACAATAAATTGGGGAAATATACTCGCAAATTGTGCCAATGCATCCAATAACAACAGAAAAGAATATAATATTGGGGGAAAAAATTTACTGTATGCGAATGTGAACATACGGAGGAAAATAAAAAAAGTACATCATATTCATCACATAAGTGGAAAATTCATTAATCCAGTGTGTAATAATTGCAATTTACAATTAAAATTACCAAATTCTGTGCCAATTTATTTCCATAACCTAGCTGACTAAGATGCTCACTTATTTATTAAATAGCTAGGATATGATGATAAAAATTTATATTTAATAGCAAATAATGAAGAAAAGTTTATAGCTTTTGGCCAAAACACAGAAAATTTTAAAATCAAATTTATAGACACAATCAAATTTATGGCTAGTAGTTTAGATAAATTATCTTCTAATTTAACTAAAGATCAAATGAAACACACACAAAAACATTTTCCAGATGATCAAGTCGATTTAGTTAATAAAAAAGGTGTTTACCCATATGATTATATAAGTAGTTGGAAGAAATTTGATGAAACTGAACTTCCACCAAAGAGTGAATTTTACGATAAATTAAACGAAAATAGTATATCTGATGATGAATACGAACATGCAAAATATATATATATATGGAACCAATTTTACATAAAAAATCTTGGTGAATACAATGATTCATATTTAAAAAGTGATATACTATTGTTAGCAGAAATATTCGAAAATTCTAGAAACACATGTATAAATTCACACATGTATAAATTCTTATGGTTTAGACAATGCACGGTACTTTACAACCCCAGGTTTATCATGGGACACAATGTTAAAAATGACTAAACAGTCATTAGATTTATTACTCAATTATGATATCACTAGCGAGTACCCGGCATGTGTTGCAATGCCACCCGAAGAAAAATAGTGTTTGTGTTTTAAATCTGTTTTTTGAAGTGCTTTTGGATACACAATATCTTTTGTTTTTCCGTCTGGTGCGTACACGGATAAGTCAGAAGGTTTTCCGACGTGAGAGCAGGCCACATACAGCTAGCTGTCTATGTGAGAAGCATGCATTTTCCAAATTTGGTCCGCTATTAGCCTTGTTTATAAAAGTAATACTAAACAATGTTTGTTTAGATTAAATGCCAGTCAACAATCAAATCCCTGATCTGTTCCCGTAGAGTGTAGATTTGAAACGGAACAAACTGTTATATTTTGATTAGATATGTCATCTTCATTCAACATCTGTCTTTTGTAAGACAATAGCTAGAGTAAACTCATTTGTTGAAACAACTCACGCGCCACCTATTGTAAAATGGTTGTAATAATCGCAATATGGATGATCGCAATCGCTGGAATGGTATATATACATATATACACTAGTTTGTTGAAACGACCCGCGCGCCACCTATTGTAAAATAATTTAACAAATCAGAAACCTTCGCGGGCGTGCGCACAACAAATTACCAAAGTTTCATTGCAATCGGATGAATGGTATAGGAACGCATCCGGGACAAACAAAGAAACATTCATTTAAATATATAGAATTTAATAATTGAAAAAGGAATTCAGAGTGGTATTCCACAATGTTGTAAGCGATGTGTCAAAGCAAATAAATATTTCGAATATTATTACTCAAATAAAGAATCAAATTATTTAGCTTATCTCGATGCGAATAATTTATATGGTTGCGTAATGTCACAATATTTACCATATGTAGGTTTCGAGTTGGTGTACTATTCATTATATGATTTAGATTAAAAAAAAAAAAAAAAAAAAAAATGTGAGTTTGGTTATACATTAGAAGTTGATTTATAATATCCACAAGAACTACATAATTTACACAGAGATCTTCCATTTTGTCCAGAAAATAAGTTAGTTCCAAAAACAGATCAATCTAAATTATTAATAATTTTACATAAAAAAGAAAAATAGAAAAATCATTATCATAATTTAAAACAGTGCCTAAATAATGGACTGAAGCTTACAAAAATACACAGAATATTGACATTTAATCAATCTGATTGGTTAAAGAAGTAGATGGTTTTCAACCCAACGATGAGGATTAATGCAAAAATTGAATTTGAATAGGACTTTTACAAAGTAATCAATAATTCCGTGTTTGGTAAAACAATGGAGATTATAAGAAACTGAATTGATATAAAACTAGTCACAAGTGAAAAAATTTGTAAAAATTAGTTGCAAAACCAAATTTTATGAAAAGTACCATATTTAAAGAGAGTCTTGCAGTTATTCATATGAATACAACTAATGTAAACTTTAATAAGCCATAATATGTGGGCATGGCAATTTTGGATATTTCGAAAGAATTCATGTATGACTTCCACTATAAAATTATGAAGCCAACATATGGTGATAAAATTGACTTGCGTTATCTAGACACCAATTCATACATTTATAACATTAAAACAGAAGATTTTTATGAAGACATGAAATCGACGTTAGATAAATTTGATACAAGTGATTATTCAAAAGACAATATCTATAATATTCCAAAAATAAATAAACATTTTTTTGAGAGATGAGTGTAATAGGAAAATAATGAAAGAATTTGTCGGTTTAAGAGCAAAAATCTATGATACAGAGTTGGCGATAAAGAAAAAAAAAAAATCTAAAGGGGTGAAAAAAATGTAGTCTACAATAGAATTAACTTAGATTAATAGAATACAATAGAATTAACTAAGAAATGTGTGTTTGATGAGAAAATTCAATATAGGATAATGAATTTGATAAGGAGTGAGAAACACTATATATATAGTGGAGGTTAATAAAATAGCACCGAGTCCTTGTGATAACAAGAAGATTATACTAGAAAATACAATAGATACACTGCCATATGGATATCAAAATTTATAATTTTATTAATGAGAGGTGCAATTAATTTTTCATCCCAACTAGATTTGAAAAAGAAAATTATATTTTATTAATGAGAGGTAGGGCCCAATTTGGGTCCCACCTATTTCTGAAAGAAAATTTTTATATTTTATTAATGAGAGGAGTGACGAATTTTTCATCCCAACTATTTCTGAAAAAAAAAATTATATTTTATTAATGAAAGGTGCAATGAATTTTTAATCCCAACAATTTGTGAATATATATATATATATATATAATTATTAATGAGAGGTGCAATGAATTTTTCATCCCAACAATCAATTTGTGAAAATATATAAATATTTTACTTATGAGAGGTTCAATCAATTTTTCATCCCAACTATTTCTGAGAAAAAAAAAAGAGAGGCACGATGAGTAAAAAAAAATATTAATAGTCATATGGCGAATTAGGTGTCGGCAAAACACCGACACTTGGTGCTTTAAAAAAAAATTATCCATCCCACTTATTTTGGAAAGAAAAGTTTTATATTTTTTACTTCTTTAATTTCCATAACCACATCGATGTCAGAACTGTCAAAATCAATTAAATTTTCTTTTTTGTCTCTAATTTCTAAAACAATGTTATTAAATTGACCATTATTAATTTTATAAAAAATGGATATGGGGGCTCATAAATTATATAATCTCTAAAACCAAACATGGTTTTTGGTGGAAAACTAGAAATTATATTAGTCTCCAAATGATAAAAAATTCATCATATTTTTTAAACATGCCATACGCCAAATTAAAATGAATATTTATTGTTTTGAGTGGGAAGAAATTAGGCAATTTAGTGCCTACAGTAATTTTATCTTTTTTAATAGTTAATTTTCTTTCAAAACCGAGAATATCAGACAAGTGATCATCAAGTTTAATATCAAACTTGGTTTTTAATTGCTATTCTATTTTTCATATTGTCTGTTGTTATTTCAATTTTATTTGTTGAAAATTGCTTAATTAAATTTATTGTTTCTTTTAACGATTCGGCATCATATTGGCCTCTGGGGTATATTTATAACAATATTTTCAACAACAACAGCGCTCAATTTTTCAATTGTAATTATCTTATTATTCTCTACATTTGGAGTAAAAAAATATTTCTAGGAAACTAATGAATAATATCAATCTATCTTTATGAATTATATCATAATGAAGTTTCTTATTAAGAATAGAATTATTGTTTGTTAACTTACAAACCTTTTTACTATCCATTTATTACAAAATTTATTGTAATTAAATAAAAAAAGTCGATAGGGGTGTTGGTGATTTAATTTCTGAGGAAACTGCCAAGAATAAAAAATATGGCGAGTTGTTACCAGATAATATTCGCAGGATAATTGTTGATCCCAACAACAGCGGGAAGACGAATTTAATAATTTATTTTATTTATAAGACAGGATGGCTAAAATTTAATAAACGCTATGGTTGCCCTAAAAGTTTAAATTAACCAAAATATATTCAATTGCAAGATGATTGTCAAGTTATATCCAGAAAATCTAATGAAAAAATGGATTATTATTTCAGGTAATGGATAACCTAAAATATTTTACAGAAACAAGAAATTGTTTCGATATCTTAATATCATTTTTATATATTTGGTTGAGTGGTTATATTAAAAATTTCTACGAGTTTTGAATCAAATATAAATTATTTTTCTAATTAAAATTTTCTCACTTTTAATATTTTAATTTGATTCTTGCTTATTTTGATTGATTTTCCCTTAAATTTGCTTACTCATTTGCTAAATTGCTATTTCTAGAAAACTTGGAAATTTTGCTTGAAAAGCGAGAAATTTGCTTGATTTTAGCTTAAAATTGGAAGTTTTTAAGATGGCACAGAGCCTGCACGATATTATTGAAAAAAAAAAAAGTGGCCAATTTGCTTGATTCAGGGGGAAATTTGCTTGTTTTTTCTTTTTTAATGTTCAAGTTCTTAAATTTCAAACCATGATTTTGGAGCAAAAAACCTTGGCTTTGGCCTCAAATTGCTTGATTTTTTGACGAAAATGTGGAGTGGTCCAGAACCCACCTTATACATCTACACTCCACGTGTTCACTTTTATCCACCTGCTCCATCTGCTCCTCTTGCTCCACCTCTTTCACTTGCTCCACGTGATACACTTGCTCCAACTGATCCACTTGCTCCAGCTACATCACTTGTCCCACCTGCTCCACCTGCACCACTTGCTCCACCTGCTCCATGTGCTCTACTTGCTATACTTGCTCCATCTGCTCCACTTGCTCCATCTGCTCCAACTGCTCCACTTGCCCGACTTTGAATATTTTCCCCACTCGTGTAGGACTTGTAAATTTTCTGCTGGTGTAGGACTTATATTATCTTGCCTCATATGTAAATATTAAGAAAAAAATTTCCACAGTATATATGCTTAGAAATTTTTTTTATGTTGTGTAGCTCTTATACAATTTTGAATATTGTTTAGGAATTATATATATATTATTTATTTATTTATTTATTTATTTTCCACCTCGTATAAGACTCTGAATATTTTCCATTTAGACAATAATTTCTCATCTTTATTTGACATCCACTTCACTTAGCTCCATTTCACCTAAGCTAACATAACCTAACCATCATGAAAGAACTAATTTAGAAACCTTGTCTAGGACTTAGAATATATTTTCTTATTGCGTAGGTCTAGGAATATTATTTTAACTTAATCAAGTCCCTTCTACCCCATGTCAGGACTTCTAAATTTTACCTCTGCGGTAGACCTCAATCATTCATGTAGGACTTTAGTTAGCGATGCTGCAGGTCATGGCTTCATGGCCGTTGAGGACAAAGCAGGCCTTCGTATTCGCTATTCATCTTCAAAGTACAGAAGCCCTCTGAGAAAATCCAAATATTCGTTCGCTCGAGAAGAAAACATGAAGAAACTTACATAACAATATGTTATTTAAATATGCTTGTAGGCATATGCATGTATAAATACTGAAATTTAAATTAATATGATATTCCCATATATATGTATATACAGGATTTTATATAAAATAAAATAAGAATAATTTTATATTTACATATTTTTTACCTATACATAGCTTCAAATAATTATATATTTACTAATTTATATACCAATACCAACACATAATTATTCATAACTAAAATTGAAAATAATTACATATTTATATACTTATGCACATAATTATATTTATACGTATAAACTAAATTGAGAATAATTTTAAATATACATATTTTTATGTAAATAAATTTATATAAATTAAATTGAAAAATATTTTACATTTTCATACTAATATGTGCATAATTATATATAAATTAAATTAAAAATAATTTTATATTTAGATATTAATATAACTATACCTTTACATAATTATGTATATTCGTAACTTTTATATATATTTGTATACATTCCTATCTCATAAACACATTATTATCATATATATAGTATTGTTTTCTTCCAGGGCGAATGAGTATTTAGGTTTTCTCAGAGTGCTCCCATACCTTGAAAATAAATTGAGAATACGAAGGCCTGCCTTTGACCTCGACAGCCATGGAGCCGCGACCTGCATGGTCGCTAACTAAAGTACTACATGCATGGTTGAGTTCTACCACAGAGGTAAAATTTACAAGTCCTGACATGGGGTGGAATGGACTTAACTAAGTTAAAAATAATGTTCCTAGTCCTACACAATATGAAAATATATTATTTGTCCTACAAGGTGACAAATAAGTTCTTACATGTTGATTATGTTTTTTTTTAGCTTATGTGAAGTTAGGTTAAGTTGATATTGAAGTGGAGTTAGGTTAAGTGAAGTGGAAGATGAGTAAAAATTTTCTAAGAGCTACACAACATTAAAAAAATGTTTCTAAGTCATAGATACAGTGGAAATTTTTTCTAAGTATTTACACGTGGTGCAAGATATTATAACTCCTACACCCGCGGACAAATTTACAAGTCCTACACAAGTGGGAAAAATATTCAGAGTCGAGCATGTGGAGCAAGCACAGCAGGTGGAGCAGGTGGAGCAAATGGAGCAGGGGGAGCAAGTGAATCAGATGGAGAAAGTGGAGCATGTGAAGCAGGCGAAGCAAGTGGAGTAGGTGTAACAGGCGGAATAAGTGGAGCAGGTGGAAAAAGTGGAGCAGGTGGAGCAAATGGAGCAGGTGGAGCAAGTGAATCAGATGGAGAAAGTGGAGCATGTGAAGCAGGCGAAGCAAGTGGAGTAGGTGTAACAGGTGGAATAAGTGGAGCAAGTGGAAAAAGTGGAGCAGGTGGAGCAAGTGGAAGAGGTGGATCATGTGGAACAAGTGGAGTAGGTGGAGCAAGTTGAACTGCTTGAGTGCATCATTTTGGAGTCGTTTAGTCATTTTGATATGGCCTGTATGTTTGCTGGTCTGTGTGGACGAACGGTTGATCTATGCTGGATTTATAAAGGGCGGTATGGTTGGTATTAGTTGGTCAAAACATAACAGCCTGTAAATGGAAGGTGCAGCGCTACCCCTCCTAGAGCGACACGTCCAGGGGGAGAGTGATACACTCATGACAGCCTGCTGAGGACCGTCAACAGTACACTGGCACTCACAAAGGGCAGTGTAGTTTCCGTGAATCTCGTGATGATGAAAGTTGTATACGCACCTACACAACAAACTTTAGAGGCCCTCCGGCGTGGTACAATTCAACCAGCACAGTTAGTTCCGCACATACGGTACATAAATCAACATTTTATAAACAACCATCTAGGTATTCATAATAACGTTAACAGAATATAAAATTAAATATATTTGCAAATCACCTATAAACATATTATATTTACCACACACGTTCCTCACATTTATGCCTTGTCCTATTATACAATGCCCACGTTACTGTAAGTGTACTTATAATTTAAACAATTGACAGATCAATATAAAAAAAATACTCCATAATAGCAATAACATGTTACCATACCCAGTACAGTTACAACTGTTAATGTTACAAATCATTAGCAAAGTGCCACATTAATAACTACGTACCTCGAAACAAGTGTTGTGTATATTCTGATTCCCGGGAAGGTACATTGGTGTGCGTTCCTGGCATCCGCCCGTGTCGATAAATGCACACTGAAGAAATGTGGACTGTTTGAAAGGAATGTATCGCAAATTACCCACACACTTAATGATATAATGTGAGCTGTAAAGTTACGCAGCATAGGTAATAGATGCTTAAGTCTATTCACGTTCTTCAATACCTGAAAGTTCATCATCAGCTACATTTCCACGTACACTACTGTCACTGAAGCTGTCAGTATCATGGCTACTGTCACTTTCACAGTCACTGTCACTACCTAAACTAATTGCAATCTTCTCCATTTCTTCTTCTATGCAACAATCTTTTTCCAATACTGGTCGTCTTCCATCTTCACATGTAACACTGCTGATTTCCAATTTTTTTCAGAAATACTGTTTATGGCTTCATCTGTCAGTGGCTTTATTTGGTCAGTTCTTTGCGAAATGTTGCTCTTCGCCACACGAGACATGGCAATATTCCATATATATATATTGGATGGCATTTAAGTTGCAGTGATATGGAGGCAGCCTGACTACTTCATGGCCATGTTCTTTAAGAAGTTCGTCTATGCACTACTCCGGAGCCAGTCGTTGACATTTCACGATGCGGAGTAGCTCTGCTTTAGTCATCTCTTCCTCGTATGCAATGCTATTTAACTTGAGCCACTCTTGTATTTCTACCTTACGTCGTTTCATTGTAGGAGCTTTGTTTGTCTGCACCGAGTGATAAGATGCATTATCCATTACAATTATGCATCTACGGGACATATTGGGTAAGAGTTTTTCGGGTACCCATTTTGAAAAATTCATCTCATCGTGGTAGTGGCCACTTTTGATTTTATACTTAAAGATGAGATATGCGCCAGAAACAAATCCCGCATCCAAACCAGCATGCACAGTAATCCGTGTCGTTCTTCAGCACACCTGGCGTGTGCGGATCTTGTCAACATTTACTGACTGTGTACACAGTATGAATCCACGTTTCGTCAACATAAATCACCGGTAACCTGTTCTCCCCCAGAATATCATTTTTTTCATTCTTCCTAAATGCCTTTCCCTCCATACAACAACGTCTGTTCTCTCCATTAATACAAGTCTCTTGTTTTTGCATTTCTTGAATTGGAAGCCAATCTTCTTTACGATTTGCCGCAATGTTTCCTTGCTTCCGTGGAAATTAATTTCTGTGCGTAGTACAGAAAGTAACTTATTTAATGTAGGCACTTCTTTCCAGTGAGCATAACAGTTTCAGATTGTTCGTCAAACAACACACAAATCAAAATCATCCAACACAATTTTTCGGGCGTTCCTCTTCCGTTTCTTCCCAGGTGTACATAGTTTTTTGCCTGTTAGTTTTCCTACACTGATTTCCTTCCTTATTTTACATATTGTTGCCTCAGATGTTCCTGTTGCAGCAGCTGCTCACTTTGTTGCGTTTTCAATTGGATACACATGTTTCCCAGATATATTCTCTTCATCAAAAAAATGAAATAACGTTTCCTATTATTTCGCGGCCTTCACTATGAATAGTGGGACTTTTTTGCTACAAAACGCCATCATATTATTAACATTTACACTAGCGCTCAAATATATGTACACGTTTGGAACGATCAACTACTTGCGTACAAGTAAATAGGCCCTCCTTCAGACTACGTTTATTTACTACCACCAACCAAGACTGGCCTTGTCGATTTTCATGCAGTACAGACTGTATGTGTACATCTTACAGCTGCTCGCCTCTGACTGGCTCGCTGGGTTTTACTTTTGTCCGCCCTATCTCTAGCTCTCGGTCAGACCCGCAGAACCGCATTCTTTCGAGATATTTTGTTGTCTCGGCCGAGTTATAGGTATAAGTAGTGTTGATTGGTAGAACAATTAGAATGGGTTTTAGGTTATAGGCTGGCCTCAGGTGTATAGTTGCTTGGAACACTTGGATTATAATGGACGGTTGGTTGGTATGGTGAATTATTTGATGGGTGGTTTGATATTTGACTGGTGTCTGATGGCAATAACGTTATGAGAGACATATTGGAGCTACGATGCTTGGTATATATTTCTTCTCTATTTTTGTGATTTTTCTTTGTTTTGTAATATTGGAAAGTGGTTTAAGTAAGGGTAGGGGTTAAAGTTTAGGGTGCTGGGATGAGTATTAAAGTGATAAGTTTTAGATTTTTTTTTTACATCTTCTAGTGATTTTTCGTTGTTTTCTAGTATTAGAAGGTGGGTTGATAAGGGTGGGGAGTTTGTGTTTAGGGCGGTAGGACGAGTGTGAGGTTAACGAAGTATGTTCTTAGATTTTTGTAAACATTTTTTATGGTTTTTTGGTATGTTTAGGGATTTTTTGGAATCATTTAAATTTTTAAATAATTTTTAAATAATTTTTAATAATATAATTTAAGAGAAATTTTTAGGAAAAATGATCGATTTTAAAGGAAAAAGTGAAATTCAAGACGGTAGGCATAACTCACTGAAGGATTTTTCTAGGGGAGCCCTTTTTGCAACTGAGCAAAATGGGAAATTTTTATGTGATTTTTGGGTAAAATAATCGATTATGAAGTAATTTTTGGGTAAAAACAAGTGATTTTGAAAGGAAAAATCCAAAAAGGCGGAAACCGAGTTGGCGGTCAATACCCCGAGCTCGAACCCTGAATCCTGCCAAACGCATGCCCATTGCCCTACTACTCATATTTATCTCACAATTGTTACCGTGATACAAAACATTCAACGGCAATTAACTTATATGATTTTTCTGAAAATTCCTTCATTTGTTTCTTAGTTCATGTTAAAAATTACTTAAAATACTACTCCAATTGAAATGACAAAATTTTAAAATCAATCAGACATTGATTAATTATGCGGACAATTTCTATAATTTTGAAACTTACAAAAATCATCTAACAACCTAACAGGGCGACAAATACGCCCTTTTCCCGCACGACCAGACGGGACATTACCGATCATAGTTTAATCGTTGCAGTACTTAGCTTGTGACGAAGACCCAAGAGCCAGACGTTCTCCTCGAAAACGGTCAACTCCCAAGTATTTATACTAAAGTTTGGCAGTTAACCCCCTCCCTGACAGGGGCTATTCAAATATTCTCCTCCGACGAGAGCGCATGGAACTCTCTACGAAACCCTATAAATAAGTTTTATTGCTGTCGAAACACAACTTTTGCAGCGCCAAACCCCACATGTTCAACTTCGAGCTGCTCTGCTACTATGACGTCAGCACCGCAGCGCTCCACGCGGTGGTTAGGCACACCAACTCAGACGGCCGCCCGCGCAGTCCGAAGGTGCGACTTGTTTCGGGCGGTGGCCATGCTGGATTACCGCTTCGCGTGTTTGACTGCACCTTGTCGCCACAAGGCGTCGCCGCAGTATGTGTTTGGCAGAAGGTGGGGATTGATCGTTCGAAACACGTAGCATGTAGATCTAAGGACCACCACACGTGGTTTTGTAGAATTTCATGCAGGAAAAGCCGGTGATACTTGTCGGACGTACGACTCAATTTGGCGCAGTGAAGGCGAGCCAGGTCAGTGCGGGCCGTCAAGTCGGGGGCGTGGAAAACTTGCAAAATTTTGAGACTCCCGTCTCGATTTCCCTATAGACTAAATATTAAATCAGAGTCCTAATGATGTCATACGACCTTCGTTTCCCGCCAAACTTTTCTGACGAGTGAAAAAAAAAATATATATGGTTGATGATACCGCCACGCATGTCTTAACCTATTCAGACCCAGTGTACACATTTGTGTGTGGGAAAATTTTTGGTCTGTACTGCACGCTGCGAAGCTCAATAACCAATGATCTTATTTTGGGGTAAATGTCGTACCTACAGCTCATTGGCTGTAACAACGAAACAAATGTAGTGCCGAATTAAGTACAGAACGCTTCATAATTTTTTTTCTTTCGCAGTGCCTGAATAATAATTTAATTATCTGCAACCATCAGAGCGTCATGGCATAAGAGTATTTACAATTGAAACAGAAGTAGAGTGTTGTAAACACTCGAGGAGAGTTTTTATGTCTAAAATGACACATGAACTGTGGTGTTATTCTCTACCAACAAGGAAAACATTGGCGTCGTGAATCGTGGGTTGACGCGCACATTATGTAAATGAGCGAGAGTAACGATTGGTTCAGCATTTCATCACAACAACGTTATTACAACAAAATGAATTTGACAACAGTGTCCTAGAATTTTTTCAGCTAGTCTAATTAATATCATAGTTTTTCTTGCAGGTAGGCTCGGCTGGGAGCCAATAACTGCACTGGCTTATAAGAAGCTGGTAGAAAATGTAACAAAACTTAAAATTTTTAGTAAATATGGTCTATTTACTAGTAGTCACTTAAAATAGTATTTAAGAAATCAAAATTGGTATAGCAACTGTGAGTGAAAAGAAATTGTATAAGCTATTCACTGTGAAGTGAGCACTTTTGAATGCCCCCTCATTAAAAATAATAGTAAATAAATAAATTTCATTATAGCTTTAAAAGTTAACTTCCGAGTGCGTTGGAATATACACACTTCGTTCATTACTTACATGGAAATGTTTTTTTTAACGTGCTTAAACGATAAGAAATTATTGAAAACAAAAAGTAGCTAGGACCTCAAAAGTGCTCACTTCACCGTGAACAGCGTGTACTGGCGTTTTAAACAAGTGGAATTAAAATTATTTAAAATATAAACTATCGTACTTCTAGACCAGTTTTTAGCACTTTGTATGTAATCCAATAAAGATCTTAGGGAAAATCAGTTTACATACCGCTTCCTAACAAGATATTCAAAAAAGCATAGGAAATATTATTTCAATTCACTATCAACATTACTGTAAATGTGCCTGTACACGTATATGTCAAATTACAAGCAATAGCGCTAGTGGATTTTTATTTATTATTTAGAATATTTGATTCATCTACTTACAGACTGATTTTAATTAAGTATATTATCATCGTTTTTTAAGGTTGTTGTCTGGTTGAGAATTTGCTATAGCGAAATACATGTTAATGAAATTCGGTTTTTGAAGCCCGTTTTAATGATGTAAACTTAAAACAAATACTTGAGTGTGAGAAGTGATCCTCTCAAGCTCTATATCAATGCAAATATAACAGCTTGTTTTACAGTAACATTTTGTTTAGTTATTAATTTTTCTTATATTTCCAGTAAACGGGCTATATAATAATATAACAAAAAGCTCCGATAGCAAAGAAGCACACAATTAAAAAAGTTCCCGGGAGTATTTATTTATCTATAACAGGAACGCCAAGAAACCGAATTTCATTTGTATTTCTCTACACCAAATTCTGCGCGCAGAGGATATCTTATTTTCCAGCACTTCCGCTTGGTTCACTCTTACGCGTAAGTGTTTATGGAAATATTCACAACCTGCGAACTGTCATGATGTATCACGATATATTTGGCTAGCAGAAAACGTCGGAAAAAACGACTCCCTCCCAACTCCTCGTGTCCGTGGCCGATAGATCTTTATGCTGGTCCAACGAACGACAGCTTCCATTTTGACGTGAATACGTCTTTAAATTTGCAACAATCGTGGGAGGCATTCCAGAAAATCCAATGATAACAAAATGGGGGGGATACAGTTTGGCATTGCAGCTCCGAATCTATCGTCTACATCCAAAAAAATCAATTACACCACTCGATTGCCAACGGATCAAAGAATGTGTTACGCTGATTGAGGACTGCAAAGCATCGCGCTGCCGTAGAGGGGGGTGAAAAGTGCCGCAAATTTTGAGTTCGTTTCGCTGCGTCTCATAACTTCCACGTAGTATAATTTTGACTAGGAGAAGCTATGAAGCTCGTTTAAGTTTCCATCGGCAGCTCTCGTAAAGATTAGTCGATTGCGTGCATAAAAATATTTGTGTGGCGGGGATATGGTGAAATTGTATGAGTTTAATGTAAAAAATTATGAAAACTTAACACAATGTCGGCCTGTACTCATCAAAAAATCTAAGTCGAAATACAGCATCTCAAAAGCAATCCAGTGATACCCGTAAAACCCCATACGATCGAGTGAAGCAGTGTCGGGAACGTAAAATATACACCAAGGCGTCCGAGCGTGTCAACGTAGACGTATTCACGCAAAACAAACGGCCGTGTTCCCAACACAGCCACACCCCATCTTTTTACCCCATCTTTCCCTCCGAAATGATGCCTTCCTACCGCGCCCTTCTGGAGAAGATTTTCGTAATTGGTATGGCGACATCGATACTCTCATTCCACCAAAGGAGCCCCAGTACTTTGACGTTTGTAGACTCCGCGATTCCCACCGCGCCTTTGATGGAACCGTCCCGTTTCATGTTCCCTCGTTGGGGCACTGAAGTGAAGTGGAGTTATATGAGTGGCTCTTAACATTAACAGCGGCGTCTTGACAGTAGATGAGGGCGAAGCAGTGTGAGTATGATGCGGTGCCGGAATGCAGGGCGCGGGGGAAACGGAAGATCCTTGAGACAACCCGTCGAGCAGCGGCATCGTCCCGCACGATTCCCTCGTAAGAAAATTCAGGAGCGAGTCCACCGGGTCACGAACTCGTTTCTCCTTCGTGGGAGGCGGCCGTGGACAATTATCTACATTGGGTAAAGCCATCGTTGCCCGCTCGGTCACTTTTTGAATTTTGAGTTCAAGTGTTGCAATCAAGCAATTTTTCTGTATGCTCTGTACTTTGGCCCAGGAGTTGTCTTGCAATCGGTGAGCAACATGCTGCATGCTCTGTACTTTGGCCCAGGAGTTGTCTTGCAATCGGTGAGCAACATGCTGCATGCTCTGTACTTTGGCCCAGGAGTTGTCTTGCAATCGGTGAGCAACATGCTGCATGCTCTGTACTTTGGCCCAGGAGTTGTCTTGCAATCGGTGAGCAACATGCTGCATGCTCTGTACTTTGGCCCAGGAGTTGTCTTGCAATCGGTGAGCAACATGCTGCATGCTCTGTACTTTGGCCCAGGAGTTGTCTTGCAATCGGTGAGCAACATGCTGCATGCTCTGTACTTTGGCCCAGGAGTTGTCTTGCAATCGGTGAGCAACATGCTGTGTGCTAGATGGTGTTGACATTCGTCATACACGTACAAGTGGCGTAGAATATTCCACAAGTCAGATAAGACACGAGTCAGAAGGGGAACTGTTGCCTTTCAGTGTACAAAACTGGTCGAAAGAAGTATTCACTTGCAACGTACCCATGATAGAGAACATGACGACTGAACGGGTAAACACTCGGCTTGACGTCTGTGCACAGATCCTTCGTTTTAGTGCCATAATTTCCGTGTACAGTAATTAGCCAGAATTCCTGTCTATAAAAAGTATTACATTTTTAAAGAAAAATTTTGACACATACGTACTTAATGTTTGCTAATGTTTTTAAATATTTGTAAAAAGGCAGGACTGTATTGATTAGCTTCAAATTTCTGACAAAATGTACGCCAATAGTACGGTTTTCGTGCCTGTACAGTTGAGTAATGCAAATAGCTTAACTTCTATAGTGGAATTTGGACATAAAACTTTTCATACCATATTAAGAACCCTAATATTTATTGGGTTTGATATCTAAGGGGTTATGTGTTACACGGATAGAGGTTAATATGATCGGAACGTTTAAGACGCTATAAGTAATGTAGGTGGTACATTAAAGTGACTTACCTCCATTTCTTGGCCACTGTTCTTTTCCATTTTTACTTATTAAGCCTCGATACCACGGTGGTGTAGTTGTTATACCACTCGCCTCCCACCAAGACGAACCGGGTTTGAGTCCTAGCGGGGTAGCCCTTGGATTTTCACACGTGGGGATCGTGCCGGAGTATACTGCAAGAGCCGCTCAGATCTCTTCGCTCACTCGCTTGGAAATTCTGAGATACTGGGGGGTGGGGGGGGCATGGGGAGGCAGTGAGGGTTGACCGGAAGTGAGAGGCCGGAAGGCCGGGGAGGCACATCACGTGAGACCGGCTCTGGAAGCCTCCTGGAAGTCGCGAGGCCATTTGGCACCAACGCATTTTCTAATCTCGCCGCCAGTTGGCGAGGAGCAAGGCAGGAGAAAAAAAACGACGAACTGTAAATTCGCCAGGAGATGGCACACCGTATATAATCCCGGCTTTCGCCGCCGTGAGTGGAAACTTGTGTTTTGCGAATCGGAGGGGAAAAAGAAAATAAATATATTACTAAGGGGGGACGATCCAAGACACGGCCTATTTTCGTTTTGTCAGTTCGTGTAAAAAAAAAAGTCTCAAAGACTGCATCTAGCGTGCTGTGAATTATGCTCTATTATATATTGTCTTCGCAGCAGATTCATCAGAACACATTATGTAACTAAATCACGTAGTCAGCGCTATAAACACTGTGAAGAAATAACTGCTTGATCACAAGGGACACCCGCATTTCGCGGAAAGATTTCTCGACCAGTTGTATTTCATAACACCTTAGCTCAGAATCCCTTTCTTGATTGGATGATTTAGGAGTTACGCTGTTTATGTGTCCGCCCGCTAATAACAGACGTACAATATCGGTGTTATCTAATTGAAATTGGCCCGTCAAGTAAGAATATGTATTCTCACAAAGACACGCCGCCAATAAGGGATTGAAAACTTCTTGTTTG
Organism: Dryococelus australis; assembly: GCA_029891345.1. Lineage (NCBI taxonomy): Eukaryota > Metazoa > Arthropoda > Insecta > Phasmatodea > Phasmatidae > Dryococelus > Dryococelus australis. The sequence continues at coordinate 33,960,639 of CM056998.1, read as the reverse complement.
CTCGGAGGTTATTAAAATCTAGTATGTGCGTAAATCTGTTCGCGAAATCCAGGTGTCCCTAGTGATCAACAGGTGAATATGTAAATAATATCAAAAATTTACGGTCGGCGTCGAACCAGTTAGTGTTCAATAATAATATTAAAAAATATGTTTAATTTTTTCCTCAATTTAGCAGGCACTGTCCAAATAATTATTTTGTTAACCCAAGCAAGTGTTTCTTTTGGTGAATTATTTACTGTCTAAATCTTAGCGATCACTACTTCAATGTGATGTTAAACATTTTTTATTACGCATTCAGTGGTGTGCTCTAGTCCTTACATTACGTCAGGGAAACGAATTCCGAATGGTTTCGCTATTACTGATACATAAAATAACTTATAATATTTTCACCTAAAAACGAGTTTAAAAATGTTATTACAACTTAGGCAACACGAAGTAAAACATATTGAATGCAATATGTCGCAGGTACACCGCAAACAATAATGCTGTATTAAGATTATCTTTTATACCACGGGACAAGTAGGCGATGTGCTATGTTGGACGATGAGGATGTCAGCCGTACTTTTATAAAGTTCTTGGTCAGAAAAAATTATGAAAATTTCCCACCTGAACAAAAGTGCATGTGTGCCGTACCCTTGCTGCTATCCTACATTGTTTGTGTTTAGAAATATTTTCTTTCATATTGCTACCCGGCCGCAATCAAAGAGAATGTACAGCGTAAGTCAGAGCACCTGCCTGCACCATGATAGAAATATGTGTTTTCATATGAAACTGGTGTACACATTCACTGAGTATTTTGTTTTAAAAATAATACATAGGCCCTACTTCAGATGATTTTTATAAGTATATATGAATATATGTGTGTGTGTTTTGAATATATACTTTTTTTATTTGTGTAAACAAGTAATCCTTTTAAGCAAAGAAAACTTTGAATTTATTTACAGAATCTACCCAAATAAATGGCACAGCTTCCTCTCCTTTATTTTTTTTGTATTCCAGTTCATTTATTTTCACGAGGGCCGTTAGGGGCATTTAATGCGTGTGATTATCTCAGCTTTGAAGTGTGAATGTACTTAAAAACTTCAAAAGCTGCCTTTTGCAGGTGGCAGCTTTGAGAAAATTAATGTAGAGGTTATCGAAAAATGTTTCGCAATGTTGGATCGTAGGGGAGATTTTTTTTTTTAAATTTTTTAATGAGGCAAGACTTTGTATGCCTTTGTACAAATGCGTATCCATTTAGTTTTTTTTTTTTTGAGAGAATAGGGAGGAGGTAGCCGATCTTGAGTATTAATATCGACCCTAGGAGAGTGCCGTGAACAGATTTGGGCGGCTCTTAATATCGAGGTCTTGAGAACCGATGAGGACGAAGCGAGTTGAGTACGGAGTATCGTCATAAAGCAAGATCGGAGGGGGGGGGGGGACGGGAGATAACCGAGAAAACCCGCGGAACAGTGGCATCGTTCGGCACGATTCCCACGTGCGAAAATCCGGAAGTGACCCAGCCCGGAAACGAATCCGGTTTAACCCTTGTTGAGAGGCGAAAATAGTATAACCATTGCGCCGTGAAGGGTAGGTATTTACGGTGTTCGTGCATTCGTGAAATGATTCAGTTTCAGTGATTGCCTGAAAGTAATTCTGGTCGTAATTTTGTAATTCCCGGGGCCGGACCGCTGTAATCCTCTTAACTCGTATTTCCCACGCTGCTGTTATGTCATATTTCAGGGACTTCATCACAACTGCTAAAATTTTACACCGTAGACTCTTGCAATTTGAGCAGTGGCGTGAATAACATGCGTTTCATACAGGAGAATTGCTTAGTGGCCAATCAGTAGATAATTATCATATTTATATATAATGGTAGCCTTTCGATTCATACATATAAATGATTACAATTAACAGTGGAAATAAGTTTTTTTTTCGGCAAAATCAGTAGCCGTTTCTAAAAGTTCCTGGAGTTTTATTCATTACGAGCACTGTCACCAACTTCATAGAAATTCTTCCTCGCTGTTTCCCTCATTGCTGTTGCTGCAAATTTTAAGAATAAGCATTATTACACACAGTACATTCATAGTTACTCCAAATTTTCTGAATCCCTGCTAAAGTTCTACTTCCATGATATTCCTCCGCCTCATGCAAACAACAGCTTAACTAAGTCTAGAAAATTACACCAAAGGGACAATGTACCGCATTCGTGCTCACTCAGTTTAATAATAGTTTGCATAGGAACTATTTATTACAGGTATTACTAACATACATATTTTCTCTCAGTTTTTTTCAGTAATTATATAAATTAAATCGTATAATTTACAAATAAAATACAAGTTGAAGTACACTTTATTTAAAATAAATTGGGGACACGGCCGTTTATTTTGCGTGAATACGTCTACGTTGACGCGCTCGGACGCCTTGATGTTTATTTTACGTTCCCGGCACCGCTTCACTCGACCATATGGGGTTTAATGGGTACATCTGGATCGCTTTTGAGACGCTCTTTAGTAGATGAGGAATGAGAGAGCTGGAGCACGAGCACTAAAATCGGCAATTCCCAGTAAAAGTAAAGGAGAAAACTAACATATCTATTTCCTGCTATTTTCATCGAAAGAACAAGAAAAAAAAAAAAAAAAAAAACTCAAAAGCTAAAATCAAGTAAATTTTTCGATTTCAAACAACTTTTTCATTTTTCCTAGAAACGTTGATTTATCAAGTGAGCACTCTAAATCAGTCAAATTTAAGCTATAAACAAGCAAAATAAGTCAAAATAAAATTAAAGGTTATCTTCTAATGTTTTATAGATTATATTCGAAGCTCTACTTACTTTTTTAAAACTTCTATCTTCTAAAAGTCGTCACCCATTTCATGAAGTACGTATTTTTTGTCAATGTTTTCTAAGAACAATAATAGTAAGTTTTCTAGATTTAGATGAAATTTGAAAACTAATTCTCTGAGTGCGTCAGAAGCATTATCTAATTTATAGGAAGGTTTATTTGAAATATCATCACATTTTAAAAGTTTGTCGTACTGCATGGTATTACAGGCGTTTTCATTTTTATTTATAAAGAAAGACATTTGTTAAGAGGAAACGTTGATTGCACAGATTAAAAATGACTCACAAATCCTACACAAATAAAAATTTACACTAGGAAAAAAATCTCATTCTGGTTTAACAAAATTATTTTTTATTCGATTAAACAACTTAACTATGGATCTAAAAATGTCTATTTTAACTATCGAAACAATTTATTGTTTCCATAAAGTCGTTTACATCCTCCATATATTAATTTTAAAAATTTACATATCTTCAGCAGTAGTTTCATTCAAATAAATTGAAGTTAGATTCCTTTGACTAATTAGAACAAAATTACAAATTGTTCCTACTTCAAAATCTTTGTTAAACCTTACACGAATTTTTATGTTTGTTTTATCTTTATTAACAGTTGTTTTTCTATAAAAACAATTAATATCAAATAAAGGTCTTCGTCCCAAAAATGAATAACAATTGATATCACCTTCAGTGTTTACAGTTGGTTTATAATAAATTTAATTATTTCTATGTAGAGTATCTAGTTTTGAATTTGAATTTCTAAAATCATTATAAGCAAGAAAAATTTTATCACAAAGGCCATTTTCAATATCTAGAGTCCAATTTTCTTTAGAAAATATCTCATTTCTACCATTCTTAGAATACGTATTTCTTACATTACAGTGATCAAACATAGAAGCATTTACATACTGTTCAACACGATTGTTTCTATTAACTCGAAAGCCTACAATTACAAAATCAGGCATATCAAATTGTAAATTATTAATCTGACCTCTTATATCAAAATTAGAAACAGTTGCTCCAGCAGGAACTTATTTTTCTAAAAATTGCCAATAATTAAAACTAATAGGTATTTTTGGATGTTTGTATAATTTTTTCTTTAATTGCAATGGCTGTGTTAATACGTATTTAACAACTGGCCGCATAATTTCTAATTTCTGAATAACAATTTTTCCTTGGGTCAGCATAATTTTTCCTTGCGTTCGTAGTTTCATAAACATATAAACAAAATTTTTCAGATTAATTACAAAAAAAAGTCATTTTATAACCCTCTTTCCAGTAAATTTCATTGATATCTCGAATAAAACCAAACAGATATCTCAGTGGATAGGTTATTTCATTTGTTTTATCACTGTGAACAGATTTTACATGATATTTATTATCAACACCGGTAAATTCTAAATAATTTCGCTCACTTGGGGATCTTAACAAAATATTAATCATTGTTGAAGTTAAACCTAGGTTAAAAACAGACTCAATAGTATGTCCATGTTTTGAGAGTTCTACTCTAGAAAAATGGAAAGTAAGAAGTTAGTACAAACATCAATATTGTTTAATTTTGCATATTTATCCTCATATCCTTCTTTATCTCTCTTTAGTAGCCTAAATTGCTCAGAAACATAAGCATAATTTGGGAAAGACAATCCATCACCTATAGGAATATCAAATTCAATTCTATTGTTGTAAACATTTAAATTTCTCCTAGTTTGATCAGTTGGAGGAAAAGTTTGTATTTCAAAACTCTCGATACTTTTATAACTCATTTATAAGTGTGCGTGTGTGTGTGTGTGTGTGTATATATATATATATATATATATATATATATATATATATATATATATATATATATTTGTGAATGAAAGGTAGTTATTTTGTCTTTTTTTTTCATAACCTTCTTCATGATTCTTTTTATGTTTTGAATTTTTCAATGAGTAATTTAACCCAAGAAATATATATATATATAAATGAAATATTAATCCACGGAAATTTCTTGGGTTAAATTACTCATTGAAAAATTCAAAACATAAAAAGAATCATGAAGAAGGTTATGAAAAAAAAAGACAAAATAACTACCTTTCATTCACAAATCACGAAATATTGGTAAAAAAAAAAAAAAAAAAAAAGTAGAACAAGTAAGTGAAGAAAATATAAATTTAATAACCACATTAGTTCGAATTGCAGCAAAAAAAAATTGAGATAATCCAACTACTCCTGAAGAAACATCATTTGAAAGAGAATTATTTGTCAAAGTTAGGTCTCCAAATTTGGGTCTAATATCTCTGAAAGACTCAACTATTAGTTTTGGAAAATATATTTCTGTAGATATTAATAACATTAAAGAAAAATACGTTTCATGAGGAGGACATAATTATATATTGGTGATACAAAAGTTAATATAGATGGTGATATTATATTTGTCAAAGATAATGAATACGAATAAACAGTAGGACTTTCTAAATTGTTTACAAAAAATAGCTCAGAAGAACTTGACATTAACAATGTTAATGATCTTAAAAATTATACAGAAATTACCAGTACTGTATTTCAAAAATATATTCCTAATAAGAAAATGTATAATCCAAGTTCAAGTGTTGGTTGGAAGTATAATAATATAATTAGATAAATTTATGAAAAATATATAAAAGATTCAAGTTCAAGATCAATACCAAACACACGAGAAAGAATGATCTCTCTAAGAACTCCTAGATCTGGAGAAGGTATAAATGCAATAATCTACCAAAAGAAGGATGGACGATGTTAGAAAATTGGTTGAAAGATTATTAGTTATTCATGGTGAAGAAAATACTGGAATGAAAAATTATTACAATGATAAAGTAAACATATAGAATATGCTAAACAATAATTTTTCTGATTTTGATGTTAATAATCCAAAAGGAAATCAATATCTTATAAGCCTTTTCAAATGTGATTTCTCATTCTTTTTGGAATTCTGCACATCATGAAAAAGGTATAATAAATTGGGCATTAAATAATTTACATTTCCCTGAAATGCATTTGCCAGGGTATAATTATTGTGGACCATTTACAAAATCGAATGAAAGATTGGGAAGAGGCGACACAGGAATAAATGAATTATTTGAAGCATCTAAATATAACGATATTACTTATAGAGAACATAAAGATTTAGAATCTAGGCATGAAGCTGATAAAATTATACAAAGAGAAGCGAAGGAGGTTATGTTAGATTAACACACTCCAATCAGTGAACAAATTGCATCTGCAGCTCTTGCTTCTACTATGTTTACAAAAATAAAATTAGGATGGGGTATTAAAATTTATTAATTACTTATATATTTTTTAACTTATAAATGAAGTTAACAAATATACCATTCGATATACCCATTGATAAATTAAGAGATTTGGTTATAGATAGTTTTTTAACAAAGGAACAACTTGAGAGAAAAAATAAAAAATGAAATGATGGCAAAGGTTCCAAATTAACTTTGTCAATACCAACAATAAAAAAAATACTAAAAGAAAAATCTGGAAGCGGTTTACATCATGGAGGTTTTTTTGCCATTTTAGATTCCAGTTTTAGCTGCACTCGGTGCTTTAGCTGGCGGAGTTAGCTCAATTTACAATTCTGTTGAAAAAATTAGAAAAATAAAAACGAATAAGAAGAACAAAAGATACATAATTCTTCAGCAATAGATAATAAATCAGGAAGTGGTTTAGTTGAAAAAAGGGGTAGACCAAAAAAAATAATACATCCCCATTATCTATTATTGTTATTAAAAATATGTAAAATTATTAAATATTAAAAATTTCAGAAGTGTTTATATGATTGATGAATTACTAAAAATAATGCACAAAAATGAATGTGCAGTGGTTAATTTTGACATTTCATCAAATGGTGGTACTCATTGGGTTTGTTATTTTAAAGAAAATATTGATGTTTACTATTTTGATTCATTTGGATGCAATATTCCTACTAATTTAACTAATTACTTCAAGAATATAAATGTTTATTACAATGATAATGGAATTCAGAATTATAATTCAGTTATCTGTGGACATTTATGTTTAATTGTGTTACATCTTTTTTCGAAAGAATTAAAGTTTAATTATATAATTTCTATGTTATTAAATGACAGATATATTTGGGAAACCATTAATCAAATCGTTACATAAAAGCTTAAACAATAATGCTAATGAATTAAAAACATTTGTAGATTCGAAATGCAATATTATTGTTTCTGCTTTACATGATTAAATAAGTAAAGTTTTTGTTTATACAACAGATTATGTATCTCTTCAAAATCGTAGAATTAATAATATGGCAGATCTTATAGATGGAAAAAATGCAGTCAATAAAAGTAACATTGTTTAACATACATAAAATGCATTCAACATTTGCTCATTGTTTGTTCGTTCATTGTTCATTTGTTCAACATTCGTTCATACATAATTTGTTCATTCGTTCATTCATTGTTCATATGTTCAACGCACATTTCACCTATGTTGAGATGTATTTCTAAAAAATTAGAAAACTTTTACGGGCTAGGGACCTACCAAGTAGGTTGTTACACCGGTTGTCCAGCCTCGAATTTTGACACCACCAAGACTCCATTTGGAGAACTCCCAATATCACCACCGGCTAGCTCTTTTTTAATTTATTTTTATTTTTTTTAGTGGTGAAGTTGGAAGTTTTTATTATTTAATTTTTTTATTTGTTACCCCTTCTTATGTGGCGTTGGCTCCTTACACAATATGAGACATCCCAGCTATACATCTGTTTTGTTGGAGTTTTAGAGTTTTTAGCAATCAATTGCATCTACTGCTTGTATTTTATATGAGCATAAGCAAGGTTTTTTGACTCAAGTGTTGAATGATTGGGTGATTATCTAATAGTGTAAATATGGGTGCATCATATTCACAATAATAAATTATCTGCTCAGACCGGGGGTCGAACCCATGACCTTTGCATTTTAAGTCAAACACATTGTCAATGAGCCATGTTGGCAAGACAGTAGCAGCACTGAGTTGTAAGCTACAAGTGGCGAGCTACAGCGAGTGATTATCTTCTTTATCGCAATTCACTCACCAAGTGTATCACAACTACTGCCCCGAGCTCGCCCAAGGTCGACAAGTGAAGCCATTTTCAGATCGAGACCAACTCGAGAATGTCACTGCAAGGGAGTCGTAACTGTGCAGTCATGAGCGCAGCCAAGGTCGACGAGTTATTATCGAGAGTCGTGCTAAGTGTTAACTCTGAGTCATGAAGATGGCAACACTGTTCAATAAACTTCCATCCTGTTACCTGTAGAGGTGAACACAGTCAGGAAAGCTTTAATCTGTCTAAACTATGTTGCAGCACTGTCAGAGAGATTTCATCTGTCGCAACTAGGTTGCAGCATGTTTGCTGAAGCAGATAAAATAATTCTCGCCCAATAAGTGCAACTTTTCAGTTTAAAAAAATAAGCCATATTTTCATTAAATGTTTTGGATATTACAAGAAAGTAATTATGTAACTGAATATATTTTGATTTATTTAAACTTTTCGAGCAGACATACAATTTATTGAAATATAACCAGCCATTCTTATAAATAAAATTAATAATTAAATTGGTTTCTCTCCATCCACTAGATCCAACTATAACTGCTCTCATACTGTCAGCAAAAGTTCGCCATTATTTTGATTTCCAACATTTTCTTCGGAAATTAAAACACCAATACCCCAATCGACTTTTTTCATTTATAACAATGAGTTTTTCGCTGAAATAATAATAAATTGTTTAAGTTGACAAATAATACTTCTATACTAAATAAGAAGCTTCACTGTTATATAATTAAACAAGATAAATCAATTCCATTGATTAGTTTTTATACAGAATTTGTGGCCTCTAATACAGACGATGATACTGTAACACCAATTGAAAAATTGAGTGCCATGGTTGATAAAAATTAAAATATCACTCTTCCTAAAGGACAGTACAATGTTGAATATTTAAAAGAAACTATAAATTCAATTGATCAATTTTCAACAAATAACATTGAATTGACAACAGACAATGTGAAAAAAAAAAACAGAATTTCAGTTAAATCTAAGTTTAATATTAAATCTGATGACTGATTATCTAATTTTCTTGGATTTGAAAGAAATACGGCTATTGAAAAAGACAAAATTGCTACAGGCAGTAAATTACCTCCTTTTGATCCATTAAAAAGAATAAATATTCATTGTAATTTGGTATATTGTATGTTCATAAAATATGATGAATCTAATCACTTAGAAACTCATATATTTGGTAGTTTTGCACCAAAAACGATGTTTGGTTTTAGGGTTTCAATTGTCCATTAGCTCGCATATCCGATTTTTTATCAAATTATTAACGAACGTTTTAACTATATTGTTTTAGAAATTAGAGATGAAAATGGTAAAATAATTGATTTTGACGGTGCTGTTAAGGATATTATTTTGGAAATTAAAGATGTTTTAAATATAATTTGTTTAAGTTCAGTGGTTGGCTCACCAACCGCGCTGAATTATTCAACTCTCATTACTAAAATTACAAATTTGGATATCCATATGGTTATGTATCTATTTTATTTTCTTACAGAATCCTTTTGTCATCACAATGACTTAATGCTATTTTATTAACTTCGACTGTATACATTTCATGTTTCTCACTCCTTACTAATCAATTGTTCTATATTGTTTTTTTTTCCATGAAACAAACAATTTGTACAGTCATCAAATGTTATTCTCTTATTAACTACACATTTCTTTACACCTTTTGATCTTTTGTTTTCTCTATCCTCAACTTTATAAGCATACATTTAAGCTCTTCAACCAATGGATTCTTTCAGTATTTTCTCATAAATTTATCTTTCAACTTAACTAAAACTTTCTTATTTATTTGAGGTATATAATATATATTATCTTTTGGGTAATCACATGTATAAAATTCTTATATTATCGACTTCATATCTTCATAAAAATGTTCTGTTATTAAGTTATTAATGTAGGACTTGGTATCTTGACAGCATAATTCAATGTTATCACCATATTTTGGTTTCATTACTTTATAATGGAAATCATACATTAATTCTTTGATATGTTTAAAATTGACATGCCAACATAAATAGGCAGATTGAATTTTACATTTGTCTGGTTTATAAGTAAGGCTGCAAGATTCTCGTTAAAAATGGTGCTTCTTTTGAAATTTGCTTTTGCTACTAATTTTACACATTTTCCTGCATCTGATATTAATCTCATATCTACTCTATTTCTTATATTTTACATTGTTTTACCAAGTACAGAATTATTCATCAGCTTATAAAAATCTTTTTCCAAAATTGTTTTTTTTTTTTTTGTATTAGTTCTCATCTATGAATTTAAATTTATGTACTTTCTTAACCAATCAGACTGATTCAACTTTAATATTCCATGTATTTTTGTAAGCTTTAGCAGATTATTTAGACACTGTTTCAAATTGCGATAGTGTATAACATACTTTGGTTTATTAAGTAAAGTTGTTAATAATTTATACTGATTTGTTCATGGAACGACTGTATTTTCCGGATATAATGGAAGATCTTTATGTAATTTATGTAGTAGATCTTGTGGATATTCTAAATCTACTTCTGAAACATAACTATGATCAGAATCATCCTTAAGATTTAATATATAATTTTGCCAAAAAATCTAATATAAATTCTAGATAGTGAACCCATTCGAAACTACAATATTGTAATTATTAAAACATTGCCCAACCATATAAATTATTCACATTGAGATAAGCTAAATAGTTAGACTCTTGATTATTATTAATATCATGTAAATATAAAATTATGGTATTTCCATATATCTTACAGCATTGTGAAATTCCACCTGTAATTCCTTTTTCTACCATAAAATTTAATGGTTGCTTAGTTATTATTAACATTGCATCCCACGATACTTCTGTTGCTGTAAAATAGCATGGTGGATCTAAATCATATTCATTTATACATGTTTCCCTAAAATTTTCAAATACATCTGCTAATAGTAACACATCACTACTTTTTAAGTATAAATCATGATATTCACCAAGGTTCTTCATGTTAAATTGATCCCATAAACATTTTGCATGAATATAATCATCGACAGTTATATCAGATTTAATTAATTTAGTGTAAAATTTACTTTTTGGTGTAAGTTCTATTTCTTCAAATTTTTTTTCCAACTGTCCATATAATCATATGGATAAACACCTTTTCTAATTACTCAATCTACCTGATATTTTGGAAAATGTTTTGTGTATGTTTAATTTGATCCTTACTTAAATTAGATGGTGATTTATCTGAACTGCTGGCCATAAATTTAAATTTGTCTATAAATCTCATTTTTAAATTTTCTGTTGCTTTCCCAAAAGTAATAAAATCTTCTTCATTATTTGCTATTAAATTTATTTCTTTTTCCTCATATCCTAGCTCTTTTAATAAATAAATGTGCATCATATCCAGCTAAGTTATGAAAATAAATTGGGACAAGACTGGGTAATTTTAATTGTAGATTACAATTATTACATACTGGGTTAATGAATTTTACAGCTATATGATCATGGTGATGTACTTTTTTTTATCTACCTTCGTATATTCACATGCACATACAGTACATATTTTAGATATATTATATAACACTTTTTCTCCTTTTGTAAGTTGCTTCATTTCGCTAGTATATTTCACTAATCTCTTCTACTTCCCTTTCCACTGAATGTATAAACATCTTACCTGTATTTGGAACTCGATATACAACTGGTGGTTTATAATCACCATAACTAGATACAGTATAATAACAAAAACCAGATGTTTCATGTAACTGATATTTCATTGTATATGATCCATCATTCAACTTTATATCAATGGAATTAATTTTTTTATCAGTAAGTTTACATTTTCCTTTAAGTACCTTGCAGACCATTAGTAATATCATACACTGTTAAAACTGGATATTTTTTGATTAGTTTAATTTTATATATTTCTTTTGGATTTGGTTTAGTTGTTGATATTTTCTTTAAAATCGATTCAAAATCTGCACATAATGCAAAAGGAGCATTCATTGTATGTTTGCAGTTTTTTAAAAATATTTGCTCTCCTTCCAAAGGTATACTGATTCTTACTTCGTTTTTATAGCAGTCATCTGTATGTTTATTTAATTTTTCTTGAGATGTGAAAACTTAAATACACATATCACATATATAAGTTTTACCATATTTTTTAGTTTTTGTGCAGAAAGCAAGCTCGATAAATCTTTTGCCCAACAGTAATGTGAGTTTCTATCTCCTTTGAAATAATGTATATTTATATTTTTATCCTTTTTGTGTTTTGTAAGTTTTAGTGGATATACTGTGGACTTACCTTCAATAGAGTATACATTTATAGACGTACCAATTTGATTTTCTATTTTTGGTATATCATAAATTTTAATATAATATTCATATTTATCTATTACTTAATCGACATTAAGCCCCACACTTTTATATTTAGTTACTCTATTCGAATAATTGTCTGCTGGAAACAATGCAGACTTGATTGCCCCAAGAAAATATTTTTGATATTCATTTTCCACATTAATACATGTTTTTTTTTTACTCTTAATCTCTTTTGGTAGTTCAATATATAATGCTCCATTTAAAGGATTATACTTATTTATAGCTAATTGTATTCCAAGTATTCTATCTAATTTCCAATCTGACTCTTTTTTTTCAAATTCAGGTAATTGTGTAAGTAATTCTTGTTTTATAATTTTGTAAATCCTCTCAATTTCTCCATTGTTCAATATTGTATAGTTTTGTGAATGAAATGTAAATAATTCTACTTGGTTTGTCTCTAACTTGCGATAATTGGCATGAAATTTAATGTTAGTTTTCACCCCTCTAAATGTTCTAAGATGATCATGTATTACCTCAAAAATCTCATGCTTTACTGAAGTTAAAAAGTGATAAGGGTGTACTAAATTAAAGGAATTCTCAATGTTATAAATTTATATTGTATCATTCAAAGCTGTATTAACTCTGTAAGTTTTATTTGTTCTTCTATTCTTTCTGTTAATAAATAAATTGTTATAGAATGGAAATATTTCTTTTTATTATTTTTTCTTATTAGGATATAATTCCTTGATATTAGCATCAGCCAATGGTAAATTTGTAAAATTATTCTTTGTTAACCATTCTGTTATCTACTTACTTTTATTTCTAGGCTTTACAAATACGTTATTAGAGAATGGGAATATTTCTTCTGATTCATTTCTATCCTTTGAATATCGTTCTTTGACATTGGCATATGAAAATGGTAAATTTGTAAAGTTTATTTTTTTTCTTCATTTACAATAAATTGCATAATAGCTGTAATTAACTAAGCTTTCCTTAGATTCTACCAATTTATAATTTTAAATTCTTTAGCTAAAAATGTTAACTCCTGCACTCTCCTCCCGCTCATCTCAACTGCTAGATTGTTCGCTGGCATTTTTGATTGTTTATTTAAAAGAGAACATTTTTTAAGTTATATTTTTTTACTGCAATTTGGTACATTGATTTTCACCCAAGAATAATATAAAAATAACCAATTGGGTTGAATAAAGCACTGTTTTATTTATTGTTATTATTGAGAACAATGTTTTTAATTATTTAACATCCTATTTTGATAATATTTCTTTGAATATTGACTTTTTTTTTTTTACATTTTGTTGTATGTTTGTTTATAGTAGCTTTATGGTGATAAAATGAATCGATAGATTTATTCTCATTACGTACTATACATGTCTTTGTTGAATAATCGTTATGGCAAATTTAATTTGTATTGTGCAATTTAATATTTTTATGCTTTTTGAGTTATAGAGTAGAAACATATTTTCCACATTCATATAATAATTTCTCTTTATTTAAATCATAATGATTTCTGGCATATTCGTCGGAACATTGTTTACAGTTGTGATTAAGCATATATTTTGTGTGTTTATGCAATGGAAAACTTTCTATGTTTAATACTTCACCGCATTATTTACATTGCTTGTATATGTTATAATTTTCTGTTTCGAGCATTGATTTCATTTTATTTATAAAGAAATAAATTTACTAAAATAAAAAAAATTAAATTTTTCTTTTTTCTTTAATACTCTTTTTTCTTTATAACTAAAACAAAATGGAATCCCTCATCAAGAAGTTAAACAATTCATATGAATTTTGAATGTAGACTAAAGTTTCGGAACTGAAATACCAAGCTGCATCCCCCGAATTTTTTATCGGATTTTCTGGATTGCTTCCCGCTATGGTGGCAAATTTTAATACGTATTCAGGTCAGTAAGATACTTTTACGTTACCTCAGGTGTAAAATGCTTGTGATACATGTCATATTTAGGAAGCAACTAAACACGTCATTGTATGGGGTGATTTTTCAATGGTTTGATTAAAAAAGTCTGAAGAAACCGCGAATAGACTATACACTTTTAACGCTTTGCAGGAGAGAAGTGAAGATGGTATGAAAAGCGGGAGAAACATCATATAAGTCAAATATGTTGGAAGGGTGCGGGCGTAAGAGAGAAACCGATAGCTGCTCTATGCAGTGCTGCAGTCCTACATCGCAACATCAGCAGGGTGATTCCAAGCCATTTACAGTCCATTTCCAAGGACAAATATAAATTTTCTGCTTGGGATGAATTCTCATAACAGGACATTGATGACATTTCGGAATTTCGTAATTTATTTTCGCTGCGACATGAGAACACACATACATTTGTCGTGAAATTTTACTGATTGAAACGGCAAATCGAAACTGTTTGCAGCCATTTCGCGGTTACTTTAAACTTTAAACGAAATTTTCAATTCCAATATATTCAACCGCCTTGTGATTACAGCACTTAAACAAGACTATAGTCTGTTCACGGTATAATGAGCACTCTTGAATGCCCTGCTTAAGATCTATTAGTATGCACGTTACGTATTCTTCCGCCTTATGTAAAATTAACATTGGCATGGAGTAGTAGGGTATAGCCGAAGCTGTTGCAGGGTCCAGGGTCCAGATCCGGATCCAAGGCCGTCGTGTTGCATCCGGCCTTCCTGCTCTATCAATCCGGTAACGCGTCCACCATCTTGGATTCTAACAATTTGCTAGCCAGTATGCCACCATCTTTGTAGCCAGTACGCCGTCATCTTGATACTCACTTTAGTTCGACTGCCATCTTTGTAGCCAGTATGCCACCATATTGTTACTCGCATTAGATTGACTAGTATTTTTGTAGCCAGTATGCTGCCATCTTGTCACTCACTTTCGTTCGATTGCCATATTGTTAACCAGTAAGTCACTTTTTCATGCTCTTGCATTCCGAAGGTTTTCTCCGAGTGCTCCCACTTTTTTCTTTTTTGCATTATTTCTTTCTTCTTTTCTTTCTCTTTCTTCCCTTCCTTCTCCCTTCTTCTTTCCTTGCTCTCATATTCTCTCTTCTTCTCTCCTTTTTCATTCTCTCTTCTTATTTGTTTACATCGGCTGTTACAGGAGGCCACCATATTTGTTGCTGGAGGCTGCTATCTTTGTTACTGGAAGCCGCCATTGTTTTACATTTACATGGAGGCTGCCATCTTGGTTTTTTCGTTTGTAATTAGTTCCCCCCATTAGTTATGGCTATGGCCACTAGGAGCGCCTCATATTGGTTCTGGCTTTAGCCCATAGGAGTGCTGGTGTCGCTCTCATAAGATTAGTCGAACGGCCGTCATATAGGTTCTGGAATTGGCTGCCGGGGGCACTGTTGTTTTAGGAACTCAAAATACCATCCGGAATAGTGCGGGATCGAACTGCGACGTGCGTTGGGACACAAGTATATAAGTAGTATATAGCTTGCAGCCACATAAATAATATCATGTTTCTCATTTAACACATTACAATTTTATTTTTTACAGTATAATTTTTAATGTATTATATTTACGTATCAATATTTTTTAATTCTATATACAAATCGATTATTTTTTAGTTTATATATATTTTATATAATTTTTATTTCTTATACAATTTTTAAAGTATTTTGAAACAATAATTTTTTATTACCATATTTTTCATTTTAAATTTTTAGTTAATTTGGTTTCACTTAACTAAATATTGTTTAGATTTAACTTATATAATTAATTAAATATATATTTTTTATTATATATTTATTTTCTTTTATTTCTTATTATTTTGGTTTGACTTACTTATTTAAGATTTTAATCATATGCTTTTATTTTTAAGTATTTTTTATTAAACTTTAAAGTGTATCGAGTGATGAGTCTATGGATTCGTATTTGTTAGGTTGATAAGAATCTGTCATCAGAATATGACTACGTGACTATATCAAGTGCAATTTTGGATTTTTTATAAGCACATATAAAACTGTTTTAGTAAAATAAATTCAAGAGTTTTATATTATGAATGTTGATTATTCACACCTTCTCGATTATTGTATATATATAGTATTTAATATCCCAGAATTAAATATGTAGGGACTTTTGTGTTGAACTTAGAAAAACATATATTTCTTCTCCTATTTAATGCTTGCAAATTGTCTCCAACACACCATTCCATAATCAAACTGTTCAGTATCCACTTTGCTTAAACTGAGATAACCTTACCTTACTTCTCCTAACCTAACTTTACTTAACCTAACATAATTTAATACAATCGTCTTGTAAGAACTCTGAATATATATTTTTTATTTCGCTCGACATTCAACCGTCACACTCTAGTCATCGCCAGACCCCTCTTCGCCTCCCCTTCTTCCAGCCTTACTTAACAGCCATATCGAATTGTACTGAATACCAAAACATAAACAGTACCTTTCACCATGCCATTAGCTTGCCTCATTAGTGATATTAACAATACAGTTCCATATCCCCCACCGTACCTCAGACTTACTGATCCATAATAACAGTCAACTGTATTGACTGCCATTTCAACTCATCTAACTTTGCCAGTTACGCATATAAACAAGCCATATCAGCTGCCGAACCAATCAAACATTCCAGCCAAGCTATCATAAGATAAATACTGATAATTTAACCATCTACGACATCCTTATCGTCTTAATTCCCATAAAACCATCCCGCTCATACTAACCAACCATACCAGCTAAGCATTCTGCCCTTTCATTCTAACTACATAAAAAAATAATTACACAATTAAACCCTTCTACTCACACCATCTAAGCTATAATTTCTCATTCTGCCAAAATAACCGAACATGTGATCAGGTCATACCAATCAACACAACCAAAAAAAAAAAAAAACTAACTTTATAACCAAGTATACTTGTATGCGTTCCTCCCCATGTCAGGACTCTGAATATATTTTATTAATTTCGCCATCCACTAAACGTAACTTGACCTAATCTAACCACCACACTCTATAGTCATGTGTTCGTTAGAAATTGGGATAATTTAATAGTATATTTTTAAAAAATATTATGAAAATGTGTACCTATGGAGCTATGAAGCAATTGAGCTATGAAGCTATGGAGCTATGGAACTATGGAGCTATGGGTGTGTCCATGAGCTAAATCTGAGCGAAGATAACACTAGGACGAAATATATTTTCACATTAAAAAACCTTATTCACTGGCAACGTTGATTAGTTAGCTGCTATCGTAGACCACTTCAAAACGAGTACTATAGCCCTCCTACGACATGCACTCGCATAAATGTTGATTTAAACTGAATTAATAAGTGTTTCGGAGAAGCAGATACACATATTACTATGAATTTATACAAAAATTTATTCACATATACATATATTCAATAGATATATCACCGCATTCTTTTGCAGAATATCTGCTCTACTAACCAAGACCAGACTAAAAATTTACTCATACCTCAAACTAGAAGTAAAGTATACCACAGTTCAGACATCTTGGATAAACCATTGCTAGATTTAAAATCACAACGCCACCTCCATTTTTGACCAAGGACCAATGACCTTGTAAATGTCAAGAGCAAGTCTGTACCTGCACGGTAACTGGAGTCTGTACGTGCTTGCTGGCCGTTTTCGCACCTGGCGGTATCAGATAGCCCTAGTCAGCACATAGCAGGTCTGGACCTGCATGGTGTCTGGTAAATAAAGAGAATGAGTCAGCAGGCTTCACAGACTAGTACAAGCCTGCTACTTGACCCTTTAAAGGCCCTCCCCAGAAGCAACGACTTCCGGCAACTTCCTGAAAACCTGATCACTACTTCCGGTAAAAAGAAACGGAAATAAAATTAAAACATTAATTGTCTTTCGAAATAGCAAATAAAATAAATAATCATGTTTTAAAGTAAAATAAAATAATTATATAATCATGTAAATAAATAAATAAGTTGAAATTAACATATTTAGATCATAACCAGTTATCTCAGAATTCATATAAGTATGCCATAGAATAAAAATTTTTTTTTAAAAATCTTTGGTTTGCTGGTTTATAAAATAAAAATATTACACGGTTTTAACAAAAGGACTCTTCGTACAGAGCGTTCTCTCAATCTGACAGGCATTTTGAACATGGCGATAACCCGATTGCAGAATCGGAACTGGAGACAACCAGTTAGCGATATCGAAGGCAGGCATTCATATTCACAGCATAAGAAGCGAAAGCTGCGAAATCAATCTTAGCTTCCTCCGATACTAAGGTATCAATCAGTTTGCTCTATATGAAAATTCTCCCATCACTCGGAAAAACATCGTCCGAAATTTTCTAATTTCGATACAGAAAATTAATGTTTTTTTTATGGTTCCGGGCTTCGAACTCAGGTCCCTCCGACATGCACCACGTCTGTAAATTGCTTCAATTTTTTTTTTAATTTTCATATACACTTCTAGTCCACTACACTTCTGATACGGAGGTTTGATTTCCGCTACGGGGTTCGAGTCCTAGAAAATGAAAATTTTGGAAATTTCTATTTTATTGTAACGCATACACTTATGAGAGCTGTTCTGTGGATGTGACCTCGCCAACGTCCCTCGCCCAGCTTACGTGATACACTCGCTACAGCGCAACTGACGACGAGTAATGACGTAATCGTGTAGATATTTATTTATTTGTAGATATAAAAAAATATTTAAAAAATCTAAGAACATATCACATTAACCTCACACACATCCTAGCACTCAAAACATCAAACCCTACCCTCACCTACCCACCTTCCAATACTACACAACAAAGAAAAATTACAAAAATATTTTTAAAAAATTTACCAAAAATTATAACTCCAGCATGTCTGCAATGGTATCATCGCCATCAGACACCCGCCAAACAAACCACCTGATTATACCAATCATCCATACCAATATAAATGCTGAGCACCACACCTCATACGTACCAAACTATGAATATAATAATTTGAAAAAAAAAAATTAATGTATGAATATTACTAAAAATGTTTTCAAAACTCAGGTCGCTAGTCGAATTGTGAACCTATTATCTTAATTTGATTCCTATATCCGGTGCCTAAAACTTATATGTTCCGTTTATTATACATTCCTAAAAGCGGTCTCCGAAACACTGAGCAAAAATTGCGAAATTTTAACTTAAACGGAGAAAAAATATTTCAGTGTTTCAGGGTCTCAAACCCAGAACCCTCACGCCTAGCCGGTAGATATTGCTTAGGCATTTATAACGAGTGTACCCAATCAGCCAGAAGTTCGCACACGAACCTCGCTAATAAGCTTCGAAAACTCACGTTATTAATGCAATAGCAAACCACTTATATTACCCTGATCCCCGTATCCGATAGTTAACACCGTCGTTTCGCCTTTATTATAAGTTCCAATAATATTCAGCGAACAATTGGAAAAAAATTGCGCATTTTCTAAGTCCGATAAAAAAATTAATATTTTTATCTGTGGAGCTATGGAGCTATGGAGAAAAGAAAAAAAAAATTATCTATGTCCTTATGTTATAACTTTTGTCATATTAGCTGTATTCTTGAAGAAAAATCGTGAAAATGGTCAAATACCCCATTTTTAAAGCTTTCCTATGCAGTTTCTTACGCTGCAAGAGAAAAGTACAAAGATACGGGCCTAGTTTAATCTGTGGGTTTTTATCGCGTGTGATAAAACTTCTATATTATAGATCTAATATGCACAGTACAGCGTTACGGCGGAAACACTGCACGCCCTGCGCGTAGGAGCGATAAGGAGCTAGGCGTGTGAGAAACTGGCGCCCGTATCGCTCCCTCGCTTCTTGACCGTGGAAACGCAGCTACATATACCCCTTAAGAGTCGCTTGAACTACATTCCAGAGTGTTTTAAATACACGTTATCCCACGAAACTATTGAACGTCTGTCCAATGTGCTGATCTACGAAATAAACACACATTTCTGACAAGTGCTTCGGAGTTCTTTCAAAAGGTTACGCACGCTAGAAGCACCATTTCAGAGCATTCTAAAACTGATAAAACCGACTTTTCCAAAGCGCTCTAGCTGTAAAAATATACCCGTCAGATACGTACAGAACTACTCAACGGCCCTGCACCGAACCTTTCCATAGACTTCCCATCAACAAAATAATAGCGTCTCTCCTGAAAGTCCTGTAGGTACACGCAATGCGACTAGATCACTGCACCCCACTTCAGAGCCCTACGCTTAGCGACGATGGCGAACTTGTTGCGCGTGGCAATGTCGCCCTTATTTCTCCCGCGCTTCTCGCCCTCAAACGAGTAAAAAAAATGTAATTGTAAAGGGCTTCTTAACGTCCCCTGGTTTTATGCTGGAAAGCTTAGCAGGGGACGGTTTACAGGCTAACTTATACCCTAACTTAAATTAAGACTCATTCCTTCTCCTGGGATTCGAAACCAGAGCCTCCCACACCCCAGATCGGTGGCCCACCAGCCAACTGCGTCATGAGGGGTCGGCACGAGTGAAAAAGTTTGTACGGTAAACATCAGGATGGAGACAGAACTGTGCGGTTCCAGTGGGCTCCAAACCTCTCGTTGCAGAGTCGGTGTTCAGTCAAGACTACGGGTCATTGCGTGGCTCTTCAACCGTCGTACGGCGACGGCCCCGAGCTCACGATGTGTGTCAAGTTGGCCACTGCATTTAGGAAGTTCTAATTCCAAATATTGTTCTATGTTGTGCTCAGTTTGTGCTAATGTTTGCCCAAGTTGCAGAATTTGTGCTGGTCAAATATGCCAAATATTCCACTTTTTATTTCGGTGGCCAACTTGACATCAAGTTAGCCACTAATGGAAATAATGGTTTCTCGCGAATCACTCATATGCTAATAATTAGTGCTCTATTTGTGCTGCCTATAATAACCTAACCTAACAAATTGAGCACTAATTATTGGCATCTGAGTGATTGACGAGAAACAATTATTTCCATGAGCGGTGGCTAACTTGACGTCAAGTTGGCCATTGAAATAAAAAGTGGGATATTTGGCATATTTGACCAGCACAAAATCTGAAATTTGGGTACAAATTAGCCCAAATTGAGCACAAAATGTAACATTATTTTGAATTTGAAATTCCGTAATGCGGTGAGCAGCTTGCCACTTGTGAGCTCAGGTGGGAGAGACTACCTCAGCGATCACGTCCAGAAGATGCCCCTAGGTGAGACAAAGACCCTTCACAGACGTCAGCCGAGCAGTAAATGAGGAAAACTTGGGCGGAAATAAAAAAAAAAAAGATTTCGGTTGGCGAAAAGGAGGGTGAAACGGCGAGCTTAGCGAAAATTGGGAGACGGGCCTGGATGATGGCGCCGAAAAGAGAGCGCTGGGGGTGAAACGGGGCAGTAAGAAAAGCGAGGAAGGTAGGGCGCAGAGATTACGCGCACTCTGGCCCGGAGAGGCGCGGACGGCGTAGGGCGTAGGGTCTGCAGGAAACAGGCCATTACTGGGGCCGGCACAGTGCTGCTGGCTAATCTACTGGAAGTGTTCGGCCGCCTCACGTGGCGCGGGGGTCACCTACAACTCTTGCCTCGGCCCGCAGCGCCAGGGGACCTCGCCTCTAACACACACACACACACGTCCAGATTGACACATCCTCTCCAGCTTGGATTTCCATCTACTTCCCCATACAGGCTATTCACGGTTAAAGGCTGTTCCCAATAAAGTGAGCGCTTTTGAAATCAACCTTAGATAAAAGCCACTGCTCCTACCTGCGTATATTCTAACGGGCGCGCTAAGCGGCGTATGCCCAGCAAAGTTGGTAACGATGCCCATTTGTGACAACTTAAATGATTTCTCCCGCTTAGTTTTCTTAATGGATACAATTATAAAAATTAGCAGAATTTTTTTTTAAATATTAGCGTTTATAACACTAATACAGTTTCACTTGACCGACGCATGGATAAAGTGATGAGGCACACGGATGTGTTAACTTTACATAACGCGAAAGAGTGCATAACGTTGATGCAAGAAGATCTCAAGCAGGCCTTTCAAAAGTGATCAGTTTACCGTGAACAGTTTATAACTAAACACTTTTAAAAGCATTGTATGTATAATACTTCTAGGCCTATTTGGTATCATTCCACCATATGTTAAATTATGCGTTGCATGACTACCTCACTTTATTTATGCTCCAGTCAAGCAAAACTATACGAAATTAAGAATTGAGGTATGTGAAAATTGTGCCAATTTTTACTTTTATCTGTATGAAACTGACAGAATATTTTTTAAAATTAATTTGCCGGTCAGAAATGTGAAAATTGCTTTTTAAATACAACTTTAAAATATAGCACTACATTTCGTTGTAAAATGGGAGCGCGACAGCCAATATGACCGTTGAAGTTCATGTTGTTTAGGTCAGTGATTTGTTTTCACAGGTTCATTTCAAAAGTTGTTAGTTTACCGTGAACAATCTATAACTTAATTTCCAGACTCAGTATTAAAAAACAAAATTTTTTTAAAGCACAGGAACTGCTTTGGGAGACTAATGGATAGGGGTAGTGAAATTTCGCGAAATGATTTTAAGTCAAGTTATATTTCAAAATAGTGTAGCATCGTTTACCTGTATTGATTGGTTTAGTTACTTTTTAACACGTGTTAACTGTCTGCACACGAATCACGTAGAAGCCATCCCGATGTTGCTGAATTCTGAGTGGCCTGGTTAAATAAGAAAACCCCTTCTCAAGCAGACAGCAACAAATGGCAGTAGACAAACTGCTGCTGGGTGCTTATAGTGTTGAAGTGTACGGTGTACTCATATTTTTTCGAGAAAAATCACTAGCTCTGCTAATGGACCTGGAGCTTCAATTACGTTGCACGTGTGTTTGAAAACACGCGTTTCCCCCACGAAAGTGCTAAACGAGCGTCCAGTGTGGTAATCTGCTTTCTGTTCTCTTGACGTATGCCGCGAGGAATTCCTTACAGCTGGGAAGAAACGGTTTCTTACGTTAACAGACAGACCAATCAGAATGTGATACAGAGGGACCCTTCGTAGCTCTAAGGAAATTCAGAACAGAATAATGCTAACATTGCGCACAGCCTCAATAGATGTGCGTCCAACTTGCTGATCGACGAAAAGCACACACAATTCAGACGAGTGGTGTAGCATGCTTTCAAAATATAATGCATGTTATAAAAGCCATTTCAGAGCACCCAAACGTAAGCTAAAAAAGCTTTTTTCAGAGAGGTGTAACTCAAAACATGTGCGTTAGGTATATAAAAAAACTCAAGGGCAATGCATTGAACCTTGCCACAGACTTTCCAGTAATAAAATGTTAAGGTTATAGCTTTAGTTAAGTTGCTTTATGCAGCACATCCTGGCAGCTAATGAGTGCGTTATTATCGCCCTTATGGCTCCCTTTCTTCTGCGGCTTAGTTAATAAAATAGCCTCAGGTAGCAGATTGCCTTAAAGGCATTCAAATGCCAAATTTTCGAAAAAATTTCACATATATTATGTACGGGATATTTTTTGAATAACATGTCGAAATTTAAACCACAGCATCTTGGGACTATTTTTTTTTTAAGTTTATCTAGTACTTTTAATTTCAATTTGAATTTAAGCAATACAACGCAGAGAGTAGATGTAAATACCTACGTGCAAACAAGTTGCATATCTCGAAGGCGAATGGAACTGGTGCACCATGAGGAGAGCGTCTGCACATAGGACACCGTACACTCGAGGTACTTGGGCGCCGCTAGTGGTTGCTCGTTAGTACACGTATGTCAAACTGCTTGAACAACACGACGCTATCAATTGAGCATATGCTGTTCACGGTAAAATGAGCTCTTTCAAAGCCCTGCTTAAGATCTACTTGTATGCACGTTGTATATTATTCCGCATTATGTAAAATTAACATTGCTATGGGCCTGATAACTTTATTCAAACGTCGGTCAAGTGAAACTGTGAGATTATTAGGAAAACAAATACTTTACTAATCTGTTCAATTTTACACTCCAATGCATTAAAACAACTTTAAGCGAAATAAATAATTTAAGTTATCTGCAATGATTACTTACAACTTTTTATTTCACGTTATTTTATGGAACAATTTTCCCTCCATCGTTACCAACTTTAAAGGGCGCATGTCGTTCATTGCGCCCTTTAAAATATGTGCAGATAGGAGCAGTGAAATAGTTCTATGGTTGATTTCAAAAGTGCTCACATTATCGTGAACAGCCTATCAGGCTGCCACAAGTGGTTTCTTTTATTTATCGCAACGCATGCCAATTCAGTTCGCCTTCTTCGTATGCAATTTGTGTTCAAGCAGGTACTTACATCTGAGGACTCCCTTCGTTGTTTTGCCTAACTCCAACTTAAATTTAAAAAACATAATGACCTATCCAAAAATTATAATACAAAGGTTTATGTAATTTTGTTTGTATTAGTTCAGAGATGGAGATGTTTGAATTTCGACGTGTTATTAATAAACACTTTGAATGTAAGCATGTTTCAAATGCATTTTGTGTGTGTTTTTTCTTGTAGGTTCGTATACTTTTTTTCCACGGTGTATCAAACTACTGCATCAAAATGCTATAAAATTTGTATTTTAAATATCTATTCCAAATCTTTTGCTCTAAAAAGTGTTAAACTAAGGATCGAAACATGTTACTTTGAATAAGTTATTAAGCGGAAATCATTCAGTTTGCCAGTTTGTCAGTTTTTGTGTTTATCAGTTTATTCAGTTAAGTCGATCACAAAGGTGGAGTGCAGTGAAGGAGGCGGCTCCTAACGTCGAGGTCTTTACAGCCGACGAGGGTGAATGAAGTGAGGTGAATATGGAACAGCGCCGGAATGCAAGGGCAGGGCACATGCGAGATCCCCGAGAAATCACAAAAATTATAAAGTTGGCTGACGTTTTGAATAAAAATTTCTGCAAAAGATCCGAGCATCTGTAAAACAAATACAGTGTGGATTACCGGGAACGTATTGTTAAAGGCTGTTCACGATAAAGTGAGCACTTTTGAAATCAACTTTAGAAAAAAGTCACTGTCCTACCTGCGTATATTTTAACAGGCGCACTGAGTGACGTTTGCCCAGTAAAGTTGGTAACGATAGATGGAAAGTAGTTCCATATCTTAATGTCGAATAGGAAGTGTTAGGTTACCATATGGATAACTTAAATTATTTCTTTCGCTTTATGTTTTTCAATGCATCTAAGTGTAAAAATAACCATATTTGTGAAATATTTACTTTCTAATAATTTAACATTTTCACCTGACCTACGCATGAAGCGAGTGATGAGGCCCATGGCAATGTTAATTTTACATAAGGCGGAAGAATACACTACGTGTATACAAATAGATCTTAAGCAGGACTTTCGAAAGTGCTCATTTTACCGTGAACAGCCTATAATTTCTAATCAAATCAGTTTTGTGTAGGCTACTGCTGTCATCATTCTTGTTTGCTGCATATCAAGGTACGTTCACAAGCAAATGTTTCCTCTTCTTTTTCTAAACGAAAGATAAACCTGTCCAAACATACTGCGCTTAAGCAAGTAAAGAAACAACGACGTTACATTACAGGTTTATTTTTGTCTAAATAGGTGCAGATGCTGCATTTCATTCGGTCATAAAAGATTTTGTATAAGTAGAAAATTAAATGTGGTAATTTCTGAATTTTTTAACTGCCGAACGTATGATCCACTTTTTAAGAGCATCTTGCATGTGTAAAATGATTCGGTCTCCAATGCGATAAAGAATTCTTAGTCACATTTAGATTTTCCGTGCATAATGATTCCATTTGAAATCGGAGTTATAAAATGTTGGTGCCACTTCAAACTTGTAGTTCAGAATTTTAACATTTCAAAATTCGCTTTCAGCTATTATAACTGTTTTACCGTACCACGCATCACTCAATAATATTTTTAAAATTGCCACAAAATTTTTTTCCACTGGCATTTAAAATTAAAATTAGGATATTAATGGCAATGTTTTCCAAAGTCCAGTCATCTGTTTGTAAGTATATTTTAAATATATCGAAACATTCGCAAATGTAATCCAGCTAAACTAACGCAAAATCAGGAGCAGTATGAATGTAGAAAATTTTACACAGCTAAATTTCACTTGAGTTAAATGTGTCAGCAAATTATTATGTTTACGTTAAGTATTTCCTGCACAAATCAACGCTTAAATTGTTAGCGTCCTCTTGTTAAGTTACACCAACCAGAAAACCAATATTGTACTGAAAGAAAACATAACTTCAAGGCTTGTTTGTTTAAAACGCCAGGCTATTATGGAAATATTTATATATCAGAATTCTGAGTAAAGCATGAATACGTATATCATATTTAAATATGCTATAGGTAAGGTTAGTTTAGCGTACAAGTACTCTGATTATGCTGTTGGCATAAAGCTGGGAAGTCAATAATACAAATAAAAAATACAGATATAAAGTTATCTACATTGTCACTTACCTATTGCGTTTGCTTATATTAATAGTTTTTTAAATATATATACATTAGCGTTATTTTGATAAAAGAAAAGCTTAGGGTAGAATTATTATTAGTGCGGTATGTAAATAATTTTCAGTACAAAACATATCCATGTGAGTTTCTTTTGAGAGCAGAAAAAGGCAGTCAAACAAATAAGTTATTAGAACGAGTAATTTATTTATGAAGAGAAGTATTCTTAAAAAAAAAAAGACCTACAGTTGTGTTTGTTCTACTTTGGTTCATTCTGGGAAATCACGTGTAAAAAAACAAAGTATATACTAGTCTTGAAAGAAATGATCATATATATATATATATGCATTTTTCCGTACACTGTTTTTATCACAAAAGGAAAAATAATACTCATTCTTTCCCTCCTATATGCGTCACTCTTCTTCAGACCTAGAGGACGAAAACTAATCTTGACAAATATCATCCTCTCCTATCTGCCTCTTCATCTCTCCTAAGCTGCTTTCCGTAATTACGGTTCCGTGTCAAATATTCAGCAAAGCTTATAGCCCTGTGCGAACATGTTGGTTTTTTTTTTCACTGTGCGAAATATTGCTTCACATTCGTTTAGCGTGAATTTTTTCCTTCATGTTACATCTGTACAAAAAAAAGTTGGGATTTCCCTTACAACATCTAGAAAGACAGAAGTAAAATCCTACCTAGCAAACTCAAGTCCGCTGTAAGGCTACAGACCTATATTCTACGCAAGTGTGTAAGTTGCACTAAAATACATTAAAAACGAAATTGTGAAAGAGTTAGGTAATTTCAAAATAATTATGTCACAGTCGTAGATTAAGCGCATTAGAATAGATTAGCCCAAGAAATTTGTTTTAGTTTTTTCCAAAGCTGTTGTTTATTTTGCGATGTATGATACACATATTAGTATTATTCTTATATTAACTACATTCATTTATACTGACTTATTAAAAAATGTAATTTTACGTGTTTTTTTTTTTATTTCTGGTGTTATAATTGAGGGTATATTTTGATATGTATTTGTTGAAAACCGGACTATGGCTAAACTGTACGTGAGTAAATAAATAAATTAATTAATTAAAGCATCACTGCGATTTAGGTTTTTTGGTACTGTTTAGGACGAACCAACCCCGTGAGTGCCTGTACGTTAGTTGTCGAAATTGAAATAAATAAAAATATTTGGTGCCTACTGTTGGAACCTGCAAACTGAAAAGATATACTGTCACGAAGTAAAATTTTTTGTCTTTACATGTTTATCAAAATACTAAACATTTTCTTTCCCACGCATGTGATAAATATTGTGCAATACTGATGCATGGAACATATATTTATGCAAACTTTTTTTCCCCATTTTCCGTTAATATTCTCACTTATAGCGTTCTATATAAATATAATACTATGATTATATTTTACCTCACTAAACAGCAACACAAGTATTTCGAGTCGTCCATCTGAACTGCATTATATTGAGAACTAAGTATCTACAGGCAAGATCACATTTAGAAATTCAGTTACTATGGTATTAATTTAAACACGCTTAAGTGAAGTCGGCTTTAACGTAAGTATTGAGGCGTATGCAGCAGATATGAATTACTTCTGATACGTACCATAGCCCCCACCGAGATAAAACAAGCATTTCTCATTAAGAATTTTGTATGGAAATAATGAGTAGGCCTTCTGTAGGGTTATATTCATTACAATTATTAGTAACCAGAGATCATGGGTTTCCATTCCTGCTAAGTGAACTGGTAGAGTTCTCTTCCAAATGATCTTTGAACCCCATTACAAACAATATGCTTCTGCAATTCACCATAGACACTAGAAAAAATTATCTCTATTATTTCTTCACGCTTGTGTATTCTTTGCTTTTGCGGGCAGTAATGTAGTGGATTCTTGTGGTGAGTATAACAGACTAGGGGTTAGCCTGTGACCTTTTTTATTGTATTGTCATGGGGCTAGGAAAGTTATCATGTTAAAAAATTTTGGTTTTCATACAAAAACTGAAAAAAAAATGCATAGATATATGTAGGTACTAATGAAATGATGTGAAATTAACTCAACATTGAAGGGACTGCGGTCCCATTTAATATTTCTCTATCCTCTGAGCCACTGCGGCCCCACTTAACATAGTTCTATCCACTGAGCCACTAAGGCCCCACGTGGAATCACTCTGTCCATTGACCCCTAAGCCCCCACTTGATATAGTTCTATCCACTGAGGCCACATTTGGAATATCTCTATCCACTGAGCAACTAAGGCCCCAATTGGAATCGCTCTATCCACTGAGCAAATGCGGTCCTACTTGGAATCTCTCTATCCAATGAGCCACTAAGGCCCCATTTAATATATATATGTATATATCAATCCAATTGGCCACTCTGGCCCCACTTGATATAGTTCTATCCATTTAGCCACTGCGGTCACACTTAACATGGTTCTATCCACTGAGCCACTGAGGCCCCACTTGGAATCGCTCTATCCACTGAGCCACTGCGACCCCACTTGGAATCTGTCTATCCACTGAGCTACTAGGGTCCCATTTGATATATATCTATCCACTTGGCCACTGTGGCCCCACTTGATATAGTTCTATCCACTAAGCCACTGCGGCCCCACTTAAGATACTTCTAGCCACTGGGGCCCCACTTGGAATCGCTCTATACATTGAGTCACTATGGCCCCACTTATTTAACTCAACATTAAAGCGAGACATTTAAAGTAAACAAAAATGATAATTCATTACCTTCATATCTCTATGCGATATTCTCTGTGCATTAATAAAAAACTTTTCATGAGGAAAAAGTAATTAAAAAATGAGTTTTAAGGGTGAAATTTAATGCTTGAGTAATCTGATCTTGCTGAAATTCGAACCTGACCTATATTTTACCCTGATAATTCGCTCTGCAAATTTTGAAGAAATTCTGTTAAGTTTCAAGGTACTTAGAGGCATCAAAGACGGACAGACAGAGAGACAGAGATCGTCTACTTATTATATAGGATACTACTACATAGGAAGTTCATTAATATTCATATGGCGCAAAAAAAATCATGCAACTTGAAAAATACTTAGCACACAGTGAATGACAACGGCCATGTGCTATATGTCACACATACAAGTAGGCAGAATTTATGCACGAGACACGAGTAGTGGGATTATGGCGAGTTGTGGCCAAGGGTGCGAGGCGTCGGAGGTGGAGCCTCCATTTTGTTACGTCACCCGACCGCCTATTTGGATGTCATTGACCTTTTACCCCTGACCCGTATGACCTTTGACATTGACCTTAACCTTGATCCCAAGGACCTTTGACCCAATAACTACTGAATAGAACCTTTTAAAATTCCAAAAAACTCTGGAAATATTTATTATTAAAAATTATAAAAAATGTTTAAAAAATTACTAAAAGGAACCTCAGAAATGACCCTTTTTTATTTTTTTGGAAATGCTGACAGGGAACTGCGACTCCAGTGATTGAGATCAATGACTCCGAGCCAAGTAACCGGTATCAGGACATATGACATCTACCCTTGACCTTTTACCTTTGACCTTGAAAATGCAAAATGCAAGATAATCTTAAAACATCACAATAAAATTTAAAAATCGATAAAAATTTTATGAAAAATTCATTATTAAAAATTTAAATTAAAGAATCGTTTATAAAATTAAAATAATTAAAAATTATGTTTATAATACTTTATTTTAAAATGTTCTTAATGTAAAAAGCTTTAACACCGTTATCCATGTTTCCCTTTTTCCCTCGGAATTTCCCTTTTTAACAAAAAAATTTCCTTTGAAATTTTATAAGAAATTTTATTATAAAACGTACATTTCCTGAGGTCTCCCCCACGCCACCAATTACTCACCTCTGTTCGAATCCAGCAGACGACTGACTCCCTCGCACCCACTCCCCTCACCATTACTCATTCTGCCATCATGATTTTTTCGTTTGCCATTTGTTTACATGCTACTGGAGGCAGCCATGTTTGTTTATATGATACTGGAGGCAGCCATATTTGTTTACATGCTACTGGAGGCAGCCATATTTGTTTACATGCAACTGGAGGCAGCCATATTTGTTTACATGCTTCTGGAGGCATCCATATTTGTTTATATTTTATTGGAGGCCGCCATATTTATTTTTTCGTTCGTAATTTGTTTATAAATTCCTGGAGGCCGCCATCTGGGTAGGCGATCGCCAACTTAGGTGACGACATTTGCAACTTTTCCATCCCATGTTTAAAAAAAAGTTTTTTTTCGAATAAATGGTATAGCTACATGCATGATGCATGACTGACTACATGTTTAATTTATTAAATATTTTTAATGCATAATGTTGATAGTTAAAACTTAAAGGCCAGCAGCAGGAAACGACACACAAAAATTAAGAAAAACGAATAATTTTATAATAATTATTTATTATTATAATGTAAATACATTTTCAGATGAAAGCACTTCAACACATCATCTGATATAATCCCGATCCTTGAGTGCTTTTATGATCGAAACCACCTCTTTCATGGTCGAGTAATCCCTACGCAAATATTTTAGCCTGTCTACAAGTTTGTTGGGATCTTCCGTAAACATATCGTCAGTATACTCGATGTCTTCTGCTTTCTTCACATCACTTGTCGAAGGAAACTCGGGGAAATGTGTGGGACCGTCGAGGGAATAATCATCGTCTTCAACACTATAACTATCGTCATAGTCATCATCAATGCTGTCTTTATGATCGCCTTCACTTCCTGCTGCATCCTCAATATCTAGTTTACTTTTCTGTGCAGCAGGATTTGTATGTTCATCAGTATTTAGAGCTGATGACATTTTATTTTGTAGTTTTTCAACTAACATACGGATCGCCAAGCAAGATGTTACTCTACCCATACGCATTCATGCTGAAGATGAAGCTATCTCCCACGAATCGCCAAATGGAAGCCTATTTCCGAATATAGTGCGCTGCATCATCGCGGGACCATCGGGTTGTGGCAAGACACGCGTCCTACTGACCCTGCTGGAAGAAGAGAACGGCCTTCGGTTCGAGAATGTGTACCTATACTCCAAATCACTTCAGCAACCGAAATACCAGCGACTGGCACGAGTACTGCAAGCTGTGGATGGCGTGGGTTATTTCCCATGCAGCGATAACGAAGCCAACGTACCTCCGAGCGAAGCACTGCGAAACTCGATATTTGTTTTCGACGACATTGCCTGCGAGAAACAAACTTGCGTTCAATAATACTTTAGCAAGGGTCGACACGCGAACGTTGACTGTGTGTACCTCGGCCAGACTTATTCGCGCATACCCAAACAACTGCCTCACGACAATGCAAACATGTTGGTGCTGTTTCGCATGGACGATACGGATTTACGTCATGTTTACGATGATCCTGTTAGTACGGACATACCTATTTAAGATTTTAAAGATATGTTTGCCTTGTGCTGTAAAGAGAAATATGGATTTTTGACGATAGCTAAGGACAGTCCGCTACATAGGAGAAGGTACAGGCGTGGGTTCGATCAGTTCATCGCTGTCTGTCGAGAGGGTTCGTCTACTGGGAACCAGCAAGTGATATCATCAATACCTCCTGCTACATACGTGGGTACCGTTTCCGTAGACGTAAATGACGCCACAGTTAATGCTAAAGTCGGAATGAGTGCAGTGCAATCGGTTTGTGCAGATGGTACACTTGCAAGATGTTCTTGTGAAGTTGAAAAACTATAAAATAAAATGCCATCAGCTCTAAATACTGATGAACATACAACTCCTGCTACACAGAAAAGTAAACTAGATATTGAGGATGCAGCAGGAAGTGAAGGCGATCATAAAGACAGCATTTATGATGACTATGACGATAGTTATAGTGTTGAAGACGATGATTATTCCCTCGACGGTCCCACACATTTCCCCAACGAGTTTCCTTCGACAAGAGATGGGAAGAAGACAGAAGACATCGAGTATACTGACGATATGTTTACGGAAGTTCCCAACAAACTTGTAGACAGGCTAAAATATTTGCTTGATAGGCAACAATTCGGGGATTACTCGACCATGAAAGAGGTGGTGTCGATCATAAGGGCACTTAAGAATCGGGGTTATATCAGATGATGTGATGAAGTGCTTTCTTCTGAAAATGTATTTACAATATAATAATAAATTATTATAATAAAATTGTTAGTTTTTCTTCATTTTTGTGTGTCGTACCATGCTGTCGGTCATGAAGTTTTCAATAACAACAATACATATTAAAAACATTCAATAAATTAAACATGTTGTCAGTCGTTCATCATATATGTAGCTATACCATTTATTCGAAAAATGTATATTTTTTAGACATAGGATGGAAAATTGCAAAAGTCGTCACCTACTTAACTGCCAGTCGCCTACCAAGATGGCGGCCTCCAGGAATTTATAAACAAATGACGAAAGAAAAAACAAATATGGTGGCCTCCAGTAAAATATAAACAAATATGGCTGCCTCTAGTAGCATGTAAACAGAGATGGCTGCTTTCAGTAGCATGTAAACAAAGATGGCTGCCTCCAGTAGCATGTAAACAAATAGCGAACAAAAAAATTAATATGGTGGAATTTGTATTGGTGAGGGGAATGGGTGCGAGGGTGTCAGTCGTCTGCTGGATTCGAACAGAGGAGAGTAATTGGTGGTGTGGGGGGAGACCTCAGGAAATTTAAGTTTTATAGTTAATTTTCTTAATAAATCTTTTAAAGAAATTTTTTAGGGAAAAAGGGCAATTTCGAGGGGAAAAGGGAAAAATGACGACCATTGTTAAAGGCCTTTTTAATTGAGGAATTTTTAAAATAAAATTTAAAAAGATTAATTTTTAAAGATTTAAAAATAATTTTTTGAAATAAAAAATTCTTCGTGCATTTTTTAATATATTTTTTATTTTTTTTGTGATTTTTAAAGTTTTTTTTTTTTGCATTTTCAATGTCAAAGGTCAAAGATCAATGCCAAAGGTCAGAGGTCCTGATCCCGGTCACCTGGCTCGGAGTCACTGGTTCCAGTCACTGGAGTCGCTGATCCCTGTTAGCATTTCTGGAAAAATGGGTCATTTCTGTGGAACCTTTAAATAATTTTTAATATTACATTTTTTCGAAATTTTTTTAAAAATAGTTTAATTTTTTTAAAATTTTTTGAGGATTTGTTGGAATTTCTAACGGTTTTTCTAGTGGTTTTAGGCGTCTAAGGTCCTCGGGGTCTAGGTCTAGGCCAAAGGTCATACGGGCCAGGGGTTAAAGGTCATTGACATCTAAGACGGCGGTCGGGTGACGTAACAAGATGGAGGCTCCCCGGGTCCGGCTCCGACGCCCCATGCCCTTGGCCACAACTCCCCATAATCGTACTACTGACACTTGCTTAGAATACTTCATAATGCTGATTACTGAAGGCACTGAAACATATTTGAACGTTTTATATGCATTTCCTGATTCTGAAACCTTGCGAAATGAATAACACCACGCGTGTTTTCCACTGTGAGTGAATTGTTGCCGTGTTTTTCCTGTTCGACTGGTAATCACGTTGTGTGTGTACAGCTGCTCCCGTTGCTTCCCAATAACACACTGCACTTCCTCCTCAAATCAATTCTGTGAAAGGAAGAGGGAAGTAAAGACCTCTCTCTCTCTCACACACACACACGCACACACCGAGTATTTCTTAACTTGGTTTTACAGCTCACTGAAACATCACGACTGCCATCTGCTTACACTTATCATTTTTGCTCCTTTTGAATACGTCTAAAGACAGACTCCATTTACATGAAATATTATGTACCTTGTAAACGTCCTAATTAATGTAAAATTTCGTCTATTCCTAGTTTCATTGCAAAAAAAAACGGTGGAAATTCACTAAATTAGTCAAAAGAAGATAGCCCAAGAAAGTTAATTATGACGGTGAATAGTAATTGCAAAATGTCACAAATTCTGAAGTAATGTCTGTCTTACTTATTGAAAGAGTTTGAACTTCTCTTCATTTGAACGGAGAAAATTATTTCAATTAAGATCTCAAAATAATATTTGGTTGCAGTAACAATATTACCTATATGCCACAAACAAAACTTAGCAATAATTGACTACAATTTTTTTGTGTAGTAAATAACAAACGATTAAGGCATAATTGTGCGTTATGCCATTGAGAAAACGGAAAACCACTTTTTGAAGTTGTTGATAATATTTTCTTTTCATTGTGATTTTAACAATAACCTTGCACGTCTAAATATGATTCCTGCTATACTTTTTAAAATAAAATCTGTAGGCTAAAAGCATGTGTTGAGATTTCTGTGGTATATTTCTAGTTTCTAGTACAAGTACAAATTATAGATTCCTGTATCTCTTCAATTAGTTGGTAATAACACACATCTGAATACACTGAATACCGAGAATTTTTACTTATTTTTAGAAAGTAGACCAATCTTTAATTATATAATAATACGCATATCTAATACTAGTCTTCAGGTACGCTGGGAATATAAACGGTTATCAAGGAATCTGGTTCCCTTCTAAGAAGTTCCTGACGAAACAGTTTTTATATTTAATACATTTTCCTCGTTTATCCCGTCTGCTTAGAAGCGAGCGGCAATAAAGCTTTCAGTATCATTGTCCCGCGGGACCGCAGCATCCTTCTTTATACAGTTTATTCTCGCAAAGTGCTCTTGTCACTCGGGCTCCTTTATTTCCTCCGCAGAAGCGAAAAACGTGTCGCCTTGAGCGCAAAGGCCTCTAGGCCCAGAGATGGAGGACGGAGAATTCCGGCGAGAATCTACTTAGGGTTATGGCGAGTTCACAATCATAACATAGGCACAGAGCGTAGTATGTAACAGTACGGCGAGGAACCTTGTGCGGGAGTGATTCACATTTGAATACTTATACATTTTTTTGTCTGCAAATGAAATTTTGCGATAAGCCTAATGTCAGGTAGCAGTTTTGATAAATAAGATTTTGTCTGTACTTACATACATTAAATGTATTATATTTACACATTTAGTAGGACACTGTGTTGAAAAAGAGACAAGTGATTAAAAATAAAATTGTCATTATCTTTATCTTTAAAAGTCTTTGTTTATGGGATCGCAAAGATTTGGATAGCTTTTAAACATTTTCTGCTAGTACACCGTTACCTTTTCTTTCTTCTTAGGCATAATTGATATACTTCTGACATTTATTCGTTACTACAACATAGCTTAATCCTACATCAAACATTTTCCTCTCTGCTCTGATTGGCTGTTGCCCTATGCGCCTCCATAAGATGTGAAATATTACCAGTCCAATTATGAACTTTGTCAGGAACTCTCAAGCGCACACATTCGCAGTTGTAAATCATCAGGTTTGAAGTCATAGTGTTCACAATTCTTTCGCACAAGATCTATGTTCTATGGCCACAGTTGTGCTTTCAAATTGTGAACCCAGCTTTATAGCTAATTTTAAGAAATGATCAGTTTTGGAAAGTTAGGTGAAAATATTTTGACGTAAACACCAACTGGCATGCTCCCGTTAAGTTGGCAGCGTCAAGGCAGCTACAAAGATAAAGCCATTTCATGTTTTGTAGGCTGTTCACGGAAAATTAGCACTTTTGAAAGCGCTTATTAAGATTTTCTTGTATACATTTACTTCGTGTATTCTTTCACCATATAAAATTAACATTGCCAACGAGCCTGACCAATTTAGTCATGCGTCGATCAATTTAAACTGTGCAATTATTATACAAGTGAATGTATCACATATTTTCTAATTATTATTATATGTGCTTTAAATAGTGAGCAAAATAAATTATTTTAGTGTAAGCAAATATTCAACTATAACTTAGGGGCAGCGGTTGCTCAGTGGTGAATGCGCTCGTTTCCCACCAAGGCGAGCCGGTTTCGATACCCGGCAGGCCCACTCCCGGATTTTCGCATGTGGGAATCGTGCTGGACGATGCCGCTTGCCGACGGGTTTTCCCAGGGCACTCCCGATTCACCCACCCTTACATTCGAGCGCCGCTTAATCCTGGAGTCTCATTTCATGTTCAGGGATGACGGACACCTACGACTCCCGGCTGGAAAACCCGTCACTCGAAGGGTGTCGCCTCGCCCTGGGTCCACCCCCCACGCGAAAATATTTTATTTCCTTCAAACGTAAGTTATGGGACTATTTTTCATGCGTCGTTGCCAACTTCACTGCTCGCAAGATAGTCACTGCGCCAGTTAAAACATATGGGGAAAACCGTGAGCATTCTGTAAATAAGCGTCTGTGGACAGTCACTGCGCCAGTTAAAACATATGGGGAAAACCGTGAGCATTCTGTAAATAAGCGTCTGTGGACAGTCACTGCGCCAGTTAAAAGATATGGGGAAAACCGTGAGCATTCTGTAAATAAGCGTCTGTGGACAGTCACTGCGCCAGTTAAAAGATATGGGGAAAACCGTGAGCATTCTGTAAATAAGCGTCTGTGGACAGTCGCAGACGTGGCCACTGGGCGTGCGCGTGTGAATACGAGCTACTTGTCACAAGCTGTCCGAGGCTAGATTAAAACTGCAAAAACGCTCATTCAAC
Organism: Dryococelus australis; assembly: GCA_029891345.1. Taxonomy (NCBI): domain Eukaryota; kingdom Metazoa; phylum Arthropoda; class Insecta; order Phasmatodea; family Phasmatidae; genus Dryococelus; species Dryococelus australis. Next base: position 33,923,485 of record CM056998.1, on the reverse strand, counting down.
TAAAGGCTGTTCGCAGTATACTGAGCACTTTCGAAAGCCCTACTTGAGATCTACTTGTATGGATACTGTGTATTCTTCCGCCTTGCGTAAAATTTACGCTCCCATGGACATCATTACTGTGTTCGTGCTTCGGGCAAGCGAAACTGTGAGCTTATTATGAAAGTAAATATTTTACAAATTTGCCATTTTTTTACGCTTCGATGCTTTAAAAAAACACAAAGCGAAAGAAAGTAATTACGTTATCACAAATTGTTTCCTAACACTTCTTAATTCAACGTTAAGGAATGGAACTATTTTCCTTCCACCGTTACCAACTTTACTGGGCGTATGTAACTCAGTGCGCCCCTTTAAATATGTGCAGGCGAGGGCAGTGACTTTTTTGTAAGTATTGTTTCAAAAGTGCTCACTTAACGTGTACCGCCTTTAATATCGAATGGTAGGTTAGTTTCAACTATAGAAATACGTATTCACTCACTGTACTAGATTAGTTTAGAAGGTCTCCTTACGTTGGGAAGTTGCGTTGAAAAATGACGGGCTAAACGAACATTAGCAATAATGATGGCCGCCTACAGACGCATGCGCTGTCATCTAGTCCTCGGCGGTCCGCAGACTCTACTTGTTTTAAAGTCGTATTAAAAGAGTGACTATTTAAATTTATGGACAGTGAATAGCAGAGAATAAATGGATAGTTTGGCGCAAGGGAAAGGGAGGCGGAGCTCGTATCTGTTAATGGTCTGTCATTCCGATCGACCAGCGGCCAACATTTAGAATTGTATAAGGGAAAAAGATAATTTTTTTAAGGTAAAAGGGAAATTTTAAGGGTAGAAGGAACATTTTTAGTAATAATGACGGCCAGGAAACTCGAAGTTGTAAATAATTTAAATAATTGCTTAATAATTTTTAATATTTTAAAAATAATTTTTAATAAGATTTAAAAAAAATGGAAATTTTTGGATTTTTTTTTTGTTTTCTTGTGGTCAAAGTTAAAAGGTTTAAGTTCACCGGATTCCAATATGGCCGTCAGCCGATCGGAATGACAGAGCATGAACAGCTCTGAGCTCCGGCTCCCCATTCCCTTGCGCCAAACTTCCCGTTTATCCTCTACTGTGAATCACTATAGACTTTGTGCGATATCTTCCCCCTTTGTGAAACAAACCTTTGAAAAATCATCTCACGTGGGACGTGTTTGCGTATTTCCAAAATGTATAATGTATCACAATGGTTTTATTCTTGAGTTAAATAAAATGATATTATTTTTTGTAAAATTTGAACATTTATTTATATTTCATCTAGAAATTATAATATTTCATTTATAATCAAAATGAAAAGAAAAACAGAGCAATAGCAAATTGCACAAAACTAAAGAAATATAAAAATGTCACGTCAATAGTTTAAACGTAGTCCAATTAGAGATAACAGGTTCATTTGGAAAATCCTGAAATAATCTGCCAAATTTGCCCAAATGACAATACAAACCGGAAACTTTCAGCTTTGGGTATTTGACGTTCGGCAAAAATAGCATGCGTTCTTATTATTAAACATACTCCGAGTCCGGGGTATTGTTCGAGGTGACATGTAAAGTCCGGATTTTAAAATTTGTTATACGAAATGTGCAGTTCTTAGGTTTCCTACACGCGTAGAACAAAACGCTGTGTTTCTTTGAACTGACGACACGATCCAGCCATCACCATCGAGTCTCGGTGGCGATGAACCAGTCTAGAATATTAAATGTAATTTATGTTTTATAAAGTAGAGAGCAGCACATGCTTCAGAGTTGTCAAGAATAGACAGTAGATACACATGTTAGACGCGGAGGAGAGTGAATGGAGTACATATTATTGCGGAATTTTCGCAAACTGATGTAACTCTAGCATTTAATATTCAAATTTTTTTTTTATTTATTTATTTATTTATTTATTTTTTTTTTTTTTTAGGTGAAGAGTCAAGGGTTCTGAGACCTCAGTCCTGCTCTCCTGGCTCAGAGTCAGAGATACGCCTCTCCTGCTCTGGGAAAAACGGGATTTTTTTATGACGAAAGGTAAATTTTGAAGGAAAAAAAAAGAGAAAATTTTGAGGATTTTTGGGGGGGAAATTTAGACGAATTAGAGGGAAAAATGGGAAATGTTGAGGGAAAAGGGGAAATTTCATCATGGCGGCCTGCCCGCACCTGGCTCTTATCTCTCTTCTCATTGTCCCCAACTGAATCAAACACTACTAAATGCTGTTCACTATAAAGTGAGCACTTTTGTAACAAACCATAGAAAAAGGTCACTGCCCCTGCATGTATATATTTAAATGGTCGCACTGAGTGACATTCGCCCAGTAAGGTTGGTAACGATGGAAGGAAAGTAGTTACGTATCTTAACGTCAAACAAAAAGTGTTAGGTAACAATTTGTGATAACTTAAATATTTATTTAGATTTATATTTTTGTAATGTATCGAAGTGTAGAAATGAGCAGATTTGTAAAATGCTTACTTTCCTAATAATTTAAGAATTTCACTAGAGCGACGCATGAATAAAGTGACGAGGCCTATGGCAATGTTAATTTTACGTAAGAGGGAAGAATATGCAACGAGCAATCAAGTAGATCCTAAGCAGGACTTTAAAAAGTACTCATTTTACCGTGAAAAGCCTATACTCACTAGTTACAATGAACGTCTGCGTCCTTCTTTGTAGTATGTTCTGATATTTAGAGCGCTCGAGGCTGTGTAGCTTCGCAAAGCCTCTGTCATCTCTTTTGTAACAAGTCGCTCTTCCAATTCCAACCAGAAGTGAAATGGGGCACGACCATCGGAGCGGCCCTCTAACCTGATGATTGCGTGCTTAGCACCGATACGTTGGCTGCATGCGATCCTCCACGACGCGGGGCCGCGGTTCACGCAGTGGATAGAGCACCCGCGTCTCACCAGGCCGAAGAGTGTTCGATTCCCGGCAGGGTTGCTCCCGCACGCGGGAATCTTACCGGAAGACACCACTGGTCGGCTAGTCTTCTCCGGGATCTCCCGTTTATCCCACCCTTGCGTTCCGGCGCCGCTCCCTACTCACCTCACTTCACGCTCATCGGTTCTCGAGACCTCGTGGCCAACAAGAACGTCCGAAATCGGTCCACTCCACAAAGCCGTCGCGGTTCACGGTAACATGAGCACTTTTGAAAGCCCTGCTTAAGGTCTACTCGTGTGTATGTTGTGTATTCTTCCGCCTTGTGTAAAAATAACATTTTCATGGCTCTCATCACTTTATTCACGCGCCGGTCCAGTGAAACTGTGTAATTATTAGAAATGTAAATATTTTACAAATCTACTTATTTCTACACTTCGATATGTTAAAAAAACATGAAGTGGAAGAAATGATTTAATTTAAGAAAAATTGTTCCCTTGGCACTTTTTATTCAACGTAAAAATATGGAACTACTATCCATTTATCGTTATCAACTTTACTGGGCGCATCTCACTTAGAGCGCCCGTTAAAATATATACAGGCAGGAGTGGTGACATTTTTCTAAGGTTGATTTCAAAAGTGCTCAATTTATCGTGAACATATTTTAACTGGGTACGTTGAAATCAACCTTTGGATCATTTTCTTTTTCCGGATTTCCACATATTTCGGCGGACACACTGACCAGCTCCCAATAAATTTGACCGCAATGTGCTATTCCATTTTTTAGTGATGCATTGAATTTTTTTTTCTAGTTGTGTACACTCATGTATATTATTTAATTTAAGTTTTTCTTACACCTTTAAACAAATTGGCATTTTTTAAGTGCATTTAAATTTGTGATGGTGTATTACTCTTAATGTTTTTCATCTATCTCCGTTCTCGTTTCACTTTATGTTGGGTTAAAATTTTCATTCATGCGAAAGAATTTTGTTTTACATTCGCAGCAACTGAGAAATGACATTTGCGAGAAGCAATGGGGGATCCTGCACCATCCAGCTGACTTATGGAAAAAAAATTCCGCAAATGCGTTGCCTGGTCATCCCTCTACACCCACAGCAGCAATGCTGTGATGGTTACAGCACGCAAGATTTCAAGGGGACCGCGATGCGAAAAACGCATCGACCTTGGATCACAGTTCCGGTTGGCTGGAAATGATGTAATTCTTGTTGATATTTGTCGACTAGCCTTGTACCCAGTTGCACGCAGTTGTAGATGTGTTGTTCGTGGGGAGGGGAATCAGGACGTATGTACAGTATACCGCAGGTAGTGTTCGACGTAAGCTAGAGTCGACGGTCATCGCCCTGGTAACCTGGCGGACTTCTAATCGCTGGGGCGGGATCAGCATTTGGCTGACCGCCCAACTTGAGTAAAATTAACATTTCTACAGGTCTGATCACTTTATTCGTGCGTATTTCAAGTGAAACTGTAAAATAATTATAAAATTTAATATTTTACAAATTACCCATTTTTACATTTTGATGCATTAAAAAAAATACAGGAAGCAAGAGAAATATTTTAAGTTATCGAAAATTGTTACCAAACACTTTTTATTCGACATTAAGATATGGAACTACTTTCCCTCCATTGTTACCAACTTTACTGGGCGCATGTCACTCAGTGCGTCCGTTAAATAGTATTCAGGCAATAGCAGTGACATTTTTCTAAGGTTGATTTCGATATTGTTCACTTTATCCTGAACAGCCTTTAGGCCCACTATGGGCCATCACAAGGTTAGGCATGGCAGTGAGGTCTCATCGACCAGATACTCCATTCAACCTGCCCCAGGCTGGAACACCAGAGAATACCTGCCCGTTTTTTTTTTTTTGGCGTAGGTCAGAGCTGGCGTTCGCCTCGGTGACATCAGCAAACATCTCAAACAAGAGAGTCAGTGACATTCCATCGGGCGCGGTCCTTCGGTTAAGCTGAAAGACAGTGCTTCAGCGAGACGATGCTCCCTGTTCCTGAGAACTGCAACGACGGCGACCATCTGCTGCGCTGCAAGAGATGAGTTTCTCCACGAGAGAGTGAACTATACCCATGATGTCAAGTATGAGAATAGGTCTTTAATTGTTTTGAAGGACGATAATTAAGCCTTATTTGTGGGAATTCGGGTGTATTTGAGTAATGATTAGGCTTTTTGGAAGACGAGTAGTCTAGCCACTGTACTACCGCGGCTCCCTGAATGTTATAAACGAACTATTAATCCTTGTTTCTGTGCAAGTTTCACTGCATGTATTTGCGGCTGCGCTGATTTTTGTAGCATAACTGCTGTCAAGTTTTAGGATGCTATATGCTTTCAGAAATGCCTTAGGGAAGTAATATTTTCGTTCTCCCCTGCAGAAATATAGTTTCTAAGTCTCTATCCCCCCTGGCCAAAAAAAAAACATATATGATTTTGGGGGAATGGGTGGTGGAACATAAACTATTAAAAAATTAATGTTTATAGAATTTTTAAAATATTATGTAAAACGCGTAAACCAGATAATTAGGGCATTCATAATTGCACGTATTATGTAATTTCCATAAATTTCTAACAGCGAAGTGCTGACGACTGCTTTTAATAAATATATTTTTACTTACCTCAAGCCTTGGGTGAAGTTCCTTTGTGCTTTAAAAAGAGAATGCAACACCTTTACCCTATATTTGAAAATTGTTCTATTACACGTGGGTATCCTATATGCTGTCACTAATATCCACTGAAGTCAGAACATTTAATCGGTTTTCACTTAATTCTGCGATTTGACACATTTTCTACTTAAATGACTTGCAAGACGATATATACTATACTTCCAGTTGCGTAAGTAAATGCAAAGTTTCTTTTAAACGGTTTCTAACGTTTTTTACACATATCTCATACGTACATACAACCACATCCATAAACCGCATGCACACATACAGCCATACATGTGTGTTTTATATACTTATAGGGAGGTTAAGATAGTAGTTTTTGTCACGAGCTTTATAGCGAAGTTACCAGTGTTAACTAGGTCATCATGTTATCGCCAGAATGAACTAGCCCGTACATCCGATAAGTTAGACACGTAGTTTATACTTATTATTTTTTCGCGAAGTTGGAAATTTTTCTCTGGTGTTACGTTTCGAGTTCATAGAATAAAATAAATAATGAATAGCCCAAGAACCCTTTTAACATATTTGCAAAGGAAATCTAATTATAAAAGAAGAGCTATATTCACAGGCAGCAGAAATAAAATATTCCGGACTTAAAATGTGATTAATATTGTAACACCTACCTCGCGACGGTTTTTTTTTTTCTGAAACAGCTATCTTGCTTCCACCGTGTTTATGAAACCGTCTTCACAAGAATGAAGATTCGGGAGCCGAGAACGGGCAAAATATTTTATTTCATGTTCCTGTTCCGTCGCGTCACCGTCTTATAGACTCCGTTTATTCCGAATGCGCGGTCGTAAATTTCAGGCGCACCAACTTTACGCAAGGCCTCTCACCGTTTAAAGTTTCCCGGGCGTCGCGCTGCCGCATTCATTTCAACCTTGTTGAATGTAAAACACTCTTGGGAAGTGGAGATGAATAACGTCTTTATGTAGGGCACTTCTGCGAACCTCGCTGCAAATAATACATCTCGTGCGAATGTCGCGTTTATTGTGTCCGACGCCGCAGTTAAAGAATACCGCCTCTTTTTCTGGGTTCAAAGTTAAGAGGAAAAAAAAAAAAAGTGTAGAAGCTGCGCGGATATTATTTTTCCTCTCATTTCAGCCGTACAAATAATTTACATATTAAATACATACCGTGAATTTAAACTTCAAATTTTCGCCAGGAGAAGAGTGTAGAAGTCCTCGTTTTTATTTTAATGAAACTCGTAGATTGCTTACTTTTGTTACTATGAAATTTCCAAGACCTACTGGAAAGTTGTAGGGAAAAAAGAGGTAATAATTCACCATATTAAATTTTTATAAATCCCAACGAAAACACTAAAAAAAAAAGACATACCATAAAAATTAATTGCTGTCTTCGAAAATTCAAAGTTCTGCGCATTAATTGCTTCTTAGTGTAAAAATCAAGCCAGGCTCATCCGTCGCGTCACATACAACATGGTGTTATTGTTATACATAGTTGTTTTAATACAAAACAGAATGCCACTTTTCAGTCTGATTTCCTTATTTTCAGAAACATTGGATTAGTCACAAGAAAAAATATAAAAAGTTAATAAATATTAGAAGTCACTTCATAACTCTGGTCGAAACTATGTATAAACTTATAGCTTAGAATCAAATCTAAATTTTACTTTATAAATGTTAAAAGATAATAGTCCAGATAAATTAATTTCCATAATAAACACTCACTGCAAACTATAGAATTAAAAAAAAGAACTCGCCAAGAAATGAATTATGACTCGAGTGAATTATGATCTCTAACCAAAAAATAAATAAATAAAAACCACTATAAGTTTTGAATATAATTTTCTAGAATCAGGCCATTATTGATGCATAGCTCAAGCTTGTTAAACTAACTTCAATATCTACTTAATTTAACCAAAAATAAATATAATATATCTTTTAATATTATAAATGAACTACGACTCTTCATCGGACTCGTTTTGTGCACCGATAAGTAGATTTTCAAATTACCAATTCACGGAGAAAGAAAACATAATATTTTGACTTTCGGTATTTCCTGGCGTCAAAGGACATACATCTAGATGAGAATTAACGAGGTTGATCCTGGGCATATGACTCCCCTTCGCGACCCTTTATTCTGCACACCCCTAGAGACATATACCAACTAGACAACGTGCTACCATATGTTGCCAGAAATTTCCAGGCTCTCTTCAATATACGGCAGATGCCACTTCTACTGTCTCCTGCATGTTCTCCTAATTTATCCCCTATTGAGCATAGTCACTCTGTAATTAGCTTATCATTCTCTTCCAGCATCTAATACCGATGAACTTTGGACTCGAGTTAAAAGCAGCCTGAGAGGCAATTCCAAGATAACAATCCCAAGGCCTAATTGATTAAAGGCTGTTCACCATAAAATGAGCACTTTTGAAATCAACCTTAGAAAAAGTCACTGCGCCTAACTGCATATATTTTAACGGGCGCACTGAATGACATGCGTCCAGTAAAGTTGGTAACGATGGAGGGAAAGTAGTTCCATATCTTAACGTCAAATAAAAAGGGTAAGTTAATTTCTTTCGCTTTCTGTTTTGTTTCTAATGCGCCGAATGGTAAAAATGTGCGGATTTGTGAAATTTTCCTTTTCTAATAATTTCACAGTTTTACTTGACCGACGCATGGATAAAGTGATAAGGCCCATGGAAACGTTAATTTTACATCAGGTGGAAGAATACACGACTTTTACACATGTATATCTCAAGCAGGGTATTCAAAAGTGCTCATTTTACCGTGAATAGCCTATAAGCTACATCCCATGGAACGTAAGCCTACAGGTTCTTCATGGTATAGGCTATTCACGGTAAAATTAGCACTTTTAAGAGCCGTGTTTAAGATATTCTTGTAGGCACGTTGTGTACTTTTCCGCCTTATGAAAAATTAGCATTGTAATTTGCCTCATCACTTTATTCATTCGTCGGTCAAATGAAAATGTAAAATTTTTAGAACAGTAAATATATTACAAATACGCACGATTTTACCCTTAGATGCATTTAGAAAATAAGAAAGCGAAAGAAATAATTCAAGTTGTCACGTATCGTTACCAATTACTTTTTATTTTATGTTAATATATGGAATAACTTTCCATCCATCGTTGCCAACTTTACCGGGTGAATTGCCACTCGGTGAGCACGTTAATATATAAGCCGGCAGAGGCAGTGGTATTTTTTAAAGGTTGATTTCAAAAGTGCTCACTTAATCGTGAACAGCCTTTAAGGTTAGCACTTTTAAAACCAACGTTTGAAAAGAGATCGCTACCCGTAAACTGTATAGGTGCTACCGCACGCGGGGCCACGGTGATTTAGTGTGTAGAACCGGGTTCTATTCCCGGAGGGTTCGCCCCCGGATTTTCGCACGTGGGAATAGTGCTGGACGATGCCGCTGGTCAGCGGGTTTTTTTCGGGATTATGCAGTTTCCCCCAGCCTTCCATTCCGGCGCTGCTCCATACACACCTAGCTTCAACCTCATTGGCTCTCAAGACCTCGATGTTAAGAGCCGCCCAATTCGGTTCACTAGCTCGCGATACCGCACACACTAGCACGCTGGATATAGGTTGTTTACTATAAAATGAATACTTTTGAAAGCCCGACCTAAGATCTACATGTATACACCTTTTGTATTCTTCCACCTTATGTAAAATTAACATTTCTGTGGACCTTATCACTTTATTCATGCGTCGGTCAAATCACACAGTGAAATTATTAAAATTGTAAATACTTTACAAATCTGCTCAATTTTAAACTTCGGTGCATTATAAAAAAACAGAAAGAGAGAGAATTAATTTCAAGTTATCGCAAATGCTTACCCAACACTTTTTATTCCACGTTAAAGAGTAGTATAGAAATGTAGGTTGACGCGGAAGGGATCTGGGAACAGGAGCAGGAGCCGGGGGGCCGCCAACTTGTTACTTCACCCAACTGCCATCTTCGATGTCATTGACCTTTCACCCCCTACCAGTGTGACCTTTGACCTTGACTTTTACCCCGAAGACCTTTGACCTAAAAAAAACTAAAAAACATTTTAAAAATGCCAAAATCTCCTCAAGAAATTCCAAAAAATTCTACAGAAATTCTAAAAAAAAACCGAAGAAATGTATTATTAAAAACTATTAAAAATTACAAAAAAATTATTGAGAGGATCCACAGAAATTACCCCTTTTTTTAAGAAATGCTGATAGGGATCAGCGACACAGGTGCCAGAGATCAGCGATCCACGGTCAGACCCAAGTAACCAGGAGACAGGGATCAGTACCTATGACCTTCGACCTTAATCTTTGACCTTGAAAATGCGAATATCCAAAAGATAACAAATATCACGAAAATATAAATCAATTAATAATTTATGAAAAAATTATTCTTAAAAATTTAATTTAAAAATCGTTTTAAAGATTAAAAAAATTGTTGAAGCATTTCTTTATCAAATTTTATTTAAAAGATTTCTTAGTAAAAATGTCTTTAACACCGACGGAAATTTATTCCCTCGGAATTTTCCTTTTCCCTTCAAATTTCTCTTAAATATAATTTATAAAAAATGTAATTAAAAAACTTAAAGATCCTGAGGTCGCCCCCCACACCACCAATCACTCGCTTCTGTTCGGCTCCAGCAGGCGACTGACTCCCTCGCCAACACTCACCTCACCTATACTCATTCCGCCACCTTGATTTTTCGTTCGTCATTTCTTTATATGCTACTGGAGGCAGCCATGTTTGTTTATATGTTATTGAGGCCGCCATATTTGATTTTCGCTTGTCATTTATTTATACATTGCTTGAGGCCACCATCTTCGTAGGCGAGCGCCATCTTGGTAGGTGACCAGCATCTTAGTATACGTCACCCATCCACCATCTTGGAAAACAATGCCCAATTGCAATTGACAATTGACTTGCGACCTTGAAAACCAAAATTCTAGAAAAATGCATAATAGTCAGGAAGCAGAATACATTACTGACTACTACTGCCATGTTAGAAGCAGACTACCTCGATCTCGACCCAATGACGTTAAATAACCTTGAAAATAAAAAACTTTAGAGAAAATACATAAAAGGCTCAAGCATAATACATTACAGACCCCTACTGCCATGTTAGATGCAGACTACCTAGACCTTGACCCAATGACCTTGAATAACCTTGGAAATAAAAAAATTTTGAAAAAAATAAACATAAAAGGCAACAGGCATAATACATTACAGACTTCTACAGCCATGTCAGATGCAGACTACCTCGACCTTGACCTTAAAAATATAAACTGGAGAAAAATATATTAAAGTCACCAAGCTTATAACATTACAGACTATCACTGCCCCTTTATAGGTAAAGACTACCTCAGTCTTGACCCTATGACCTTGGACGACCTTGAAAACAAAAAACTCGAGAAACAATATATAAGTCATCAAAAATATGACATTACCGACTACCACTGACACTTTATAGGTTCAGACTACCACAACCTTGATCCCATGACCCTGAATGACCTTGAAAACAAAAGAATCAAGAAAAAATTTGCAAAAGTCAGCAAGCATAATGCATTATAGGCTACTGCCACCATATTGGATGGAAACTACCTTTACCTTGACCCCACGACTCTGAATGACCTTGAAAACAAACAAATCGAGGAAAAATCAACAAAGGTCAGTAAACATAATACATTACAGGCTACTGCCACCATATTGAATGCATATTACCTTTACTTTGACCCCATGATCCTGAATGACCTTGAAAAAAATTCTCGAGATTAAACTCATAAAAGTAACTTTGTTGGAGGCCAAGAGTGCTGTCGAACATTATAGTTAAAAGTATAAAAATACTTGTAAATTTTCACCCTATTTAAAACAGTTGAAAATATTTTTATATATTCGTAATTATATTAAAATGTACTAAAACATATAAATTAAATTGAAACAATTTTTTATATTTACATAGTTATATGTTTTTATAACTAAATATAAATTTAATTGAAAAATTTTTTATACACACATAATTACATACCTATACATATAAATTAAAATTGAAATTAGTTTTATATTTACAGGTTATAGGTTTATGACTGCATAAAACATTTCTTTGAATATAATTTTGTATTTTCATACTTATTTACCTATACCTACACATATTAATTAAAATAAAATTAGTTTTATATTTACATAGTTGTAGGTTTATAACTATATACAAATTAAATTGAAAATAATTTTATTAATTCATACTTATATGCCTATATATAAAATTAAATTGAAATTAATTTTATATTTACATAGTTATGGGTTTATAACTATAGCCTATATAAAGTTAATTGAAATTGATTTTATATTTACACATTTATATATTGATAACTATATAAAGTAGATTGAAAATAACTTTATATTTACAGGCCTATACGTACATATACATAATTGTATATGTACATATTACATAACTATATATTTATATTCCTATCTTATACAAATACATAATTATGTATAGTAATACCACCTGCTACACTGCACGTGATGTCTCAGTGTTTGCGCATGATTGATATGTTGAGATCACGTGACAACACGTTGATTGGCCGGTCAGTGATTGGCTGGTTGGTGTTCACATAATGTATTAATGGTTTCATGCGATTGGTTCAATGTCAATATGACGTCATAGGTCTTGCATACTCGTATATAAGCAGCAGGGAGGTCAGCTGAGAATCTTAGTTTGACAGCAGCTCCTGTGAAAGGTGTATAGTCTTGGATAGCTTGTGCCTCTTCGCATCAAAGTCTTATTGTACATCTGCGATGTCTTCGGGTACTCCAGAGCCAATGGTAGCTAAGGTAGTGCCATAGATTTCTTCAGGAGTGGTACCAGCAGTGCCATCGACTTCTTCAGGCATGGTGCCGACAGCACCAGCGACTTCTTCGGGTGGGTCACCTACAACAGTGCAGTCATCGACGACATCAGACATGATGTCGATAGTGCTACGGACTTCTATGGGTGGGCTACCTACAGCAGCTACATAGGCATCACCAACTGAGCCATCGACATCTGTTCCAGCAGCATCCGTATGTTCAAATACCTCTGCTGAACCATTCCGATGTTATAAGTGTCGCTTCTGTGAAACGACATTCACGGACAGCCGCAATGCTTGGCGACATGAGCGCTTTAATCGTGCCAAAAAACTTTTGCATGCTATATTTGTGCGACAGGAGCGGCAAGCAGATCAGTCGTATCGACAATTTGCTGAGACCTATTAAAGAAAATTGTAATTGTTTCAGGGTGTTAGAGACTGTAATAATTTAATTGAATAAAAAAATGAATGTGATTAAAATTGTGGTTTATTTAATGCTTTCAGACTTTGACAAAATATAATTAAAATTTAAAATATGGAGAAATCAAATAAATTTGACTAAAAATTGTTGCGTATACTATATTATACTATATGCATAATTATATAACTCAATAAAAATTTTTTAAAACTAAATAATTATAAATTTTAAATAATATATATATAAATAATAATAAACTATGCATGACGTCAAAGTCTCGCATCATGCTTGTAGGTAAACTACTGATTGCAAACTACTGTTTTGAATAGGGTGAAAATTGACAAGTCTTTTTATACATATAAATATAAGTGTCGACAACACGCTTGGCCTCCAGCAAATTTACTTTTATGAGTTTCATCTCGAGCATTTGTTTTCAAGGTCATTCAGGGTCATGGGGTCAAGGTAAATGTAGTATGCATCAAATATGGTGGTAGTAGCCTGTAATGTACTATACTCGCTGACTTTTATGGATTATTTTCTGATTTTTTTGTTTTCAGTGTCATTAAGGGTCATGTGGTCAAGGTCGAGGTAGTCTGTATTTAATATGGCGGTAGGATTCTGTAATGTATTATGCTTGCTGGCATTTATCTACTTTTCTCGAGTTTTTTATTTTAAAGGTCATCCAAGGTCATTGCATCAAGGTTGAGGTAGTCTGTACCTATAAAGTGGCGGTGATAGTCTGTAATGACATATGCTTGATAACTCTAATGTATTTCTTTAGAGTTTTTATTTTCAAGGTCATTCAAGATTATGAGGTCAAGGCCGGGGTAGTATCTACCTATAAAGTGGTGGTGGTAGTCTGGTAGTCTGTAATGTCATATGCTTGATGAATTTTATGTTTTTTACTATCAAAGTCATGAGGTCAATATCGAGTTGGTTTTTTATCTAATATGGTGGTAGTAGTTTGTAATGTATTATGTTTGTTGTGTTTTATGTATGTTCTCTAAAGTTTTTATTTTCAAGGTCATTTAAGGTCATGGGGTCAATGTCGAGGTAATCTGCATCTAACATGGCTGTTGGAGTCTATAATGTATTATGCCTTCTGACTTGTATACCTTTTTCTCGAATTTTGGTTTTCAAGGTAGCAGGTCAAAGGTCAGTTACAATTGGGCATTGTCTTCCAAGATGGTGGATGGGTGATGTATACCAAGATGGTAGTCACCTACCAAGTTGGCGGTCGCCTACCAAGATGGTGGCCTCAAGTAATATATAAACAAATGACAAACGAAAAACCAATATGGTGACCTACAGTGCCATATAAACAAAGATGGCTGCCTCCAGTAGCATATAAACAATTGACGAACGAAAAATCAAGATGGCGGACTGAGTATAGGTGAGGTGAGTGGAGGCGAGGGAGTGAATCGCCTGTTGGAGTCGAACAGAGGTGAGTAGTTGGTGTTGTGTGGGGAGACCTCAGGAAATATAAGTTTTTAAATAGAGTTTTTTTATAAATTATATGGAAGGGAAAATCTTTAGGGAAAAAAGGGAAATTCCGAGGGGAAAAAAAAAGAAAAAATGGCCTTTCGGGGTTATACAATTTTTAGTTAAGAAATTTTAAAATATCTTACAAAAAAATTTTTTTACCGAATTTTTAATTTAAAACGATTTTTCAATTAAATTTTAATGATAATTTTGTAAATAAATTTTTTAATAGTTTTCTTGTGATTTTTTAGATAATTTTTTAATTTTAGAATTTTCAAGGTCAAAGCTTAATATCAAAAGTCATAGGTACTGATCGCTGTCTCCTGGTCACCTGGGTCGCTGATCTCTCTCAGGATTTCTGGAAATAATGGTTCATTTCTGTGGATCCTTTGAATAATTTTTAATAGTTTTTAGTAATTTTTAATAATTTTTAGTAATTTTTAATAATTTTTAATGATAATTTTTTGGATTTTTTTGAGGAGATTTGGAATTTTTAAATGTATTTTAGTGTTTTTCGAGGTCAAGTGTTCTCGGGATCAAGGTCAAATGTCACACTGGTCGGTGGTGAAATGTCAGTGTCATACAGGATGCGCGTTCGGGTGACGTAACAAGATGGCGGCTCCCCCGACTCCTGCTCCCGGATCCCTTGCGCGTCAACCTACATTTCTATACTACTGTTAAGATATTGAACTAATATCCATCCATCGTTTCTAACGTCACTGGGCACATGTCACTCAGTGCGACCGTTAGAATATATGCATGCAGCGTGCAGTGACTTTTTCAAAGGTTCATTTCTATAATGCTGACAACGTAAAGAGCCTTTACCAGTTTCGGTGATAGTGAATTTAGGAAAAAATATTTCGAATCTTTAAGTTGACTTAGTGTATTGTTTAAATATATAGCAAATTACGTTTGTATTTTTCTGTGTTATAAAGACCTTTATTAGATTATAAAATTGCGTATTAGTAACAAATTTAGGTTCCCAACAATGTTATATTTTCAATTGACTGACGCATGAATAGTCATTGGGTGCATGCAAATGTAAATTGCACGTATGGCGAAAGGATTTAATATGTAGTGTAAGGTAATTCTTAAAAAAGGGCTTTCAAAAGTACTCACAGCCGTGAACATGTTTTAAGGGCTCTTTCTAGCATCTCGTGTACCCTTTACATAATACTGATTTTCTGCGAGTACTGAAGTTGCATTACTCTCAAAATGTGATAGACTTATTGCAATACTGTTCGCAATTTGTGTATAGGCTGCTCACGGTAAAATGAGCCCTTTTAAATGTCCTGATTAAAATCTACTTGTATGGAGGTTGTGTATTCGTTCACCTTCTGTAAAATTAACATTTCCGGTGGCCTCATCACTTTATTCATGCATCGATCAGGTAAAATTGTGAAATTATTAGAAACACACATATATATATATATATATATATATATATTACAAATCTGATAATTTTTACAATTCAATGCATTACAAAAAAAAAAAAAAACAAGCCGAAGAAATAATTTATGTTATATCAGATAGTTACCTAACACTATATATTCGACGTTAAAGTATGGAACTATTTTTCGGCCCATTGTTATCAACTTTGCTGGGCGCGTGCTACTAAGTGCTCCAGTTAAAATATATGCAGAAAGGGGCAGTGACTTTTTCCTGAGGTTGATTTTCAAATGTGCTCGTTTTGTCGTGAAAAACCTTTAATAAGGCTTATTCCATCCTGGTGGTTGCATGAATGTATGAATGCACAAAATACCCCACGATAACACAATTGCGATGCGAATTATTTCTTACGGAATGGGAACAGTTTGTCCACCGAGCGTGGACACTCCGCAACTGAAAGAAAAACACAAGTCCGATCTGGAGGCTCACAAACAGCTTCCTATAGAAACTACCGAGCACTGCCTGAGAAATGCTGAGTCGGCACGAAGCAAAAGACCCGCAGAGACACGTCGTATAGACTGTTCACGTTCAACTGACACCCTTTGAATATCTTTATTAAGGTGTGCTTTTATACACATAATGTATCCTTCTATAATATTATAATAATAATTCATCCATCGATCAAGTGAAATTCTTAAATTATTATAAAAATAAATGTTTTATTAATTTTATAATTCTTATACTCATATGCATTAAAAAACAAATCCAAAAGAAATTATTCGAATTTTCCAAATTTTAATTAAGACTTTTAATTCAAATTATCGACATGGAACTACTTTCTCTCAATCGTTACCATCTTGATTAAACGCATAACGGTCAGTATGCACTTTAAAGCAGTGGAGTGGCGAGATTTGGGTGGCTCTTAACAGCGAGGTCTTCGTAGCCGGCGAGGATGAAGTGAGATGAGAATGAGCAGCGCGTGTATGCATGATCGGGTAAAAACGGGAGATCCCCGAGAAAACTCACCAACCAACGCTAGGAATCGAACGCGGTTTGTCTTGGTGGGAGGCAAGCGGTCAGCCCCCCCCCCCCAACCACCACGGCCACGCGTGCACGTTAAAGTGTTTGGAGGCGATGGCAGCGGCAGTTTTTAAAGGTTCATTTTAAAAGCCTATACCAGAACAGACCGAAATGCACTACTCGAAATATGTCACGTTTTATAAAAATGTCATCATGTCACTTCATCGACGTGTGGGCCGATGAGAATGCTCATGTTCACAGATAGCGGAAGTAATTGAGGCGCTGGGGCTGAACAGAGTTTGTAGTCAGGACCGTCAAAAGTGCTCTCAGAGTACGCCCACGCATTGCGATTTCGCCGTTGAAGTTTTCCCGCAGCAGTACGAGTTGGTTTCAATGGGGGAGTTCACACAGCGTGGCCAGAACGCAATTCACCGCACGCGACCGCAACATGCTACGGTGGCGCTGCACAACCGCACACTGAGACCAACAGCTGTAATAGAGTATGAGTGTCCACATAGTGCGGCCAGAATGCAGTTCCCCGCACGCGACCGCAACATGATACGGTGGCGCTGCACAACCGCACACTGAGACCAACAGCTGTAATAGAGTATGAGTGTCCACATAGTGCGGCCAGAATGCAGTTCCCCGCACGCGATCGCAACATGCTGCGGTCGTCTAAAAGAAAACTACATTTACTAAGACACTTTTGTTCTGACATGTATAGTTTACGCACAATAAAGTAAATCATCTAAGTATAATGTTTGTTAAGTGTGTAGTTTATGCAAAATGAAAATGGATCGTAAATGTGGTTTCTTTGCTACATTCAAAAATAAATCAAGGAAACATTTAGTTTTTTCTGGCGTACATACCTATTGTACGTACAATCAAAATTACGTCGGGTGTACTGTAAATACCGGGATGGTTTGAGAGAACTACCGTGAATTGGAAACTGGGAACACTCATTCTCACACATCACTCTTCTTAAGAGTCCTAAATATCGACCATCCTGTATCAGACACGATTCTACTCTCCGTCTTACATTCGCGGATGCTCGGCGGACCTCAAAACTGATGATATATTCACATGCTGGTCTGATGCTCTCATTAATGCAATGTAAAACGAATGACTGTCTGAATGAACGAACGTTCGACTATCAATAAATGTGCACGCAAAACTTGTAGTTCCTGTTAAGTGTTAGAGAGCTTATCTGCTTGCTGCTTAATGCTGCCTTATTCTCCGCGTTTGATCCGAAACAGTCTAATATCAGCAGTTAAGTTTATCCAATTACCATTGTTTGTGCGTAACCTATGTACGTCAGATACACAATGTGCGCCATTACGGTATTTCCGCTTGGAGTGTGAGACTCGCTTTGATACTAGCAGTGACCTGTATGCCTTATTGGATGAACTCGTGTAGTAGATATTAGACTGTTTCCGATCAAAAGTGGAGAATAATGCAGCACCACGCAGCATGCTGACAAGCCAGCTACCACTTACAAGAACTGCAGACTTTACATTGAAGTTAATTGACAACCTAAGGGTCGTTCATCCTGACAGCCATTCTTTTTACATTGAATTAATCGTGTGCGTTGTTTCAGTATCCGACATTGTCTGTCTGTGGCGTTGTTTTCTGAATGGAATGCCATTTACAAACGAAGAAGAATTTGACATGCTAATGATACTAGGAGAATGTCGTCGGAAATGCAGAGCTGCTTCCCCGTTTGCACGCAGAGAGGTACCCACAGCGCGTCCATCACTCGTACAATGTCTTCCAGCCTCTTGCATGTCGCGTGCGCACAACCGGGCTAGTGGAACCGACACGGAACAAACGCTGTGGCATCAGACGACCTGTGAGAAACGAGAGGGCTGTTGATGTACTTGCTGACATGGTAGTTAATCCTCGTGATTCTACACGGAGGATTACCCGCGACTCAGGATTGTCTCAAAGTTCAGTGTAGAGAATCCGCGCTGATAATCGTCTACATCCGTACCATGTACAGCTTCACCAAGAACGTGGGAATAATGACTTTCTCAAGCGGATTGATTTCTGCAACTAGTACCTGAGCAAGGACCGTGATTTCTATTGCAGAATTTTGTGGACTGATGTCACATTCAAGAGTAATGGAGACGTTAACATACGTAATGCCCATTACTAGTCTGCAGTCAACCCAAGTTGGCTGCATCAAGTTAATAATCAGCATGTGTGGAGTTTTTTTTAAGACTAGGTGTGGCCTTCTCGTAAATCGTGTCATAGGACTATATTTTTTGAAGGGCAATTGAATGCTGCAGCGTATGCAGACTTCATAGGGATTAGTTTGTATCAGCTGATGGAAGATGTCCTTCTCGCTCTGAGTTTAACACTGTGGCTTCAACGGAATGGCTGTCCCTCTCACTTTCCTGACATTGCTGGCATTCAATTCCCCAGATGGTGGATCGGATGAATGAGCCCTGTAGCTTGGCCACCATGTTCTCCACACTTGTCTCCAAATGACTTATTTTTGTGGGAAAGAATTAGACATCGTCCACGGCGTGCGTCCAACAACGAGGGAAGATATGAAAGACAGAATCAGAGCTGCATGTGGATCTCTCAGATATGCTGAAGTCAGCCGAGGAAACGCGAACGTAAGAAGGATAGCTGAGTCGTGTCTGATACAGGATGGTCGATATTTAGGACTCTTAAGAAGAGTGATGTGTGCGAATGTGTATTCCACGTTCCCATTTCACAGTAGTTCTGACACATCATACCGGTATTTACAGTACAGGTATGCACGCCAGAAAATCAACATGTTTAGTTGATTTCCATTTGACTGTAGTAAGAATAAAAATATTTTTCGTTCAGATTCGTCGTGCGTAAAATACGCACGTCCCAAACCATATGCTTACACGATTTACGTTATTGTGCGTAAGCTGTGCACTTCAGAAAACAATTGTCTTAGTAAATGATATATCCTTTCAGACGATCTATCCAACGATACTATATACAACCCATGTTCCCATATGTCATTTCAATGCACAACCCCCCCCCCCCCCCCGCCTTCCGTACACCACCCGTAGTATGTTCGCTGGAATGGAATTACTACCAATCGAGGATTTATATAAGGTATATGTATTGCAATTTTTTTTGTCGTGTTGTTATCGAGAATAAGGAGTGATACGGGTTCTGTGAATCAACCTGTATATCACCCGGAATTTTTTCGAGCTGAAAAATACGTGCTTTTTTTGGCTATCGTAGCCTTTTGTAACATTAATGTATATTACTTTCTCTGGAAAGATGAGAAAAATTGATAAATAAACGAAACATTACTGAAAAACTATTTGTTATATTTGCCTTGATATAGAAATTGAGAGTACCATTTCTCACACTACGGTTTTATTTCTTCAAGTTTATATCTTCAAAATTGTCTTCAAAAAAACTGAAATTTCATCAACGTGTAATTATCTATAACAAATTCTCAACCAGGCAATAGCCTTGATGGAAAAGCAGCTAGACCACCCAACTCCCTGTCGTGGACGAAGCAGAAGGGAACAATTGCGAAATAATCGAGCACCGCTATGAAGCGGCCCACTAAAGGATTGTAGTAGCTGTGTGCCCTGAGGAGCCCCACCCGTGCCCGTTGTTTACATTCCCGGTGAATTTGCAGAGCACCTACTAGCCCCGCCCACTCGGTGTCCGTAGCGGTGAGGCATCTGCTCACATGCCTACGGCGACAACAGCCAGGTAAACACTCCAAACAGCAGCGCCGTGCGCCACGCGCGTCGTTTGTTCTACCACCCCCCCCCCCCCCACCCCACCCCCCCTGACCAAGGGAATTGCTTTAAATTCATTTACCGAACTGAATTAATTACTGGTTAAACTACCTTCCTGACCTGGCTGGCCTCTGAAGTTACGTAAACAAACGCACTCAATCAACACCCCAAATCACACACTCGCGTGAATATGCAAATCGACACTATAAACCTGGTTTCCGCGCTGTTTTGCTTAATAAAATGAAGCGGCTAGTTAAACTCAGTATGCGTCGAGAGGAAAATTTTCCACGTAAAGTGTAAACCTAATTTTCCAGGAAGTTAATTATAAAAATCTCTGCGGCGATGCCAAACACGAAACTCAACTGTCGGCTTTGGTACTGTTAATCGTTACAGTAATTTAAGGTAATTTTTCTCCAGCCAGGAAAACTTTGTACTACCCTGACTAATTTAATTTCAAATGAAGGCTGAAAAAATCCTTGAGCATGACTGAGATAATCACGAAAAAAATGATTATAGGCTGTTCACGTTAAAAAAAAAATCACTGCCAGTTGGTGTGTATTTCCGAATAGACACGCCGACTAGCAAGCTGTCTGTAAAGTTGGCAGCGAGGTGGAGAAAATAGTTTCATCCACTGATGTATTAAATGTGTGACTTTTATGTTTATGAACTGTGAATTTATTAATTTTAGTCTCTGTTTCATGCTCGTTAATGTGTTCGTTTATTTGTAAAATATTTATATTCCTAATAATTTCACGGTTAATCTTGACTAATGTACGAATTAAGTGAGTTGGTTCATAGCAATAATAACTTTACATACAGTCAAACCGTAAAAAATGAATTTCAAAGCAGATCCTCAGCAGGACTTTCAAAAGTGCTCACTTTGTCACGAACAACTCTAACATGTAAGACAGCTGTTGTCGCTAGCGCCTTCACGCCGACTGACAACTCAACCCAACCCTCCTTCACCCTACACTTGAAAAAGAATCAGGAAATTGAATGGGTCACACTTAAAATACTTTCAAACACAGCAGAGCAGAGATTAGTATTTTGTTTGAACACATGCCAATTACTTCTGTCCAAATTGGGGAAAAGAGCGATTCAATCATTACACCAATCATCAAAACACAGATATTTCTGCTACTCGTTTACTGAATGCTTTTAAGAAGTCCTTACATACTCCCACACATCCAATTAAAGAATTTGTTTTATGCATATGCCTTTTTAATATGTAATTCTTTGGCACTTTACAATCGTTGGCAATTGCAACCATAGACAAATATTACCATTTTAAAACAGTTTCCTATCATTATAATATATTTTAAGTTTTACACAACCCAAGAGACGCCCCAGTGGAACAATAGTCTCAGGAGATACTATTTTATAATATACTCCCTTTCCATATGCCCGTTACTATTCTCTTGCACCTCATCACTCAGACAATTTATCAAAACAACACTCATAAAACCCAAGAGCATGAGGATATTCTCCCCACCATATCCGCTACAAGAGCTTTGGCATTGCTCCGGACCAACAACATTCATCACATTCAATTGTGAGAGGCCAGGAATAACCCCCCCCCCCCCCCCTTTTCATGACACGAATCGTGCCTGTAGTGCTCCCACGATGTCAATTACAGCCAACACACTTATACGCAATCCACGGATGAGGCTGAGCCCAGGGATATTCTCCCCACCATTCCCACTACAAGAGCGGCAGTACTGCTATTCCTCACCCACATCAATTTCACACACACGCCACACAGCCCTTTTCCCAGTCACCAAGTTCCACTCCTTCGCTTCCTATGCTGCGCGCCAGAATCCCAGTCCAAAAGCACCAACTGCCATCAATGCACCTACCACATCAACACCAAGTCCCGGTTAACTTTCCAGTGCCCCCTCGTCCTGGTTCTGTTGGTATCACACTTTCTCACATGTGCCCCGAACACACCGAAAATCCGGTGGCACCAATGCTCAAAAACCGCCGAAAACCCTTTGACTAGCCCCGGCCTTCGCAACACGAGACTCCCGGTTTGCGCACTTCCACTCACTCCAAAACAGCTTGCTGACCCCTTTTGGCACTGTACAGGAACCCTCACAGCCTCCCCTATGCGCCATCACACCTAAAAGTCCCAGTCCAAAACCAAACTCTCCTCCTGCTTATACATCGCCGCAATGTTTTAAAAACCAAACTCTTCACTTGGCCTTCTTCACAATCAAGATAATCACGAGAAAACTAATAATGTCCCGCCTCGCAATAGTTCCTTTTAAATACCAAAGTCCACAGTTCACCATTTGGAGTACCAAAACTCAATGAGCATGGCAGTCATTACTTATTCAATCAGCACACCGAATTTTCCTAAGTCACCACCTCAGGACATACCAAAACTATTCTATGTCTTTAATACACCGGGCACAAAAACTAATCCCCATCTCTTCGCTTTTTCCAGGCTAAGTTCCCTCGCAGTGAAATATTTTATAAGTCCCTGCTAGCACACCTAACTAGCAGCATAGTAGCTTTATTAAGTCCTCACTGAAACTGTTGACTCGTAAATTTATACTTATCTTCCACGACGATGTAGCAGACTCCCGATCTCCACGTCCATTCTCTTGGGTGGAACCACTCACTCTTGAGTATACCAGCTCAGCGGCTGGTGACGTCTCCCCGAGTCACGTCCCTGGCCCCCTATTTAAATTCCAGAGCTCTCTTTTCGATAAGGGTGCCCCCTATACGATCGGAGCGACTTCTTTTTACATATTGCGCTCTCTATAATGCATAACAAATTCCAATGGTGCGAAAACCATAGCCGATCCGGAGAGGTTGGCCCACATAACCCCCAACCACTCACATTCCTCAACCCGCAGCTCATTCCTGAGTTGCAGGTAGTCGCACCATCAGGATTCGTAATGCTGAGAAATCACACAACATTATAGCATACATAAGATTCCTCTTTCGTCACGGACCCCAGTCCGCCACTGTGAAGCCTGTCTTTTAATTATAAATGTATGACACAAATTTATTCTTAACTGGTTAGAAAGTTACCCCAAATGACTGTACAGATAGAAATCTACCCATAATAATTTGTAAGTACGAAGTCCTAAATTAAATTAAGTTATCGGCGGTCGAAAAAGTCTTATGCTTATCTTCAAGTACAATTTCCACTTCCTTGCCTCTCCTAAACATCGTATTACGGGTCAAAGCACTCCGAGAGAATTTGCTGTCTCTATTGAAACTTACATGGATATATATTTCATACTTATATTCCATTACTCCCAGACATACATCACGAATACTTTATTTTTACTTCTATATTTGTGATACCATCTCTGGTAGAAATGATTCTGAGAGTTTTTCAATCATTTTATGCTATACAAGTTGTACATAAGAAATTGTTCTATCCAGATGTGTATAATAATTTGGCAGCTAACAATTAAAGGAAATTTTTTTTTTTAATATTCTATCTTTAAAAGTAATTCTGTCATTCCATAATTTGTGATATAAATGTTTTACACAGCTTTTGGTGACTCGTTTAAATACAAGAAGCTGGT
This sequence comes from Dryococelus australis, assembly GCA_029891345.1. NCBI lineage: Eukaryota > Metazoa > Arthropoda > Insecta > Phasmatodea > Phasmatidae > Dryococelus > Dryococelus australis. The sequence continues at coordinate 33,899,492 of CM056998.1, read as the reverse complement.
ATAATAATATGCCACCAAAGAAAGTTTCGTCTTTTTGAAATAAAAATGTTTCTTAATGCCCACTGCAATTCCTAATAGTTTGTGTATGTTCCAAATGATGCCGACATATATTAGAACCAAATAAACAGTACTGTGAAATGGGTAGAAATTAATTTTAAGCAGAAACATTTACATTTTGGAGCATTGCGCTAGACTACGTACTATGCTGTATCAGACAGTTGCGCCATTTATACAACAGCACGAAACAGGTTGATAAAGTTCCTAGTTAGTTTGCTAATATCCACGCATGCTATTTGTAGTGGTATGATATTATCGAATAGCATCGTAAATTGCAAGCTGGAGAGTCTTTACGACAGAAATGCGAATTTACGCAACACTTCTCAATTGCTGTAATTTGTCCTACATAATTTAAAACTGTTGTGTACGGGACCTACGGCATTCTCGTATCTACTTGGCAGTGACTTCAGATACATCTGTTGGGTTTTAGAACTGCGAAAACGAACGAGACATAATAACCGATACATAATTAAATAATTAAATATACTAGTAAAGATGACGGGGCATGTTAGCACCGGTTCCTGAGGAATGTAAAAGAGGAACTGCATCAAAACTCCGTTTGGACGGTTAGACTGCTCGTCTCCCACCAAGGCGAATCGGTTCATTCCCTTGCAGAGTCAACCCACATTTTCGCCAAGTGGGAATCGTGCCGGATGATGCCGCTGGCAGGCGGGTTTTTTCGTGGATCTCCCGTTTCCCTCCGCCCTTGCATTCCGTCGGTGCTCCATTTTCACCTCATTTCACCCTCGTAGGCTCTCAAGACCTCGTTGTTAAGAGCCACCCAAATCTCTCAACTAAATTCCAATCCGTTTTCTGGCCAGAGACAGACATAGACATTACAACACTCGCGTAGAAACCACTAGTATCGTGACTGAACGAGTTGGCGAATTAAGAAACCTTTGGCCTCGCGTTCGGGAGGACATGCGTTCTAATCTACGTCCGGCTATTCTAATTTCAGTTTTCCATTTTTGTTCCGACATCATTCCAGGCGAATGTTGGGATGGTTTATTAGTACAGACTATGGACGATTCCTTCCCAGTTCATGCATCTCTAAGCAGCTTGCTTCATCTGTAATGACCTCACTGTCTACGAGACGTTAAGCCTTACCAGTTGTAGGAAATAGAGAAGTTGGGCACATTGGCGTCTGGCGCAGGAACCGACCGCCGCAAATTTGTTACGTTACCGACCGCCATCTTGGATTACCTTAACCTTGACCTTTCACAGGTGATCTTGAACTTGACCCTGGTGACCTCTGGCCCCAAAAACAAAAAACAATTGCGAAAAAATTCTAAAAATAAATGTATAAGAAAAATTAAATTTAAATATTTTTTTCAAAATAAAATAAATATATTCAAAATTTATAAAAATGCATTATTAGAAATCAAATTAAAAAATCGTTTAAAAATGAACATTTATAAAATCTAATTTTAAAAATCTCTTAAATAAAAAACCTTTATCACTGGCAGCCGTTTTTTCCCTTTTCCCCACGAAATTTCCCTTTTTTTCCTCAAGCTTTCCCTCAGGAATTTTTTATTAAAACTTAGTTAAAAAATTTTAAATTAAAGATTCATTAAACACAGCGGTCACTTTTCCCTCTTTTCTCTCGAAATTTCCTTTTTCCTTAAACATTTCCCTCAAAAAAATTTTTATTTAAAAATCGTATAAAATTTTTTAGTAAAAAAACTTACATTTCTGGAGGTCTCCCCACGCACAACCGTTTACTCACCACGTTTCGAATCCAGCAGACAACTGACTCTCTCGTCTCCACTCCCCTCACATATACTCATTCCGCCATCTTGTTTTTTTCATTCATTTGTTTACATGCTACTGGATGCAGCCATCTTTGTTTAGATGCTACTGGAGGTAGCCATATTTGTTTCTGTTACTGGAGTCTGCCATCTTTGTGTGTATGTTAATGGAGGCAGCCATATTGGTTTTGTCGTACATCATTGTTTATTTATGTTACTGGTGGCTGCAATTTTGTAAAGCATCCATCTTGCTAGGTGCAGTCCTCCATGTTTTTTTAATTTTTATTTTTTATAGTTTGTGTCTCACCTTTGTGCGACAACCCGATTATGCCACCTGATATAGGCCTGTACCGAATGGTGACATTGGCCATTCCTGCAAAATACTTAAATTTATTTATTTTTTGTTCTTATATATAGAGCGGGAAAGGTTTTTTGAAATGAAACATAGCATATAATTTTCTACATAAAATTAATTTTACACATAATAACATATATAGGTTTATTAATCTTTCTCGACGTTCACCGCTCGATGTCCGCCTCGGCGACCCAGGAATTGTAGCGGGCAGAGAAACCCCACCACTTGAAACTGGCGATACTGGAAGACGAGTAAACTGTTACGGGTGTGCAAACAGACAGCTACGCTCATGACAGTATTTTTACGGTTCTGCCTCGGCAATTGTAAGATACAAGCCAGTCGGGAAGTATCAGGCAAAATGTGTATGTGTTGGCAGGAATATTTCCATGTTTAGTGAATTCGATCCTGCAGTCGAACACATTGGAGGTAATGTCCTGTTTACTCAAATCGAATACCATGAGCGGGTCCAAACTCTTGAACGTATCGGGGCTCAATATCGGGGATTGGGTGCGTCCATGATATGCAGTTTGGAATTGAGCGTACATCTGATATGCCAACAGGTACTGGCCATTTACAAAGTTCGTGTGCATGCTTACGTACGGGTAGCTTTCGATATTCAAAAATATTCTGACAATTTACATTAAGCATGTTTCGAACTGCGAACGGCTCACTCTTACATTGTGCTGTCTTCCAGTCTGTAGCCCAACAATGATGTACCTCGGTTTCTCAGAAGCAAAGCTGGTCTTCACCATCCAGTTAATACGCTGGCTTGCTGGCTATATGGGGTATGTCTCCAGACTCCACGACCTGAAAGCCTCATCGATGTTTTTACCATCTTCCTCAGGCTGCTACATGTGTAGGCGTTCTGCAGTGCTCAAACTGTACATAAGGCAGCATCCATTCGATAGACTGTAGGTTTAGGTCCACTTCCTCCAGGTTTTCTCCTATACTCACTATGGCATCCAAATGCGTATTGGTGACCATTGTCACCAGCTCCTGCTTCGAATTGAAGATAATTCGTTTGTAGTCTTCGGCAAATCCCAATAGCATGGAGAGCGGAACACATACTTCGAACCTACCTTCGTCGTAAACGGGAACACTGTAGCCATCTTCGAATCCCCAGCCTGCTATCTTGGCTGCAGGCAGCTCATTAGGCGTGAGCGAAAGGTAAGTTTTTATCGTTGAGGTAATGCCCACATCTCGCGACAGGTCCACCTCGGCACCGTTGAAAAAGTAGGCAATGCGATCGGTTCCATTGCTAATTATTTTCGTCGATGCTGGATTGGTCCCATCTTCTTTCGTCAGAGTCCTCCTGATTCGTAGGAAAGACTGGCAAGGAAGAGTGCAGATATCTTGGGGTTTGACTGCTATCCGAACCTCCGATGGTAGTGTGTACGGCCCGATCAGGAACGGCTGGTACACATGTGTACATGGTACACATGAAGACAGCATAACATTCGTTATGCTGTCTTCGAAAATGGTTAGTATGTGTAAAGGAAAATATTTCATAATTCGCAAATGTATACTTAGAACTTTTAATCCAATGATTGGACATGGAACTACTTCCACTCCATCGCTGCCAACTTGACTAGGCGCATGGCAGCCAGTGTGCCCGTCAAAATATACGGCGGTAGAGGCAGTGCCATTTTCCAAAGGTTTATTTGAAAAGTGCTCACTTTAGCGTGAACAGCCTTTATATAGTTTCATACTTGGCAACTTATTTTCATGAGGTAGTTGTTGAATTTTTGTTGTCCATAAGACAATTCAAACATTAGTAAAGGTTGGGCGAAAATTAAAAACTAAGAGTCTCTGCGTCTTATTGTGACTATTTTTATGTAAATAACTCATGGTATTTGCTTTCGTAGAAAATGTCAACATTTATGAAATGATCCTAACAAGAATGCATGTCACCTATTCGCCACTGTATTTCCAGCAAGTAATGAAGCAGCTGCGGACGATACGCGTCATGATGAATCACAACCCCCCGCTCAAGTAATAACGGAATAACCGCCTGCCCTGAGGGGCGGATGGGAGGGAGGGCGATGTGATGGCCGCTAGGATGGTGGGGTGGGCGTCGACGGGGATGAAGCGTGGGCAATTTTCTCATCACAATCAATTTCGGCGAGGGAGTTGAGGGAGGGAGACGGCGACAGTAAACGCCTGTATTGAATGCAGACAGGCAGCGGCTTGTCTGGTGGCACACTTCGCTGCCGTCGTGGCAATCGACCGATAAGTAAATAAGCTGTGGGGAACACAGCGAAACTTTAAAAACCTATCAAGAAGTATAGTGTCCTCAGGAAACCGATGCCTCGGCCCGTGCGGACGCTGTAAAACTGTCGACCATTGTCTGTAGTTATTTTAAAGCCGACCTCCCGTGGCGCAGTCTGTTGGTGCGCTACTCATCTGGGGTGCAGGAGGCTCTGAGTTCGCATCCCAGTAAGGCATGGGTGTTAATTTAAGTTATGTTATAAGTTAGTCTGTAATTCATCCCCCGCTAAGCTTTGAAGCGTAAAACCGTTGAAAAACGCTTTACAATTCAAAACAATAGTTATTTTTAACATTTAAAAAAATCGGGAATCAACAATCATAACATACCCCACTTCATATTTCGTGTTGAAATTATCGCATTGGTTTTACACTTTTGAGAATCCGTGCTTACTATCTAGTCTACATATGATGATGGTTTTTAATTTCGCCGCATTTAAATATTGCCATTGCCATCGACATGGATTCTAGGATTTGTAGCTTAGTTAGGTTAAAAAGCCTGTCAAGAACTTTCTTATTAATATAACTTGGCTTGGTAGCGCATATGGTAAGGTAATGGCTTAAAATCGAAGTGGAAAGTAGGTTCAATCTCGACCAACTCTGAAGAATTTTTGGTTTTTAAAATTGCGCAATATAAATAGTAACTTGTTGTAAATATGTTTATTTCGCGCAATTATTTGGCTAAATTCAATAAAAACAATATTTAATGCAGTCGGCCGTCACTTATTCAACCAGTGAAATTGTTTCACGTCTCTAATTCAATCAGTGGTTTTCCACTGATTCTAAGTGGAGCCATTTTCACTTAATCGAGTGGTTGAATTTCACTGCGAATCAGTGGTATTCCACTGTTTCGGATGTAGAGTGTACTTTGCTAGTTTTTTATCTCAGTCAATGAGAGCAAGGAAACGTGTCACGTGACTTTATATAAACGGCAACATTATTTATTTTGGCAGTGTTAATAAATGCACAGAAGAAACATATATGTATACAGTTTTGAGGTTATATGTGTTCTCATCTGAATTTTTCGGAAAGCATTGCCAGTTTTCGTGCCTTCAGAATCACCATTCTCTTGTCCACAGTTGTTTATTTTTTCCACAATTCATTTCTGCGATCCAAAACTGAAAGAAATGTAATTCCAGAAATCTTTCTTCGCAGTACAGAGTTCATTGTTTATTATTTTCGTCAGCGGTTTGAAAATTTGTAATGGCTGCCGGCGTCACTTGTTGGCAGGGTAGCTCGCAAGGGAACCAGTACCTTAGTTACACAGCTCTTTGCCTTTGCTCTTAAATAATATCTCAGCGCAACTCGCAAGGAAAAGTCTCACGCGTGCGCCGCGTTGGGCGGCATCGGATCCACTCTCGTTGTGTCGAGTGGAACATTGACGACTCAGCGGATCCTACTGCTCCAGTTTCTGGCCGGGATTCTCTGTGCGGCGTTCCATCGGGCTAACCCCTACTGCAGACGGCACGGGTCGCCGAGGACTGCCGCCGTCATGTACAAACCCTACAAAGGCCTGCTCGATCCCTTGACACCTCCCCAATAGAGGACACGTGGAACCAGCTGAATCACCAGCTGCCGTCATGCCGCAGCATCCCGGAGTTGGAGCACCGTCCGACAACTATGGGCCCGTCTGCCTCAGGACAACACCCGGCATCTGCTGGACTCCGTGCTTCAGCGAGTATTGCAGTGCGACGACGCGCTGTTCAAGAAAGCCCGGAAGGCGCGGCGAACCACTGTCGACATTGCTACTCTCGCTTCCAAAAGTCCTTCCACGATCCATCTCGCCTGCAACTCCTTGCCATGCTACATACTTACATACTACAGAGATTGCAAACCAGTGATCCTTGTCGCAGATGTGGACACATGGAGGAAAATGTGTCCAGACCTTTCATTCCCACATTAAGTTAAGGGTGTTGTATCCATTTTATTTTCAATATCTCTTACATATAGAGCCAAAGTTAGACATGACACACAGGAATTCTTACCGAATTTTATGAAATTTTACAGTATTTTTCCATGTGGGATTGACTTTAATAAATAATTAGGAGATATTTGATTACTCTCACAGATTTGGCACTATAAATAAATAAATTCGTGTGGGGGGTGGACCCAGGGCTAGGCAACACCCTTCGAGTGACGGGTTTACCAGCCGGGACCCGTCATCCCTGAACATGACATGAAATGAGACCCCAGGATGGAGCGGCGCTGGAATGCAAGGGCGGGGGATACGGGAGTACCCCGTAAAATCCCGCCGGCAAGCGGCATCGTTCAGCATGATTCCCACAAGTGAATATCCGGAAGCGAACCCGCCGGGGATCGAACCCGGATCGCCTTGGTGGGAGGCGAGTGCGCTAGCCACTGCGCCACTGGGCCACCGCTGCCCCTATTTTTGAACTAATCAACGCATAGGGAACATCTTAACAGTTATTTCTAATTCAAATTATTTTTTTTACATGATTAGTTTCACATCTGTAACGGTTAGGTTACGGCGGAAAATAAATAAATCTACGATGGCAAAGGAAAATTCCTCCTCAAAGTTTACGGCGTTGCAAGTAAGAAATATTTTGATGCATGCTGTGCGTATTTGCCAAAGGAATTGTTTTGGTATCACTACCAATAAGCCGTACGCCTTGTCTTCGGTGATGAGTGATGTGAACCTGTCATAACGTAGAGCAGTGTATTATGAAGTGATCAGGCTTTAGGTGGATGGCCTGCCTGGTCACGCCTTCAAACATTGATCCAGGGCATGAGCGTGATTGCAGGAATCACCTCGTGATGGCTGTTGCAGAAACCTCCTCCATCGGCCTGTACTCGGGGCCGATTATCTTAAACAACACGCAAGGTATAGGCCGACGTAACACTGAGCTCGGCATCTTTTGTCGTCGGGCCATCGCAATGAGAAGGGTACGGAGATGGGTATGTCCGGTCATCGTTAACTGCATCCCAGAAACAGCCTCCGGCAATATGAATAAGGTGCGAATTTTACCATCAATAGACCAACAAAGTTATTTCATAAAGGCTGTTCACGTTAAAGTGAGCACTTTTGAAAGCCCTGATAAAGATTTCTTTGCATGCGCATTATGTATCCCTCCACCATACGTAAAATTAACATTGGCATGATCCTGGCCACTTTATTCATGCATCAGTCAAGTCAAACTGTGATATTATTGGAAAATTATATTTTAGAAACTTTCTAATTCGCACAATTGTATGCATTAAACACCGAAAGGAAAAAGTAAAAAATTACAGTATACAGACATTTTTTCGTAACACTTTTCATTCAATGTTGAAACATGGAGCTTCCCCTTAGTCGTTACCAACTTTACAGGAAGAATGCAGTTCGTTGTGCCAGTTAAAATATATGTAGTGAGGGACAGTGAGATTTTTCAAAGATTGATTTTTTAAATGCTCACGTTATCGTGAACAGCCTTTAACAAGTGGCACGCTTTACGAACCAGTTACTCACAGGGAAGACCATTGTCCATTGAACCTCGAAGCGAACAGCACTGGTCAAACATAATCTTTCTGTGCCACACGTAGGCAGTCGTCTACAATGGCAATGAAAGGGTTCAATTAGTCGAGTTAAGAGAATGTGGAGCAGCGATGGAATGCAAGGGCGGGGAAACGGGAGAACTCCGATAAAAACCCGGAGGCCAACAGTAAAGACCCCCCAGGTTTCTAACGTGGAAAAATTTGGGTGACTCAGAGCCGGGAAACAAATCCAGTTCGCCTTAGTGGGAGGCGAGTGGTCTGACCGCTACACCACCGTGGCCCCCCGACGTGGGCGCAAAAATAAGTTCGGAATGAATATCAAAAACCCTGTAGCAATACACTCTAGTTGAACCCTTAGCAATCTATTATCAGTTACATATTCTCTGTGGAATGAAGGTATGTTATAAAAGTAGGCGATGGAAATTACCTAACAAAAACCTTGTAGCAATACACTCTAGTTGAACCCTTAGCAATCTATTATCAGTGACATATTCTCTGTGGAATGAAGGTATGTTATAGAAGTAGGCGATGGCAATTACCTAACAAAAACCTTGTAGCAATACACTCTAGTTGAACCATTTGCAATCTATTATCAGTGACATATTCTCTGTGGAATGAAGGTATGTTATAGAAGTAGGCGATGACAATTACCTAACAAAAACCTTGTAGCAATACACTCTAGTTGAACCATTTGCAATCTATTATCAGTGACATATTCTCTGTGGAATAAACGTATGTTATAGAATTAGGCGATGGCAATTACCTAACAAAAACCTTGTAGCAATACACTCTAGTTGAACCCTTAGCAATCTATTATCAGTGACATATTCTCTGTGGAATGAAGGTATGTTATAGAAGTAGGCGATGGCAATTACCTAACAAAAACCTTGTAGCAATACATTCTAGTTGAACCATTTGCAATCTATTATCAGTGACATATTCTGTGTGGAATGAAGGTATGTTATATAAGTAGGCGATGGCAATTACCTAACAAAAAAAGCTAAACGTGACTTTTTTTACCACGATTACTTTTAAGCTGTGCGAATATATTTGGTATCTCTAGGTACCTTTGATTTTGTCAGTGACATAGTGAAGGACTAATTGATTTAAATATAATTACTTTTATATGTGGTGGTAGTGTTAATTTCGTTAGTAAATTTTGAAATGAATTTTACACGTGGTTTGCGACAGTGAATGAAAATGCGGTACTCTGATTTGGTGCTTAGTAGTACGCGGAAAAAATACGATTCTTGAATTTCAGTCAGTGAAACATTATTCCATCATTGCCATACAGTTATATATATAATAAAGCTATTTCACAGCTGCCTATTACAAACGTGATGCACGTAAATTAGCTTCAAAAGTTTTTTTCTGCGTACATTTCAGAGCTGCAAATTAAATGCACAGCTACGCAAAGGTGAATTTCGCCCCATTTTCTTGCGTGGTTTGTGAGTCGAAAGCTTAATTAAGTGTCAGTTAACCTCGGCATTTGTATGGACGTTTTAATCATACGTTCCATTTTTTATAATTAGTATTCGAGAACTTTAGGGTAAATCCGGTCAACTATTCAGGGAATATTTTTAAAACTTTATTTTATTTTATAAATAACATCATGATTATGGTGTTTTTTTTTATGGGGAGTGAACCCAGGGCGAGGCAACACCATCCGAGTGACGGGCTTTCCAGCTGGCACCCGTAGGTGCCCGTCATCCACGGACATGACATGAAATGAGACCCTAGGATGGAGCGGCGCTTGAATGCAAGGGCGGGGGAAACGGGAGCACCCCGAGAGAACCCGGCAAGCGGCAATATGTATTCGACTGGCACAATGAAACACCAATAAAAAATGCTCTTCTTGTTACCCGTGGACAAGATGTACGGAAATGACAACTGTTGGCGCGGAACTCAATTAGCTTCGTAGATATGCGTGGAACATCTGTAGTATAAAGCCTATAGTATATTCGCGGTTTCTTCTCACTTTTTGAATCAAACCTTTGAAAAAATCACCCCATGTATGACGTGTATGATTATGTCGTAAATATGCCATATATAACAAGCGTTTGTTGTTTTTGCTGAAACAAAATTACCGTATTTTTAATTAAAATGAAATTTTATTCTTATTTTACCTATAAATTATAATATTTCATATATAATTGATATTAATAAAACATTGACAAAATAGCTGTGTTGGTAATGCCTAGTACGAGATAGATATCATGCGAAATGGCCTGTTATTACACCGAGTGCGTCCGAATGTGGTGCGTTGCCCTTCGGTGTGATTTGCTAGACTTAGCTAAGCTTAGTTTGCATGAGGCGGAGGGATATCCTGGAAGTAGAACTTGAGCAGGCTTTCAGAAGTGTGTGAAGTAACCGTGTGTTCGTTGTTTGTTGCCGGTCCTCAGACGCAGCTCGCGGAGATGCGCGGGCCGAAGTTGTAGGTTTTGTAACACTCATAAAAATTGAGCTTTTATGCATACAATTAACTTATATTGTTTTTCCTGTTCTTATCGCTACACATATTGTCATGCAGGATTTTATGTAATATTTTTCACACATGTCACCTATATGATTTCAACTGCCTATGTAAATGTTATTTACTTTTATAATTTTTTTTTTAACACGTAATATTTTTAAATCTTAGATGTATGGTGGTAATAATATTTATGTGTAAATTGGAAAGGCTAGTTCATTTTTAATTGTGTCTTTATTTTTATACAATTAATATTTATTTTCGGTGTGATCTTAATTTTGTAAGTGTTTCTACTTTTTATTGTATTATATCTCAGTTCTGTGATCACGTTTTCTTTGGTTTTTCTTCATTTATGTCTTAAGAAGTGGTTCATGTGGGTGATTTGAATAGTTTTGATCGCCATTGGCCCGCAGATTTAAATCCTGATTGTTGATTGGCTGGCGCAATAGCCCCTCTTAAGCTAGCTTCAGCCCGCAGTGTCAAACGCTCTCTTCGCTAGCAGCCTCCAACGACGCCAGACATAGGGCAGGTCCTCCCGTTTGAAGTGGACGGAGAAGTAGGATTTTATATTAGTTTAAGAGTGTGTAGACGAGTCCCTGAACCGACTTTTAAGTAAACTTGTAATCAGCAATGGAGCTTGTGTCAACGGTCGCCCATTCACGAGGTTTAGTGATCAGGAGATAGATAGTTTAAACACGCCGTCTACGTACGTGTAGAGCGGAGCTCCACGTATCTCCATCTTAATCCTGCTACGGCATTATCCCGCAAGAGCATCCTATCTTCAATACACTTGGTGATTAAATGATAAGTCCTACACAAAGATCTGACATTTTCATCTGGACATATTTTTTTTTACAGCTTGATTCAGCTCAATGTCCGTTAGCATCAGTGCACAAGCGACGCCATCTTGACTTTTATAAGTACGTAAATTTCCAGCACACATACGCCTACTGAAAAACCTGCGATAAGAGTAGTTTATACCAGAGCTAGACTGTTTTCTGAGAGCACAATTTGTTTTAAAGTAGTATTTACTACAGAGCACAGTTTAATTAATATGATTTTTAAACAAATATATTCAGACTCTGGCAAGCTATGTCACGTAACCATAAAAGAGCTCAAGTAGGTTAGGTATGACAACTTTTAGCCTTGTTATGATAGTGTGTTGTCTTTATAGCTTTTCTCATATTTCCATCAGAGTTTTTAATTATTTCTGATTTAAACAATTATATACAAAAGGAAATGAAAAGTAAAATAAATAATATATTTCAAAAGGCGCATCTGTTTTGTCGTTCTCTCTACTGTAGTGTCAAGTTAACCTATTTCTTCTTTACTGGAGTTTTCAATTGTCTTCCTTATTTTGACGTACGTACATAAATGGCGTACGTACCAAATGCTAGTTTCTAGAGAGTGCTAATGGTAATAAACTTGTTCCCCTACCGGCCCAAGACTGCACCGGGCAATTATACAAAGGCAGCCTAGGTAAGATCACATCCTTTCCCACTGATTTATTGCAAGTCAGCTGTGCCGCCTGGTCACTCAAGTGTTATATGTGTTGTCCCATTGTTGCGTATGCTAATTCTACACCATACACAGCACATATCTATTTGAATATAATATGATTATATCTCATATTGGCTATCTCGCAAAGAGGAGGCCTTGTGTGTGTGTTCTTCACACATGTCTATATGAAATATAAAGCTATATTTCAGTTTCATGGGAGCATTTAAAATGACTGTACCCGTTGCCGAAAATAAGCCTAAGAACAAAATGGAAGAAAACAAAAAACCAGCGAAACGCCAGAAAATGAAAATTAAATAACTATGAGCTCGTCCAGTTTTATATCTGTCGCTCGTTGCTTCATGTTCCTTTGTCCGCCAGGTTCTTCTGTAGTTCCTAGTTTTTCTATAATCGTTATTTAGCGTTAGTGTGGTTTTTAGTTTTTTACTTTTGTTTTTAGGCTTATTTTATTAAATGGACACAGTCAATTTTAACGCTCACTTAAATCCCGCCACGCCATTGCTATCAAACTTAAGAGATAATGAATTGCAGGTGTCTACAATTGCGATGTTCTACACATAGTTTCAAGAAACAGTCACCAGGTAGAGCAAAATTCTATGCGAAGTAGCTTTCTATCGTTTTATGTTTCACGGAGTGGTTGATAATTTGTTGTCAATTGCGATGCTGAGGGCAAATTGCATACCTATATTTTAAATGTTTCAATTTCTGAACCATACAGTATATGGCTAGTATGGGCGTATTGCTTGCGCATGAGACTTTCTTATTCTAACAAATTGAAGCAACGTTTTGGACACGTCCGCGGACATCGTGTATTGTAGACGAACCACAACAGCCTGCAGCATCCACAAGAGGCGAGGAAGGGAGGATACTGCCTAAGAATGTTCATGTTATCTCGCGACGCTGAAAGAAATTCTTCATCCCGACAACAGTCTCTGGTCGTCTGGACAGCCATGGCGGAGCTGGAATTAAGGGAGCCTCGCCTACTCTTACTTTCTCGGCATTTTAAACTTATGAAATTTAATCACGAGCAATGAAAGCATTTCACGTGTTTTATCTTTGACTTGGTTGAGTTGGAAACTCTATACGATAAGAGGAAATTTGAATCTAGTCATACTCTCATCTACTGCAGTCGATAAAATTGAGAAAATTAGTCTTTTAAATTGTAATAGCGTGTTCCTGATTTGCGCCTGTTATATTTTAAATATCGTTGTGATTCTATTTACAGTCCATTTCGTAGAGCTGCGCAGTTTGCCTTAACCCTATATCTTATGGATGAGCATATATTACGTGTGTTTTAAACACAAATCTCATCGACACTACAGGTGCCACAAATCACAGAACGTAATTTAGAGTTTTATTCTAACTTATTTTTGCATTATAAATAAAAAGGAATTTTTTTTTATTTCGTTCATGGTATACTTTTATTCTTATTTTGAAAACTGCCCAGCCCACACAGCCTGTGAATGTCCGTGACTCGCGTAATATTATAAATACCCATCATAGTGAAACGTTTACTCGAAACATAAATTTACAAAATTATCAACTAAGCGAATTCATTGTAAATAACAGCATTCTCTGTATGATGCACGTTACTGAGTACAATTTTTTTTCCATGTTTGCTAGATCTCATTCACATGAGTATTTGAAACTTGCGGCAAGTTAGATTGCTTCTTTCAGCTTTCCAAACTAGCAGTTATATTTACATCAAAAGTACTCCAAAATATAGAATTTACTTTTCCCATAAAAGTTGCTTACCTTAACAAAAACTTTCCAAATATACAGGCACATTTCGGAAAAGGAATTTGTTACAATGTAAGCAACTTCGCCATTTTTTCTTTGCCTGATCTTTGCAGCCAGGCAGCTGCGAACATAAGTTGGTATCGTCGTGAGAAAAAGGTTGTAATAATTCTCTTTGAATTCGTGTGTAGTAAAGTGGAAAACAAATATCGTCCGTGAAATTGCTAGACGTGCTACTACAAACTCGCCTTCTGTCAACTGAATGTTTGTTGCTGAATTTGCAGGAAGAAAACCAGACATAGCCCTGCAAGATATTTGTCTAGTTTTTAAATCAAGTAATTGACATTTAATGGCAGTATTTTAATGAGCTCAGTTAGTTTATATTCGAGTTTCTCAATATAGTTTTATGTTGAAGAGATCCCTGTTCCAGCTTATTAGAAATACTCTACATTTTATTACAGGCAAACTTATTTAAATGCACTGTCCTACTGCAAAATTAATACCTTATACTTATTTATTTAACGAACAAGGAAATTAAATCACTTAATATTATTTAGTAATTTTCGGCTGCCTGTGTACTCACTTTCAGTTAAGGAAAATCAATATCATGCGTTCCGTAATTCCGATTATAGTACGTTAAAAACGCACTATATTAGCGCAAAGCAGTTGTGTTAACCTACGGAATAACACGTCAGACTTTATTCTTTAACACTTTATCCAACCACTGGTATTATGAACAAGGACTGATCTGGAAGTCAATAATCTTACCTGCCGTGTCTACAAATTCAGTGTTATGAATAGTTATTTCAGTGAAACCAACTTTTAAAGCTTCTTGGTTTTTCATTCTGTTCGTCAGGTTAAAGCAAACATTTAAAGTAATGTTTCCTAAGCGAATGTGTTTTTATGGCGGTTGAAATTTTGTGTTATGATTAATAACGAAACAAAAATCTTTTAATAAATAAAATTATTAATCGCTGCATACAAAAAGTTTGATTATCTACAGCAGGTGACATTGAACGTTAACATTATTATTCAAATATTTCTCAACTGCAATGCGAAACGGTTTACACAAGCCTACTGCATTTACAATTCAAGCTTTCTGAGTACGTGTGAAAATTCAAACCTCTTTTTAACAAATTTCAAAAACCTTGATATTCCATATGATACCTGTATCACAAAACATTACTCACCAGATGAATAAATATATCAAATCTGACCAGAGAGAAAAAAAAAGTGGTGCGTATGAAGTAAAAAGTCTGGTTGTGGAAAAAAGGACACGTTAGAATATTGCTGAGCAAATTATTCGCCCCAACGATTATGATAGTTAATCCCTGGAGGCACAAATCCTTTACCCTTTCTTTCGCTCTCTGAAATTTCCCATCTATTCCAATAACTGTAATCCGCCGAGGGCAATTTCATTTCCATATTCGCACGCCCGCTCAGGGCTGGAGGGAGATATTTCTCACACTCAGCAAGGATACGAGAGAAACGGGCGGCTAATTTCCCTTTCCCCCCTTCCCCTTCATCTTCTCAAATCTCTCACACGCACGGGGCTGAAAGCCCACAACTTCGCAAAAACGCAGCTTCTGTCCACGATTTTTCAAAAAAAGAGAGTTTTTTTTCTTTACCTGAAAAAGGTTCACATTTTTATGACGTGCGGTTGGTGTCAAAAATGTTTGAGGAAACATGTTATCTTACTTCGTAGTCCAGACTAATGTTTAGGAAGCCAAAAATGACTACGCATTAAAACTTGAAATTTATAGAATTCGGTATTAATAAGTAAATATATAATTGGTATTATTCACCCATATTTTTGAAAACATACTTTTAAATTTTTTAAAGAAACAGGTAATGAAAGGTTTCTTAGTTACATAGATGAATATTTTCTTCACTAAATAAAATGTTGAATAATCTGGAAAAGTGAATATACATTTTTTATTTCGCTAAATGTAGAGTGTTCTCACAAACCTCTTGTGGCCATACTTGCCGAACATATCAGTGATTGTCTAACCGCATCGGTAAGAAACATTTTTTTAAGTCAATCATTATTAATACAGCCAGCGTTAACGCGTCGTTTCTGTATTTTTTATGACATTTTCAACTCCTAAACAGCCAAATATCAATAACAATTTAGGAAAGATTTGTACAATCCGAATAACAAAATTTCGAAAAGAAATAAATTTAAAAAAAAATTGGATTTTTTCTGACAAAAAATGTGCAGATGGCAGTAAGAGATTTTACCTGCTGGAATCATTGGTTCCAAATATTATGTTATAAATACGTATTTAAAATATATAGATGTGATATTGTAGTTTTGTCTTGCAGAAAGTTAAATTAATGTGTTACTTATAAACGAAATACACATAGGAAAACGAAAAATAAAAACAATCTATTTAAAAAAAAAAACAGAACATTTCAAAAGGAGGAGTTACAACGGTGTCTGATGTATTATTGTTCGTACTGTACAAAAATTAGTTGCAGTAAAGACGTAATGGTAAAGAGTATTTTCGACTACTAATTTTGACTTTCAGTATCAATAGAAATGTTTAATTTGAACCCTATGATAGCAGCATAAGTGCTGGAAGGTAACACTTAGATATAGACTATTTCATATAAGTGGTCTCAAATTTGACAGTTCTAGGCATCTGAGTGGCTATGTAACCTTCCGCCCCAGCTGAACTGTCATTGAAGGTGACTGTTTGCAAACAAACACCATGTGACTTCCAGTATTTATAAACAAACAACATATGACTGATAGTATTTGTAAACAAACTGTATGTGCCTCCTCCCAAATGACTTCTAGAAGTTGTAAAGGGCTGTTCATACAGTTGGAGGTGGGCAACAATCCCAATTGTTTTTAGTTTATAAATATTTTATGTAAATGACTAACAGCACAAGTAATAATTTTATAAGTTGATAATTTTTTTTACCTTGCAAGAAATGTGTAACCAGGATGCACGAAAATGTAATTGTATTTTGACTGTCAAATGAATAAAAGATATTTTACTGTTTTTGAATACACTCTAGATATATTAATGACAACTAATCTTGTCACACTTACCTGATGTAAGTTCTTACAAACATAAAAATTTAGAATAGATTCCACGAACACCAAATACCAAGATCCACCACCCCCCCCCCCCCCTAGAAATGCACAAATACCAAAATATTGACCACCCGCTTCACCCACCTTCTTTTCAAAGACAATATATATTCTTACATACAGACTATACCTACTATTGCATTAAAAGTACATAATTCAGCCTTGTGGTATGATATGACAACAAACTCTCTACAGCCTGATACTTTTATGGTCGTTATAATTCTTAGGATGTTAAAGTATGCAGGTAGCCAAAATAATATCTAAGCAAATGTTACTTAATTTCAGTATTTTAATAACTCTCATTTAGTAACTCAAATCTTAAGTATTGCAGGTCGACGTACATAAAACTTTAAGAATTTTTCTCAAATACCTACGTGTTCATATTGTCATGCTGCGAATAAAAGCTTATTTCTGTCTAACTCAGCCTTGATATTTACACTGAAGTTCAGTCGCACAACCTCCCTCCTCAAAATTGTGAATATAACCCTAGGCTTATCCTCGGGTACCTAATGAAAAACTGTATTTCGTTTCAGAGATGTCACAAAGCGCTCTTGAGAAGTAGATGTGGCCTACAGGAACAATATATAAAACAAATATGTTACACACTAAAAAGATGATCCACCTACCCAAGATTGAAGACATCATAAAGTTCATTTTCCTTAGCGATAAATTTTGGAATGTTGCAGTTCCTGCTGATGCATGAGACACTTCTTTATGATGTTGAAGCACCTTCTTTGGGTGCTTAAATTGAAAGAATTTTGTTTGATAAGCATGTTGTAATATACTTGATATTAAATAGTTGTCTTTCCAATGTCAATCTTGTTTATGTTAATTATTCTTCCGTTACTCTTACAACGTTCTTAACAACGTGTGTTGAAAACATATATCCGCTTTTAATTTGAAAAACTCAAATGCTCAAAACGTTTATGAAAGACTCCAAAGTTGAAACCTACATGTCATTAAGCTACTTTCAAATACAGCCTTTAAAAAAGGAAAAACCTTTAAATTTATTTTCTAACAATTATCCCTGCGTAACAAGCTTGACAAATTTTATATGCGTTATACAACTTACAAGTTTGTATGGCCAGCACGCTTTACATTTTGAAACCCTCCAGAACCAGAGTCCTAGAGTTTCAATCAATAATAACAGAGAGAAATGTCCATAGCAATGAAATGTGGGCCCAATTAGTGTATCGTCTTTATAGTGGGGGGACTATAGTTTATCATCTTTCGTGAAACGGGAATATTTTGATGTTCTTACGATGCTGGAATCACATAGCCCCAACGCGCACGACACGACGGCCAACAGCCAATGAAATATAAGATTCTGTCGTCCGACCAGCAATTTTGGATTATAAATTATTTCTATACTTCGTCGTGTCGTGTGGCACGACGCACAGTATGTACAACATTGCAAAATGAAATTGTATTACAAGATTTCCCTACAATGGTAAATTCGCAGCTTAAAAGAAAAATTAATTAAAAACTACTATATCTAACTCTCAAAAATAATTTTACTTTTGTATGCATTAGCGATACCAATTTATCATCATTATGAATTTCAATTTCCCTCTTGTTCACCGCCTTTGAGTCTAACATAGCCTATCAGTGCCTTCTTAATAGTTAGTTTAAATGCCGAGAGCGTGGTGTTGGTCGTACTGTAAATTCAAGTAGTCACATTGAAATGTGTCATGGTTCCGTTTTTGGTCGTGTCGTGCTGTGTTGGTCGGGGCTATGTGATTCCTGGATCAGTGAATGTATGGCATTTTGAGTTGCATATTGTTTTGATGGGGCAGTGGAAAATTTTGCTCGTATGTAAATTACATTTAAATTATTTAACTTCGAAAATTATAACTTTAATTAAAATACAAAATGCGGTACATACGTCGCTGTTCGTATTAGTACACATGCAGCAATATATACACTACACACTTTGACCGAAGTTAACCTTACACTCGAATTTACGATGTAGACAAACAAATGTTATTCACGCACTACAAAAATGTGGAAAGTGTGGCATTTTTCAGGCCACGTGCATTTCAATAATTATATTAACGGTTTACAAATAATTTACAAAACACGCAAACTTACTGTTGTAACCTCTTGAACACGCGTGATGCAGGACTTTGATTTCATAATTAATTTATTAAATATTTTTAATACATATTTCTTTAATAAAAAATTTAAGAACCATAAAAGTATGCAATGCACAGAAATAAAGAAAAAACAATTATTTTATAATAATAATATATTATTATTTTGTAATTACATTTTCAGAAGAATACAGGTCATCGCATCATTTGATATAACCTCGATCCTTAAGTTCTCTTATAATCGAAACCACTCTTTCATGATAGAGTAATTCCCACGTTTTTGCTTATCGCTTATATATCTAAGTCTGTCTACAAGTTTGTTGCGATCTTCAGTAAACATATAGTCAGTATAATCGGCGTCTTCTTCCTTCTTTGCATCATTTGTCGAAGTAAACTCCCTGGGGAAATGCGTTGAAACGTCGAGGGAAAAATCGTCGTTTTCAACACTATCACCACTGTCACAGTCATCGTAAATGTTGCCTTCACGATCCTCTTCACTCCCGGCTCAATCCTCAATATCAAGTTTACTTTTCTTTGTAGCAGGAGTTGTATGTACTGTACTGTACTCATTCCGTCTTCATCATTAACTGTGGCCTCATAATCGTCAGTGGAAACATTACCCATCGATGTAGCACGATGTATTGATGACATCACTTTCTGATTCCCAGTAGACAAACCCCCTCGGCAGACAGCGATGAACTGATTGAACCCACGCCTGTACCTTCCCCTTATGTAGCAGGCAGCCCTTACGGCACGTCAAAAATCCATATTTATATTTCTAGCACAAGGCACACATATCTTTGAAATCTTTTAAGAGTCATGTCCGTATTGACATGATCATTGTAAACGTGACGTAAATTCGTACCGTCCATGCGAAAAAGCACCGACACATCAGCATTGTCGCGAAGCATCTGTTTGGGTAGGTGCGAAATAAGTCTGACCGAGGTAAATGCAGTCCCCGTACGCGTGTCGTCCCATGCTATAGTACTCTTGAATGCAGGTGTGTTTCTCGGAGGCAATGTCGTCAAACGCAAATATCAAGCTTCGCAGTGCTTCGCTCGGAGGTAGGACATCTTCGTTATAACTGCATGGTAAATAACCTATACATTCCACGGCCTGTAGTAGGCCACTCGTGCCAGTCGCTGGTATGTCAGTTGCTGGAGCGATTTTGAATATAGGTACACGTTCTCGAGGCGAAGGCCGCTCGGTTCTTCCATCAGGCTCAGTAGGACGCGTGTCTTGCCGCAACTTGATGGTCCCACGATGATGCACCTCACTGTATTCGGAAAATAGGCTGCCATGTCGCGATTCGTGGGAGATGGCTTCATCCTAAACATGGATGCGTATGGGTAAAGTAACGTCTTGCATGATAATACGTATGTTACCACTACTGTATTGCGGCGAGTGCGGTGCTGATTACGGTGTTGACTGTAGTTGCAGAGAACCAGCACTACAAATTATAGAATGTCTCTTCAAAATATTGTTCCGTGTAAAATCTCTCTCTCTCTCTCTTTCTCTCTGGCAGAAGTCGCACTGAAATGACGTTCTTGAAGTTGTCATCTGCAGGCCGTTACTTCGAGTCGACGTACGCTCCGCAGACCTGCAAATGCTTTATCGCAGAAGCGACGAAGCAGACGCATCATTTACATTCCACGCCCGCACTGTTCCAAGTCTAGAACGATACTGAAACGGAAATGTATAAAAGTAGCGTATTTATACTTTCATGAAAACGCGATCGCAGAATAGGTGCTGGCGACAACCAGTTAGCGATGATGTATATCATGGCTCCATGATGGTCGAAGCCAAACGTGGGCCTTCGTATTTGCAATTCATCTTCACAGTATGGGAGCACTCTGAGAAAATCCAAATACTCATTAGCCCCAGAAGACACACGCAGGTGTAAAATTAATTCTATGCATAATTATGTATATTCCTATCTTACACATATGAATATATTATATACATTATTAAGTATAATCCTATCTGACATAAACTCATATATATTTCTATACATAATTATATATATTAATATCTTATATAAATTATTATATACATAATTATGTGTATTCCTAACATATATGTATATTACTATTATATATAATAGACCCTACGAAATATTGATGAAATAAAAACAAGTTTTTCAATAATTTTTTAATTTCTTAATAAATTTTTTTTTAATTTTCGAGTTTTATAAAGAATTTAGAAAATTTTTGTTTTCAACGTAAAAGGTTACCCGATCTAGTCAAACATCATGGTCACCTGGATCCAAGATGGCAGTAGTCGTCAGTAACATAATATGGTCGCTAACTTATATGAATTTATTCAATTTGTACCATTTTTTCTCGAGTATTTGTTTTAAAGTTTATCTAAGGTCACTTATAGGATCAAAGTCATGGGACAAAGTTACCTGGGTTCAACATGGCTTTTGGGTGACGTCATAACATGGTGGCTGGTTGGTTCCAATCACTCGTCGCCTTTAAGAAAGACCAATATTTAAAACTTTAGTTTTAAATTTTTACAAAACATATTTTAGTATTTCTTTATTTCGGGATTTTTTGGACTGTTTTGGAATATTTTATGAATTTGTTGGGTTTAAGCTAAGGTCTTACAAGTTCACGGGGTCAAGGTCAAATGTCAAGGTCACTTGAAAGCAAGATGGCGGAAATGATTGCTGACAGAACCAAGATGGCTGATGGTTAGGTGTGACTCCGATCCTGGATCCCGTGTAACGATTTGGCATATCCTATGTCAATAAAACAAATATGGCCACCACTGCCCTGCCGTCGAAAACGATCCCTCAAAAACCACCTAAATTGCCTGAAAAATTGACTTTCTGGGTTTAGTTTTTGGAAATGGGGGATCAGTGCATTTTTGGGAAAAAAACGGGAAATTTTGAGTTGAAAAGGGAAATTTTGAGGGAAAGAAAGAACATTTTTTTTTAAGGGAGAATAGTTTCCGTAGGACCGGAATGAAATAACATGAACAGCTCCGATCTCCGATGCCTACTATTAATATTAGAATACTATTTATTTTTAAGTTCTTATTGAAATTACGATGTTTCACTCATTCAATTTTACTGTTCATCATCGTGCGTAGACATTTAAATCAGTGTGTGGAGGGGGGGGGGGGGAGAACTAAATTTGATGTAATGTAAACTAAAATGAGAATTCGATACATACAGGTAGGAAGGTGTGCGTGTGTATCATATACAAACACACACATCAACATAATTTTTAGTAGCATTAAAAGTTGTTGAAACTTCCATATTAAAAGCCTACATTATATGGCCGTGGGGGGGGGGGGGGGGGGTGCTGAGCCCACCTGGCCTACCCTAAACGCTCACCTATGGTCATCGTAGTCCATGTCATCATTACATTTTTTTTAGGCTAGGGTGTAAATAAGACAGTGTTCAGAACAGTAATATATGTTGGATTTGCTCATTATCATAGCCAAATCCTACTGAAGTTGTACAAATTCACAAAATAGGACAAAAAATTAGCTGGTCATTTTAAAATTATTATTATTATTATTACTTTACTTGCTTTTGTGCAGCTATCCAGTGGCAAGTTCATCTCCCCCCCCCCCCCCCAACCTCATTATATATCACGGCCCTTCCTGAACTCCCCAACACCCCCTAGTATTACTACCTACTCCCGCAATAAATTTCACTCTCTCATCGAAATCACAATCATGGACTATGCCACTCAGTTAAATCATAATTACGCTAGTGCCGATTTATGCCATTTTCAGTAGATAATATCGTTTTTTTTTTTTTTTTTTTTTTTTTTTTTTTTTTGGAAAAGTTGCGACTCTTCATAATTACGCTGCCTCGCTATAATTGAGACAACAAAAACTGATGCTTTCATTTACTCTCATATCATATTTCACGAAAAAAGTTTTACGCCCAGAAATTCACACATGTAGGCCACATTTATATGCAAATATACACAAAATAATTAACTGCTTATTACATGAATTTGAGCTAAATATATGTAAGCCTACGATTCTGTTTCCAATACATTTTGTTTCTTCAGATGATTTTTGCTGCTTGTGTCTGTGTTGCCATGTATTAACATAGTTTTGGCCCTACATACACAACACACATAATTACTTAAGATAGTAAAATTCTGATCTAAAATATCCTCCCCCTCCCTATACTGTCAAAACTCTTATTTATACACACAGATATAAGCTAAATATATAAACACACCTGAGTCAAACAAATTTAAATTTTTTAACAAAATCGCCTATACATT
The DNA here is from genome assembly GCA_029891345.1 of Dryococelus australis. NCBI lineage: Eukaryota > Metazoa > Arthropoda > Insecta > Phasmatodea > Phasmatidae > Dryococelus > Dryococelus australis. The sequence continues at coordinate 33,876,398 of CM056998.1, read as the reverse complement.
TTTGGAAGTGAATTAAGTGTATAGGCTATTTCACCAGAGATGTGTTGTGATTGATTGTGATAGTTTGATAATTTACTGAGTTACAAGCTATAGATTTGTTATTGACTGCTATTGTGAAGCATGGCTGCAGAAAGCATCAAGGTATGGAATGGTCTATTAATTTCGTATTATTATTTATAATGACAATGGTTATCCATATTGTAACATGGGTTTTGTTTAATTGACCACACATACTACATTTGGCATGATCTGTTTTTAATGCCTATAACAATTGAGTTAAGGGGACCAGTGGAAACCACAAGACTATTTTACATGAAAGAGGAGTTGCAGCCGCTCGAGTAAAAATGAGGCATGTAGCCTAACTAAAATGATTCTCATTTGAGTGAAAATGAGGCATGTAGCCTAACTAAAATGAGTCTCACTTGAGTGAAAATGAGGCATGTACCCTAACTAAAATGAGTCTCACTTGAGTGAAAATGAGGCATGTAGCCTAACTAAAATGAGTCTCACATGAGTGAAAATGAAGCATGTAGCCTAACTAAAATGAGTCTCACTTGAGTGAAAATGAAGCATGTAGCCTAACTAAAATGAGTCTCACTTGAGTGAAAATGAGGCATGTAGCCTAATTAAAATGAGTCTCACTTGAGTGAAAATGAGGCATGTAGCCTAACTAAAATGAGTCTCACTTGAGTGAAAATTAGACATGTAGCCTAACTAAAATGATTCTCATTTGAGTGAAAATGAGGCATGTAGCCTAATTAAAATGAGTTCTTAAAACGTACAGCACTACTCGAAAATTTCCAGCCGTTTACAGTGTATTTTTTTTCTACTTTGTTAAATAAAAATTATTAGATTAAATATACGTTTGAAAACTTCTAATGTAAATAAAAATGAGCATGAAGGCCAATCTTGCCTAAATTAAAAAATCCACATGAGATCTCCCCCTTAACATAAGGCCTACATTCCAAGTTTATAGCCTATTTTGTCTCAATTTAATAGGCTATAGACTATTAAAATGGAATTTAAAGCACTATGATGAATTGAATATTGTACAGCTTAAAACATCAGATCATTTTACAAACTTGAATCCAATGTGTTGTAACAGCTTTTCTGCTGAGTCACAACTTATGCAGTCATGCATCCATTAAGTATACTCTGTTTCATATAACGTCAATAAAAGTTGACTGAAGTTATGACCAACCTATAGAGCATTTAAACAGTAAACGCCCCCATTTCCAAAATACTATGACAGCTGATGTTTGTTGAAGGATGCGTGTTATTATGTTGGCGCTCTTGGCAATTATTGTAAAAGAAAATGGTACTCTTAATTAAAAATGATACTGTGTAAAATTAATGATAATTAAACATTTATGGTTATAATTACGCTCATAGACTAATACGCAATTTTTCTGAGTGATAGAGCAAGGGCTTTAAAAATATTTAGAAATATTACGGTAGAGCATGCGAATATCACGGTTATGTGAAAGGTTTCCTCCAATCTCCGTTGACTCTGTTGTCTATGGCCTCCAGCCGCCCGGTGAAAAGCCGTTGTTGCGAGTTGCCGCTGTGCTCTCTTCCGTAATAATTTATCAATATGCGAGAATTCCTCGCTGGTGATGTCGGAATATTATATATGCAGTTAATTAATTTCGTATTTACATATTTCATTAGGTGTAGTTCGTCGTAGGTGCCTTTTTAGAACTGTCTCCTCAGCGAAATGAACTATCGACACGTGTCTGCCGCTTTGTAAAATGGTTTGTTGTGTGCTGTGGTCCGCCATTTTCTGTGGCCATCGCGAAGTGCAGGCGAAAAATTATTTTCATTGTGAAGTGTGAATTTGTTGGTTTCAAGAAATAGTTCAAGTGTTTTGTTAATTGCATAAGTCAGCAAATAAATTATTTCGTATCAGTAGCCGACACGTGATTGTTCATCCAAAGTTCGGTAACTTACGTGTTTAGGAATTACGAAGTGAACTGTAAGTTTGTGTGTTTTGTAAATAATGTTTTCTTAAATTATTGCTAGAATATTTGAAATGTATTTGGACTTTTATTAGATTGAAAATAACGATTTTCACGTAGAAGTTAAATTTGATTAACATGTTGCATTTTGTACATTGGTATTGACTGTGACGTATTTATTACGTTTTGTTTTTGCGGGAGGTTTTCAAATGTACGTGGCCTAAATAAGCGCCAGTTTAGTATAGTTCATTATATAAAAATGCAATGATATTTATCTGTTGAGCATTTCTCGCATCGACACGAACAGCGACACATTTATAGCATTTAGTTCTTTCGATGAAGTTAAAACTTTTGAGTTAAGAGCAAATTGGTAGCTATTTTCGTACAAATAATTTTTTCCAATTCATCATCAAAACAATGCAAGTTCCAAGCGCCACTCTCGTATAAGAAGAACAAAAAAAGTCTCCTGAAAGACTTAAAACTATAATTCCCCAGCGCGCCAATAAAGTAAAACAGAACCCTAATTAGTATATTACGTGATCATCATAAAAATAAAACAGTTTGGAATGGCAACCTGCTATAGTAGCCTTATTACTGGACAGAAGTTGTCAGTCATTCAATGCTTGCCATTAGATTCGTAGTTTGTTTACATAGATAGATTCCTGCACAGACAGAACAGCTGTGGCTGAAGGATACACCGTGGCCACACTTATTTTCAAGAATTGTAGAAATTTATTGAAGTGGAAACAGATTATATCTGAAATTAAAATAGTAAAATTACTGTCCACCTCGCTACTTCCTTCAAAAATGATTTTCCACTAAGTCAGCTTGATTTTCATTTAATTAGCAAGTATCATGACTACTATTTTAATTATCTAATTTCGTTTTCTTCTACACCATAGTCCAATACGGAAAGGCAAAGTCCCAGTGCACATTTTAAATAAAATTCAGATCCCGTTTTTGGTGCTTTATTTCTTAGGTATCGGTAAAAACTATGAAATATGTAACTTGGCTGTAATAATCTCAGCGAATGTAATGCCATAACCACACAGTTGCAGTTGCACGATTACTACAAAATACCGACAAATGTTCTGCTTCAATACGAAACAACGTGTCGTATAGGCCCATGTGCAGAGTTCAACGCAAAAGAAATAAGAAAAATGAAAACAATTACACACTCTACTAACCAGGCGCGAATACAACGATGACGAACAGCCGAAGAACGCAGGGCGTTTCAGATGTCTCCGGGGCGCCAACATTAACAAATTACCCAATAAAATTTTCTATGGCACCAGCAATACGAAAGCGTGTGTTTGAAAGACACGTGAATAAGTTTAAATGTTGAAGGGTTAACTACGGAATAAAATAATTATCACTTCAAAAATACCAAAGTCCATGATAAGTGAATAATGTTATAAGTTATCATTTAAAAATCAAAACCATCATACGACCGTGATTAAAACCCTTGAAAATAGTTTCAGCCTCAGTTCAAAATTAACTTAACAATTTAGAAAATTATGGCGTTACATTCTTCCTAAAACAATAATTATATTATGGAAAGAAAAAAAAAACACCTATTTTTACGAAAGTTTAAGTAAACTGCTTCGTGGAATAGTTATTGCAACTACAATACATTTTCGTTTATTCCAGCAACCTCACCCGGCAGTGTAAAATTTCGCCAGCTTCCAGTTGGCGAAATGCAAAACGCAAAATTACTCAAATACGTACCACTAATCAATTTTGCAGACAAAATCGGGTTTCTTGACCATTTTGTTAACAAAATTTGTCAATAATTGCAAACACTTAGTGTAAGCATGCGGAAAGCATGACGAAAAAAATTGGCATATTCACGTTACAAAAACCATCTACTAAAGGTGAGGTAGACCGATCCCGCTAGCTGAGCACAACCAATCTCCGTGTCCCAACATTCAACTGCCGTTCTGCCTACGCGTCTAGCAAAAATGTCGTGGATTGGGTTTGAGGTTAGAGCACTGTTTAGTAAACAAGTGCTTTTGAGATGTTTTTATATTTCCTCTAAACAATTTGTAATGCTTTTTTTTATTACATTCACACTGATAAAAGTATTTCATTGATATAATAATGCTAGTCATTTCAAAATTAAGATGTAAACAAACACGTTCATCACTGCTGACCATGTGACTTTGAGGGTTGTGTAGGACTGGGGTAGGTCAATGTTGGGTACATGCGCAGAAGACGAATAAGCTGTCTGCCTCATCTTTAGTCTACGGCAAAAACACGAAACCAAAACAAAATACTCGCGCCCTCGTCGAGATTCGGACCCGGAACCGCTCGCGCCATAGACGAGCTCGCAACACACTGGCCACGGATTTCAGCGATCAAAGTGCATCAAAACACTAAAGGAATAAATTTCAGGAAGCCTCATTAATACTTATTAAAGTTAACACAACGAACGTAAGCATTTAATGAACCCAAACTATATGCTTGGATTCTAATTCAGAAAATATGCACTGTGAAAAAAAAAGCTGCAGATGTGGTACGTGCGATATTACAAGTAGTGAACATTTAATGGAAGTCCAAAAACAGCAAGTTCAACCACTTCGATGGTACACAAAAGGATAAACGGTAAATTTACTTACCCCATGTAAACATTTACCAGAAGACGCAGCGGCCGTTTTGTATTTTCTTCGCAATCACGACCATTCACGACATGCGAGTGCCGGATCATGCTGCTCGCGCAGACGCTATAGAACACGCATGCACACAAAAGCAACACTGCATTAATACCTTCAGTGACTGTCCTCGGAGTTAAACATTTTATCAGCACCCGCTTCAGGCACTCGTAATCAGTTGTGAAATTTCAGTGAAAGAAAACCACTTGATTATTTGGCCAAGCATTTCAGCAGAAATTCGCCGATTCAACAGCGGAAAGCATCAAGAACGACCGTAGATTCAGTCGTTAGGTGCTGTGACCAATTGAAATGGTGAAATATTCAGTGATTAGAATTTAGAGTGTATTCGTGGTTTATTGACATTTTTGTACCTTAAGATTTAAAAGAATCACCCCATATTTAATGTGTTTCATTATTTCCTAAGTATCACGAGCTTTTTAAACATGTCTTAACATAAAAGTGCCTTAATTATTTGTTAACTGAAAATCCTACTTTTGATTAATCTAGAAATTATATTATTTAATTGGATTTTAATGTGGTTAAAAGCAGAGAGAAAATAGGTGGGTTAGTAAAACGTAGTTATAAATAATTATTATACTAAATACTCTTACACTGAGTGTGCACGAATTCGACGCGTTTCCCTTTTCGTGTAATTTTCTACACTCGGTTAAGTTTTGTTTGCACGAGGCGGAGGAATATACTGGAAGTAGAACTTTAGCAGGGCTTCAGAAAAGTTGGAAGTAACCGTGAATGCACTATGTTCGTAAATTTGTTGGTGATCGTGTACAATGCCAGCGAAATCAGCAGGTAGTCCTCTTGTTGGAACAGTAATGCGTCTGCAAATGATAATGTCATTGTGTTTCTGCTGTGGTTCCAGGTAAAACTTTAGCATAATAATTTACTGGGCTAAATAAATTATTGTTCAGGAAAAAGAACGGATGAGAAATATGTTTTTAGTAATTCCCAACCATACATTCAGTGAGATAGAATCGAACAAAATATTTGTTTGTATAAGACCAAATATATTAATTTGCCATGATATAATATATTGTTCAGCAAACAAAATTTGAAAAGTAACAAAATTGCTTTTCTTCGTCTAGCAAAATATATATTAGAATAAACAAAATCTCAGTATTGGGCAAAAAAAAAAATTATACTGCCAACTAAATATATTTGAATCAACTGTATGTATTTAATTTGCCTCTCAATTGACCGCTTTCGTTCGAAAATACAAGGCAAGAGATTGTTTGTATTTTTTTGTGACAATTGGGATAGTAACGGTGTTCATTAGTGTATCAATTGATGCTTAACAATTGCATTAAAAACATGAATGAAACAGCGAAACAGTAAACTGACAAGCAAAGCTGTAAAACTTGAAATATTTGACAGAACATTTTGCCCAATATTTGAAGTATGTCTATTTAAAAGCTTTACGGTGTTATCAGTTGTCAGAGTAACTGAGCTTCCTAAGGTGTAGCACTAGGATGCAGGTGATCTAGGTTTGATACTCGATCGAACTGGTTAATGTGCGTGTAGCCAATCAAATCTCTAGTTGCAGCAACCAAATCTTACAGTTTGGGGGCAACCAAATGTGAACTAAAAATAATTTGATTTCAGCAACAAAATATAACACTGCCCCTATACAAACAAATAATTTGGTTGCACCAAACCAATCTTATTTGATTCAACAAGAAATTTTTCCGAGTGCTTTAAGTAGGGGGGGGGGGCAACTAATCGACATAGGAATTTCTGTCACGATAGGCAATAGAATTTTCTTAAAGAGTACGTCTGAGTGACTAAAAAGTAATTTTTTCCACTTTGAAGTTTTTTCATACCAAACCTTTTAAATTACCTTTATATTTTCTATTCACATATGTTGGCTACCATGAACGCACCATGTGGTGACTCATTACCCCATGCAACAGTGATATCTATGGACTTAACCGGAAATGTGAAATGTCACGTAGTCACTAAAATGTATAAGATATTTGACATTTCTTTGTTGACGGAATCAAGCAGATGAAAACACATAACTGTACGAGTTGCATTAATTTTCGTCCTCAAATATGTGCAGCACCTGCAAAATATAGAAGAGTTTTCAAAAGTAAAAGCTAAAATTGCCCATGGCGATGATTTGTGTAGAATTAGCTGAGCATTTGGACGAATTGAAATATGTGGTATCTTCTCAGTGGAATCTCGAAAACGGTCAAATATATCTGGAGCTTTAGAATGTCTGTCGGAACATGTCTCATCTCCAATATTTGGCGTTATATTGAACTTTTTGACAATAATATGGATATTTTCTCTACTTGGCGGATGTTAAAAATTTTTTTTCGAGTAAATTTAGCCTACCCCACAGTGCAAGTTATCAGGTAATCTTATACGAACAATTACAATTAATTCCTGAATTTTGAACGTATTTAACGAATATTTCTGTGTTGTAAAATGTTTATCAGGAACGTGCATAAATCCCAGTAACAAACATAAATTAATTTAGTCGGAACAGCTATATAATTTCTTTATTACGGGTCGGGATAAAAGTCTTGCCTTATATTTAGTATACTTTGCTCAGATTTATTAATTGATCTATGGTAGTTACACAACTTTATCGTTCAGTATGTTTTATTTCAACTTCACAAAAACCAATAGTTAAATATAGTTCGGAGAGTAATGTTAAAATAAGTATTAAATTGATAAATTTTGAATATGTAAGAACAGCATTTTTACTACGTGACGTTATTAAACGCGTACTGATTTTCATTTGATCTGCTGGCGGGCTGTGGAGGGAAAATGTGGTTTCAGGAGGAAAAAACTTCTGCACACCACCGCGTGATTAATTCTTCCCTCCGCTTCCGCTAATGATGCTGGAATGGTATTATGATTACACGTGAAGGGAGGCAGGGCACTTGAGCCTGGTACGGGAGGAGGGAATGAACGTGGTGGAAGGGATGGGGGAGGGAGAAGAAATGGGGTGGGGAGTGGTGGAGCAGCTTGGCTCTTCCCGCTATATTCCCGCAAAAAACCTTCTTCCCCTCCCCCTCCAGTCTCCGCCAGCCAACTGGTGCAGTCAACTTCTGGCCGGATGTAGTGTATGCTGCGGCCTCCCTGTGGTTGAGTCGCGTTCCGTTTCAGTCACCGTTTGGTACTGTTTGTGTTGCGACGCCGGCTCTTGGATTTCAATGGTTGTGCGGTGGCCAAACCTCTCGCCTACAGGGCACGGTCAAACACGTTTTATTGCATCAGTGGCCGTTCTCATTTGCCAGCGTGTTATCTTTGGACATTCAAGTCACCTCCGCCATTACATAGCTATCGCCATCGACCCAATTCACCCCGTAACTTCATCATTGGTAATGAATGGGGAAGAAGTTTTATGGTTTTGTTTTCAGCCCAATTTCGTTTAAAATAATATTTAATGTCGGTGTTCTTGTTTCAGTTGTGGTAGATGTTCTGTTACGTAAACAGAAATGCATAATTAAACACATTTCAACATAGAATCCGTAGTACAAACAATTTAAACAATTGCCTAGTCAAGAGTAAGCATTTTATTTAAAATAAAATAACTAAGATATATAATAAAATTGTAGGTACTACAATATTTTCTGGTACACACGTTGAAGTGCCTATACAATGTCTGTTCCCTTTGGTCATAATATTACAAAAATAATCGGAGTATAATATGTTAGAAAAAATAATTGAGATGTTATTGATTAAATAGATTATTTTTGCTAATTGAAAGTTATTTCTTGTCTTAATGTAAATTTATGTGTAATATGCTGTATTAAAATGCACCTATGTATTATTTCGGTTTTATCATAATTAACCATTTAATATTGTCTCTACAGAATGTCGCAAAATTGCATGTAAATAATTCGGGGAAACATTCCTCACATCTGGAGGATGACAAATGTTATATGAAAATAGGCCCGGAAACTCTTCGTTTCTTCACTGTGGCCAGTAATACATAACGTACATTGTATGGCCCACGGGCTGGATCATGCTACTGTGGAATGCCATTGCAGCTGTAATTGGCAGCCACATACCAGTCTCCGAGGAGCCCTGATTTGAATCCGCTAAGACTTTTATTTGTGCGTACATTTAAAGGCACGCGTGTATGCAACCACAGTGGATGATGTGGTAACCTCCGTAATCGTATTGTGGCAGGTTGCGGAACGATCAGGAATTTCCCAGGGATTCTTCAATGCATCCTGGTGTCGATGTAACGGCGGGTTGATGCATGTGTTCGGGCATTTTGAACATGTCCTTTAGCGCCGACGATAAGCTTTCACACGTGCGTAACTAATTCCTGTGCAGTTCCTACTGTTCTAGGTGTAGTGTCGTAGTGTGAGGTGCCGCGTATCATACAAACGAATGCTGCGATGGCATTCCACAGTAACATGATCCAGCCCGCGGGCCATACACTGTACGTTATGTATTACGGACTGTAGTGAATAAACGAAGCATTTGCAGACCTATGTTCATATAACATTTTTTCATCCTCCAGATGCGAGGAATGTTTCCCCAAAGTATTGAGATGAAATTTTTCAACATAACTGTAGGTGAACTTAAATGCTGAAACGCCGGCTAGATATCCCTGACTTCAATTGTGACGTCATTTTCACGTAGCCTAAACGTAAATCAGTTAGGTTGTGCAATTAATTTTCTTTTATGTTTTAGTTTTCTTTGTTGCAATGTGTTCTATTATATTGCTATTTTGTTCGATTCGTCATTTCAATTGATCGTTGTGTTAGTTATGGCCGTTGTTCACTAGTTCTCTTATCCAGTTTTTCGCCTGTCTCTAGTTGCTTTATATTCCATTGACTGCTAGGCTCTTCTATAGTTCCTTGATATTTGTTGTTCAATATATGTGATTTGTCTCGTTTTGGTTTCTTTGTTTTTGTTCTTGAGCTTATTATCGGCAATGGATACGTTGAATTTAAAATATTTAAAATCACACGTGTCATGCGCTAACACGTACGTTTTACAGCCAGAGCCTTCTAAACAGCATGGCAATAAGCTGGATGTTTAGCTCACATTATTGTGCATGTTTAGTAACATGCATTTGCCATGTTTTCTGAGCCCTATGCTGAATGTTGTGTTATTAAATTATGTGTCACTTACAGTATCATTTCAGACCAAAATAATTATAATGATATACGTTTGTTCGAAGTTATAAATTAATAACTTAGATGAATACGCCAGAAATACTTCTTGTGTTTGTTTATACTTACTTGGTTATGATGCTTGTGATATTCTGCACAGATTCCTTTTATTTGGCAGTATCAAGTTTAAACAAACTTGTAGCGCCAAATAAACTTTCCTAGGTGAACTTAGTATGAAAGGCCCTCCGACCTTCCCATGGCTTCAAGAAAGAAATCATGAGCTTTAACAAGCATAAGCCGAACAATAGTTTCAATTCACAATTAAATGCGATATTCCCTATTGCATAGACACGCATTGAAATGGAAGGGTAAAAATGCAGTTAGACTTGTTAAGGATAAAGTAATATTAAACTAAAAATCCCACACATAAACTCCGAAAAGATTTGCTACAGTAAAAGTGTTAATTTACAGGTAGACGCCAAAATATGCAAAACTGGTTATGAGAAACTTTGTTATTGAAGATGAACGGAAGTGGCTAATAAAAGCAAAACTGTTACATAGATTTAAAAACAAGTATAATCACGGTAACAATCTAATCCTCAAGTAATCGGGACATAACTTTACCATCATTGTATTTGAACACGATATCAGAGTACCAATAAAACATAAAAATCGACTACAAATACGAACAAGAAAAACATGGAAAGGCTTAGTAAGAGTTAAGAGAAATACAATTGAGTCAACAGGTGGGAAAAAAAGAAGCGAATGAAGAATAAAGAAAGAAATATCAGTTGGAAATTACGTAGGCATCAACAGTGAGCAAGAAGGAGGAACGAGAAATGGTTTAACTGTGTTAACTCACGTGGAAGCGCGCGCACGCACGCACGCACGCACATACGCAAAAAGGCTCTCGGGCACACGAAGTCGTGGCTCCGGTTCTCTCAAATAGATATCCTTGACACGTTTGTCCGCCACATACACTCAGAAATTATTACTTCACCTCACTCAAGTTTGTGCGCATTTTATTTCCTCTATTTCATTTCCCTACTACCTGCCTCGTTTAAAGACAAATCTAATAATATAGCAGTGCCACAGTTATTTGATATTTTAGGTCACTCAAGTGTTCAGTCAACAAATTTTTCTCGTAAGGCATAATTTTTTAGCTCGGAAATATGATTTCTCGTGCTCTAAAGCAACGGCGTTTTCCAGAAGTTTCGTTAAAAAAACCATGGGGTTACAGCGACTGCAGAGAAAACAGGAAGGTTAAACCAGAGATAGCGGTGCTGGCACACGTGTTGATTTAGACAAATGGCAAGGAAAAAAATAATTCACGCTATAGTAAATGCATTAAGGTTAACAAAATTTACATATCTCACCACATTAAAGGCTTACTAATAGCTTTAATGTTTGTAACAACCTTAGTGGCAAAGTAAAGGGGAGTTACTACCTCGAAAATTCCCTCCCTAAAAGTATATTTTGGTGGATGTAATATACCACTTTTTTTACTTTGAAAGTTTATTTTTAAACACTTCTATGCATTTGTTACGTGATAAACAATCAACTGTTTATTTTTTTCGTTTCAAAGGTCTTTTTATTTGGGGGGCATTCATGGATTTATCTTAGGAATATGGTAACTTTAATTTTATTCTCTTCAGTAAGCAGCGTTTTATAATTTTTTAATGTTCCCTCTTTTATGTAAGCTGTTTAATTTGATGGGAAGGATGCCTCCCTGTAATGGCGTTCATAAATTCACTCCTTGAATTTCCTCCCTCTTTTCCTCCTACCTTAGTGAGAATGCCACAAATGCTAAATGAACTTACACAGGAAATATGTACAGAAATTATAACGGCAACGGGTTCGCAGAGAGTTCTGTATGTCTTTTTTATTTTTGGAAAATTTTTACTTAGTTTCCTTGGTTAGTAAAAATTGTGGAATAAAATCTGGCGACTTTTGCAAGTCAAGTTTCTACATTTCCATAAGCTTAATGCAAAATATTTCCTTCGGAAATTTTTATTCTGTTCTTTAAAATATCTTAGTCCTCGATGCATTATACGGAATGTTACTATCCGAAAAGTTATTATAAATACGAAATAGGTAAGCCGGTTGAAATAAACTACAGGAACATGCCTCAAATTAATAGTTTATACGTCTACATGATATTGTAGCAATATGAGCTGGGGCTGTTAAATATAAGAGCACGGGCTGTTAAATATGTAGATTGATAGTTACAGTTACAAATAAATAACACTTAACTTCATTTACAATATATATAATTATACATTTATATACATACATATCAGTCCTTTAGAATTAAAAACACTTAATATATAGTGTTTTACTGACGAAGTGAAGTGAAGAGAGTTGGGTGGTTCTTAACAGCGGGGTATTGAGAGCTGATGAGGGTGATTGAGGTGATTATGGAGCAGTACCGGAATAAAGGTGAGGGGGAAATGAAAAATCCCCGAGAAAACCCACCGACCAATGGCATCGCCCGGCACGATTCCCATGTGCGGAAATCCGGAAGTGACACGGCCGGGGATTGAACCCAGTTCACCTTGGTGGGAGACGAGCAGACAGCTTAGTCACCTCGATTCCTGTGTTACTGACGAAAAGCCCCAAATGAAAAAAAAAATCATTTAAATACCTAGTTGCAGGTACAGTAATCTGGGAGTACTTTGTATCATAAAGTGTTACCTAGTACCACACGTTTTCGTTTCAAATTAACACTTTATAATGGCACCCGTAACGTATACCACGTGGTTTCAAATTAACACTTTATAATGGCACCCGTAACGTATACCACGTGGTTTCCTTTTTTAAAAATTAAAAACGACAAAATATAAAGAAATCTTTGAGATTTCAATTGAAATTTGATCAGGCAGATGGTACGAAGTAGCCCTGCCTGTTATATAGTAACACCAAACAAATGTAGTGACGTCACACATGCAATACCCCAAAATGAAAATAACACGCCACGTAGAAACCACGCGGCAATAACGAGATGACGTAAATAGCGAGAATCCAGTTGGCACGCACATGAACCCACGTTGATGCATTTGCATTTGACCACATACCCGCCAGGTGCCCTGCAAGCGCCGATCAGCGATCGTAGACTCTGGAATTTAGTTGAAACTTCATTAACGCCAAAAACACCAGATAATGCCAAGGAAGAATACAGTGTGAAAAAGAATTCCAGGAAGATGCCAAAGACTTCGCTTTACGCAATTGGCGGACGGAATTTGAGAGAGGACTCATAATCGCGCTAAAAACTGCAGGGTGGTCGTATCGCTACATAGCCAACCGTGTGGATCGTTTGGACTATATTGTCCTATTCTGTAAGAAACAGTGGATATGTGAAGACATCCACACACAAAGGACTGGCAGTCGACTACTACTCAGAGGATCGACAGGTCATGCACGAGGCATAGAGGAATCAATTGGCAACTCAATCCACGATTCTAGCCAAAGTTGGGGCTCCTGCATGCCCACGAATAGTTTCGCGACATATTGCGTAGGCAAATATGCAATCCCAGCGCCCATTATGTGTGGTTCATAGTTAATCGGGCACATTTGAAAACAGTACTTAAGATATACCTTGGAACCTCAAATTGTATCATTTCGCCTTATGTAAAGTTTACATTACCATAGCCCTAATGACTATTCGCGCATCAGTCAAGTGAAAATCTGAAATTCTTAGGGACATAAATATGTAACCATGTTGGGGATAGTGGATAGGGTGGGTGTTGGGTGGTGTTGTTTTGGTAGGGGTAGTGAGGCGGAGGTATTTATTCATGTTCATATACACTTTTCCTGCTGTTGCTGACATTCCAGAAACTTCTGCGTATCTTCAGCCACACTGAGCAAACACAAAGCCCCATTGATCAGGAGGACATTTTCATCACATTTTTTTCCGGAAATTTTTTATGGTTTTGGGTGACAAAATGGTAATTCTGGGGTCGAAACATGCATTTTCGAAAGCCTAATGGGCCATTTGGAGTGAAAAAGAAAAAAAGCTTTGAACTGTCAGTCATAACGAAATCCAAGATGGCGGACGTATCAGAATCCTAGTCATCAATCCTTTGTCCCAGAATGAACCAAATCATACTACTCTCCAGGATCGTGTTATGAATGTACTTGGTTGGAACTGAGGCTGTGTCCGAACTCAGGTATATACTTGCTTACTCGCATACTTGCATACTTCACTTTCCCGTTCCACCAACATGATGAATTCGGACGAGCAGTCTTGTTGGCTTCGGTGTCAGTTATTAGTCAGCTAAGCACTTTAAAATTTCACGTATTCCGACTATTGCCGATGGTTTTAGGGGTTAAATAAAGTAATAAATAATATTTAAATATGATTTACATTAGCATTTATTGTCTTGCATTATTGTATGTAAGTGCAGCCTGGATTGTTTTTTTTATATTAACTTTTGTAGGTTAAGAAAATACGCCTATTACGAATTTATTGCTTGGAATTTTATTTAAAGTGAAACTTGCGATAAGTATTTATTCAGTTCGAAATTCTATGTCTACGAAGTAGTAATGTTACCCTATTAAACTTGAAATCAAATAATTATGCCGGAATCCAATTGTAACCTACAATTTACTTCTTAAAATGGCTACACATATACCGCTAGTATGCGAGAAGCACGCAACTTCGTTTACTTGTACACTTGTATACTTGCAGTTCGGACAGCACTTACGACGTCACTTCCTGGGACAGGCGCGCACAAGTATGTACTTCAGGCGGGTTCACCCACAACCTGAGTTTCCGACCTCAGTGCACGTTTCATTGTCCATGATATGTATTTGCACACATACGTGATCACGTCGTTAGGAGTACAACTCGATTCCGCGCACCAATGGCCTTGTGCCGTGTAAGACGGGCTCGGCGTGGCGGCGCGGTTTTGTTTCGGCTGGGAGGCGGATGCGCGCGCGTTTGAATGGCTCCCAGGCGAAGGTAATCCGCGCGCATGTGCTGTAGCCGCGGGCGGCGCAGTAAAACAAGATCTGCGCACCAGCGGCCCCATCTTCCTGCCAGCTATAGAGGAAGTGGGGTCTCCCAACGCCCTTCCTGAAGGCGATATTAAATGATAAATTCTGCTCACGGTAAAGTGAACACTTTTGCAATCAACCTTAGAGAAAAATCACTGCTCCTACCTGCATATATTTTAACGTCTGCCCTGAGTGACGTGAGCCCAGTAAAGTTGGTAACGATGGGTGGAAATTCGTTCCGCATCTTTACGTCCAATAAAAATTGTTAGGTAATCATCTCTGATCGTTTAAATTATTTATTTCGCTTTCTGTTTTATTTGTTTTTTTTTTTTTTTTAATTCAACGAAGTATAAAAATGAGCACATTTGTAAAATATTTATACTTTTTCTAATAATTTCATAGTTTCTCTTGACCACGCATGACTAAAATGATGAGTCCCATGGCAATGTTAATATTATATAAGGCGGAAGAATACACAACGTGCATACAAGTAGTTCTTAAGCAGGGTTTTCAAAGTGCTCATTTTACCGCGAACGGCCTAAACCAGATTTCGTAAAAGGTTTGTGCAATGTCAGCCACAGCGGCCCGTTATACCGGCTAGCATGGAACCCGTCAAGGCATTTCCCGCCTTGTAAGGCCAGATTTCGTACCAGGTTTGGTAACTGGAAACGTCCTACTTTTCGTGGCAGGTTCCACACCGACTCTCGTACCTGGCCAATCACGTCGCAGTTCCAGAGCGTAGGGCGATCCCCATGGCTACCACTCGAAACAAGTTGATGAAGAAACGGAAAAGGACGCCTCCATCTTGAATATACATCCGCGAGGTTGAATCTCTTTCAAATAGATCAAAAATACGACAATGTCTAATAATACGGGCGATGACAACTTTTAATTACTGTTTAAAACCACTGTGAATATTTAAAATACTACTTACTGTATGAAAATATTAATTCAATTTATTTACCGTATTTACAATATTTAAACTTTACGCCAAGGTGTGCTAACTGGTAATACAGTGGTGAAGTTACGGCGCCACTGAGTAACATGCCAATTTCCCGCGTGAGTTCGAAACTCCCTTGAGCCCAAATTTTTTTTTATCACAAAATTTTATATGCGGATAATATCCCGGTACGTAAGGAAAAAAGTGTATTTTGCAACCAGTCAGTAATTTTCGTCACAATTAAAAATAACACACTCGTACTCTAGTTACTCCAAGACATTTTCAACAAAATGAATCAAAATATGCTATTGTCCATTTCATATAAGTGGTCTCAAATTTGACAGACAATGTGACCAATCTACACACTATGTAAACAGTAAATGCTCTCGCTCATAAAGTATTGTATCAGCTGATGAACTGCTGCGGGATCCGTGTTGTTAGGTTGGCTATTATGATGATGTGTTTGGAAGAAAATAGTACTCAGAATTAAAAGTTGTAATTTAAAATCTTTAATATATTTATAAAATATATGGTTTAAGTTATGTTTCTAAAGCAATATTAAATTTTCTTAGCTATAAGTAACGGGACTTTAAAAACATGTTTAGCATTTGTGGCAGAGTATGTCGACACATACGAACAGTCAATGTTTCCAGCCAATGGCTAGCCATGTTTATGTTGCCAGCCCGGTGAAGGCATTTGTGCGTGCACTTTTTTTCTCATCGTGTTTATTATACGAATATCGTATTGGTGTTGTCGGAATATTAAATTGGTAGTTAATTATTTTTTATTTGCTTTTTCCAAATATAGTTGGTTGTAGGTACCGCTGTAGTGCGTTCTGTTGAGTGAAATGTAATATTAATCGGCACGCCATTAAAACTGCTCGTTCCGCCATTTTCTTAACCGCCTTCCACAATGAAGTGACACGAATATAATTTCCGTACATAAGTTTAGTTTGTACCAGGAAACGTGCGCAGTGTTGATTTTACTGAATGGGTTTGCCAATAAATTATTTTATGCTAGTGACGAACAAACGTGATTTTAGTGAAGTAAACTCGCAAGGATTGCCATAGAAAAACACGTGTTCAAGAGGTTACAACAGTAAGTTTGCGTGTTTTGTAAATGCATTTGTAAACAGTTACTAAAATTATTGAAATGCACGTGCCCTGAAAAATGCCGCACTTTCCACACTTTTGTAGTGAGTGAATAATATTTGTTTGTCTACATCGTAAATTCAAGTGTAAGGTTAACTTCGGTCAAAGTGTGTGCGTGTGTGTATATATATATATATATATATATATATATAGGCTGCATATGTACGAAAACGAACAGCGACATTTGTATAGCGTTTTGTATTTTCATTAAATTTATAATTATATAAGTTATTTCAATACCAGAAAAATTTTCTACTGCTCTATCAAAACAATATGCAACTCAAAATGCCATACATGCACTGATTCTGGAATCGCATAGCCCCGACCAACACAACACGACACGACCAAAGTTCCAACCACGACACATTTTGAATGTGACTACTTGAATTTCTAGCACTACCAACACCACGCTCTCGGCATTTAACCTAACTATTTAGAAGGCGCTGATAGGCTACGTTAGTTTCAGAGGCGGTGAACAAGAGGAAAATTGGTAATACATAATGCTGACAAATTGGTATCGCTAATGCATACGTAAGTAAATTTATTATTTTTAAGAGTTAAATACAGTAGTTATCAATTTATTTCTATTTTGAGCTGCGTATTTACCATTGTAGGGAAAGCTAGAAATACAATTTCATTTGGCAATGTTGTACATTCTGTGCGTCGTGCCGCACGACACGACGAAGAATAGTTATCATTTCTAATCCAAAATTGCTAGATCGGACGACAGAATCGGTCGGTCTTACGACTATCTATCCTGTATTTTTTGGCTGTTGGCCGTCGCGTCGTGCGCGTTGGGGCTATGTGATTCCGGCATCGTAAGAACATCAAAATAATCCCGTCTCACGAAAGACGATAAACTAACCCCCTCCCCTTCTTTCTCCACCTTTTCCTTTTCCCCTCGAAATAAAATTAAGACGATACACTAATTGGGCCCACATTTCATTGCTATGGACATTTCTCTCTGTTATTATTGATTGAAACTCTAGGACTCTGATTCTGGAGGGTTTCAAAATGTAAAGCGTGCTGGCCATACAAACTTGTAAGTTGTATAACTTGTATTTTTTTTTAACGCATATAAAATTTGTCAAGCTTGTTACGCAGGGATAATTGTTAGCAAATAAATTTAAAGGTTTTTCCTGTTTTTAAAGGCTGTATTTGAAAGTAGCTTAATGACATGTAGGTTTCAACTTTGTAGTCTTTCATAAACGTTTCAAGCATTTCAGTTTTTCAAATTAAAAGCACATATATATTTTCAACACACGTTGTTAAGAACGTTGTAAGAGTAACGGAAGAATAATTAACATAAACAAGATTGACATTGGAAAGACAGCTATTTAATATCAAGTAAATTACAACATGCTTATCAAACAAAATTCTTTCAATTTAAGCACCCAAATAAGGTGCTCCAACATCATAAAGAAGTGTCTCATGCATCAGCAGGAACTGCAACATTCCAAAATTTATCGCTAAGGAAAATGAACTTTATGATGTCTTCAATCTTGGGTAGGTGGATCATCTATATAGTGTGTAACATATTTGTTTTATATATTGTTGCTGTAGGCCACATCTGCTTCTCAAGAGCGCTTTGTGACATCTCTGAAACGAAATACAGTTTTTCATTAGGTACCCGAGAATAAGCCTAGGGTTATATTCACAATTTTGAGGAGGGAGGTAGTGCGACTGAACTTCAGTGTAAATATCAAGGCTGAGTTAGACAGAAATAAGCTTTTATTCGCAGCATGACAATATGAACACGTAGGTATTTGAGAAAAATTCTTAAAGTTTTATGTATGTCGACCTGCAATACTTAACATTTGAGTTACTAAATTAGAGTTATTAAAATACTGAAATTAAGTAACATTTGCTTAGTTATTATTTTGGCTACTTGCATACTTTAACATCCTAAGAATTATAACGACCATAAAAGTATCAGGCTGTAGAGAGTTTGTTGTCATATCATAACACAAGGCTGAATTATGTACTTTTAATGCAATAGTAGGTATAGTCTGTATGTAAGAATATATACTGTCTTTGAAAAGAAGGTGGGGGAAGCGGGTGGTCAATATTTTGGCATTTGTGCATTTCTAGGGAGGTGGGGGTGGATCTTGGTATTTGGTGTTCGTGGAATCTATTCTAAATTTTTATGTTTGTAAGAACTTACATCAGGTAAGTGTGACAAGATTAGTTGTCATTAATATATCTAGAGTGTATTCAAAAACAGTAAAATATCTTTTATTCATTTGACAGTCAAAATACAATTACATTTTCGTGCATCCTGGTTACACATTTCTTGCAAGGTAAAAAAAATTATCAAATTAAAAAATTATTACTTGGTCTGTTAATCATTTACATAAAATATTTATAAACTAAAAACAATTGGGATTGTTGCCCACCTCCAACTGTATGAACAGCCCTTTACAACTTCTAGAATTCATTTGGGAGGAGGCACATACAGTCTGTTTACAAATACTGTCAGTCATATGTTGTTTGTTTATAAATACTGGAAGTCACATGGTATTTGTTTGCAAACAGTCACCTTCAATGACAGTTCAGCTGGGGCGGAAGGATACATAGCCACTCAGATGCCATTGGCACTACTTTACTAGAACTGTCAAATTTGAGACCACGTATATGAAATGGACAATAGTAAGCAATAAATGTATGTAAAAGGCGAACACTAATATAGCAGTATTAAGACGTGCTAGCTGGTTTTTTTTCATATACCTACGCAGTGCTAGCTGGTTTTTTTCCAAGTCACTTCCTTGTAGCAGTTGAGCGAATGGGGTTCATCCTACAACAAACCACACACTCCGCACCCACCGAGGGTTCAACATGCTAGCAGGCCTACGCGAGCTGCTGTCGTGTAATATGTATCTTCCATGGCAGCTGATACAGCGGCTGGTATACCGGCTCGTGCACCAGGGCTTGTAGAAGCTTGTACAAGAACCAAGTGCGGCTGCAGGTATCGTGTAACATCGACTTGAGCCACCTAAACTAAGCGCGCCTTCACACAGCCGCGCGTCTCGTGCAGCTCGCCTGCGGAAGACGTCACACCCACGTGTCAGTCACGTGGTTTAGGGCCGCTGGCAACGAAAAAAAAAAATTGTTATTTAAGGTTGTTCACGATAAAGTGAGCACTTTTGAAATCAACTTTATAAAAAAGTTACTGCTCCCCGCCTACATATATTTTAACGGTCACAGTGAGTGACATGCACCGAGTAAAGTTGGTTACGGTAGATGGAAAGTAGTTCATATCTTAACGTCAATTAAAAACTGTTCTGTGTCCATTTGTGATAACTTAAATTATTTATTTCGCTTTCTGCTTTTGTTAATGCATCGAAGTGTAAAAATGACCAGAGCTGTAAAGTATTTATTTTTCTAATATTTCCACAGCTTCACGTGACCGATGCATGAATAAAGTGATGAGGCACATGGCGACGTTAATTTTACATGAAGCGGAGGAATACACAACGTGCATACAAGTAGATATTATGCAGGGCTTTCAAAAGTGCTCATTTTACCGTGAACAGCGTATGTGTGTGTATATATATATATATATAACGTAATATTATATATATTATTCTGTTCAACTTTTAGACATTATCAGTCATAGACTAAAGAAGTAGTAGACCGATCTCGCTGGCTCCGCACAACCAATCTCCGTGGCCCAACTTTGAACTGCTTTTCTGCCAACACGTCTAGTGAAAAAGGCGTGGTTTGAATTTTAAGTTATAAAACTGATTTGTAAACAAATGCTTTGAGATGTACTTATACTTTCTCTAACCAATTTATAATGCAGTTTGATTAAACTCAAATTGGTAGAATTATTTTATTATTACAATAGTGTAGGCCATTTAAACATTGAAGATATAAACAAACACTTTCATCACAGTTGACCATGTGACATTGACAGTTGTGTTCCTTAGGGGTAGGTCATCTTTAGTCTATGTTATCAGTAATTATACTTTCCTCGCAAAATAAATAGCTTATAGATTACTCCTAAATATATGTCAAAATCACAAGTCTACTGTTTTAGACAAGTACAAATAATAAGATGGGCTGACTTATGTCCAGTAATGAGATAATTCACACTGACGGCATGACGTATATAAAACGTACGAGAATATGTGTTTGAAATATAATAATATTGCTGGAAATAATTTTTTAAAATATTTTATATTTGGGGCTACCCATGAAATCCGTAAAATAACTTTTGCTGAGCCATCATTAAAATGAATTAATACCAGACCTTTCAGGTGCCTTTGATAAATTTTCTACAAATATGTCTGTTTATTTTATTTGCATGATGAATAACAGAAAAGTTTTGACTGTGACATTATATTAATTTACCGGCTCTTAAAAATGGTTGTAAATTATATGTTTGATTTCAAAAATATAGAATATATTTAAAGCTTGGCATATGTTCAGCATATAATTTTTATTTTAAATCACAGTAATGAACCATGCTCAATGTGGCAAAAATAACTTACGTGTCTGGTACATAAAACAAACAAATACAGTGTCCATAAATATATTATAAAATAAATAAATAATCGAACACCAAAATAAAAATTCTGTGGACACTTGCGTAAGATTTACAATATTATTCTGCTACCACAATTCTATAACATTACCAAGCCACTGGGGTATAATAAATAATTGATTAATTGGTTTGAAACTTGACGAGTCCAATGGGACACCGTGCACATTTTATATAGAAACTGATTCTAGTAATATTTTACAAATAATAATTTCAATTAGTTATTAATTGTCCTGAGGTAGATATAAATCTAATAAAAAAAAAGTCTAAAATTGCAATTTCAAAATAAACATTTTAACTAAGTCAACTGAATGTTTAGAGAACAATATATTTGGCTCATTGATAAAATATTCAACGAATAATTGCGGATAGACAGAAATTTATTCGCAACAAACATATGGCCTTGAAAACCCTGACGTGCACCCAGTACAGTCCATTCGACTTTAATTTGCAATACATATGTGTATTTTCTTTCATTCGGCCAATTATTGACACATTGAAAAATTGATAAATGGCAGATAAGTAATTCAATCATATTCTACGTTATAAACATTATAAGAAATGAGTTCAAGCAATTATGGCGTAATTACGTTGTAACGTGGTCCAGATGAAAACAAGATTAACAAATAGAAGTTCCATGAAACTGACACTAAGCGACCGGCTTCCTGCCAGTCTTGTCAGCGAGGTTAACTCTGTACTAACTCCGAGTACATGAATACATGACTGGAATAAAATTTCGGAACTGACTCAAATGCTCTAAAATTGGAATAAATCACCATAGCCCTAAACGTTCCCAAAATACTGACACAATTACTTAGACAAAAATTTGAAAATATATTAAATTATGTAAAATCTGGAAAATATTGTGCCGCGAAATTTTAGGAAATTTTATAATGGCACATTGTGTAAAAACAATGCAATCAAAAAATGTATCAACGATAATATCTAAAAGCTTAACAGCGCGTATTACAAATATAAGACGAAAATTTTTTCATGGTCAGCGGCCTTAAGCGCAAGGTTAGATGTATGTAGGTATGTATAGCTTAAGGCTGATTCATGCTTAAGTTATAATAGAGCTCATTATGCTACCTTTGCGTTAATTCTGTGCCAGAATTTGTTATATATATATATATATATATATATATAATTTTAAATTTAAATGTACATGTGAACAGTTATTACAATACCAAATCCATTTTCATTTACTTGCAAATCATCTTATCACTCACGTAAACTTAATTCGATTAGCACTTACATATTTTCCTTTCAGTTACAGAGTTTTAAAAAATATATAATCTGCTTCTTTATATAATCTAATTTGTAAACTTTAATATCTCGTGCAATTATTGCGCTCTTAAATAGCTTCAGTGGATTTCGGTCTTGTTGTGGCACCTTTGCTTGTGAGGGAGGCGCACACCCTTATTTTCGTTCATGCGAGCTTCTCTCATACTGGAGTCGCGGTGGTGTAGCGGTTAGGACGCTCACCACCCACCAAGGTGAACCGGGTTCGCTCCCGGATTTTCGCACGTGGGAACCCTACGGACGATGCAGCTAACTGGGGGATCTCCCGTCTCCCCGCCCTTTCATGACGACGCTACTCCATACTCACCTCGCTTCACCCTCATCGGCTCTCAAGACCTCGATGTCGAGAGCCGTACAAACCTACCCCCTTTCGCTTTCCGGCGTTACCGCTTGCATACATCTGCCCCTATCGACGAGGTTACTGGGTGGATGAGGAATTGGCGAGTCGTCTTTTAACAGGACCGTTAAATACGATGTCGGTGGTCCAAGCAGAGGAATTAAAAGTATGCAAATAACTGATTATTGGTGGTAATGTCTGTTCACCATAAAGTTAACACTTCTGAAATCAACCTTAGGAAAAAGTCATTGTCCCTGCATGTATATATTTTAACGGGTGTACTGAGTGACATGCGCCCAGTAAAGTTGGCAACGGATGGAAAGTAGTTCCATATATTAACGTAGAATAAAAAGTGTTGGGTAACAATTTGTGATAGCATAATTTTTTTACCTCCTGTTTTTTAATGCATCGAAGTGCAAGCATGAGCATATTTGAAAAATGTATGTTACATACTGTTCTGATATAATTTTTACAGTTTCACTTGACCGACGCATGAATTAAGTGATGAGGCTCGTGGCAATGTTAATTTTATATAGGGCGGAAGAATACACAACGTGCATACAAGTAGATCTTAAGCAGGGCTTTCAAACGTGCTCATGTAAGCGTGAACAGCATATAGCTGCAAGTTTCCTGTTTAGGCGATATGAAAAATAAACAAGTAACTTGCTTGCGATCTCTACATTTTTTTTAAAGTAACCATTTGGCTATCAATTTAAAAAATCCAAATTTTTGGGAGTCTTCTCGTAAATATTCGTTGCAGTCAAGACGTCGTGAACAATAGTTCCGCCTAAATATGCTGTATTTGTGACGGATGTAATTGTGGAATATGGGAGTTGGTAACTTTCGTGACTGAGCTCAAGGCCATACATGTGACGAAGTTTCCTTCACTTCATCCCCAAAATATTTCCCGTTATTTTTTTTTTTTTTTTTTTTGCGAATGATCACTGCCTACACTTTGTGGAAAAAAAAAAATCATGGTTTGCTTCTTATCCGATGTCTTCAAAGTGGCATGCAAGTTGTTTCTGCTTATGGCATGCTGTTGAATTTTGTCACTTCTTTTTTTTTTTTTTTTTAGCATATTGTCATTAATAAAGTTTTACTTAAGCTATTACTTTAGCATTGAGCAGCCATAGCTCACAAAAAAAAAGACTGAAATTTCAATAAATATTGGCTATTTTGCTGAAATTAAATGAAAAGTGAATAATTATATATATATATATATATATATATATATATATATATATATATATATATATATATAATATATATATATATATATGTATATATATATATATATATATATATATATATATATATATATATATATATATATATATATATATGTATAGCTACGCTGTACGCAATATACGTAACTTACTACTGAGTAAGGTACTGCATAAGCGAGTTGCAGTACATGGCTTATAGATCATTTAATTTGTCTTGTTCACTTGTACCACGTTTTCATTGAACTTAACATAATGTGTAAATTTCTGAAAAATCGCAACTGTATAAATGCTTGATTTCTCACCACGAAATCAAGTAAGACGGTTGGTTTCATCTCTTCACTCATAAGAATATTTTACTCTATTTTGAAAGGAACCATTTCGTAATGTTCTATTCGTTTATTATGGAATATCAAATCTATAGTGCTCTGTTTTGAAAGAAATAATTCGACCGTAAGGAACGATCGTAAAAACTTATCCCTTCACATTGAAATATTTTGTAGCAATTTAAGTTTCTTTTCCCAGATGTTCTCAGGACAGGGATGTATTTCGTGAGAAGAAAAAAAAAACTTTGCAGGGGGATGGTTAATGGAAACAAACTGCCTCCCTTATCGCAAGCAATTTGTTTACGGGGGCTTAGCTAAGTTTAGAAAATCAGCGTTTCAAAGTCTCAGTGCAAGAAGGAGTTATAATCGACGTTAAGTATCTTCAAAAAGGGCACCTGTAACACAATTACTACGCCTGTTCAGAAATATTTTTACAGCCGAGCGGAAATTTCCGCACAAGATAAATGTTATTAGAAACATTAAAGGTATTAAATATTTTCAATGTAGTTTAATTTCACTTAAAGGAAAAATGAATAAATATTATTAAAATTATAACATTGATTACAATGTTCCGAGAAATAAAACTTAATACGCGTAGCAGTAGAGATGCTTATATAACTTCAAACGTTTTTATAATACTATGAAACTCTATACGTTGTAATCGCAAGATGCTTGCAATACTTAAACAAACTTTGACGTTTGGTTTTAGGTATGGTGAATGTATACACTGTGTTTATTACTCACATGGCAGGGTCTACATTAACAAGTGGTGGAAGGATATAAACTGGCTGAAAGAAAACAGTAACTAGGGCTTCAAAAGTGCTCACTTTACCGTGAACGGCCTATAACTAGATGGGCTGAGAAAGGCACTATAACCAAACTCATTAGGAAGTAAATTAAAGAAATGAATTATGCTGTCACTAGAACATGTTTCCATATATTCTAAATCGAATGTAGCTTTTCACGGAACGTTCGCTTTCTCAAAACGCTGGTATCAACTCTCCTGAAATTGTGCTGTCCCCATATCAGTAGGAAGGTCGATGAGTTTGGGCACCTAACGCACAGCCCTGACAATGTTGATGTCCATGTTCAAGCCCAGGGACGCACAAGCCCAAGATTTACGCACTCGAAGGAACGACGCTTTTTATTGCCTGCATCTCGTGGGTTTCCCTGGCATGCTCGCATTTTCTGCAGCTCTTCAATCCCTCACATCCGGTTAGATGTGCGCTGCCATGCTTTCAAAATTCCCACAACTTAATATTTAAAGCTGGACCTCCTCTTGCCATAGCTAATTGTTTTTATTTGTTTATATATATATATATATATATATATATATATATATATATATATATATATATATATAACTATCAAAACCTCCCGGCGTTTCTCGGGTGTGAGAATGTAACGAGAGATACACGCCACCATTCCGGGCTTCACGGCCCATCAGGAGACGAAGTCTAATTTGTCCCTACCCCAGTGGCGTGTGGTGAAATGTTCCAAGGTACACTCAACGCACGCAGCATGAGCCAGTAACAAGAATGGAGCCGGGAGGTATTGCGGCCACTCGCGAGGGAGTGGCGGGCCACCCACTTACACACGTGCTGTGACGTAAACTGCACTGCCAAGTTTAAGTGGCCGACGTGTTAACAAGGAAACCACTAGGTATAGAACAGAGAAAAACACAGCTTGACTTGCAACAGCTCAGCACACGCTGCTGGCCTACAAATTATTTTTAATTGGGCACTGAAAGTCATCCCAGATAAATTCGATTCAGATCTATTGAAAAGCGAACAATAGAGATACACGTTTTTGCTTTCGGAATTTTTGGTTTTGGGCCCAATGAAGTGCCGGAGTCCATATAAGCCTACAGAATACTTTAAGGTGGGATTTGAGTGACATTCCTGCCAAATTTGTTCTATATCCATTTAACGGTGTAAAATTGAATACATGACCACGTTTTAGGGGTTTTAGGCCTAATTGGCAGGGGGAGCCCATTTTGACCTATAAAATATTTTATGTTGTGCAATAAAAGGCATCTCTGCCAAATTTGGGCTGGAACCTCTACACGGCGTATAATACGTAGAAAACAAACCTAAACTTACACGTACACTTTGACATTTATATAAGGCGTAATACTATAAATAAACATACACGAAAGCCCATAGAATTGATTGAAATTTTTTTCTTCTCCATATTTGTTATGAATAGAGACAGGACAATTTTGAACTTTCAGAAAGTAGAAATTTCATCATAAAAACGACAACAGTATTACTTCAGCACAGTATAATCGACACGTGCTGTAGAACTCCGGGCGAATAATTCCTTCTGACCTACCATGCTCCTAATATCACGCAATAATATGCATAGTCCAAGTATAAAAAATTACACAAACACGCATAAACCTTGTGGGTTGTTCGTAACGGAACACATGTAATTTCTTTTTCTTGGTTTACTAACCCCTACTATTCAGGTCTCCGCCTTTCGTACACGTGATAGTGTCAAAATATTATTACTATATGCTGATAACGGTAAAGTGAGCACTTTTGAAAGTCCTGCTAAAAATCTATTTGTATACACTTTGTGTATTCTTCCACCTTGTGTAAAATTAACACTGCCATGGGCCTCGTCACTTTATTCATACGTCAGTCAAGTCAAACTGTGAAGTTTTTATGAAAGTAAATATTTTACAAATATGCTTATTTTTTTCACTTTGGTAGATTAAAAAAAACCCACAAAACGAAAGAAATAATTTAAGCTATCAGAAATGGTTGCCTAACAATTTTTATTCGACGTTAAGATCTGGAACTACTTTCTGTCTATCGTTACCAACTTTACTGGGCTCGTGTCACTCAGTGCGCCTGTTAAAATATATGCAGGCAGGCGCAGTGACATTTTTCTCAGGTTGATTTCAAAAGTGCTCACTTTATAGTGAACAGCCGTTACCGATAAATATATGACGTAACTTAAAATAATGACCCACACTCTTATTTCCATAACTACACGAGTAAGAAATTTATTAGAACTTCTAACATGTCAAATTTTGAGATGAAAAAATTTCCCCCTTTCCCTGGAGGTTATTAGATTACCGTCGGATTCCAGTTCCTTCAGATGGCACAGAAGACAAGTGAAGCGCGAAGGGGAAAATTCACTGATGGCGTATTTCTTACTTATTCAACTTCTATGTCGTTACATTTGCCAGCGAATCAGTGGCTCGCGTCTGAGACGCTACGCGACGCTTTTCCTCTTTGCCGCCGCTCATCCGGGAACGCGGTCGGGCGTCGTCTGCCGCGAGAAACTGCTACGATGGGTTTGTTGATGCGCGGAAGGGGTTGGGTTTATGGGCGGGGAGGGGGGGGGGGGGTTATGCGGTGGCGAGTTAATTAGTGGGGCTCAGTTCGGCGCTCGGCGTCCTCTGTTGCCGGAGAGATGATGATACGGCGTCTCGAGACGTCCCCGTCAGGTGACAGCAAACACTGTCTCTGTCGCTCAAGTTACAACTGCTCTCCTGTCCCACGTGTCACCGAGCTCGTATCTTCTGAAGGTCCTCCATCATGCGTCGTATCTCCGAATAGAGCCCGTGTTAACAGCCGTATTGAGCATTTTTCATGTGTTTCTTAGTAATTCAAATTTCGGAGGATTTATTGGAAAATGTGACAGTAGGAGCTAAGCTAAAGGCTGTTCGCAGCGAAATGAGCCCTTTGGCTTACGATATACTTGTATGCCCGTTGTGCATTCTTCAGCCTTACGTAAAATCAACATTGCCGTGGTCCTTATAACTTTATTCATACGTCGGTCAAGTGAAACTGTGGAATTATTTGGAAAGTTAATATTTTACCAACATGCTCATTTTTATACTTTCACGCATTAAAAATAACAGAGAGCAAAAAAAAAAAAAATTTATCAAAAATGGTTACCTAACACATTTTTATTCGACGTTAATATATGAAATTACTTTCCATCCATCGTTACTAACTTTACTGGGCGAATGTCACTCAGTGCTCCCATAAAAATATAGCAGGCTGGGATAGTGACTTTTTTTCTGAGGTTCATTTCAAAAGTGCTCACTTTATCGTGAACAGCTTCTAATTGCCTTACCCATCATTACGGACGTAATAAATTCAATACTCACCCATACTTATCCAATGATTAACTTAACACAAAATGTTATATATTAATTCATTCTCACCTTTCGATGACAACTAGGGAACACATATTAATAACCCGGTACAAAAAATTTTCACAGGACCATGAAATCTAATGCTTCTATAAAAACATATTCTGTTATGACACTAAAAAAAAATTTTTGTAGGCTTCTTAACCTGAGCTGTAGGGCCTACCAGTTATTCATCTAGCTTAGGGCGATGACAATATTAACGGCCTTCATTCCACCCAGACAACCAATTCTTTTTGTGTCAGGTGACATTTATGGCAGAGGCCACTATGGCGTCGTTGCTGCACCACGAAGTTTCGGGTTTGAATCCCGATTAACTACGGGTGTCTGCTAATTCTAGGCGTTAATTTCAACTTTTCTCTGCCCGAGCCATATTCGGGATATACTCCCAGCGCAAAAACAAAACCACTTGTGATACCAGTTAAAATAAACTTTCTTGGGGGAAAGGTAAGTTAAATGGTCGCACGCACTCAATCTTCTCTAGGACCGTGTGTCTTTTATCAACCTCTTGCCTATCATTTAAACATTACAAAGGGCAGGAGTGATTTGTTTCAAACATAGTACTTTAGTTTCCCATTAGTCGGAGACGTGCACATGTGCGTGAAGAGATTGGGGCTGCTCTTAAAATCGAGGTCTTGAGAGCCGACGTGGGTGATTGAAGTGAGTATGGAGCGGCGCTGGAAAGAAAGGGCGGCGGGGGAAACGGGTGATCCCCGAGAAAACCCGCCGACCAACGGCATCGTCCAGCACAATTCCTACTTGCGGAAATCCGGTGACCCGGCCAGGGGTTGAACCCGATTCGCCTTGGTGGGAGGCGAGCGTGCAAATCGCTCAGCCACCGTCCCCCCACTTGCACACTTGTTCTATCACGTAGACGTCGTTTGCTATTGCAACGCCAGCCACGCAGTGCGAGCAGGAGAAAGACGGTCAGCGGCAGTCTACTCAGGGACTGGGTCATCACCAGCAGCCCTGCGAAAGCAGAATCATTGAACAAAATACCTGCAAGTTGAGTCACATGCCGGAATCACACAGGCCTGACGCGCACGACACGACGGCCAACAGCCAATGAAATACTAGATAGATCGCCGTAAACCCGGCCGAGTTTGGTCGTCCGACCAGCAATTTTGAATTAGAAATTATTTATATCCAAGGTCGTGTCGTGCGGCACGACGCACAGAATGCACAACATTGCAAAATGAATTTTAATTGCAAGCTTTCCCTGCAATGGTAAATACGCAGTTTAAAAGAAATATAAATTTAAAATTACTGTATCTAACTCTTAAAAATAATAATTTTACCTTTGTATGCATTAGCGACAACAATTTGTCACCATTATGTATTACAAATATCCCTCTTGCTCACCACCTTTGAGAAAAACGTAGCATATCAGCGCCTTCTAAATAGTTAGGTTAAATGCCGAGAGCGTGGTGTTGGTCGTGCTGTAAATTAAAGTAGTCACTTTGAAATGTGTCGTGGTTGCATTTTTGGTCGTGCAGTGCTGTGTTGGTCGGGGCTATGTGATTCCGGCATTATTAGGTCTGGCTTACACAGAAGGATGGCCATAGGCCGACGACCAGAACTCAGCCCACGGCAAGCTATCGGCCAATAGGAGAAGAGTTGCGACATGTTAACAGGCGGGGTCTTTCTGAGGCGTCAGTGACGCTAGGAGGTCGTAAGACGCGAGGGCACCGATCTCCTGCTGTTCAGGGGTCAGCTATTCCATCAACAAATCCTTCCTCGTCCTACTCCTCAGTATTTGTATCCCGTGATAATTGTTATTAAAAGTGAAGTATTAGCTTATTATAGGCTATTCACGGCAGACTGAGCACTTTTGAAAGCCCTGCTTAAGATCTACTTGCATGCATGTTGTGTATTCGTCCGCCTTATGTAAAATTATCACGGCCATGGGCTCATCACATTATTCGTGCGTCGAACAAGCGAGTGTATAAAATGATTTAAAAAGTAAATATAAAAAAAAATCTGATAAGTATTACACATTACATGCATTATAAAAACAGAAAGAAAAGGAAATAATCTAGGTTCTCGCAAATGTTTACCTGACACATTTAATTCGATGTTAATACATGAAACTACTTTCCCACCATCGATACAAACTTTACTGGGCGCATTTCACTCAGTCCGCCCGTTAAATTGCATGCAGGTAGGAGCAGTGACTTTTTTCTAAGGTTGATATCAAAAGTGCTCGCTTTATTGTGAGCAGCCTTTTCTTATTTTATTTCGTCTTTCTCTCCTGTCAACATGTAAGGTGGGGTGCCGCCTTAAGGCCGATTCCCACACGCCATCTTGGATTTATGGAATGTTTGCTATACTCTATCAATACAGTTTTCTATAATGTTTTTTGGAACGACAGAGCACAGAGCACTGCCTAGTGCATTGTCTCAGGTCAGTATTTCATGATTGCTGTTGATGTAGTCGCGTTTGTAATCGTTCGCAAGCACTAACCTCGCGTTTCGCCACGACAGTTACCAGCTAAAAATTAATAAATGTAGCGAAGCTGTGGCAATTCGATCAAGTTTGGGAAGCTGTTATTTAGGATATGTGATGCGGGAAATTTCAATAAACATTCTGAAATAGAAGTTTTGGCGAAAAATGTACAAATTCAAGATCGCTGGTGATCATCCGCCTTAAGGGACAACCGCATCAACGTGCAAATTGAGTTTGGATTCTCCACGTCGTCGTTGGTAAATAAAATGTCTTAAACATGTTAAGAAATAGCAAACTTACAAAAAAAGAGATAAAAAAATTTCGTTGTATTGAAATCGTAAGGAAATATAATCTTGACAGAAATCGCAGGTGTAACAACGCCGCATGTTCGTAAAATACGTTACACCAACAAGCAAACACGACCTGTAGGCAAAGTGTCGGCAAATTGTTGGCCCGATACCTGTACTGTTGGCAA
Source organism: Dryococelus australis (assembly GCA_029891345.1). Lineage (NCBI taxonomy): Eukaryota > Metazoa > Arthropoda > Insecta > Phasmatodea > Phasmatidae > Dryococelus > Dryococelus australis. The sequence continues at coordinate 33,844,782 of CM056998.1, read as the reverse complement.
CTGTCGTTTCAATGCCAGAAGATAGCCGTCTGACAACGGCGTGACGTTTTTTTTGAGACAGTATGTTTACCGTTAGAAACAAGACAACGGCCCACTGTATTTTTTTTTTGTTGGATAACGGACGGATATCACCTAAATTATGTAGGCGTGATATCTCTCAGCCAACATGTCCTCAATAGCAAATATAATATTCTGGCCCGATTCCGATATAGCGTCATTATTTTTCGATAAGCTGGAGGTCCTCTGATTTATTCCGGCCCGCGAACATTTTCGAGACATGGCTCTTTATCACAATGAAGATACAAATATGATGTCTGTTTGCTGACAAACAATTTGAAAGTGTTTTTTTTTGAATATGCAAGAATTTAGCTAGCTGTTAGTGCCATGATGTCGTTTTTGAGATCATGTGTTAACCGCTAGCATGTTATTTTTCATGATTATATATGTGTCACGTGGTAGCCCATGGCATTTTTACTTTAAATGTATTTCATTTGTACAACCATCGGACAGATATATTAAAAACTAACAGAAACTCTTTTGTTTGAAGTCTTTGAAGAATCAGTTTTTAAATAATCAGTGTTTTAAAATTATTTTTTATATTGTCATGGAATTTTCACATCCATTTATAATAATTTGTGTCATAATAAATTTGAAATTACTGGAGAGTGTCAGCAAACTTACCCCGTGGTGTATAGGTTAGCATGCGGGACTGTCAACTCAATGGTCTAAGGTTGGAATCCCGCACTCGGAAAGCAAAAAAACATCCTATCATATAATGTGCTGAGAGGAAAATGAAATTAATATGTATAAAGAGGAAATAACAATTACTAAATTATTTAATCGAAAAGTTAAGGTTTTGCCACGGTTATACTGCTTATTTCTAGACATCATACCGCTGCAGGCCCAGTATCTTGCCGCCATCCAAATGCCGCAGGCCCGGCGTCTTGCCGCCATCCATCTGGCAGCTTCCAGTATAAGACTTCCAGCATCATCCGGTCGGAGTTTGTCGGCTATCTTTTACTGGCCCGATTCTGGCCCGTACTTTTCATGTTTGTTGGGAAGACTGTTGACGCTGAAAAAGATGCGCCCGCCTAGGTACACGGTCAAATGTGTGAAATCTGGAAGACATTACCTCTTTTCGGTTTCGCATCCACCACAAATTTGGTCGCCTGCTTGCGAAAAATATTGAACATGTTAGAAAGCCTGCTGTTTGCAACTTTCGCCTATTCCGAGACGAAACAAACTTCAAACACTTCAATTCCCAACACTCCTTTTAAAATAAAATGGCTGGGCCTACGGTGGAGTAGTAGTCAGACTACTGGTCTACCGCAACGGTGAACCGTGTTTGATTCCCGGTGGGGTTACTCAGATTTTTGCATGTGAAAACGCCACAGACTTTGCCTTTGGCCAGTGTATTCCCGCTAGATATTCCTGTTTTTCCTCGTCCTTGCACTCTGCCACTGTGCGATTCTCACCTCATTTCACATCGCTGTTAAGTGTCGACATCTTTCAACTCAAAATGGGTTGCCCCAGAATCAGCTCTCGTGCGCTACTAGGTCTTTATGGGCCCTTTCTTTCGTACACGGAGAACAACCAAGGACTTAAAATTAAAGGCTGGAAATTTCTTGGACTACTTTTCAGAAGAAACGCATTAGCATCTTTGTCTTGATTATATAGATACTATCTGTACCCTCGCCCGCTTCGTTGGGAATTGATTTATTTTGAAAATTGGAATCACTCTAGTCTTTCACTTGGGATCACTCTAGCCACTGGGTCACAGCGACTCTACTTGATATATTCTATCCACTGAACCGCTGCGGACCAACTTGGGACCGCACTAGCCACTGGGCCTTTGTAGCCCCACTTGATATATTTCTACCTACTGCGCCACTGCGGCCCCACTTGAGAGTGTTCTAGCCAATCAGCCACTGCGCCCCCACTTAGGATCGCTCTACCCACTGGGCCTCTGTGGCACCACTTATTATACGTCTTTAGCTATATGGAAGAATGTTGTTTGCTAACAATGAAAGAATTATAACAATCGCCCCTGCAGTTTTGGTAGAGCATGCTTATAAAGCAGTAAAAGAGCTCATTTTTCCCGACTTGATCCTATAGTACCGTTAATGCCCAGCTTCTATATGTGGTAAGGTAATTTTAACACAGCAAAACCTTCCTCTATAAATGAAGATCATAACAGTAAAACCGCATCCAAATCCGTTCAGGGGTTCTCGAGATTAGCGCAGTCATACAGACAGAAAGATTGGAGAGGTAGACGACGATCGCAAAATATCCAAACCTCACTGTTAGCATACATTTACCGGATTACACCCCATTTTTTGACAACATAATACAAATAATAAAATTATAGTTTTTCCAAAAAAAGTCCGTTTTGGTGTTTAAAAAATGGGGGTTTTTACACGGCAAACCTGCTGTTTTTAACACCGAAATTACAGATAAACTGCCCGTTTTGGTGTTACAACGGCTGTTTTTTTTGTGTTTGAATTGAGAGTTCTGGGTTTTGACACTATAACTACCATTCTTACATAAAAACAGGGCAATTTTTGTTAAGGCAACCGTTAAAAAGATGGTTGTAGGAAAATACAGATTTTTATATTTTGTCAAAAAACTGAGGTTTAATCCTGTAAAGGTATGCTAAAAGTGAGCCTTGAAAATTTATTCTGGGTCAGTGTTTCAGCTCTCTCATATACTACACTATCGACCAAAAAGTAATTGGGCACCAGTGAAGATAGGTAATTCAGTACGTCAGTTGACTTGTGTGGCCGCCATACGCTACAGGCCAGTGTAGAACCAGTCGACAAGGAGATGGCACGAGGTACAGAACTATCGGACTTCGATAAGGGCGTGATTTCCATACCAGCTTAGTGGGCTGTCTAGCCGGGTGATTTCACGGAAGGTAAACAGGCCCAAATCAACGGTCGCATTCGTCCTGCGTACATGGAAGGTCGACGGACATTGTGCCGATGCTGCACGTTCTGGGCGACCTCCAATATTGACCGACAGAATTCGCAGAACCTTGAAATTGTCAAAGATAGGGCACAATCTATGGCTACCATCCGACAGGAGTTTCGTGCAGCAACGGGAGTATCAGTCTCCATTGGAACATTGCGTACAGAGGCCCACCGACTTGGATATTTTGGAAGAGCAGCTGCACATAACCTCCATATCATGACAAGCAATCAAGCTCGGCGACTCAGGTGGTGTTTGGACCGTCGCACAGGACACTGGAGCAGAGGAAATCGGTTCTGTGGAGTGACGAGTCGAAGTTTACATTATTCCGATCCGATGGACGTGTATGGATGTGGCGTCTACCCGGGGAACGGCTTCTGCCGGAGTGTATAGTGCCAACTAGGAAATTCGGTGGTGATGGAGTGATGGTGTGGGACTCTTTCACGGCCTTCGGCGTAGGACCGCTGGTGTTTGTCCGTGGTAGCATGAACACAGAGGTCTATTGCGACATTCTGGATAATGAAATGCTCCCAACATTGTGGCATTTTTACGGAATGGACCCGTGTTACTTCCAGGGTGACAATGCCAGGTGCCATGTTTCAAGGGCTACTATGCAGTGGTACACCTACAACAATGTTCGCCGATTGGGATGGCTCACCCAGAGCCCCGACCTCAACCCTATAGAACATCTTTGGGACGAATTGGATCGCCGGGTGAGGGTTCGTCAGGCGCGGCCAAAATCCATCGCTCAGCTTATGGAATAGTTACAAGAGGAATGGCGACGAATCCCCGTGGATGTCCTGCAAACACTCGTAGAGAGCATGCCAGACAGGCTGGCTGCTCTTATAGCCGCAAGAGGTGGCCCTACGAGATTCTAACGGGGTGACAACCACGGAGCAAACATTGTGGACAGGAGCCCAATTACTTTTTGGTCGATAGTGTATTACTGAATAAGAATGGATATCTATTTAAAAAAAAAAACATACACTGCATTGAATAAAGTCCAAACACAGAAGTTTCCGCATACGGTTAGCCGCTAGAGTCGAGATCACAGTCTCTAGTAGACACGTTACGTTTTATTACTGTGCAAAAGCTTATGATATAAAGCACACAATGTATTAGGTTTTACATTGAGTTACAAAATTATTTATTCTATGCATATAGTCCAGCTAGAAATAAACATTTCCTAAATACACAGTTTGCTAGTGTCAGTATATCATTTCAACCTGAAACAAAACTCTTAAATTTTTATATAATGTATTATCATAATATTAATTTAATTTTCATAATTTTTTTGAATACGCTTTTTATAAAAGAACGCATTTAATTACAAATAATATATGCCAGACGCTTAAAACAATAATATTTACGTTTGTAACATCTACATCATTTTGTATTGGAATTTAATTCGCTGGCAGCATTTATGGAGTTACAACGAGACTCTCTTGCAGTTAATGACTTACACGCGTCTTTAAAATGAGAAGGTGGAAATTATGTTCTTTCGGACGTGCACTCAAGTGCTACTTTAATCTAAGAATTAATTATAATTAAGCAGGTTCCTCTTTACAAGCAAGATATCATTATGAAACAGTTTATCATCACTCATATCAGCTTGTTTTCCTTATTTTCTAATTTTTTATATAGTTCTTTCCAATTTACCTGTTGAATCTGCTGCACGTTTATTAGAATGACATATCGGATGGGTAAGTGTTCCGGATGCTTTTTCCTTATCAGAAAATTCATCACATTCCTTATGACTTCTCTGTACTGCCTGAGAAAAGTTTTATTACTCAACTTACTAGTTGATGCCATTATTAAACTACTAACATCCTTGCCACCTTTATTCCACACCTTGTACCTATCATTGTGTGCGCATAAACACTTTTATCAACTGCGAGCATACGAACACGGGAAATACTGTGGCACTAGTTATGGCCAGTGCTACATTACCGGCCCGCAGCTGAGAGCTTCCTTCCCCTCCACCCCTAGTTGGGAATGACATCGCCAGAGGGAGGGAGGCGTCGCCTTGTAGTACGCATATTTTCCGACTGCACACTTGTCGCGGTCGAGTAATGCCTACTATAAGTGTTTCCATACGACCATCATAAGAAAATCTGCGACATAGGGAATTCACGATGTTCTGGCATCTACGCCTTCTCATTGTCGCCGTTTTGCAATCATGTTAACAAAGGCAAACAAGGAATGTTATGGACAAGTGATGTACTGTTTTTGATGACGAATAGATGTTTTATTGAAGGGAGGGTTAAAGGCTTTTTAATTAAAACATTTTTAAAATAAAATTTAATAAAAATTATTTTAAATTTTTTTTTATGTGTTAAAACGATTTTTAAATTTAATTTTAATTGCATAATTTTTATGAATTTTTAAATCGAATTTTTAATATTTTGTGGATTTTTTTATTTTTTTGGATTTTTTATATTTTTTGGGTCAAAGCTCAAAGGTCATAGGTCCTGCTCTCCTGACCCCTGGGTAACTGATCCCTGGCATCTGGGTCGCTGATCCCTGACCCTGGAGTCACTAATCTCTCTTGCTTGCTCCGGGAAAAATGGGAATTTTTTAGGGAAGAAGGGAAATTTTTAGGGAAAAGGAGACATTTTTGGGTATATTGATCGATTATGAGGGGAAAAAGGGAAATTTTGAGGGAAAATGGGAAAAAAGATAGCGGATGGGTGACTTAACAATATGGCAGCCGAGCGGCTTCGGCTCCGACTCCCCAACCCCTTGTCACCAACTTCTCTATTTCCTACTACTACTAATCTGTATGCTGGTATCGCCTATTGAGAAGTAGTTCTTAAGCTAAATTCTATTAAAGTGAGTGCTCATGAATGCAGTGTGTTGTCCCTTTGATGTAATTTTTAGACTCCGTTAAGGTTTCCTTTGCATGAGGTGGAGGAATATCCTGGAAGTAGAACTTAAGCTGGGCCCCAGAAAAGTTTCTGTTCATAATGTTTTTTACAATACACAGTAAAATATATACAAATAATAATTAATTACATCGAAAATTTTTTTGGAAGTATTACGGTTTATAAGGTGTTTGGTTAAAAAAAAAGTTGAACGAAATGAAAACAAAGGTTTTTTACCAAAGTATTTTGATGTATAAAATCTGGGTTATTACTGTTTATTAAATAATTCTTAATTTAAAAGCTCTTAGGGGTAGTTATGCACACGGCATACATTCGATAAAAAGGCGTAAATATTGTCTCGATCAATTACGTTTATTAAAATTATTTTTATTTATACTAATAGAATATAACTTCTAGTGACTAAAGTTTTATTTAAAAAATTACAAGATTTCATTAAATAACTTAGAAGAAAGACAAATAAAGTAGCGTTTATTTTAAAATAAAAATATTGGTCTCTATGTGCCGTGTTAAGCACGTATAACAATCGGTAATCTCCTGGTGTCGAAATTGCCCATCAAATCATGTATTGCGAAAATTTCAATAAGCACCACATTGTAGGTAATTCACTGAAGAGGGACTTCCCCCCCCCCCCCACCTACCCGCAAATAACGTTCGTGCCAGGCATATTATATAATTAGCGCAACCAGTTTATATGCAGAATCGATAGCGCTTGTGAAAGGAGACGGGCCGGTCTCAAAGGGTCGTCGATAATTAAATGAATCCGGAGCACGCAGGACACCGAACAGCCAATAACGCTGAATATATTGTAACTCCGCGGCTCGTTTTAATGACAGGGCTGTAGCGAGCGGCCTCGTGTACATGCTGTGACGGGCATACTTTGACAACTATAGGAAAATATACTGGTTGAAAAGTATGAAAGAACTCTTGCTTTCCCCCCCCCCCCCCCCGACGTGCCTGCAATTAATAACATGTTTTTGCAAAGGCTTTCTATAACTAACTTTTTCAACTTTCGACAGCACATACGTTGCAACAGATATTATAAAGAATTTAAGGATAAAACCTAAGGTTTTCAATCTCCTTTTGGGAATTTCAAGAAGATATTTTAAATATGCTTCGAAGAACATTATCGTTTATATTTCAGAGTTTCATGAATATTAGGAAACACAAGCTGAACAAGGATAAGCATTAAAAAAATATTTCTATAGAATTTTTATGTGTCGTTCATATGTTTTCAGCTCAGACAATGTCGACATATAAATCGAGGCCACTGTTAATGATTTAAAACCTCAACGGAGCTGCTGTGTATATTTTACATTCCACATTTCCACAACGGGAATGGAGAGATTTCGATGGCTCTTAACAGCGCGATCTTGAGAGCCGATGAGGGTGAAGCGATGTGAGTATGGAGGAGAGATCCCCGAGAAATCAAGCTGACCAGCGGCATCGTCCGGCACGATTGTCACGTGCGAAAATACGGGAGCGTCTGCGGCCCCCAATTCCATGAAGTTTTTTCCCCAAAAACGTATCTGATATTCTTTCTATATGTTGGACTCTCCAAAAGATAATGTGCGTGCGTGTGTGTGTGTGTGATAATGCTGAATTCAGTTTCCAGTTTGAAGGAGTGCGTTCTTGTCAGCCTACTTCTCTACCTTACCGCTCCAAAAAAGATTTGAATTAAAGAAGTGGGAGTGAAGGCGATTCCTTTGCATTAGTCCTGGATACGATTCCTAGCCACTCATGGGTGAGCATCATAGCTACGACGGTGGAAACAAGAGTACGCCCAAGGTTATTTAAGTATTGTATTGTATAGAGCTTATTAACGTCCTCTGAGGTAAACCCGAAGGCTTATCAGAGGGCGGCTTACAAACTAACTTATGACCTACATTGTAAAACTGAAACAGTGAGAAATGAGCCCAATCAGAGAAAAAAAAAAAGTGATGATTGGGCGGCTGATATACAGTGCCTGATAACTAATTAATATTATGGCTGAATTTTACTGATTTGTTTGTGATTCTCACTGAACGTTGAGAATCCCACAGCCATAAGTCGAGTGCTCCCAGTTCATTTGCTTTTTCCGCCAGTCGACGGTAGCTTATCAACTGACCTTCAGTGAGTGTCATTTCACTGATTGATATCAATGATTCAGGCTTAGAGTGTAACGTATGTTAACTTAAAGTTACATCCATGCATTACCCGGGATTCGAACCCAGAACTTGCTAGACCCCAAACTGGCGGTGCACCGCCCGACTGCCCCACGGAGGTGAGCAAGCTGGAGGCGACGTGCAGTTATTCTCCGAGTGTGAGTCCGAGACGCATGAGAGCGATAAGGATGACACCATGGCACACATCAAGTACGCCGTCGCCTCTACGAGCAAGGCCTTGCGGCGTTCTCATCATGATACGCGCACCGATGTGACTTTCAGCTGAGACATTATTTTACTGGCGGAAAGTCTTAGTAAGTTTCAATAGAGTGACCTCCAGTAAATTTCTATGTATTTTACTTGTATAATATGATTTTTTTTTTTTTTTGCCGTTTAGGAGTTCTCTAAAATGTGCGTGTCATCTTGAGATCACTCAACAGTCCTCGTCAGAAATACTTGTCCTTTTCGGAAATCAGCACTTTGGGCTCACGTTTTATAGTTTCGTAGAAAAAAGTGTATTTAAAACCCACTGCATTGCAGTTCAAGGGCATCTCTCAGTGGTTTACCGCTGCCTTTTGCAGCATGAAATAACCGACTCTCAAAAATCACTTCAAAAATTAGAAGCGTCAGGTTTGTGGAAAGAACCCAGGTGCCCCAGACAAGAGGCAAAAGCTTCATCCATTAAGAGTGCTGAACAAAGAAAAATTTTATGTTTCATGTTAGTAAGAAATTCTATTCAACTTATAGACATTACATAAAATATTATTTGCTGCCATAAAATAATTCTAGATGCCATATTTTTTACGCATTGTCCTGTAAAATGACAGTTTTGATGTTCTGGGACATGCAAAAATAAAAACTAACAAACATACGGAAATGAGGTAATTATTGAAATGGGATACCCCGAGTTATTTCAAGCAATCCTTAAAATGTCGATTTGAAAATAGTGTCGGATTTTTTATAAATGTCTTAAAATGAGGAAATTATTGCATATTTTAGTTTTGTGGCAGTCTACGATTTTTTTTTTGTAAAATGTGTTCTCTTAACTATGTCTTAAAATAAATATATGAAACTTCAGTTACCCTTATTTAATTTTCAATAATCTATGTCTTTGGTTTTATTTGTACGTTCCAAACAGCCTACACTAAAATTGTCAGTTTCGCATGGAACTATGCAAAAAGCGTGTGATAAAAAAATTAATGCTAGATAAGATTACTAAGTATAAAATAATGAATTATTTGGCCACGAGTGCACTTAAACCATGCAGACAGTCATTATTGTTCTTGTCTATGAGCACATTGAATACATAGCGCAGAGAAACGTTGCTAGTGCATTTCAGAGAAACCGAAAACTAGACGGATATCACGCGGCTACATTCGCTTCGGCGCAGACGTCAGAAAGCTGAGTTAAGCCCACAGTATCGCGGTGATGTAGTAGTTAGAGTACTCGCCTCACACCAAGGTGAACAGGGTTTGATTCCCGCTCGCACTGTCGTGGATTTTCGCATAAGGGAAACGTGGCGGACGTTGCAATTGCCCGGCGCGTTTTCTAGGGGCTCTCTTTTTCCCGCTGCCATTGCGTTCTGCCCTTGCAATCTTCTCACCATTTCACATTCACTGGCGTTTAAAAACCTCGCTGTTAAGCGCAGACCAAATCTTTCAGCTACAATTCAGATATAGCCCGTGGGAGCGTCGAGGTGTAGTTACAATAATAAACTAAAGATGAGGTACACCGCTTATTCGTCTTCTGCGCATGTACCCAACTATGACCTACCTCAAAGGAACACAACTGTCAATGTCGCATGGTCAACTGTGATGAAAATGTTTATTTATATCTTAATTTTTTTAAAGACAAGCACTATTGTATGAATAAAGTACTTTTAGTAATTTAAATTAAATCAAAGAACATTACAATTTAGTAAGAGGAAGTATACATACATCTCAAGGCATTTCTTTACAAATTAGTTTTCTCACCTAAAATCCAAACCATGCAGTTTTCACTAGACATCTTTTCAGTAGAGCAATTCAATGTTGGGACACGGTGAATTGGTTGATCGCAGCCAGCGAGATCGGTCTACCTCATCTTTAGTCTATGGTTACAATAGGCTGTCGCATACGTCCGTCCGACGTCCGCCCGCCTTCCGTCCGTCGTCTGTCGGTATTCAGTCAGTCGTCCGTTCGTCCATACGCCTATCGTCCGTCAGTTTGTCCGTATGCTTTCCATCCGTCTGCAAGACAAGCGATTTACAACAGATATCGTCCGGCAGTTCATTGTTGCCAAAGAACACGAAATGGTTCAACTATCGGAAATTCCCCCCACCCCCTTAAAGTTGGAAATGATTTGCAGTTTTTCGTGTGTACATAAACACACGCGCGTGTAGTACACAGTTTGCTGACACAATGGATATAAGCAGTTACTAGAAGGAGGATGCTTTTGTAATTAATATTTGTTATTGCACAAAAGGAAATGAAGGGATAGAGATTTATACTTCCCTGTGAAATTTATGTGTGTTGCTTGCTGTACTTATCATATACGAACTGCGTTCCCTTACGTAGATTATCAGTAAATAAAAAAATTAAACAATGTGACGTCATTGCAGTCAGTAGCAGCATAAACAAACGTAAACACCAAACACATGCAAAATGAAACACAGCACGCACCGTACAGCAACCAAACAAGCAGAGAATGAACAGGTAGCAAAAGGAACAAGTTTCGAAGACTGTAGTTTCATCCGGCCGTCCATCTAATGTTCAAGCTTGCCTTGCTTTTGACGACTGACGGGTGGAATTACGAGAGGCGCCTGAATGGCTGCTGATCACGTGACTGACGGACGGGTGCAATGGTTTATAGTTAACTACGCCTTCAGCGCTGAATTTGGGCACGCGGGCACTACGCGGGGACAATAAGTTGCCATGGAGGTAGGAATAACAGATGTCATGATATAATCCATTTCTGAAGCACTGCTAAAGTTCTACGTACAGGATATTCCTCCGCCTCGTACAAGCTAAGCTTAAGTAAGTCTAGAAAATGACCCCAAAGGACAACGCACCGAATTCGTGCGCACTCAGTTATACTAATATTATGCATGAGAACTAAGTCTTGCGAGGCACTACCAACACATGTGTTTTCTCACAGTTACTATACATAATTATTAGAAATGAAATATTATATTATATGAATAAAATCTAGTTAAAACTTTAATTCACTGTAAAATTAGATACTTTTATGTCAGCAGTGGTGTAAAATGCTTGTGGTGCATGCCATATTGAGGAAAATAGCTAAACACGTCATATAGGGTGATTTTTCGAAGCTTTAGTTTTAAAACGCGAGGAAACCGGTAATAGACATTCTATGACCTCATTGAAGCTGCATTTTCGACCATTGCCATAGTGTGACACCCAAAACACAGAAAATGTTGAGGCAGGTTTTTGTATTTAATGCATGCAATATGTAGAAATATTTTAAACGAATAACAACTCAAGCAGCCAAAACTTTCAGGCTAAGCAACAACATGCTGCGTTAATATAGTTTAATTTTAAAATTTTGACGAGTTAGATTCCCAATGTGTTAGGTGTCACAAAATGGCGAACGGGCTTCACCATGCCACAGACAAGGCCAGCCCTAGGATGTTACGGTGGAACGCTGCTGCCTGCAGCAGAGAGAAGATGCGCTGAGTGCCGCGGTGAGCATTGTAGTAAAGAAGGGCGTATTTGAAGTGGTTCGCAGGTTACAACGGGCGCCTCACACCCCAGTTTGAAATGCCAATTTAACTTCAAGCTAGGATGGGCAAAATAGGCACTCTGATAAAAAATCAAGGTAAAATTTTTTCAACTTACTAAAATACGCAGCTGAAATCACACCGTCGTAACTTTTGTTGGCCTTGCCGCAAAATCACATTGTCGTCGACAGTTTTCGACGGCGTCGGTGAACTTGGCTGGTTATTAAAGTGTCAACGTTACTTACTGAATACTCTAAGAATAAAAGAAGATTGAAAATAACTGTATGTGCCCTCTTTAATTTCGTCTTGAGTAAAATCTTGCTCAGCGTGGTTCGTATAGCACGTGGGACTTCTGAATCAAGAAGGGGACGATACCATATCTTTCCTTTTTTTTTTTCTGGATGGGGCCATCGTGGGGCATTGGTCCTAATATTCTCCCCCCCCCCACCCACCAACCACCCAAGACGAATCTGGTTCGATGTCCGGTGGGATTACTCCCCGGATTTTCGCATATGAAAACTGTGCCTGACAATGACACTGGTAGGTGAGCTTTCTCCACTAAGATTATTTTCTATTTTTAATTAAATTTTTTTTTCACAAACCTTTCGTTTTGTACTAATTTTTTTATTTTATATTTTAGCGCATTTCCTACATTCAACGTGTTTTTTTTTATAAACTAAATGCTGTTCACGATAAAGTGAGCACTTTTGAACTCAACATTCGAAAAAAGTCACCGCTGCTACCTGCATACATTTTAACGGGCGCACTGAGTGAGATGCGGCCAGTGAAGTTGGTAGCGATTGATGGGAAGTTGTTCCAAATCTTAACATCGAATAAAAAGTGTTGTTAGGTTACCTAACTTAAATTATGTAATTTTGCTTTCGGTTTTTTTTTTTTTTTAATGAATCGTAGTGTAAAAATGGGCAGAGCTGTGAAATATTAATTTTTGTAATTATTTGAAAGTTTCACTTGACTTACGTATGAATACAGTGACGAGGCCTAACGCAATGTTAATTTCAGATAAGGTGGAATTATACACAACTTACATACAAGCAGGGTTTTCAAATACGCTAATTTTACCGTGAACAGCCTATATCAACATTAGACACGCGCAGACGGGACATCCTTGTTCCATTGCCCATCTTACGTCATCCGCCACATTGACTTTGGCGTTTTACAGCATGTGGATAGTTCGTTGTCAGTGTTGAGATTGCTGATACTATTTATCACATCTGTAGCCAATCTGATAAAGTAATAAATAATTTAATTTCATTGATTATGAATAGCCACCAACCAAACATTAACTTCCTCTTTCATTTCAGCACAGACGCCCAGAAAGCCAGCTAATCTTCGAACTGTTCTGCATCAGTCTATTTTCCTTTGTATATTTAATTATTGACTGTATTAGGTTCAACAATCACAATTAAAAACTGAAACACTCAAAATATAATCATGTCATTTAAACCACTGTAAGACTCTAATGGAAATTATTGCCAGCTTACTGAGTAATAAGGTGGATTAAAGTTACTTATAGGTTGTTCACTGTAAGTGAGCACTTTAAGCATTCTCATTTGGAATAACAATCAATATATAGATTTTATTGTACCATTAGAAGTCATTTGTTGAGTCCGGTGAAATATATACATTGCGTTTATTACTTAAATGGCAATGTTTATTTTAAAAACTCGTGGTAGGATAAAAAAAATGGCTGATAGGGAAAAAGTAAATAGGGCTTCAAAAGTGCTCACTTTACAGTGAACAGCCCATAACAAGCATTGTCTGTGAATTGCAGCAAAGAATCACACTACTCAAAGGAATTGGCCCCCAGCTCATTCGATTGATCGTCCATTCGGTAGCAACTAGACAGATTTGAGTTGACTCATGCTTCGTTGACAGTTTTCAATGGTTCACGTTTAGTGTACCAGTTCATATTATCACAAGTATGTGCTCTGTCAAGAACACTATACCTACGTACTTACCACTCGACTTTACCTTACAACAGCGTTCATAAGTACAGCGTGTTCCCAAGTACCCATGCGGTTCGATTTAATTTTTCCTTAAATGTTATCTAAAAACAATCAGTTTTATAATATTTTTATGAGAATTATTTCTTATTAAGCAATAAAAAGACACATATTATCTTTAATTTTATTCGTTTTAATTAAAAATTAATATTATAATTTGTAGAAAGAAATATATGTTAAAATTTAATCAAACCAAAGATAAAAGTACTTTTATGTTAACAGAAGGGCGAAACGATTGCGATATAAAGCGCGTATAGGAAACATATGTACACACTCGGGCACGTGATTCGTGGCTGGAAAAGAGGAAGATTGATATAGAACACCAATGGTCCATCTCTAATAATAAGGGCTGTAGCAACCCCTAAAGGTGGTGGACGACAAGGACATTACGAGGGATATTAGATAAAGTACTTACATTAGAAGAACACACATTGGTATACAGATCAAGTAAACCAAGATCTTGGATACATGGAAGGTATGGTCCGTCGTACATACACCCATCATGTAAATAACATGGGTTGGCACCCTTTGATTGCATGCAACACGTATACTGTGAGGTTAAATTGAATGTGGATACCATGGGATGTAGCAGAACGATTTAAGTAGTAAATAAGCCTTCCCTGTTACAACTCTCTAGGACCCACCGTTTCCGGTTAAATAGCAAACGAAGGGTACAGTGGTAGCAATAGCATGGCCTAGTGAGTAGGCAACCTTTCTCGCACTCGGAGGAATTCAGTGGGCAGTCCCCACCGAATGCGTAAAGAGAGAGTGGCGGCACGTAACAGCGAGGTCTTGAGAGCCGATTAGGGTGATTGAGGTGAGTAGGGAACTGTGTCGGAAGGAAAAAACCGGGGCAAAAGGGAGAACCCTGAGGCGAACCGGGTTCAATTCCCGGCCGGGTTACCCCCGGATGTTTGTATGTGGGCATCGTGCCGGACGATGCCGCTGGTCGGTGGGTTTTCTCGGGGTTCTCCCGTCTTCCCCACCCTTTTATTCCGGCGCAGCTCCATACTCACCTTATTCACGCTAATCGGCTCTCAAGACCTCGCTGTTACGTGCCGCCACACTCTCTTCACGCATTCGGTGGGGACTGCCCACTGAATTTCTCTGGGTGTGAGAAGGGTTGCCTACTCACTAGGCCATGCTATTGCTACCACTGTACCCTTCGTTTGCTATTTAACCGGAAACGGTGGGTCCTAGAGAGTTGTAACAGGGAAGGCTTATTTACTACTTAAATCGTTCTGCTACATCCCATGGTATCCACATTCAATTTAACCTCACAGTATACGTGTTGCATGCAATCAAAGGGTGCCAACCCATGTTATTTACATGATGGGTGTATGTACGACGGACCATACCTATCATGTATCCAAGCTCTTGGTTTACTTGATCCGTATACCAATGTGTGTTCTTCTAATGTAAGTACTTTATCTAATATCCCTCGTAATGTCCTTGTCGTCCACCGCCTTTAGGGGTTGCTACAGCCATTATTATTAGAGATGGACCATTGGTGTCCTATATCAATCTTCCTCTTTTCCAGCCACGAATCACGTGCCCAAGTTTGTACACGTGTTTCCTATACACGCTGTATAACATAGTTAGGGTACATCCAAACACCTCATACATTGGGTGATATCCCAAACGTTTGATTAAAAAAGTGAGGAGCTACTGCTTACCTCGAATGGACTATAACAGCTTAAGTATTTTAGACAAATCAGGCAATGCTTTCTTGATGAACCAAACACGAGTGTGGATTACATAACTAGCGAGAATATCTGAAAGCGGCTGATGGGAGGAAAAGAAGCAACAGCCGAAAGTAATATCGGGGAGAAATCACTGTTTCAAAAATGTACCTATCCTTTCACAAAGTTGCCACAGTTAGTACATTCTGAAACAATTTTGAAGTCTGAAGCTGTAGGTGCTTTTCGAGGAAAAAATTGCAGTCGAAAAATCGTGTATTCCATTCAAAGCATATTGAAAATCAATTAGCTACTTGAAAATGCAAACGTCTTCGTCGAAATTCGGTGACGATATTCAAAATTAAATGAAGAAGAAATGGAAGCAAAAATTTCCCATTCGTTTATGACGAAAAATGTATTTCCGTTTGTTTGTAGGTGCAAATTATGGGCGTGTTAGCGGCTGGCAATAATGAACACAGTGATGGGGAAAATACAGGACTTGCGAAAAACAAACAGCCCGTACTAGCGGTAAGCCTGTATGATATTAATGTGTTTATTACCATGCATGTTTCGACAGAGCAGAAACATTTTTCTTTCTACAACAACAGTGTAGAAATTTCATTCCATTCATTTGATTTGTTTTTTTCCATTTTGGCTGTACAAGTACGTTTCAGATTACCTTGTCATACATGGATGAATATTACATTTACCCTGTAGTGGTGATTGTTGTCACGGAGGTCTTATTTTGATAAAGGCATAACAGATTGGGAAAAAATACATTTTAAGTAAGAACTTTTGAGCATAATTTTGGAGTTTGATTTAATTTATCACGGGCATGAATTTATACGTTTTTGGATGATGGCAATATGTAAACGTTATTTAACTCATAGCTGTTTTCTCACTTGAAATGTACTGCTAGAATTCACCGATAAAGAAGCAATTCAAAACTAATAACAACTTATTCGACTAGAATGTTTAACTCTAATCGATAAAATAGTGTATGAGCTCCCATTATAGAAGTTCTCAACGCGGACACGTGTAAAACAAGCATGCACGATGGATGTCGTCTGTATCATGATCTGCATACAAAAATATTATTGTAATAGGTTTAAGGAACCTTGAATATTATATGTTTGCCGTAGCTTATTCAAGTGGCCCTATCATCCAGAATGCCACAAGAGCTCATACAATTCTAAAATATCAACGCAGTGCTTATGAATTGTCTTCATAAATTTCTTGACTGAAACGAATTAATTGAGTTCATAGCGACGATGAATATCTTCAATAATGTTTATAGCTCGCGACTTTATAATAGAAAATAATGTTTTTAAGCCAAATAAGGCAGAGTTCTAACTCTGATACACTTAAAATATGTGTATCGATTTGATGGTAATCAGGAATGCCACAAGATTTGAAATCGTCAGAGAAAATAAGATAAGGAACTTCGAACTGACGACAAAAGAATGGTTTCTGAACAAATTCGGCGACTCTGTACACAAATGCCAAATATCAAAGATATGTCTTAGGAGAAGCACAATTGATCTAAAATACTATTTAATTATTAAACCACCCTAACTTGGCCTTCTTGTAACGTTTGTGAAACGTGAAGCTTACGCATTTGTGAGGGACGCCATTTTGAAAATAAGTGATCTGACTGATTTTATCAATCTTATGACATCCATTGCACTAGTTTAGAGGTATGTTATCTGAAATAATTATGTGGCACTAATCAGCCAAAACGGCGGACGTTAGAGGATGTTAAATATATCTAATTTCCTAATTGGATATTGCAAGTACACGAAGTATTGTCCATATGCGTTCATGGTCTTAGTAATGAAATTTGGCTCTTAACATTTTTATGACCATCATTTTGAAAACTAATGTTTAATCTTACATAAATTTACGAAATTGTTGCTTCTCCTATTACACTACTTGTATGTCAAGTTTGGATTAAATAGTGTGTAGTGCTTTATACAGGGTGCACTAGAATAAACGTAAACAAATATCAGAGTATTAGGTGATTTTTTTTTTTTATTTGGTTA
Source organism: Dryococelus australis (assembly GCA_029891345.1). Taxonomy (NCBI): domain Eukaryota; kingdom Metazoa; phylum Arthropoda; class Insecta; order Phasmatodea; family Phasmatidae; genus Dryococelus; species Dryococelus australis. The sequence continues at coordinate 33,827,326 of CM056998.1, read as the reverse complement.
TTTGAGAGAGGTTTCGAAAAGTGCCCTCTTAATGCAGTTGTTAGTTACTCATACTGAATCAGTATGTTCTGCACACCATGAGGATTGCATTAAATGCAGTTTGACTGGGAAAAAAATATGTAGGAGCTAAGCCTAGTGTGCTACTGAATTCAGGAAATTAGGATTTTTGAGTTTTATATTGAGAAAACTATGATGATAACCAAATAAAAAAAAGTGAAATATCACCTTAACGAGCTAGTGCGCAGTTCTGCACGCCTGAAAACACAATTCAGTACTACATGGCCTCAGTTTCAATGGCACTACATCCCCAATTCCTGCAGGACTTGTTCCCGGAATACATGGAGGGTGTTCCTGTAGATGCTTGTGAGGCGATGTGGTTTCAGCAGGACGGGTCCCAGTCTCATTTAGCCACTGCTGTTCGCCGACCACTCGATGTGCACCTCCTTAACCGGTGGATAAGTAGAGTAGGCCCCCTCAGCGTGGCCACCACGCTCACCTGACATCGCACCACCTGACTTCCGGTTGCGGTGCCACATAGAATCGGTGACGTACTCCACACTACTTGACACGAAGGATGAGCTCGTTACGTGCATACGGAGAGGAGTTCACACGGCAAATGCCACGCCGGAAACGTTTGCACATGTGCGTCGCAACATGACTTAGCGCTGCGCTGCCTGTGAGGTCAACGGTATCCGACACTTTTGACAAACACTATGTGCCCCAAGCCTTCTGCCTTCATATGTAAATAAACAGTATATTCACTGCACTGCCTCCTTCCCAATTACTATGGTTGCATACCTGCCCATTCACATTATCACGGACATTAGCGGGTTAACTATGGGTATTAGACAATTTGTTCGTTGATTAAATGATTATTCCAATTACAAAACTGCGTATGTACATGATGGCAAAATGTTCTGGCAATGACAGTACATGTACTCTGTTATGGTTAAGATGCTGGTGGTTCGATAGTAGCTGTGTGTGATGGCCAAAACCATTTTATGAAATTGTTACAAGTTTTGAAATATTGTGCATGTCTTGTAGGAGAAATTGCAAAAGTAAGATTGCACCTATCGAGTTTTGCATCCCATATTAGTTATAAAAGAGTTTTGCATCTGGAATTTGTTAAGATGAGTTTTTATTGTGTAGTTACAGTAATGTCTGCAACACGAAATAACAAAACCAACATGAACTGTACTAGTTTTGGAAGAATTATGCATCCCAGAATTTACATTATATTGTTACAAGATGCTTGAGGTATTATCCGAGTTCGTGAGGGATGGAGGAATCAACACAAATAAATAACTAAAATTGTATTTTAATTTATTCACAGATCTATTATTTACAGCATTAATCTATCTTTCACCACAGTCTCTCTTTTTATTTCTCAGTGAGCGCAGTATTTAATGTCTATCTCAACTATAGTTAAAGTCCTTCTCTATGTATCTGTTTGGTTCTAGTCAATTAAACCACACTCATCATTAATACATGTTTAGTCTATCGATATAATTTGAAATGTCTTTCACTCAAGCATACAGTCCAATAGTGCAGCGTACCAGTCGCACTCTTCACTGCACCGATGCTCGCAGTCGCAGGTTTTACTCCCGCTGGCAACTTCTCTCGTCACTTGTTGCTCTTCTGGCTCGTCGTCTATCGCTCAAGGTCACGCAATCGCTCAAACTCCAAAGACTCGTCAACTCTCCGGCTCGGAGGCCCGACGCACTTTTATAGCAGCCAAGATAGAGGGGAATTCCTCGCTCCCGAGTCACGCTGAGGGAGGCGAGGACGATTAAAACCAGAACATTCTTCAGATAACTGCATAGAAACAATCTACTGAAGGTCAGAAGCTTGCGAGCCGCAAATGAGTTATCACGACCGCAAGCATAAGAATGCGGGGCGGAGGCCTTTGAAATGAGAAACGGGCTTCTTGGATTATCGCTCAACTGACATTTCAACATTCCTCCGTTCTCGGCGCCCGCTAACATATTACAACTCTGTCCTCCACACACTCTTCGCTCGCTCGCGCGATACAAAGCCAAGATACGCAACAATATTTTACTAAGAACTATTTCAGATTTGACCCGAAATGAGAGGTAACCCTTCATCCTTAACTCTTTGAGGAGTATGCACGTATATACACGGGGTCACGTTTATATAGAAATTTCTTTGTTTCTGAAGACTGAAAGTACACTTTTATAGTTTACTCTTTCGCTGGACTTAATTGGGATCTAAGTAACAAATAACAAGATGTCAACATTTAATACTTATGAAAAAAACGGTTCTTTCTAATCGTTTCGCCAATGAACCCGATGGATTGTAAAACGTGTTACATCTGTTGCAACAATTTGATAGGTACGCAGACAAGGCACGAATTCACTGGCCGACGGCCAGCCAATAGTGAACGTTGCAAAGTATAGTATGCGTGTCCCATGTATCCAGGACAAAGGTAAGACGGTGAGTGGAAATACAGAGGCCAACACAGCTGATACTGCTGTGGGGGTGAATATAGGCAGCTCACTTCAACCTTGTTTTCAGTGCCAGTAAATTTGTGCCGTCCTCAAAGGGTTAAACTCCAAGAAGTATTCGTCCTATGTACTCTTATTGCTATTCCAACACTACTTTTGGAGTTCAGTACTTCCAAAGGCAACATTTTCGTTCAACATGTCCTGCCAGTCTTCGTGGAATAGACTTCAATACATATTCAGTCGTGTTTCTTAAGATTCCCTGCCACTCTTTCAGCAAAACTGCCTTTAAATAATTCTCTTTGGAATGGTTTTTTCTTATGTTTCCTTCCATAACACACCCCAGCTGAATCTTATTGATGCCCGGAGACTGGGGTAGGGTCTGGATGTAATGTGGTGTTTTACACAGAAGTCACAGTCTGGTATTATGAGCCACGCTATGGATCGTTGTCCTGATAAAAAATGTAGTCCTCAGTCAGGCTCTTACCTTCCACACTTTTGCCATATTTTTCCTTCAAAATCCGAATATATCCTAATTAGTAATTGATACCGTGAATAGGATGCAAAGCCTCTTCACCACTCACACTTATGCACCCCCCACATTTGTACAGAACCCCACCTAAGTTCCTTTCTTCCATCTCACTGGTTTTCTGTTATCCACATTGTCACCCTCCCATCAGGCTAGAAAATGTCAGGGAGCAAGGTTTTTAGTTTTAGTTTTAACTTTTTTTGCATCCAATAAATCTGCTAAAAGTACATTACTGTACAAAGATATAGGACAAGTTAAGTTGCACGAGATACATGGTAGTGTAGTGGTCAGACTACACGCCTCACACCAAGACCACTCGTGTTCGATTCCCGGCGGAATCACTCCCGCGGAATTTCGCACGTGTTAAATTTACATTCGTCAGCGAATACTACACTTTTCCGAAATTCAGTCCTTATTTCTGACCTGTGCATGCGTAGACGTACGTATCTTTCTATATGTTTACTTAGTTTGCAAATGGCTTTCTACTTTCTGTTCTTCCATGACAGCTAGCTTCGTAGAGAACATTCCTCATTGTATTCTCTGAAACTTTTTCCGTTATTCATTCGTGACTTCTACTTAAACTGTCGGTGCAATTAGTTTGGAATATTTATTTATGTTAACTGACTTTTACACTCTTTTTCTTTCTCAATCGAGACGAGAAGGCAGGCATTATTCAAAGTGTTCTTTTTTTTTGTTTTATTAAACATGCAGCCTAAATAATTTTTTTCACTTTTGTGATAGGCCTGCGGAAAATTCCACTTAAAAAAAAGTAGCAAGAAGAAAGAACACCAAAGGAATTAGTTGTTTTTTTTTTTTTTTTTTTTTTTTTTTTTTTAAGGGTCTGAGCCAGGTAAGGGGTTTAAATAAATTATATCCAGTGTTTCAAAAAATATAAACTAATTTTCTATCACTTTACAAGAATGTGTCCCGGGTAAGCGATGGGCACGTATAATCATGCCGTTTCCATTAACGATACGGCATAAAGCTGTGATGTTAAAATTTTGAAAGATACAGGTGGCCATGAATATCTCGTTTGGCTGGCAAAAACCGTTAATGGTTTTGCTCGAATTTGCGAGTCGTTGCATTTTTCATGTAGCGTTCTTATTTATTTATTTAACGAAGGGCTAAGAATCCACTCGTAAAATTTCGCTGCAAATTTCGGAAAAGTGCCGTTGGCAGAGAGAGAAAACCTTGCTTTATTTTTCACAGAGGAACTATTTCCTCGGGCTTTTTTTTTTTTTTTTTACTTTCGTTTCTGTTGGCAGCAGCGGCGATAGGGGTGCGGGCGATATTCGCCGCGCAGGTTTACCGCCGGGTTTACGGTGACGAGTCCACGTGCGCGCCATGTGCTCGTTGCCCGGGCGAGTCAAGGGCGACAGCAGAGTGCTGCGACATGGGAGGCCGTTACTACCCGGGTGTGTTGGCAAGCTCGGTCACGTGACGCCCACCGGGGAGGTGATTGCACACGTCCGCCCCGTGTGCACCTAGGTTCCTCGCACAATCGTGCTGCCAGTCTAGACTGCACTCCCACGTCTTAAGCTTGAAGTATAGGCAACTGCCTATGGAGCACTGCATCCGACTATATGTAGGCTGTTGCACTGAGCACTTTTGAAAGCCCTTCTTCAGATCTATTTGTATGCATGCTGTGTAGTATTCCGCCTCATGGGAAGTTAACTTTGCCACGGGCTTCGTCACTTTATTGATGCGTCGGTCAAGTGAAACTGCGAAATTATTGGAAATGTAAATATTTTACAAATCTGCTCGTTTTTAGAGTTCGATGTATAGAAAAAACAGGAAGTGAAAGACATAATTTAAGTTGTCACAAATTATTACCTAACACTTTTTATTCGACGGTAAGATATGGAACTACTTACCATCTATCGTTACCAACTTTTCTGGTTGCATGTTACTCAGTGAGCCAGTTAAAATATATGCAGGTAGGAGCAGTGACTTTTTGTAAGGTTCATTTCAACAGTGCTCACTTTATCGTGAACAGTCTTTATACATCGTGAAGAATTCATACAACGGTAATACAGAAACCATGAAAATTTTCAGAAAAGTGCGAATTATGCTGTACATGAAAGAAGATTAAATATATTTTGCAACATTATAAAATATCTTACTATAACTTTTAAATGTAAATATACAATCGATGGTTAGAGTCCGCAATTTTTAAATTAATTTAATCGCATTTCCATTTTGGACGCTTTGGAAAGCAGAAATTGTAAGAAAGTCTTCTTAAAAGAAGTAAGTGAATTGTAATAATAATGTGCCAAATCATTTTTATAATTGATTTTATGTGCATCCATTCGTTACAATATTTAACGACTGAAACCGACATAAATAAAATTAATTATAAAACTGATATGATATAATATAGAAGCGTATATTTGTACCAAATACTCTTGTGAACGTAAAATTATTACACCTTCGTTAAGCTTGCTAGTAGTACAGAAATTGATAAAATGTTTAATCAACTAACTGTTCATTTGTGTAAAAAATTTCTTTGAAGTTACGAACATTTTAAAGTGTGCTATAATATAAAAAGAAGTAGAGAACCAAAAAATAAAACTGTAGTGGTTAAAAATCGGCTGACCTCAGGAATGTTCTTCTAAGTAGAAACTGGCTGTAATATTAATGAAATGCACTGTTAATATTATAGAGCAAGTTCAGCGAAGTTGCAACCCTAGTGTCCATGGCATCAGCGAACAACTCGTGGATCACGTCATATGCAGGCACTATATTGCCCATAACGAGAGTTAATTTCATGATAAGCTAGACGTCCAACATGTGTACACTGATGTCAGGTTTGCAATTGGATCGCAGTTCATTACACACACCCTGGACAATTCTGAACCAATAGCATACTTGCAAGGAAACTAGTAGCTAGTGCCATATGCCAGCTAGTACCTACACACTGGCTACTCTGTAGAGCAGAGCAGCAGCCAATGAACGAACATCTGAGGTTCAAGTGAACACACGACTGTGGAGTCTAGCCTACAGGTCACTGAACTCGCGAAATTTTCCTATCCGTCCCCATAACGTCTGCTGGCTGGTCGTTCACCGGGGCCTCCCGGAGAGGTTCTTTACGTGACACCAAAAAGAAGCCGACAGGTGTCAGCTTCTGGGAAGTGGGACGGCTATTCAGCCATCCAACCCCCTTTGTCCCCCCACCCACCGAAACTCCGTATCCAACAACTGTGAAATGCACGACATTGGAATTCTCGAAGGTCGGTGGAAAAGCGCACCATCTACACTTTCACACACATTTGAAAACTGAAATTTTGAAATATCCTTCAAATGAAACATTTGGCTAGGTGGAAGGTTGGGGTGTCTCTTAGCCCTTTGAGGACGGCACAAATTTACAAGAACTGAGGACAAGTTTGAAGTCAGCTGCCTATATTATACACAACAGCAATATAATTTTCGTTGGTCTCTACATTTACACTTACCATTGTAATATTGGTCCTGGCAACACAGGACACGCCCTCTGTACTCAGAAACGTATATTATTGACTGGCCGTCGACCAATAGAGTCACACGTTGGCTGTGTACCAATCAATGCATCGCGATAGAAGTAACAAGTTTTAAAATCCATCGTTTGAAAATTATTTTTAAATGACAGTATTAATCTTGCAAACTGAAATGTTTACTAGTTGTCATTTATAACGTAGAGTCCGATAAAGTCTAGGGAAATAGTAAAACTATAAAATTGTGAGCTTTGTCTTCAAGAGCAAATAAATTTCGATATAAACGTAGCCCCGAGTTTATACGTGCATACTCCTCAAAGGGTTGACAACGTGGTCTTTGAGCGCCAATGAAGGCGAAAGGAGGTCATAATGAAGCAGCGCCGGAATGCAAGGAAGGAGAAACGGGAGATCCTCGAGAAATCCGGCTGACCAGCGGCATTGTCCGGCACGATTATCACATCGGAAAATCCGGAAGCGACACCCCCCCCCCCCCCCACCGTGAATCTAGCCCGGTTCGCCTAAGTAAGAGGCGAGTAGTCTGGCCCCTGCACCACTGCGGCCCCCATTATGTTTATTGAAATCACAGGACGGGCATTAAGTAAGTTCTTTGAAATTTGACACTTGGTTTACCTGCGGTAATTGCTTTGCTTTTAACCAATTTCATTTTATTTTATTTCAAAAGTTAAACCAAGGACGAAAGTAGCTGCACAATGCCTAACAAATAACCTGGATCTTGGTTTAAACACGCGATAATAGTCTACAAGGAAAACCACTGCGTCTCATTTCCAAAATACATTGGTGAATGTTAGTACAGTAAAATTATCTTGCTGGCATGAATATGAGACGCGGAATGATATAACTCCTAACAGATTTTTAGCATTAATAGGATGCCTTTTTTGAAAATAATTTGGAAGGGTGAGGACCCATGCTATCATTCCTTCAGATTGGCGATGTCGTTACACGTTATAGTGGCTTGAGCAGGCCTTATGCTCGGCTGCACCAATATCTTCCCCGATCCGAGATTGCTTTCTAGTTCCGAACCAGGATCCAGTTTGATCTTGTTTTCAATCTAAAAGTGTTGCACCAACGAAATTTCATGAATATAGATCTCCGATTCGCCGATCTTAGTTCAAAAGTGAGAGATCGAGATTAAGTATGCGACAAATTTTGCTATTGGTTCGTAATATGTGACGTCATGGAAGTAGGCGTATTTTTCACTATAGATAGAACTTAATGTGCGATATTTTAGGTATCTGTTTTAAGTGAATTATTGTTGTACGAATTTTACTGAATAATATTCAAGTGCGTATAATGTTGTTTTAATTTCCCAAGAAATCAATCGAACGTAGTTCTATCTGTTGGCGTATTTTCAAACTACATTTGTTGATGATGACTGCTGATCTCGGATCGAGATTTCGAACTGCCAATTTCGGCGATTTGAAATGAACTTAATCTCGATATCCAGTCCAGCTCTGAACTCGAATGATGCAACAGTTTTCTGTGTCAATCTTAGACCCGATCTCGGATCGAGTTTCGAACCACGATGGTGCAGCCGGGCATTAGTGTGGAAGCTTGCCTGAATGTGCCGTCACATATAAGATTGCAACCAGGCGAGTAGGCGGCAGGTTGCAGCAATCAGAATGCTATTGTCCAAATATTCGGCGTGCAGAAATCCTCTCTACCAGACTAAGAACCAATACGCAGTTTCACTGCAACAACGTGCTCGAGGTCTTTCTCTGCAGGCACAAGTTGAGCAAGATGGACTGAGAAGCCGCCAAGAAGCGTGATGTATGACCGCCGTAATCCGATTTTACGTCATCAGCTTTCAGCATCCTTCTTAAGAGTGGGATGGACCCGCGCGTTCATGGTCAAAAAGCGAGGGAGCGATACGGGCGACACTAACACGCACGCCTAGTGCCTCATCGCTCCTAATCGCAAGGCGTGCAGTGTTTCCGTCGTAACGCTGTACTGTGTAAATTATATCTGTAACATAGGAGTTTTATTACACGCGATGAAAGCCCACAGGTTAAACTATGCCCTTATCTTTGTACTTTACCGCTTAAGGAAACTGCATACACAAGCTTTAAAAATGCGATATTTCACCTTTTTCATCCATTTTTTTCCCTCCAAGAATACACTTCATATTCCAAAAGTAACAAATATGGTCATAGATAATTGTTTTATTTTTTATTTTTATCTTTTCTGACAAAAAGTCGTTTTTGCAGAACATTTATTTACCGCGATAAGCGTATACGTGCAAACAACAATTTAAAAAAATTTTAAAAAACCCGCAGGTCCAGCCCACTCTTAATGTGGGATTCTTGTATCTAGTGCAAACTCCCTTGGCTCATCTATGAACTGTGATATAGGTAAAATAACACACAGAGTACAATATAAAACCTGCCTCAATTAAATACCTCTTAAGTTTCCTAGATTTCAAATTATATTGTATTTATATTGCTCTCTCGTTTATTCCACATACCACAAAGTCTCGCCCTTCCCCCAGGCCATAACACTGGTGCAGTTAAAAATCTGGTCCATCCTCTCGCGGCCAAGTAACAATAATCTTTCTCCCGCACGTACATTTCTCCACTCACCACTCTCAAAGTACTCCCGATTTTCGCGAAAAGATTTCCACGCATACTGTATTTCCATACCCCACGGGCGTACCAGCAGTTTCCGTTTGTTTATTGGCCACGTCTCTCTGCGAGAAGACATTTTCTCATTCGACTGGCCAATCACAATTAGGTTACTCTGATACTGGACGTCCGTGATTGGTGGGTAGACACCTGAGACGCGCAGCACCTAGATCGTCCAATCACGAAGGCGGGTCTGAGCTAACGTGTCATGAAGCGCAACTGGTTGTGTAATTTTTTTTCGCTAAATGCGGGTGTCCCTACTCATGAATGATGACATCAAAAAAATTCAAAGCCACATTAACATTTTAACCAGAATCTGACTTCTGGCTTATAGGCACATTTAAATCATTGTCAGTTTTAAAATAATATTATTATTTAGTATATACCGTAACCGTGGGATAATAACTTTATTCACGCTGGCACAGATAGAGTTTTAATTACGCTGCGCGCGCCCGACGTATTTTATTTTCAAAAATGAAGATTGGTATAATTATCGTAGCTCAAAAATTATTGATACAATTTCAAGAAGTGACACGATATGAAATTCATATCAGTGTGCATCAATCACGTTTCTTAAGCTTTAAAATATAGCCACGCTGACCTACCGTGTATTCAGCGAAGATATAGAGTAAATGCGAAACCTTTGATTCCGTGCAAGTCCACATGTGAATCGTGTGTGTCAGTAAACACGTCGGGACATGTACGCCATAAACTTCCAGAAGTACTTTATAACCCAAGCTTCTGCGAGAACGGTTCAAAATAATTACTCGATAATAATTATTTGCACGGGACAAAAATTATAGAGCTACAAGGAGACGAAATACCAACGTTTAGACAGTTGGATGCAGTTACTCATTTTTAGTGATCTGGTTCTCTGACCGCAGCTACTCTAAAATGAAACACACGTGTGATAATAAATAAAAATGCATTTTCTGAACCCAATAAAATCTCATTCTACGTTTATTTCTACATCGGAGACAATATATAAAAAAAAAAAAAAATCGTTGCGCTCCGTTGCGAGTGAGTGACGATACTGGAACACAAATACACAACTTGTTCCACGTCACTCAACCGGCAAGAATCTGAGTGAACTCGGATAATAAACTATGGTATTTCGCCGGACGGTAGGCGCCTAGATGATGTCGCGCGATCGAAAACAGGAAAGTGTAGAAGAAACACATATATGCACATACAACTGGTGTGCTTGGCGGTGTAATGACTCAGACCAGGCGTTTAAGTAGGACAGTGCGAAATAAACCATGCACACGTTGCCAAATCTGCATTAAATATGGGCAGTGCCCACTGCCTTTTAAAACTTTAATCTTAAAGATGTCTACGTTGTCGTGTTACCCATGGTGTAAGTAAAAGTAATTCTAGTGTCGAGAGTCACACTGATATAAACATATCTGACGAATTATTAAATTGGTCAGTTGTCAACTCAATGCCCACCACACCCATCAACTTTGATAGTTTTAGCTACATTTGAAGAAACGTTTTATATGTCGCTTCTCTGTGAGATGAACTCCACGTGGTTTAGGCGAAGTACTGGAACCTCTTCTTGTGGATCCTTTGGAGGAAGTTACGTTAATTCTGAATCCGCTTTCTCAGCACGCCGGCTTACCATCGCGGTGATTGGGCTTATATTTCCAGTGTATTATCGAGCGTTGCAGTTACGTAACCACTGGGTTTTCTCGGAGTGCTCCCAGACGAAAAGAGAAAACACTGCGGTGCCTACAAAATAACTTGGAAATTCACTTTATTCTGAAAAAATAATACTCTTTGTAATCCGTTAATACAGGAGGATCAAACGATCTATTGGATATAGTCGGTGTCGTATAACTACTGTTAAACGACGCAGTGTTACCGACATAATTGTGTATTGGTCCGTAAAGTAACTCATCTGCGGCTATCCGTAATCTTCCAATACTGCGTAACAAATTGCCCCGTCAACAGAAGATCATAAGCTATATAAACACTGTTCCTGCTACAAATACAGTTGAAATGAACTTACTAAGCCTACATATTGTGCCGCAAGCAGACGAGTTAGATTACTGCTAACCTGAAACCAAAATCAATAACTGTCACGTTGTCAATATTCTGCTGATAATATTCTTTGTTTCAGAAATATTCTTGTGGTGAACATTAAATTATTCACTTTCGAACATAACTTTTTTTTTTTATTAATTTTTTTTTTACCGTTAACAAAAATTAGTTTCTATCTCTCTATTAACAAACATTTTACTGTCACGACAAAATTATTACGATCACCCTAGTACGAACTTACACTCAAATGTTTTTCACTGTATTTTCTAGGCACTTCGCAGTTACTTCGTTCGCTAATCTCTTCTCTTCGTCAATGGAGGTGGCTCAATGGTAAACTTTCGGACTTTCATTTGCGCAGACATGTGGTTCATTTCACGGCCCAGCCATCCTGATTTCGGTTTCCCATGATTTCCCGAAATCACTCCAGGCGAAAGCTGGAATAGTCTCTTACTACAAGTAATAAGGTTCTGTCTAACACAGGTTGGGGAAATCAATGCTAAAAGTTTGGCAACCAAAAATGTTAGCCACGAGGTAGACGCTAGTTTCGGAAATTTACTATATTGTGTCTACTTATTAAGTAGAAAAAAAAAAACAGAATAACAGCAAGAATCATAAATCATGTAAGTAATAGCTTCGGAACTAAGTAAAATATTAATATTTTATTATTCACGGAGTTAAAAATTTAAATTATATCTTAGCTTTAATAACACTGAACACTGCGCACCTAGTGGTGGAAATTTTACCTATTCCAAACTCTCCCATAAGAACTCACGTTCTGTTCCTATCCTGAGTAAATAACCTGTAAAAATAATGTGTAATTTTCGCTGAGAAATTCTTTGCAATTTTACAAATGCTTGTAACAGTAAAAAGATTTATTTTGTAAAACAACTCGTTTGTAACACTACAAGGGCCCGTGTTTGTAATATACCTCAAGAAATGTTTATACTATACTGACCTGTTTCCTCGAGCTTCAGCCAAATGGCGGACACTCAAAAAAGTATAACTGTACAGGCTATAGCTGTTTGTGCGAAAACTATGGCTGAAGTAAATTATAGCTGCGTGCAAAAAAGAAATGTATTGCGGGTTCGAATAACGTAAAACACTTAAAACAACTGAAATAATCATAACAAAACGACAATTTCAATACGTGACAGTATTATTTATTAATTGTTAATGATTCTTAGCTACGTAGAATTCTTAAATCGGCTCTCAATACCTCGGTGTTAAGAGCCGTCCAAACCTCTTAACTCAGCAACAAAACTCTCGAAATGAAATAAATGTACCTATTCTTCTAGACCATATAACTTCATTAACATTTTGTAGGCAAATGTAAGTATATCTACGGTAAAAATAAGTTTCAGCATCGTAAATCAAGTTGGTCTTGTGGTTGAGGGCGCCGGTTAATAATACAAGCGGTGTGGGTGTTAGGCTCCGTGCTAGTAGAGTATAGATTCCTGTTTCGTAAAGTTTTTTTTTTTTCAGTTATGCTCTGTTATTAATCTATCACATTTGTTTGCTAGAAGAAAAAACAACATATTTTATGTTCATTTCTCAATAATATCATTTGCAATAGAAGTTTACCATTAGTAATATTACAAAGAAATGTTTCGTACTGTTACAAGGAAACTCTATGTAGTTTTACTAAGGATTTTCTCGGCAACTGGGTTTCCAAGGGTTTTTTTGCAAAAGTACAAACAAATTTTTAGAATGTACTACAGCCATGGATGACACTGGGCGTGTATTGCAATCTCAAGACATCACGCACATTGGAAACATCATTATATAGTGCCCTCCAAAAAAAGGCTAGAGAACGTATTTTTCAGACTGCCGTTTATCGTAATTATGAGAACCGAATTCACGCGAAACCAAGATGGAGGAGTACGCTGGGCTTTGCTACAGTGTCGAGACCAATAAAATGTTAGGGTCACCGCTTGAAGGTCATCAGTTCCAGCGGTGCGATCAAGAACACTGTACGCCAGTGCACATAGAGGCGATATATCGCTTTACACGCCCTTACAAGCGTCGTTCATTGAGATTTTCCTCATACACACAGATAAAGGCACCTCTAAATAGGCGGCAGCATTCAGTACAGACACCCCCTCCACTCTGTCAACAAAAGCCCGCGACATCAGCATGCAACAGGAAGGAGGCCTCGTGTGAATTTTACTTATTTAATTTATTCCACGTAAGCCCTAGTTCAGCCGAGTTCGAGCAGTTGATCGTCGCTTGCAGAATAATATCGAGATATTGATGACAGAATCGTCGCGAACGCCAAAACATTAACCATCCCCTGACATCCTCTTTCGCGGGGATAAATAAACCCGAGCGCTGCACTCTCGTTGTGTGTTGGGGCGGGGGAGGGGAGAGGGGGGTGCCACACAACGCCTCCCCGGCAACTTTCCTACCGCGGCCCTGGTATTACAGCCTCTTGAAAAACTCTTACTTTCGCCACGGCTTTAATTACTGTGGGACCGACCCCGCCCCCTCCCCGCAGACTCCGGCCACCCCACTCCATCATCATTCCTCCGCGCGGCTTTTCACGGCGGGCTCCGTGCTGAGAAATTTCCATCCACAGTGGCATAACCCTGGCGTTAGAGCACGCTGCTTGTTGGGGGGGGGGGGGGGTGTGGGGGGAGGGGGTGGTGGGGTGGGGTGGAGAGAGCGCTAATAAAAACTTGCGGAATGAGTTGGCGGCCGCGGCGGGCGGCAAGGCGTCGACGTAATGAAAACAGGGCACCCGCGGGACGAGGAATGTTTTTTTGGGGGGGGGGGGTGGGGGTTGGAGTCCCCCGACATGACCCGGCTCTTGCTAATGAGGTTTCTGGTCCGAGGGGACGATTTAGCTTCACGTGGGCCGTCGCGGGACGATCACAGATCTCGCGCGTTACGCCCCTTTACTCCCCCCCCCCTCGCACCACCGGGGGCCCATAACGTACTTCCTTCGGCACAGAATGCCTGAGCATACAGATGCGGATGTCATAGGGGCTGACTTCTTGCTTATAGAATGCGACCAAATCTCACACTTGCTGTAAACATACTTACGATCGTGAGAAATCATTCGGGAATCTTCCGGACCAGTGAATACGCTTAGTGAGAAAGCGGGAATGGTAATTTTCTCTCCTGTACATTCATTGTAGCTTTCCTACATTTGTTCAGGAAACAGTCAAAAGCGTAGGGAAGTTCCCAACTTCGTACATCACCTACGTTAAACATCCCTGTATCTGCAGCTTGATATGTGGTATAACTTCCATACAGTGTATGGGTTTCCATACAGTGTATGGGTTAACAACTTCCATTACAGTTTCGGAAGTTTACCAGAAAGTTTTTTACGGTGTACTTTCATTTTAATCTCATCACACACGCGAACACACTCATTAGATACTATAAAATTCATATTTTTACATTATTAACTAAAATTATAATTATTATTTGGTAACAAAACTATAGGGCATTCACGGCAAGGTGAGCACTATTTGAAACCCTCTCATTTGGAATAATAGTCAATGTAAGTATTTTGTATTGTCCGGTGAAATATTTTTATTTTAAAAAAGTGGTGGAAGAATAAAAAAAAATGGCTGATAGAAAAAAATATCTACGGCTACAAAAGTGCTGACTTTACAGCGAACAACCTGTACCAGCAAGTAGAATATATATCTTAAACAAATGAGGCAAGCAGTTTAACATAAGTTATAAATATTTATTACAAACTGAAGTAGGTGCCGACCACTGTTTATCAACCCAGGGGCAACGCCGTTGATTGCTGAATAATGGAGGGGTGAGAAGACCCCCGCACTCGACCCCTCTTGTTCATGGCAGAAACTGACACTTGCCTCCGCAAGATCAGAAGAGCAAGTTGACCTCTCTTACCTGCCAACTCAAAGTGTGCAGCAATGTGGAGGCGGAGCTGTATGTTGTATTCCACACCCCTAAATTCCGTGGGTGAGGTGTAACGTAGCTTTTGAATCCCTCCCTCCGATTAATTTCGGCATCGTGCTCTTGTGTACGATAATAAATTATGCAGCAACAACAATCTGAATTCCAAGAAATAATTCATGACCGGCAGGAGATGTATCAATTTTTGCTGCCACGCGAATACGTTTTCGAAACTGAGCACTTTTTAAACACCTTCTTAAGTGATACTTGAATGGACGTTGTGTATTATTCCACCACATGTGAAATTAACACTGTCACTTCATTCATGCGTAGGTCAAGTGAAACTGCGAAATGATTACAAACGTAAATATTTTTCAAATTTGCTAATTATTACACATATATGTACTAAAATCATAAAACAAAAAAAAAAAATGTTTCAGAATTTACGTACTGTTACTTTTAATTCGACGTCAAGACATGTAACTACTTTCCCCCAGTCGTTACCAACTTTACTGGGCGCATGCCAGTCACAGTGTGCCCGTTAAAATGCACGCTCGTAGGGACAGTGAATTTTTTCAAAGGTTGATTTCAAAAATGCTCATTTTACCGTGAACAGCCTACATGAGGACGGAAATGGTCGATGTTGCGTTTCTAGCATAATCCATTACGACACTTTAAGCTGCCTGACTAACACGATTTAAATAAATGTAGTCTAGTTCAATCAGGTATACGACTTCGATGCAAGCATGACCTAGATTGTGCGTGGTGATGGTGGGGGCCCGAGGCGACTGACGGTAATTTCGGGCGTGGGCGAAATGTTGAGATTCCGATACGCTAGCGCTCTGGGTTTCGTGCCCAACGAATATTTCGCCTGTAGTCCATTCACGCTTTCTTCGGCCTTTTGAAATCAAACCTTTGAAAAATCACCCTAGGCGTATTATGTCAACATGTTTCTCCAATATATTGTATTCCACAAATATTTAACACTGTGATTGACTTTATAGTGCTGTATTATTGAATAAATGAAACTTTACCTTAGTATCTTCTATAACTTGTAATATTTATTTCGTATTAAATATGATTTTACAACAGGGAGAGCAGCGACATGTTGACAATGGTCGGTATGAAATAGTTCACAGTTATAATATTTTCAAAGCTCGTTTTTATGTATACTATTTGTAAGTTAAACGTTGCCAATTGATATATTTGTATTGTTAGGTAGCACTGACGGAAACACATTTCATTGCTGCAGTTAGAAATATCCGCGCGAATTCCCGTGTGTAGGATGTTGTTTTTCTCCGTCCGGAATAAAGGTTCTATAAGCGAAGCAGAGCGTGTCGCTCTCTCTCGTTCTCTCTGACTCTCTCCTCTCTATCTCGGGAAGATCGTACCACCTGTGTAGGAAAGGTATACATTTTGTTATTTCTAATTTAAGCACATTTCATACTAATTACAGCAACAATAATGATGTATGAAATTGTAATTTACAACTGAAATGAGTATTTACTGTTTAAATACGTATTATATGTTATTTAGATGCAAAGACACATTTTAGATGCGATGGCGTGACACAGCTCGTTGCGCGACACTTACTAATCCAGCAGGTTGGCAGACGTGGTGTGGAAAGGAGAATCTATAGTTTGGTCAACGTTCCCAATATGACGGCGGCGGGCGATTGTCATTTATTTATTACCTCCATGGATTATACCCAGCGCATATGACTGGCAGTGGTGTGGCATGACACGGCGTGTTTCTGAACGAAGCGTCAAGTTCGTACTCTTGTTTCTGAAACATCCCAGGGAAGTTGCAATGTTGTGATAAATATGTTTCCACGGCATGGCAGGGTTAATTAATATACTGTAATGAGTGTTGTGATCGCTGCGTGTACAAGGGCGTAACCACCATTTCCGTCTATGGTGGCTGCGTTGTAATCGTTGCGCAGGCCTGTGGATTTCAAATATGTGCAAAGTTCATACCTTTTAACCATGAACTGGTATTTTGACGAAGTTAATTATTTATACTCTCGTCTATTTAACTCAATAATGTACCATCGCGCTAGATGTTTGAAACACAGTTGTGTAAAGAGTTTATGTTTCTGTGATTTGAATGCCTGCCTAGTGGACATTCGTAGGAAATGGTTTCTGCAATATGACATAATTCTTTGAACAGCTGTAAACAGCAACCAACGCATGTGACAGTTATAAAAGTAGAAGTCACATGGCAGTGTTTATGTTTACGTGTAGCGGAAGGATACGTAATCACTAACCAAAAGTAGAAATTTGGCAGGGCTTTAGAAAAGGCCGAAGTTATCGTGAACCGCTATAGGTCTGTCTATTTACAACATGTAAGCCAAGTATCGATCACGTCACTTTCGTTTCATTCCCTTATCCCTATGAAAATATTACCTTCGAACACAGACGTTTTGACATAAAACCGATAGCCGTGTCCCAGATATAGCTACACCCGGATTTTTTATCCTCTTAGTTTTTCTTAACCCGCTCAGTCCCCTTGTCCATGTTCGGGGACATGTTGCATATGAAGGATATTTGTGGTCGGATCTGTACACAATAAGGAACCAGTGGCCGATATTTTGAGCGTCTTCCTCATGAGAAATTTGATTTTTGGAAGTTTCTACACCTCTCATTTGTAAATGGTTCATGTCGACAGCTAAGTAAATTGTGTTGTTGCAAACTACAAAATAATTAAAACATCTTTATCAAAAGAGCTAAACGAAACATACAGAAGAAAATTAATTAGTAATAGCTGGGGACAGAATAATTATAAACGTATTATTTTCACATATTCACGACAAATTTCATGTGGCATCCATCGAATGTGGCGAAAATGTGTTTACCTTATATGATTACTGACACATTTTCCAAATAATGCTAAGCTATATTAAATGGAGAAAACACTTTATTTTTTCCCCCACCCATTTATAGCATAATTTTGTAATTGTGGTCTGTTATTTCTTTTGCTGTGGTCCCGAGCTCTGCTCTCCCGTCCTCCTTTACAATAATAAACTGTTCCAGCGCCACTGAGCGTGGCATGTTTGGTGTCTGGGAAGCTGACTCAGCACATCAGTGAACTAACAAGCCCGTGTAAAAATATTTAGTTTACAATGGAACATTAAATTGTTGTAATGCGGAGACTCCGAGTATTTGATGCTAGAACACCACGGAAATCTATGAAATTATATATTTTACGCAATAATTTCTACAGCGTAGTATCCTAACCTAAGAGGACTATCTAAACTAAACTAGGATATAGAAAACGCCCTACAAAAATTACAATTTCTCTTAAATAACTTAGGACACGTGTTTACAGTTAAAATATTAACTTACAATAGTAGTGAATGGGTATTATGAAAACTAACATACACGTGACAAGCTACTGCGATCTCCGAAATAACATGAACGTTAAGTCATATTTACTTTCTCATGCACATGTGAAGCTACAATATATACACACACAGAATGTTTAGAAAACATGTGTACTAACTCGGGCGCGTGATTCGCGATCGGAAAAGAGGAAGATAGATATACGACATCCATGGTCCATCGTAAATAATAATAAAGGCTGCAGAACCTCTTAAAGGCGAAGGGCGTCAAAGATATTGCGTGGGATATCATGCAAAGTATGTACTTGCGTTAGAGGAGCACACTTTGATGTATCGATTAATTTAACCAAGATATTGATAAAAGGAATGTATACTACACCGTACACACCCCAATTATGTAAATAATAGGAGTTGGCACCCTTTCGGCGCATGTCACATTTACACCGTGACGTCAAATTGATTGTGGATACCATCGGGCAGGACGCCGTTATAAGCAGAAACGGCCCCATAGTTGCAACGCTCTAGGGCCCACCGTTTCCGTGTAAAAAGTAAGTGAAGGGTACAGTAGTAGTAAGGCCATGGCCTGGTGGGTAGACGTCAGGCACCCAGTGGTAAACACATGTTGGTGGTATGATGCACGATGTTACACGTCACAGCCAATTCCTATTTACCCCCTCCATAACAGTGTACGGTAGTTTCCCGCCCCGTCTGCTTGAGCGGCCTGTATTCGCAGCCTGCCACTCCTTCGACTCACCAGGTACTACTGACATGAACATGACTGAGTACACAAATTCCCAAATGACGGCCATGGTCCTGGTGTGTGGCGACGTGAGAGGCAACGGCAGGACAGATGTACGTGTGTACTGTCACAGATACCCTGCACGACGTCAGCCGAACCACCAGACATTCGTACACCTTAACACGACAACAGGGAGACAGGCCCGTTTCAGAGTCGTTGTGGACCTGCTTGGCCGAGAGCCGTCCGCACTCCGCAGTTTACAGACGCGGTCTTAGAGCATGAAGCGGAAAACGTGTCAACGAGCATCCGCGCGATCGCTTGGAGAATGGATGCATCGAATGGCACATGACGGTGCATCCTTCATGAACAGTCGCTGCGACCGCACCTTGTGCGTAGGCTACACGCAATGGTGCCAGCAGGTTATGCCCCACGGCTAGAATTTTTCCCGTGGTTTACGCAGCAGCGTGAAATTGATCCTGACAGCCCATCGACTGTAATGTTTACAGCTGAAGCCACGTTCACGCAGGAAGGCTTTTCCACAAGTAGAGATGTTCACATGTGGGACGCCTCCAACCCACATGCAACTGTAACGAGAGGCAACCAGCATCTCTTTGCCATCAAAATTTGGGTCGGTATCGTGGGTGACAATGTTACTGGCCCATACTTGCTTCCTAACTGTGTGTCAGGATTTGAATACTTGGTTGCCCTGCAGTTCGGACTGCCACATTTACTGAAGGATGTTCTGCTCACCATCAGAGAACGGATGTGGCTGCAACATGACGGTGCACCGCCCCACTTCACAAGGATTACGCGTGACCATCTCAACCCAGCGTATCCCGCTCGCTGGATAGGGTGGAGTGGGCTTCGCGTTTGGCCACCACGCTCCCCGGACCTTAAAGCCATTAGAATTGTGGTTGTGGCTATTTCTTAAAGTGGCGTGTGTGAACGAGACACCCGGGCGCCTGAAGAGGACCTGTTAGCGAGGGTCGTGACTGCTTGCGCTCAAGTGGGATACACACCAGGAGTTTTTCAAAGCGTCCGCCGGTCTCTAATACGCCGTATGAACTACTGCAATGGAATTGGAGGGGTACATATCAAACATTTGTTGTGAAATCGGTTGTGATACGCCACCTGCATAATCTAGAGTGATTGCAGTGTTTGTTCTGTTGTACTTTCAGGTAGTGCCTTCATTGCCGATGACGCATTGTTACGTCACGGAGTGTGTATGTGTTTATGCACATTATTATAGACTGAAGCTACTATATTACTTCGTTATCGCAACTCACGTGGACATGGTATTGCTACCACTGAACCCGTAGTTTGAGATTTAAACGGAAATAGTTGGTCCTCGAGAAAGACATTGAAAAGGGGGGGGGGGGGGGGCTTTTCTTTTGCCAATTATGACGTCCTGCTGTATCCATCAATTTCACCTCGTGGTGTAAATCTTGCATGCAGTCAAAGGGTGCCAACCCCTATTATTTACATGGTGGGGGTGTGAATGACGTACCATCCCTTCCTTTCATCCAAGCTCTTGGTTTAATTAATCCATATACCGATTTGCTTCCCCGTGACGAAAATGCTTTGCATAGTATCCCATGTAATAGGCTTGTCGCCCTTCGCCTTTAAGGGCTTCTATAGCCCTTATGAATTGAGATGGACCATGGATGCTCTATATAAATCTTCCTTTTTTCAGGTCACGAATCACGTGCCCAAGTTTGTACACATGTATCCTAAACTTTTTGTGTGTGTATGCATGTATGTATGAATGTATGTATATATATATATATATATATACTCTATATATATATATATATATACTCACACTTATATTTAAACTTGGAAGTACACTAACATTTCGAAGCATATAAAGGTATATATTTAATTTTTAAATTGCTGAAAACCTAAAGTAACTAATTTAGCTTCAGTTCGTTTATACGCATATGAAATGAATAATTGCCGTATCAGTAAAATGTTTACTTCCCTAACATTTCCACTTTATCTGCTCGCGACTCTTTTGATCGTGTCGATGACAGAGGAGTGTCTTTGAACTGCCGAGGTCGTTACTACTGCGTATGTGAGTTTTGACTCGTAATTTTTAAGAACATAGTATACCAAATAAACAGGGTACCCTAAAATAGCACGTGATTGTGATTAAACAAGTGTTTTCATAGTTTAAACTAGCATAATCTAAATAAGCTAATATGTAATAATAGTTGAATAGGTTCCAGTTGAAGTTAACCTGGAGTAGCTGTAAATATCTAAACGACTCGTTTTCGCAAGTGCAGTCACATTATCCACGTCCACAGACGCTTATGATGACAGTGTTAATTGTAATTGTCGCGGAAGGACACAGATGTGGACATTAAAGTAGATCGTAAGTAAGGATTTCAAAAGTGCCCAGTCAACAGAGAGCAACCTAAACCCATAATGGTGCTTGTAGTGTAAGTCTCATGGTTTTAAGTCTTTTATCAAAACTAGGATATTACCTATGCGTCAATCTTGTATTCGAACTATATGTTACCAAAATTTACAATTCAAAACGGAAATGATAACTTTTCTTACTGCGAGTCTGAATTCGTGGGAGGTGTTGCAGCGAGAAGGACGTTGAGTGGGCGAGCTCTGAATCGTAATAGGATCGAAAGAAAAAAGAGTGAACTTCGTTACATTACAAGACAAGTCTGGAATACGATCATGGCTAATGGTCTCGTCACCTTTCAATTAGCTCTTGTCTTTCCGGGAGTTCGGCTTCGCATTATAGATTAAATCAACTGAGAGAAATTCGTCGTTCCGAAGAGCTGCCTTCAGCGTAGTAGCCTACCCTTGATCCATCAAAGTTAACCACAAAGGGAACGAGACAAGTCTGTGAAGGAAAGAACCACCTGTGATCGTTCACTCTAAAATCGAAATGGTTAGATCTACTTAAATCAGCTACTTTTACTGCAGATCTGTATACTCGTATTTACTTATTACAGTGGTTTATGCTGATTCCTAATGAATTGTACTGGCTTGGCAGTGAAAGCTCTGTGCATTCTACTGATTTGCAAGTACATACCAGTTCATTATCTGAAGATACAATTAAGGTGATATTTCTCTTTTTTTTTTTTATTTGTTTATCTGAGAGAGGATTCGAAAAATGCCCCCTTAATGCAGTTGTTAGTTGTCCAATCATTATAGTTTTCAAAATACAACACTCGAATTTCAACACAAGAGTGTTATAGGCAGGTTCAAAGTGTTGAATTAGAGTCTAAGTGCGGTATACTGCATTTGGGTTACAAACTACGAAAGGAACAAAAACAACTTTTCCTCTACAGTTTATGGTTTAAACCATTCATTAAATGAATGTTAACAGTTTCGCTTTAATGAACAAAATTATATTTAGAAGTCTGGCCCCTATTTCCAACCATATTAAGAGTGCCAATACTCGCTCACTGAATCAGTATGTTCTTCACACCGTACAGATTGCATATTATGCAATTTGTCTGGAAAAAAAACTTCTAGGAGGAAAGCCTAATATGCTGCAGAATTTGGGAAATTAAGACTTTTGAGTGTTATATTTTTTAAACTATAAAGATTTGACAACTGATAACTGCATTAAGGGGACAGTTTACGAAAGCTCTTTCAGATAACCAAGTAAAAAAAAAAAAGCGAAATATCACCTTAAGAAATTCTGTTGATTTATATCAGTGGTTCATATTTGGGGTGGTCCCTAGTGTCTTAAAAATACATAACTATTTACCTGAACACGGGACATGTGTGCTACATATATGAGTAAAATTTAAGATATGCAATTTTTTATTATTATTATATTGATAGTATTTCACGTTCCTCGATAAACGGATATTTGTTAGGGTGTCTGCTTTTATACAAGTCTTCTAGTGTTCAACCTAAGGGAAAATTTTCTACACTGTAATTTGCGAGGTCTCTCCCGGCACGATGTCTGTTCTGTGGTTAAAAAATTTTCGTGTTTGACGACATTTGAAAACTAAATAATGTATACGTTTTTATATCTCCTTTATAACTGTTTGATATGTACAATCTGCATTTAATGATTAACAAAAGCTTATATGGTATATGTACTTTTGCGTAAGTAATCTGCTGCCAGAGTCGTAAGTATATCGTTAATTATTATATGGAAATAAATAATTCAATCTCTTTACAAATACTAGGGAAGAAACTTAAAGGCATTTTCTGAATGTATTGTAAGGCGCGCTGCGTAGCAAATGTGGTACGAAAATTCAGGGACACGCACATTTGCACATATAAGAAACAATAAATAATTTCAACATTGTAAACAATTAAAAAAATTGTGATAATATAAGTCTCTTGTGTTACTTTTATGCCTGTTAAGTTAGTTCGTGTAATTTTATTATGTAAAATATATAGACCACGTACTATGCAGAAGCTTTGCGTGAAATGCATTGCGTACAATTAGTACAATTTAAGACGTATCGTGTACAAATAATTAGATTTTTGTCATTCAACGCTCCTTACGTCTAACTAAACACCGGTTCGTGTTTTACTTATCTCCGGTATTGCTTGAAGTAATGCTATGGAAATGTGTGATTATTTTATGTGTACATTGGTGATCAGCACTCTAAATGTTTTATGTAGTCTGAAAACTAATAGATTGACAAAGTGTTCTATACCGTTTTAATGACGAAACAGCAAGCAAACCCATGACGTACAATAGGAAACAAATATTAATTATTTGAATTTTAAATTTTATTTGTATACTCAAGTAATAATTTGAAGCCTCTATTAATGAGTTTAAGCTGTTACTGATATTCATTGGCACTCTGATACGTTACAGAGATTATCTCGGATTTCCCACAACTTTTTGACAAATTAAAGAATTGTGTAAACGAACTGAAATGAAACTGTTCATGCGGTATACCAGATTTGTTCAGACATTAGAGACAAGCCAAAAAGCATGGACAGCAAAATTATGCGAGGAGAATACATAAAAAAATATAAGCATAGCAGTGAGCTAAGTGTTTTAATATCGTCAAATAAAGTATCTACCCCCCCTTTTTTTTTCTGCTCATGAATTGATTGGTCCTGAAGCTGAAAAGTATGGAAGTTCTGGAATAATATTATACTCGCTAACTACATCTTCTCTCAACGTGTTCGGACTATATTGTACACTGTGAATTCGAATCGATGGAAAAGTCACTGAATCGCAGTGAAATTCAGTTAGTCGATTCAGTGAAAATGGCTCCATTTAGAATCGGTGGAACACAACTGGTTGTTTCAGTGAAAAAAATTACACTGATTGAATAAGTGACAGCCAACTGCGTACAGCAAATTAAATATTGGTTTTTATTGAATTTAGCCAAATAATTACGAGAAATAAACACATTTCAGTTAGTCACTGTTCCTATTATGCAATTTATCGCCATTAAAAAAACACTAAAGAAAAAATTGTGTCTATAATTTGAACCCCTGTTATACTTGTCTTTAGAATATTGCTTTTCCAATCTAGCTGTCAAGCTAAGGTTGGCTACGTAGGGATAAACACGCGTAAGTTTATAATATTTGTTTATAGATAATACGTAGATCTAAATTGTATACCCTTTCTTTTCTTTCTCAATTCAATTGGTAATATTAAAAGTGTTTAAACAAATAGCACTTCACCACATTTTACATTCAATTGCAGTTTAAACTAAATTAAAGACTTGAAAACATTATAGTTGATGCGTTATTGCTATTTACTTTGAAACACGTCGTTTAATTGGTCCACAAGTCAAAAGAAAAATGACAGAAAAACAGTGAATGAAATGGTTGACGAATCAGTGGAAAATTTCACTGAATCAGTAAGTGGTGGAAAACTGGAATTTTTCATTAAACAGTGAAATTCTCTCTGATCCAGATTTAGAGTGCAGTTACGATATGCGTAAATTTCTTTATCGAGACCGGTGCACCGCTATATCGCACACCTTTTCATTTTGGTAGTATTATGCCGGAATCACATTGCCCCGACAAGCACGACACGACAGCTCGGGCATGAGACTTATAATTAAACCGTCAATTAAATACAAGAAATATATGACGTAAGCCCGACAATTCTGTCGCCCGACCAGCAATTTTAGATTACAAATTATTTCTATTTTCGTCGTGGCATGTGGCACGAAGAACAGAGAGTACAACCTTGCAAAATTAAATTGTGTGGCAAGCTTTCCCTACAAAGGTAAATAAGCAGCTTAAAATAAAAGGAATGTTAAAAAAATTACAGTATTTTATTCTTTAAAATAATAATTTTACTTTTGGATGCATTAGCGATACCACTGGTCGCCATCTCGTATTCCAAGTTTCCCGTCTGCCCAACGCCTTGGAAACCAGCGTAGTAAATCAGCGCCATCTAAACGGGTTCGAAAAATTCTACTCGTCGTGTCGCGTCAGTAAACTGTCGGGGATGTAAATTCGAGCAGTCACATTGAAAATATTGCAAATGTTGCGTGAAGCGGTACTGGTTTTTTTTTTTTTTTTTTTTTTTTTTTTTTACGTGACTGCTGCATCGGGCAAACGTTGAAGTTACACGTCATCTGCAGCGCAGGCCCTAGCTCGTGTTCCCAGAGGGAACAGCTGCCTTCGCTCGCTAATGTGGCGCTGCGCATTTCCCAGTGAGAAAACTACCGGCTGCACAAGTCCACCTCCCCTCCCATCCTTCTCCCTGCTTCCCCCTCCCCCCCTCCCCCTTACGATCAGACAAAGCACGAGCATCGTTTCGGGTTTTGCTCGACCCTCAACTGCCCCCAGTCACGCGATCTCGGCATAGGCCAGAGGAATCCCGATATCCAGAACGTTGCCCCACCATTAGAGCCCGCACTCTAGTGGCACTGTCATCGCGAGAGGAGCGAAAAGAAAAGACTCCACCGGTACGACCTGCAAAGAGAGCCGTGGGCATTTTCGCTGATAACATTTCCCTTTTGTTTCTCTTATCACAATTCGACGGGAAGTTTTAATCCCGCGCCACGAAGTTCCGTGATGATGAAAGACTCAAGCTGCTCCTGCCGCGTGCAGGAATCTGCAGCGTGGTTACTTTGCTCGTTGCGGGCAGAATAAGCCGCGGCGTGAAGTTTTCGCTTTCCAGGTTTACTGCGGCGTCCGCTCTGTCCGAACTAAGGCCTGTCTACAATCGGCCGTTCCTGTGGACGTGTCCGGAACTTGGCGTCAAGTGATGTCACATTGACGCAGCCCGAACATGGTCTACAAACGCGTTGTCCGTAGTTAGCTTTCAGAATCTGACTCTAGATTGCAGTAAATTCGGTACCTTATTTGTTGTAACGTATTTATGTAAAAATTTACTGAATTTTTTATTATTAAATGTTTACGAAATGAGTGATTTGAATATTTATTTACAATAAACGGCTTAACGCTTTTATTTTAATTAAGTTCGCCGAGTGACATGCAATTTTATTTTTGAAACTTACGTTTTAAAAGTTTAACATTTAAATAAAATTGTCAGACCAAACGAAGACATCACTAATTATTTATTAGCATTTCATCGTGTTTGTTTTGAGGAAGCCTGCCTTGCACATCCATTATTTACATTAATTACTTAAACATTCCACGAACGCACGTGAAAGAATTTGAAGTCTTCTTCTTTTTCTATCAGCTTAGGACACAACTCGGGACAAAAGATCAGTTTTCTGAATGCTTCATCATGGGACACAGGTTGACTGGGGACAAGGCAGTTTTGGGACAGTGCCATGACGTCAGAGGGCCACGTGCACCAATCAGCGCATCTTTGTCCTAAGACACAGGTTGGAATAGCGCAGTTGAAGACACTCCTTTATGCAACCACCGGAAATTTTGTGAGTGTAATAAATAGTGGAAGCTGTCAACTCACGAGGCAGGGTGTTGAAATACACGTTTTTTTCCCACGGAACTATTAAACGTGCGTACAATGAGCTGACCTACGAAACTATTAAGCGTGCGTACAATGAGCTGACCTACGAAACTATAAAGCGTGCGTACAATGAGCTGCCCTACGAAATGAATACACACTTCAGACGAGGGCTATTGAGTGCTTTCAAAATGTCACGCACGTTAGAAACACCCTTTCAGAGTATTCCAAAACGGCTTATTCAAAGCACTGTATCCCAAAATATACTTTTCATAGACATACAAAACTATTCGATGGCTCTGCACCGAACCTTCGTACAGACTTTCCACCAATAATATAACAGGGTCACCGCTGAAAGTCCCTTAACTTAAAACTTGTCCAGAAAGGGTCATCCTACCTTGGTAGCCAACTTTGCAATAAATTACTACAACGCCGCCAAGAAATTTTATTCTCAAAAAAAAAAAAAAAAAAAAGCTGAAAGAATGTTTTATTAAACGCGCATTTTGTAGCTTAGATGAGTACCTAAACTACAAAAATCAATAAATTACTTTATAAAATATCATTGTACGCATTTCTTAAACCGGTTTTTCTCGTTCCATTTTTCTTCTGTTTCAGTAAGTCGATGATGCCCCTTAGCATGTTGGAAGAAGATTAGTCGAATTATGAAGAAAATATATTATGCGTGTAGGCCTACGTGCAATTCGACATTAATGTGTGTGTGTGTGTTTACTATGTCGAGTGTATAAAATTTGTATACTCTAAGTTGACTTGTCTAATATCTTTGTACAGCTATGTATTGAAAAAATATCTTACGGACGCAGTGAAACAAACAGCACTACGCGAACACTGCTAGCAAGTTCAAATTCTTGCAC
Source organism: Dryococelus australis (assembly GCA_029891345.1). Taxonomy (NCBI): domain Eukaryota; kingdom Metazoa; phylum Arthropoda; class Insecta; order Phasmatodea; family Phasmatidae; genus Dryococelus; species Dryococelus australis. The sequence continues at coordinate 33,799,513 of CM056998.1, read as the reverse complement.
TTAACGGCGTGTGGCAATGTCACCCGTATCGCTCCCTTGCTTTTGGTCCTCTCAAACGCAAAAAAACAGCTCCAATTAGTTGGCAACTTTAAATCCGAGGGTAAATGTTCAGCCACTAACCCCCCTCTATCAACACTCCTCATTATTATTGCTTCGAAATAAGCTCTATTAACGCAATAATTCCTCGACTGACTTTTCAGCTAGCGTGGTAACAAAGTCACAGTGTGTTATTGTTGGGGGCTATTTTTGAAACCTCTGATTCGTACTGAGATCCTCGAATTTTCCGCGAATGTAGAGCTTTCCCCGTATGGGAGAAAACTTCTTTTATCGCCACATCGAATAATCTGCCAATCGATTATCTCTTTCTCCCCGTAACAAGCAACGACAAATTTCGTAAAAGTGTTACGTTCAAAATAACATCTGAAAATATCATAAAATTATTCTCATTAATACATGCTTGTCAACACTCGGTGTTATAGGCAACTGAAATAAAACAACTCTAGAATTAGGAGCAAAATTAACGCACTCGATATTTTTTTCTCTTCTCGCGAGTTGATTTTTATTTTTTCGTATTTATATTAATAACCCTCCAATAAAGGTTCAACTTGATATCTGTTCCTAATTTTTTACGATTTTTATTTCATGTTTTTATAACTCATACCTGTGTCTTTGTCCACGAAGAATGGCTTATAATTTTGTTCCACCATTATTTAACACTCCATAAATATTTCATTTTTCTTTCCTGCCTAATTATTCTCCGTCCCATTACTTCTCTGGAAAGACGGTATTTTTCTTTTCGCCAGGTCTTGAAGAAAACTTTTCCATTCTATTCAGCAAATAATTAACAATTTATGATATTTAATTTTAATTGGAATTCGTCCAGTTTTCTTTACGCTACTTTGTGACTCATGCCTTGGCATTACTTTTCTGTTATCATGTCAGTCTGTACAAGCCTAAGCATAATGGAGTTCGGTAGACTCGGAACACTTTTTATTACTCTTTTGAAAACAGAAAGAAAATTATATTATGCAGTTGCTTATTCAAATCCTGTACTACATAACTCTCGACAAACGTTCGAAAAAATGTTAAGTTATAGATGTGGGAGATTGTGCGTAATGTTAATCCGCCTGCAGTAACAAACTGTTCTCCCTCTCATTCACATAGGCAGACGATGATAAGAGAGGAAAATAATAAAAATATATTTATGCAAACCATACATTTATAATTCGTTTACTTAGAAGCTTTCTCCTAAACTTGTTTTTCCTCGCGTGTTTATGTGGCGCGATGTACATTATAAACGAAATCCATTTCTTCGCCACACATAAGTAAGTGTACAAGCTGCGACATACGAAATGTTCCTCCCCCCAAGACGCTATGAGCCACACTTGTAACACTGACCGCCAGATATTCAAAGAGAACGCATCGAATGTATGGCCTGTCATACGGCCGCTGCTATAAGTGCAAGTCCTTGAGCAACGGTCGTGCGCTTAGGAAGGGCTTTCCATGCAAGTCTCCCACAGTTACACCAATTAATAAAATTATACATGGCAGAGATACAGTCTGGTGTGTATTGGCTGCATTTTCATAAGAAAGCGTAGAAATACGTTTTCGGAAATATGTGTTCCACTTGAAAAAAAAAAAAAACTATATCCCCTATTTGTAACCATTGGCAACATGTTTTTACAATAGCCCAAACTGAGGCCATGTACCTTCCACTACTACAGCCCTAAAAAGTTCTCCACAACAAGTACGGGGGGGAAAAAACTGTAGAACGAGCATTTTGAGATATTTAGTTTCTGACAAATTCTTTTAAAAGAAATGTTGAAACCCAGATATTTACTATTGCAATTAAATGGGAAAGAGGTTTATTACCTAATAGTTATGTGAGTACGAATATACTATAACATATGTTAATGACACTTTATAATCACCTTGTTGAATCTTTATTAAATTTATTAACTTTCTCTAAAGTTAAATAGTTGTATACGTATATGAAAATAGGAAAAAAAATAAAAAATTACAAATACACGGTATAAACTGATATTAGATGTTCACGGTAAAATGAGCACTTTCGAAATCAACCTTGGAAAAATGTCACTACCCCTATCTTGCATATGTTTCAACAGGCACACTGATGGACGTGTACCCAGTAAAGTTGGTAACTACTGAGCGGAAAGTAGTTCCATGTCTTAACGTTGAAATAAAAGTGTTAGGTTAAATATTTGTGAATACTGAAACGACTTATTCTGCTATCAAATTTTTTAAATGTATACCTAGTATACGTAAAAATTAGGAAGTTCGTCAAATTTGGGACCGTGGGGGCTGAGTGGTTAGCCTGCTTGCCTCCCACCATGGCGAACGGGGTTCAATCCCCGGCCGGGTCACCGGATTTTCGCAAGTGAGAATCGTCCTGGACGATGCCGTTGGCCGTTGGTCGGCGGGTTTTCTCGGTGATCTCCTATTTCCCCCACCCCTTCATTTAGGCTCCACTCCATGCTAGCCTCAATAACCCTCATCGGCTCTCTAGACCTCGCTGTTAAGAGCCACCCCTATCTCTTCACATATTATAATTAAAATTTTTTAAAATTATTTTACAGTTTAATTTGACCGAAGCATGAATAAAGGGATCAGGCCCATGGCAATAATAATTTTACGTGTGGTAGAAGGATATACAATGGGCACACAAGTAGATCTTAAGCAGGGATTTCAAAAATACTCAGTTTATCGTGAACAGCCTTTATACTGTTACATGCATGCTGCCCTGTATCACTTCCATTTCCTCGTCCGCTCGAGCAGGCAAAACAGTGTGCCAGGGCAGAGCAATAACCTGAAGAGTGCGCGGAGATTTACAAAGATGTGCCACCAACGCACGTATAAGCCTATCGAAACTAGCGCGCTTCTGTCCTTCCGCGGATTGAGATTCCTGGGGTTATCGTGAAGGGATATTCTGGTCGTCGCCCTCGCCGTTCTTAGCGAGACGCGGGGCGCGGGTAACGTTCCAGATCGGGTCAGCGAGACTACGTAAGCCGCTACGTAAGGCGTCTGAGCTGACAGTCTTATGCCCGGTTGCACCAACATCTTTCCCGATCCAAGATCCAATTATTCTAGTTCCGAACCAGGATCTAGTTTGATCTTGGTTCCAATATAAAAGTGTTGAATCGACGAAATTTCATGATTCTGGATCTCCGATTCATCCATCTTGGTTCCAAAGTGAGAGATCGACATTAAGTATGAGACAGATTTTGCTATTGGTTCGTAATATATTATGTCATGGAAGTTGGCGTATTTTTCACGATAGATAGGACTAAATGTACGATGTTTTATCTGTTTTAAGTGAATTATTGTTGTACGAATTTTACTCAATAATATTCAAGTGCGAATAATGTTAATTTAATTTCCCGAGAAAGTAATCGAACGTAGTGCTATCTGTTGGCGTATTTTCAAACTACATTTGTCGACGACGGCTGCTGATCTCGGATCGAGATTTCGAATCGCTGACTTCGGCGGTTCGAAATGAACTGTATCTCGATCTCCAGTTCAGCTCCGAACTCGAATGGTGCGACAGTTTTCTGCGTCGATCTTAGATCCGATCGTTGATCGGGTTTCGAACCACGACGGTGCAACCGGCCATTAGTGTTCGGAGGAGTGTTGTGACCTTAAGTGGTAGGTGTACGATGACGTCGAAGTGACGAGCCAGCCCAGCGACGAGAGTGGCCAGCGGGAGGGAGAGCACCTGTACAGCAGTGAGCGAGACTGAACTGTACGTGCGAGGGACAGGCATTCCCGATTATGGCAATAGACAGGTTGAATACGTGTAAATAACGAGTGTGAATTAACCCATTCAGACCCAGCGTACACAGTCGAGTAAATTACGCACGTGTAGGTAATTTTCGGCCCGTACTGCACACCACGAATATCAGTAGCCAATGATCATAACTGTGGGTAAACGATTCGCAAACAGACTTACTGGTCTAGGTCACAATTTGCCTATATAGCTGCAGCCAAACATAAATACTACTGCTCGTTGGCTGTGACAACGAACCAAGTGTTGTGTCAACTTAAGTACGGCACGCTTCATAATTTTCTTTAGTTTGCAACACCCGAAACAGAGAATTTAAAGTCGGTCTGAAAGGGTTAAGTTGCTGTAACCAATATAGAGACTTTGATAACGAAGTTAATTGAAATTGAGATTAACATTTAACAATTCGCTCACTGCGAAAAAAACAAGCGTAATAAAGGAAATAAATAGTATAATTCTATAAATAATAACTGTGTGAATAAATTGCAAATCAAATTTAGTTATTTTAATTTTATTAAGATTTCAATATCGCACGAGCTAGTATATGCCCCTGGCGTCCTGTAACACTGGTGTCAGAAGTAGGATCAAAGCATTACAATATAATATAAGTTACGCAAAAGGCTAGTAATTTGTGATGTTAAAATGTTTTGTACAACCATCGCAGTGAATCTTTACTAGAAAAATGTCTGCGGAAGTGGAAGCACTGTGACCGTTTACTTGCGGGGCTCGGTAGCCAACTGGTAAGTGGGAGCGCAAGGATAAATAGCTTGAAAGGAGGTGTAAATAACCACGTTAGTAGTGTTAAAGAAAATCTAGATGAAACTGTAAATCCGAATTAGTTCTGTAATAGAACGTGTAAATGATGCTGTAAATAGGAAAATAGACACAGCGAAAGGAAAAAAAAGTTAGACAGGCAAATATAAGGCATCAGAAAGTTAGTGAGTAGGAGAATTGACTATGTGTACGAGAAAATTGACAATCTAAATGGTAGCATAACCAATATCAGTGGGAAAGTGGACAGTGTGGAGAATGAATTGTGCGCAGTGAAGAAATAATGGCAGGAATTTCTTCAGTACAGCAACACAGGAGGGTACCCGTCAGCTTTACGGCATTGGTGTCGCGCAGCCGGCAGTGGGGAAGGAGGTCTCAACTAGCCCGCCACTTACGATGGCCAGACTTCATGGCGGGAGTACCAACACCAGTTTGAAATAGTCGCTACCCTTAATGGCTGGACAACCGAACAGCGGGCTTACTACCTCACCGCAGTACTTAAAGGCCCCGCACTTAAAATACTACAATCTCTGCCAGAGCGACATCTACTGGAGTATCCCACACTGGTGTCGGCCTTGGAGCTTCGGTTTGGCAACTGGTACTTGCGAAATACCCACAATGTACAGCTGCAAAGCCGCACCCAGCGACCAGGGGAGCCACTGCAGGAGCTATGGAAAGACATTATGTGGCTGTTCCACCTATCTGTGGAAGGGTGCCCCGAGGAGGCACGTGACATCATAGCGGTCGGCTTTTTCATCGATGTAATCGCCGGCACATAGGAACGACAAGAAGTACGTCTGGCTGCACCCCACAGCATGCAGGACGCCCTGGCCCGAGCACTGGAGGTGGAGTCGACAAGACAGGAGGCCGCACCCCGACTTCCGGTGCAGGCAGTGACGATGAGCGAGGACGACGATGACAGTACCAAGAGGACAATGCAAGAGTTGCATACATGGCCGTGAGGGACATCGCTTTCAGGTCACGTGTTCAACCGTTTTGCCATTCCACGCCCAAACAGTACGAGTGTTGATTATGTGGACAGCGGTGGAACCTGAGAGTTTTGAAGGTCGGTGATTACTGAAGGAAAAGCCCCAATGTTCTTACAGGTACGTACGGTGAAACGGGATTTAGATGAAATATTGGCGGAGAGGGGCCTGAATGATGTTCCTTGCCTGATAGTCGTCGACGCTGGGGCGACCATAACTATAGTAAGATCAGACTTCCTCGCCCCCCACCCCCGCGTTTTCCCATAGACCTTACGGAACACTGCTATTTTATTACGATAACTGTGATATTACTACTCCAGTTAGAGGTAAGATTGTATTGTATTGTAGGGGGCTTGTTAACGCCCCCGAGTGTTATGACTGTAGTTTTACTAGGGGACGGCTTACAAACTAATTCATAACATAACTTAAACTAACACCCACGCCTTACCTGTGATTCGAACCCAGAACCACACGCACCCCAGACCAGCCATGCACCAACCGACTTTGCCACAGGAGATCGGCAGTTAGAGGTAAGGGAAAAGTGAGCTTGAAGATTGGTTACCTTAGCCTAGAGCACGATATATACATAGAAAATATATAATTAACGTGTTTCGGGTGTTGATGTACTACGTATGCTGGGGTGTTGTATCAATACTCCACTTGGTGTGCTACTGGTAGGTAATACCGTGTTGGTGGTGTCAACAAGGCAGGAGTTGGCCTCACCAATTAGCTGCCCAACAATCTGCTGTCAACCCACTGTGATACCCGCTTCTAATGAAATTGTCATTACAGGCAGATATCAAAGATAATTTGTCAGACGTTTGGGGCTAATTGAGCCAGCGGAGAAAGGCGGCATCCTGTCAGGCAGTGTCGTTGTAGTAAGGACTTTGGTGCATACAAGAATGCTTTTTTTTGGAAGAGAGCTACGCCTTTCTAATGATTTGTTGTTTGTGCGAACCGGCAGAAGAGGGAACTGCTGTCCCTGGCTATGCCAGCGAATTTTGTCACAGACTAGTTGGCATTCGTGATTTTGCACGACAGTATCTCAGAAGTGACAGAACGAAGTCCTGGTATGACATAACGTCGGGCGAAGTATTTACAGAAGGAAAAATGTCGTAGCTTTACAATCCACGGAGGCGAAAATGGTACTGCCCGAAGCTAGAGAAACGTTGGGAAAGTCTGGACAGGATTCTGAAGATCAATGATGCGGTAATTCGGATTTGCAGACAAAGCTCTCAGGCGAAGCCTAAGGTCGTCCACATTGACCGACTGGCACTCTAAAATGGTCTGGATGTCGCAGAGTCTGTTCGGTATGAACAGACTTGAGGAAGGGGTGTGTTGCATGCATATTTGGGCTCATGTACTCCTGTACCTCAACGATCTGAATTTCTGGGGTTATCGGGAATGAATACCCTGGTCATTTCCCTTGTGTCTCTCAGCGAGACTTGGGGTGCAGATAACCCTTTAGATCGGAATAGCGAGACTACATAAACTACTATGGGCCTCCGAGCCATAGACTAAAGATGACGTGGACCGCTTATTCGTCTTCTGCGCATGTACCCAACATTGACGTACCCCAATCCTACACAACTGTCAAATTGACATGGTAAACAGTAATGCACGTGTTTGTTTACATTTTAATTTTTAAATGACTAGCACTATTATATTAATAAACTACTTTTATCAGTTTGAATGTAATAAAAAATGCATTACAAATTGATTAGAGGAAATATAAAAACATCTCAAAAACACTTGTTTAAACAGTGCTCTAACCTCAAACCGTATCCACGCCATTTTTGCTAGACATGTAGGCAGTAAAACAGTTCAATGTTGGGACACTAAGATTGGTTCTGCACAGCCAGCGAGATCGGTTTACCTCATCTTTAGTCTATGCTCCGAGTCGACAATCTAGACTATGGAGCATTGTAAGACAATTAAGGCGGCCGCCTACTCGGCTCGTGAACTGTATTACGCCATTTTAAAAGAACGCGTTTTTCTACGAAACTATTAAACGTGTGTCCCCTGCGACAAGCTACAAAAATAACACACACTTCATACGATGTTCTTGTGGTCGATTCAAGTTATCTCGTTTACTACAAACATGATTTCGGAGCCTCTCAAAATGGCTAAATACATATTTTCCCATGTGCTGTAACTGAAAAGTTATGAACTAGACACAAGTGAAACTATCAGATAAACACGCATTGAACTTTGCCTCAGACTTTGCGCGATTAAAATGATAGGGTCACCGCATTGAATTTTTAATGGCGAATGATGTTCGAAACTATGTTTCGCATTTCTGTCGCTTCTGAAGTGTGCTGTCATATCCGCAAGTAGCCTGGCAGGCCGGTGTCCCGGTGGTGGGGAGTGCTGGGACCTTCGACCCCCCTCCCCCTTCAGTGCACAGGATGCTTCGTAAATGACAACACGACCATTAGTCTCAAGCACCGCCACCACTACTTGTGGACACAGGAACAATCGCATCTACGCGTTAGAATAGTGCATCTCAGCCATTGGAAGATGAACATTTTTGAAAATGATGCAAGGAGAAGGGGAATAAAGGAAATATTGAGACTGTGTGCACACCGAATTGAAAACAAATGGAGCAAAGGAAGAGTAAGATATCTCAACCGTACAAGGTAAGAATTTAGTTAAATTTTTGAACATACTTTTGTATATGCCAGGCTATTTTTTTTCTTTCACTGTTTTAAATATAATAAAATATTGCTCAAAGAAATATAATATCGAGTGCCGCAAATAAAATAATTCTACCTTCTCAAAGGAATTATGATTTCCATAGCATAAAGTACAAGATTAATAATATTCCTGACAAATTAAATATTCTCTAAATTAATTAAGAAATATTTTTAATATCGTTTATTTGCATTACTTATGCTCCATGCCAAGGAAGGAATATGGAAGCTACTATTGTACAACTGAAACATCAAATTACTTAAACATGGGCCAAGCTATTTTTTAAATAATAATGTTCAGTTTTCAGAATACGTTATGTAACACATGACGAGCGTCTGAAAATGGAACATTTTAAGAAAACGTCGCCTGACTTACGGTAGCACATCGATGTGGTTTAAATTCGTCTACTCCTGAATCTTGCAACATCTTCATAACCGCACGTGCACGGTAGTAATTACTAAATAATAACGTTACCTTTGAAAACCTATCAATGTATGTACATAAATGATAAAATACCATGTGACATTGTGCGTCCTTTGGAGCGACCGGCACCTTTACAGAGAGCTCTGGAGAGATGCAGTCATCGAGCTAAGTTCATGACAAAGCGACAAAATGCAATTTGTGAAGGGAAACAGGACTGCTTCGAGACTAGCAACGTCCTCAAAAACGTGGCGCAGTAGCAAAATACTGGACTCGTATCCGGGAACACCAGGGTTCGAATCTCGGTACGGACATACTGATTTCGGTTTTCATGCATTTCCGAAATCACTCCAGGAAAATTCCCGGAATGGTTCATTGCTAGAGGCCATCGCCGATTCCTTACTCCAATATTTTAGGTAATGTTGTACGTATCAGTTTGTAATGATCCCGATGTTGACGAGATGTAAAGCCGACAAAATTCTAATAATAAGCATAAAGCGGCATTTCCATTGCTTCGTGTTTGTCGAGCATTACGTTATACGTAATGACTAGCAGCGGAAATAGGCGTCCACACGGGCGGGGCAGTGATTGTTTACTAGAAAACATCTAACGGTGCTGGACTAGGGCGTTTACGAGTTTATCGAGTTAAAATTTAGTTCTAACTACACTTTAAAATGGTACACCACTATTAATTCTGTGTTAATATTCGTCATAATCATCATCAAACAACGATAAAGGATAAAACTAACGTAAATTACCTGTTTATCCTAAGTTTACTTCGTCTCATAACTTACAGAAAAATAGTTAACTCTAGCAGGTTAATTTTCGCAAACGCCTGAATACAACTATGGAGTTGTGGTCTTGAGGAGAAACACTCGCGCACAGTCAGCCTGGTTACCCAATAAACCAACAAGTAGAAATGACTGCAGTAACTGCACGTCATTTTTCAGTTAAACTATTTGTATGTAAATCAGCAGATACAGATAAATCGTGTAAAAAATAATCCATTCAACAAAGAAATCAATGCAAATTTTGTATTGCTCAATTAAATAACTAAAAATATAGAATTTAGTTTAATAATGGAATAATTTGCAAAATATTCATATGTTTATAGTGTCATTTACGTCGCATTATTTTAATTTTATTGTTTTATGATTACTTTCCATCTCTGTATCCCGTGTTTTTTCTCTTCGAAAGTAATTTATTGCTATTTTGATTTGTAAAGTATTACAGAACATTCTGTTCCTAGTACTAAAGTTTAATTGCCGCTACCAAGAAATGCCATTACAGAACTGTTCTGTCAACTTCCGTCTGCTAATTTCTTTCAGTGTAGCAGTGAAAAACTGTAACATCGTGAAATGAAACCACCACAAGTCATTTTTAAAGCATAATATGAACACTAGATGTTGGGTAAACTAGTCCTCAAGCCATGCAAAGCAGTTTATGTGTGCCAAGTAGGTATGCATATATTTCTAGTACGTTAAGTATTTCCACATACCGAAAGAGAACTACAGTTACTCGTTCTATTGTCTGCAATACCGACAGTATGAAATATGAACAGAAAGTTAAGGTAGATGAGTTGGTAGGGCCCCGGGTTCCGTGACAGTGAGTTCGTCGAGCACTCAGGACGAGTTCGATTATCCTCCTTGCTATGATTTTTTTTTGTTAGTAATATTTATTTTTGTGACGGAATAGTTGTACTTAATTTTATTGCTCTTCGATGTTTACTTAAAGCAGAAAAAACCACAATAAAATTTTTTTTTTACAAAAATGTTAACTTGAACGTAGCACGAAATTTTTTTTGCCGCATCATAAACACCACCTGACAGCTTTCAAATTTACTGACAATTCCAGGTTTAATCTTTTTCAAGACGAGTGGCAACCCTCATGATGAAGGGCGTGTCCACTTAAGAGTCCATGAAACACGTTTTGGTGGAATCAGCGTGTTTGAGGGAGTTGATGCTAAATGACAGGCATTTTGGGAAAATATACCAGGGAGCAATCCTGAAGAACGTTATTATAATGACTTCTGTTATAATTGCTTAGTTCTCAACCACAATACTTTCGGATAGTTTCTTCCGCTGAACAGCAAACTGCAATCTTACGACGTCTGTCATGAAGATATAGTTGATCCGCGCACCAGTTATACCAACATTTTCAGAGATTGATAAATATGTTTCTTTGGATTGCCCTTTCTTAATTTTACATACTAGATTTTACAATACTAAGTGATGCACAGAATGCATAAGACGAATATCTACATGCCATACTCAGTTTCGATGTGACACAAACACAGAATACTAAATCCGAATCAGTGTTTACAAACGGAGAAATGCCGATTACGGAAAATCCTGTTAACAAGCTATTACCGACGAATCAGAATAATTCACAACAAACCAGATACCAGATACTTTAAATAAGTATATCACATCTAAATCAGTGGCATTCAGTCACTGAAACAATGCGTATTGTTCCACTGATTCGAGTGACTCAATTTCAAATCGTCTCACGTCAAAATTTATAACATTGTCAGTATGTGTAGATTAGAGTGCATTAACGTCTTTGAACTCTAGCTTGTCGTTAAATTAATTCGCTAATTTCTTCATGTAACTTATGTAGAAGTGACAAGGAAAGCAATACAACAAGGTTACCTGAGACAGCTTCCGCACCCCTGAAAGAAGCAATAGAGAACCCCCTACCAGTCTGTTCTTTCTGGCAAGACGTGAAAAAGGCAACTGGCACAAGAACACATAATGAGAATGATTGTTCAAGTACAGGGGATTATGTCAGAGATAGTAATTCTTACACAATGGCTGATTGTTTAGATCTGTTATGCGTGGATGAACCACCTTCTAATCAAGATATTACAACACCCAACAGTGAAACTATACATGGCGAAGCAATAGAGGGACGTCGCATTTTTAATGGGAATCACCTATTTACGGAAATAAGAAGATTGTGTAACCACAATAAAATTTTTGAATGACGCTTTAGCCATATGAAGTTAATTAAAGAACATAGAAACATAATGGCAAGCAATTTGGTCTTTGAATGTTCTATGTGTGGCTTAAAAGATAAAATTTGTACCGAAACTCCTAGGACAAGCAGAGAATCTATGGGAATCAATGATGCTTGGGTAAATAGTATGTTACTTACAGGCCAAGGTTTCTCCCAGCTCAGAGACATTACCGCCACTTTGGAAATGCCACGTATGGCTAAAGCGACTTACCCAAACTCTCACAAGAATTTGTCTGCTGTTATAAAGGAAGTTCCTTGGTAAAAAAAAATGCAAGCAGCAGGAGAAGATGAGACAGCTCTAGCAACTCAAGCAGGAGATGTAGAAGATGATGGAATCCCTGTCATAGCAGGGGTAACCGATCGTGCCTGGAGCAGAATATCATACGGAACCAACTATGTCTCATCTGGAGTGGTAATTAGACACTTTTAATATGCGCATTGCTGTGTTATCTGTATAGTTATATTTAATTAGTACTATTTCATTTCTCTTGTGTACAGGCACGTATCATTGGTACTATAACCAAGAAGGTTTTATTTACAATTACAAGAAACTCCTTTTGTTGCATTTGTGATCGGGCATCATCTAAAGGTGAATCAACAAATCCCCCATGTGTGTTACAAGAACTGTAACAAATCGTCTACTGCCGTGGAGGCTGACATAATAGTGGAGGGGTTTAGAAACAGCATCGACATGCATGATTTGAAATATAACAAATTAATAGGCAAGTATTTGCTTACTCTAAACATAACTAAACATATATCTGCAATGAGTAAATGTGGCTCTATTTGTAACTTGTATAGCCTGGTTTCGAAATTCCGAAGATTGACAAGATATTCGTTCTCATTTTTATTCACAGTGTTTGTGCATATTCATTTAAGCCGCCCGACTACCTGCGTCATGAACTACGTCGCAGCATGTTAGGAAAACACATTTTAATACGAAACTGCTGAACGTATCATATATGTGGCTAGCTATATAAAAAAAACACACCCTTCAGACGATGTCTGTGCTTTAGTTTCAATGTGCCTCCTTTACTAGGAACATAATTTTGTATTGGACCTTACTTTAGACGTTCTACCAATGAAATGCTAGGGACACCGCTGAAAGTCTCATATAGTTATACGCAACACGATGGAAATACTGCAGCCAGTTCTATGTCTTGCGCGAAGAGGCTAATGGGCACTTGCAGCGCGTGCCATTGTCGCTCTTGTCACTTCGCTGATTCTGTGCCTCTAAAGCGCAATATATTTACGGGTAGGCGGGCGCCATTATCAAGATTACTACTCAACAACTTCCCTAACCTACCTTGCACCGAACGATGCTGCACCCAATATTGTCAAGGTGTCGTTTGAACTCACGCTTCCTCTACCGTAATCCGGTCTCTTAGACCCATAATTGCAGGGCTTTTTAAAAAAATAAAACGGAGGACTAAATATTGCAAGATTACCTCTAATAACCAACAAGATCTTATAATTCTTACATACCCTACTTTCTCATCTATTGTGAATTGTAAATAATTACAAACGAATTTAGTATGCTATACGACTATGCTGGTATCGCATTTCTCCCTAAATTATGGAACTTTTGGTATATGGGATATTCATTTTCAGATTGGTGATCATGTCAATATGTTAATCAGTTATTTAATATCTCAGAGACCATCTAACTCAAATTTAACCAATGTCGATGTTCTGGTAGTACAGATTGTGTTATTTGACTTAAGATTTCTTATTCCAATTTTTTGCACAATAATTATAGTATGCATTATATAAATGAAATTGTTACATATTAAAAATATTGTCTGTATATTTTCTTACATATAAAATGGAGCATCGTATATTTCTGAGGCAAAAGTCACTGACATTTTATGAAAAAGTGTAAACAATTTAAAATGCTATGATTTGCATAATTGTTTTATGTGAACCCAGATTCAAGCATCTTGACTTTTGCTAGTTTATTTCTAGTAAATACGCTGTTAAACTTGCTACGTATGAAATAAACTAATAGTTCCCGAAAAATAATACATTAATAGTTTTTTATTTCTAGAACTATCCAACGACCAGAATAAGTCAATTTTAATATTAATAATGTACTGTGAGTACCATAAGTACAAACTACTCTTTGGTTTATTCAAAACTGCTGCTGTTATGTAATGGATGTAACATACTATGTATTGCAGATACAATTTTGGAAAGTATATACTTATAATATTGTGATGTTTAAACGTACGTGATATTATACAATTTAAAGGTTAAGTTAAAAGGAGTGTTTTATTATAGACAATTCAATTCTATTCTAATTATGATATAAAATGACTTTCATTTAATATTTATTTACGTGGATTTTTATTATATTTATTTCGTATAATCTAGCATGTAACGGATTGCACTGGTTTATTTATTTCGTCAAACCTATAACGCTTTTTCTCTACTATTTATCCGAGCCTACTGATCCCAGATTGTAAATCTTCTTGATTACAAACAGAAAAGTTTTTGGTATCGTTACGGATTCGAAACATTTTTGCTTTGCAGAGTTATGCTTCGCCTCTTCGGCCGTAGTCGCCTCGCCAACAGCGGGGGCATTAGAAGCGTAGACATACACGAATACTATCCAAGGGAGGAATCAGACATGGCCTTTCAGTATGGAACAATCATGGCATTTGTATGGCGTAATCTTAAAAAAAAAAAAAACATAGAAAACTGAATTCATAATGACCAAGTTAGGTTTTGAACCTGGTTTCTCCCGAATGAGAGTTCGGTGTTTTTACCACTGCGTCACCTCGCTCGGAAAAAGAAATTGATATTTGGTAAAACAAATTATTCCTTGCTGCTACGGTAGCATAGAACTTAAATCTGCCACGGAATAATTTTGTGTAGTATTAAAAAACCGCGGTTTCTCTCGGTCAGAATTTTAATCTGTCATTGAAGTTGGTAGGCCGTCGATTTAAGTTAAACATAATTTATAACTGCAGCTACTCTCATCGTGAGTTCAATTTTAGCTTTTGTAATTTTGTGTGTTGAAAATAAAACTTAAAAAAAAAATATTCCCGCCATCACAGATCAAAAATGAGTTTAGAAACCCGAGAAAAAAAAGAAGAAAAGTGTAACGCAAAGAAATATTCAAGGGAAAAAATACTTTTTTCCTAATTTTTATTTGGTGGAAAGGGTAAAAGGAATTCTACAAACTCTAAAGTATATGTTTCGAAAGTTTAAAAAACTATATTTAAAATAAAATCGGAGTAAAGGAATTTTGAGGAACTGGTGAAAAACTTGTTACCAGTTGACATCGCCTTATGTGTTAAATTTCGGAAAAACTAGTTTTTAAAGTATCTCCATAAATTATATGTTTTCAGCTCCAGTGATTTGTGCTGTGTTTGCATAATTGAATATGTATTGTCTGCGTATATGTTTTTATTGCATGTATTTCATATGCTTAGTTTATGTGTTATATTTCGAAATGAAAAAATGTGAACATTATTTCCTTTTTATAAAAATATTTAAAAATTCACGTACATTATAATAAACGTCACTCTGTAGACGTCATCATATTTCAGGTTACCAGCTAGCATATATAAATAACACCATTTACTTTTGAACATAAACTGTTCTGAAGATCGTAGTATTTGATTGTCCATATAACCAGAGGACTATTAGGAAAGACTTCCAAGTAAACATAAGTAGTAAGAAAATAAGTCTCTGGATAATGACAATGTTTGCAAATTACATGTTGTGTAAACAGTAAACGGAAGCTTTAAAGAAAAGTTGAAGTTTTTTTATTTGGCTAGCTAAGGCGAATATAGTGCGAAATCGAAAGTTATCTGTAACTTGCAGCAGTAAAAATTTCAATCAGTATAAGTGATCCACAGAAAAATTATGTAGAGTGGAGAACAGTTTACCTTTAACGCCTAATAGGTTTTTGACGGAATTAGGAATAAATTATATCTAAAAAATTAATTAGTGTGTTAAAAAAATGGACAGGAATTTATACTAGTCACAGACCTAGGCAGTTACAACATTTTCTAGGTTCTACACGGAGACAACAGCAAAGCAAACCTGCCTAGTAACCAGCATTGTAGCACAGAATATCTACGAACACGGAAGAGAAATCGACTCGTGCTATGTGGATTCCAGAACCACTTCCCACCAAAATGGCTAAACTTGCCAAGAATGCGGCGGAACAACATTCTCCAATCAGCGCCTGAAGATTGACGTACCAGAAGGCCATCGAACCAGTAAGGAAAGTTTTCTAGCGCGCGGTACGCAGTCAGGTCCTAGACACGTTCCAGAGCTCCGGGCAGCATATGAGAGAACTAATTCGCTTTTATCAAAGGGACCGTCACGACATTTCGCTTCTATGGGCTCATGTATGGTGTTTTTTGCAGTGTGTTATAAATACACTTTATTCCACATAACTAGCCAATGTGTACTCAATATAAAAGAACACACACTTCAGAGAGTGTCTGAACGGCAGATTCTTTCTATTGCTTTAACTACAAACGTAATTTTGGATCTCCTAAAAATGGCATTGAATAAAGCTTCATGATATCTGAAATACTAATAACAAGATACCTGCGAAACCACAATGGAAATCTGCACTGGACTTCACTTTAGACTTTACACCCATAAAACTATAGGGCAGCGGTGTTTCAAATTTCAAAGAAAGAAAATTAATATGGAAATATAGACAGAAACATTTATTTATATGCAGCGAGAATTTTAAGTCTTCGGAATGAATAGTTAGACTTACAGAAATATGTGAGTTTACTTTAGAAGTTCTTACGGTCGAGCGAGACACAAGTTTCTTTGTACTGCGTATTCGCTTCCGCAGGTAGTAAACATTTTTGTACCACCCTATTGAGGTCGTCGACTCAGCGGGAGGAGAGCGAGCTGTCGGGGAGGGGACAGCCGCGCGCTAGTTTCATATTCCTCCACAGTCAGTCAGCCACCCAGCCCAGCCCCGTGAACCAGGTGGCGAATTTTTCTACAGGTGGGCGGGCGCCTTAAGCTCCGGATGTGCGAGAACAGCGAGGCAACGAGCCAGCAAAGCGACGCGTCACGAGTGGGACCAGCGGCAGTGAAGTGCGCGGAATGGAAGACAGTGATTTATGACGATTCATCGTCAATTACGTTGGCCTGGCAGCGAAACAGTGCGCCCCACTGATTCCCCATGAACCTGCTCGTTGACAGAAGATTCTGTATATTAATTCTACTGATCGAAATTACGAATTCCAACATAACGTGCAACACAGCATCTAATAAACATATTGATCGTCACAGATAATACAATAATACTGTTTTTTGAGGCTCGGAAATCGCTTGGTGAACGATAACAATTATAGCGCTACATTGAAGAAGGGCCTACTGCTCACGTTCCTGAAGTCTAGTTCGTAGTCATCAAAGGTTAATCTCACATTGTAAAAACTCTTTCTTTGTAAGAACAAAAAAATATATTTGCGCAGTTTAGGGGAAAAATATTACCTACTCTAAACTATTGTAAAAGTCCGATATTGATGTGAATATTAATTATAAAATAATAAATGTTGTTTTCATGACTCTGTGATTAAACTTATTACAATCAAGCAGACAAGTTTTTTTTTTAATGCGGGAAAAACTTCATGGAAATGCTTTATTTTTAGCCAAAAATTTTGCTGCGACATTATAACATACTAAAATTAACACCCTTAACATACACGTTAAAATGATCATTGTTTTGGCTAATAACCCATGCAGAAGTTGCTTATGCAAGAAACATTTCCTATGTGGTTTGTGATAAGTAGAAAGGTTTCAGCGAGTGTGCGCTTGCTCTTCGCATACGAAGCATTCTCCAACCTGCTGAAGTGGCAACAATTTATTAATGAATTCTGCGAACAGTCCTTAGGGTCCTTGACGTGTAGGTACGCATTACGGTGTACTGTATATACACTGCTCACGGAAAGTTTAGCATATGCCCCGCTGGGATCCGAAGAATGAACTGGCCAGTATGTTCAGCTGACATGAACTGCGAAGAGAATGACCATTCAAACCATGTAAACAGCCGTAATTTGTAATGGGACAATTTTCCTCAGGAAAATGCTTAGTGATCGTGTTTTTGGCATCTCTCGTCCGATACAAGCATGCCTCAGGAATCGTGGAGATCCTACAAGTTATTGTAGTTAGTCAGTGCATCTGAGAAGACCTTGTCAATAATATTAAAACTGATGAGAATCCTCCGTTTACGTTGTATTACAGTGTATGCCTTTTGTGTGTTTCACACTGGGATGATGTCGACAAGTATTGTGTGTTTTACACTTTATGTGCTATTAGGAGAACAACATAGACTATAAACTACTTCTATTCGATATAACATCCTGGATTCTGTCTGATATGCGCTAAACTTTTTTGTGAGCAGTACATTACACTTCTGTTTTAGGACTGCTTTGCAAACACGAAATGCAATTTAGTTTCTCGCCGCTCTTTTGTGGTGGCCATTCCCTTTACTCGCAGGAGTAACAGAAGTAAGTGCGTGTTCACGGATGCAGACATATTAATGAGAACTCAATATTACGCTTATTTTTCAACTTAACCGGTGGGAAGAAATGCGTGGTCTGCGAGGCAAGTGGGTGTATTTGGTTCACTGAAGTCGGCGCCCCCAACATCCATGAAATGTTTTTGCATTTAAAAAAAATGTTTACTCTCCAAGCAGACAATGTCAAACCACATCTTACTGGAACAGCACGCAAGTTTGTAGTAGAGTTGTTAATGAGTTGCCATAGCAAAATTTTTCCGTTCTCTTGGGTCGAAATAGAGAAAATCCTACCATTAAGTACGATTAGTGAAGCGGGCAAAAATCTATTTAGCTGCAATCTATTAAATTCTTATTATATCTGCCACAAACTTGTGGACATAACGTGTACGTTTGTTGCAAAATCAAAGGATACTTGGTCTGCCATTAGAGTTTTTTTTTGTCCTGTAATATAGATGGTATTTTTCGTCCAAGATAAACCTATATATATATATATATATATATATATATATATATATATATATATATATATATATATACACACAATAGTGAAAATACTAAAGCTAAAGTTTTAAAATATTTATTCGTTTTAATTGAAATCCATTTTGTTTACTTTTTAGCGTTTGTTCAGACCACACTATATAAATATGCACATCATTATTTCTCTGGAGACCATACTCAACTATTTATATAGTAAAAATTAAAATATGAATCACGTTTTAATATAACTATCCATTCATTAGCCATGTTTCCGTTGTGTACCATGTTACATAATTATTTTAAAAGTTTACTGTATAGCACGGTTCCCTCCCTTGTCTAGTTAATGTCATGAGATATTCATATAAGTTCTACTATGCTGTCTCATATAATTGAAATATTCGTAATTAGAAGGAAGAAAAACTGATGTAATTGACTGGTGTGTAAAGTGATTAGCAAGGCAACTGGAACGACTGCTGCTCGGACGGTAAAACAGGGTAAGCGAACTTAAATAATTCAGTTTCGCGTACCACTTCATGGGCTATTTGCTCGGTAACAGTGTAGTGTGACATCTAGAACACGACCTGTCAGACAAGGAACCTGCATTTACCAGCAGATAACGTGATCAAACTTGGAAGTCGGTTCATATCGCAAGTTATTATTCTAAAAATAATATGTGTTTAAATTATATTCATATACGCGCTGGTCAACTTTTGCTTCTAGATATTACATTATTCGCACATAACAGATGCGGCCTCATTCTTTTACAAGTTGGCATTTTGCAGAACATTACTGGATGGAAAATATTTTTCTCAAATTCATTGCCGTACGAGAGGAAAGATTGAGCATTATTAAATATTATCTCAAATTAAACAGCAGCAATTATTTTTCATTTTCGATAGTAATTTATAAACAAAGCCATTATTCGGACATTTTCATTAAACGTCCATTGGTCTAGCGTACTTTTTATGAGTACTTCCAACATTATTGTAAAACATGCAATCTGAAATTTACAAAATATTATCGTTAATATATTGTTGTGTGTTATACAAAAATAATCCCGTTGGTTGATATATGAATATATATGTGTACATATATACATACATATAGGGCATATATGTAAAATTTCAACTGAGAGTGACGACACCAATTCAAAATCATTGACAATGCATAACAAATTTTATTTTTCTGAAAATGCCTGGTAATTGTGTTACAGGTATAACCAACAAATCTGCCCGACTTCATCCAGTAAACGTCTACAACGACCCATGTGGTCTCTACGCCGGCATCAGGAGTCTGGGAGAGCAGCCCAGGATAACACACGTTACAGTTGGTGGATTGGGCCCTAAAACCGCCTGGGACTGCACACAGCTTCCTGACACCAGAACCAGCCGGTGTGTGATGCCGAACATCAGCTCTTCACGAGTCAGGTGGCGGTCACTCGGTCAAGAAACCACTATGACAGGGGCATATTTTCCAGGTGTTTGTATTTAATGGTGGGTGTATTTTCAACCTGATCCTGGGCGTTGCCAGCTTGACGGCCAGTAAAGACATATTCAAATAGGTAATTTATTAAAAAATCGACAAAAAGTCAACACCATTATATCTCCCACAGTTTACTCAGTTAAAATCCTTTGCCCAAACTTATAAACGATTACTGAATATCTAATTACATTAATATATTTAAGTTTGGGGCCGCGGAATGAACCCGGTTCGGGTTCATTCCCCGGCCGGGTCACTCCCGGATTTTCGCAAGAGAGAACCGTGCTGAACGATGCCGCTTCTGGTCAGCGGGTTTTCTCGGGGATATCCCGTTTCCCTCACCTTTTCATTCCAGCACTGATCCATTCTCATCTCATTTTATCCTCATCGGCTCACAATACCTCCTTGTTAAGAGCCGCTCAAAATCTATCATAACAACACAACATTACTGAATTTAATGAAAAATTAATCATGTAAAAAATCCTAGTGTTGTGAATTCTTTTAACTAGTTCAGGAGCATAAGTTCGCCAAGTATGTCGTGATCTCCCACCTGTACTCCGAAGCCCGGCTAGCCATTGGTTGAACCACGCATGTGTCACTTTCCACCCCTTCCCCACCCCCCCCCCCCCCCCAAACGGTACCCTTTCTGGCAAACGTAGGGCTGTAAGTTATCCTCTACATTTACTGATTTTCCTTCACTTTTTATTTTGCCCTATATTGTCGGACCATATTAACGATGCCATTTACTTTTTCATTTATTGCATGCATCGCACCAGTTAAGTGGCTTGCCATTTCCGTCCCTTTAGTGGCAGCGCTAGGTTCTCGGAATACGTAAGTGGCCCGGGACAGGTTTTACGGCCAGAAGGCCGGCACATCCTCTATCCTTCCGCACTGCAACACTACTAGGATGAGTAAGGCAGTGAATGGCACTTTCTCCCCTTCTCTCTTCGGGCCGTTCGCTTTTCTTAGTGCCTTACTCGGTATCCTACCAGTTTTCTCGGTAAAAACATATCCTCCTCGCCATTGCTATGTCTGTGAACAATTTGGCATTTCGCACTCCAAGATAAAATAATTTGAGGCGGAAAATAAACAGCGTATACTCGAGACCAAAAAAACTTATAGTTGAAAATAATTAAGTAATAAAAGAAAAGGCAATGCGCTTAAAAAAATTAAAATAATTGGAAAATTCAACGAAACCATACACTATACAACATTTATATGAAATATTATTTCAGTACTTTAGTCTATGTCAAATATATATAATATATTTTTGATGAACAAAACGTATTTCAGTTGTCTTCTGAAGATATTGCAGGCTGTTTATTTAAGCTGTGTTATTGTAAAGGCGTATATACATAATTTAAGTCACTATAAATTTATATACAACGATAAAAGGTATCCTTCACTGTATGTAGTGATTTGCTGTTTTTCATATAAGTAAACAATTCACGAATAAGTTTAGGTATATGATTAATGTAACTTACATTATTATTGTGTAATGGTTATATTAACTTGATATATGTTTCACTTTCTTGTTACTGTAACGTTTGTAAATATTAATAATTATGTTCATTTAAAATTTGTATACCTATACATATAACTGTTTTTAGTTTTTCTATTTTGGACACGATGAGATAGGTATCCTACATGACTTTTAGGGGTTAATTGCGTAAGATATTGTAACCTAATTCTAAATTTGAGTAATGATTATAATTATAATTATTACAATTATCTAATATTGTTCTTGATATGTATGTATACTGCTTATATACATTTCGTAATTAACATTTTTTGTTAATTAGTCTATATCTTCCTGTCGTAGTTTCAACAGTGCATAAAATGATACATAACGATAAATATAACATTTAAATCTTACATACGTTAGGTATTGCATTGTACATAATTTATTAAAGTAAAGTTCCGAAACTGCTTCATACTTCTGAGTATCTCAAAACAAGTCACCGATTTTTTAAAATAAATAATTGTACCAGCTCAGTGTATAATTAAACACAGGAATGAATTAAATTAACGACCGGTAGTGTTACATAAGAGAGCAACTATGGAAAACTTATAAAAGGTAGAGTCGATTTTTGTTCGTAATGGAAATGTAATTTTATATTGTTAATTTTGCGAACGAGAACACAAACGAGCGCGACGTAGTATTTGTGTCACCACGCTATTACCTGCAGCAAGCATGCGAGGAGAGCGGCGCGTGCGGCCATGATGACGCCATGCGCAGTACGGGTAAGTTCTAGAGACTTTCCTTCTTCCCACCACCTCCCCCCTCAGTGCGACTACGGGCGCGATAAACCATCTGGGCCAGGCCAGCTGGGCTATATAAGTCACGGAGTGCTTCTGTGGCTCACAGTTGTTTGAGTCGTGGGCGGTAATTAGTGCCAGGTGTGCGGTAACACCGTAGCGACGAGCAACGACAGGGAGCAACGAGTGTAGTCTGTGAGCATCAGAATAGAGAGAGAGAGATAGAGAGATAGAGAGGCTAGACTGTGGGAAAGTGGAACTTCATGCCCGAGTGGGAGACATTTGTAATAGTGTTAATACTCTAACATGGTCTTAATGGGATAGTATTGTAAATAGTACAGATAGGTAAAGGCTGTCCATGATAAAGTCAGTACTTTTGAAATCAACCTCAGAAAAGTCACTGCCCCTGCTGCCTGCATATACTTGAATAGGCGACTGAGTGAGATTCGCCCAGTAAAGTTGATAGCGATGGATGGAAAGTAGTGCTATATCTTAACGCCGAATAAAAAGTGTTAGGTAACCATTTGTGATAACTTGAATTATTTCTTTCGCTTTCTGTTATATTAATGCACCGAAGTGTAAAAATGACCAGATATATAAAGTAGTTACTTTTCTTATTTTTTATTTCATCTGACCGACGCAAGAATTAAGTTATGAGGCCCATGGCAATGTTAATTTTACATAAGGAGGAAGAATTCGCAATGTAAATGCCAGTAGATCTTAAGCAGGGCTTTCAAAAATGCTAATTTTACCGCGAACAGAGTTTAATGTTGTAAACAGTAGCTGTGTGTATTTTTATAAAACTTGAAATAAATTAAGAAAATGTAGCTATTTTATTTTATTACGACCTTTATCCCTCGCGGACTGCACTTCAAAGCATCCACTGTACAATTTCGTCTCCGTGTACTCTTTTTTCTGCGCTCACGACAAACCCCATATAATAATTTCTGCAAGTCGGGTCTTAGTGAGGAAACGAATCTGTTGGGCTGTATACAGTCTGCTGGTTTCCAAAAGGCAAGGCGATTGGAGACTGGTCACATTGTTACGAACGTGACGAGTCCTGCAACACACGACATTAACGGAATGTATGAGGGCAGGCGTCGACGAATGACGAAAAATTCTTGGTTTGGGCCTGTGACCTTCGAGTGAAATACGGCTGTCTCGTGGCGTTCCTAGGAGAACAGAGGATACCATGAATTTCCTGTGGCAAAAGCGTAGGAAAGGAGAGTAAACGAAGTATGCTAGTTTAGTTTCGTCTAATGTTCCAAAAGTCGTAATTGATATTAATGAGTTTATTGACAATTCTTTACAAATATATTAGTAGGTACTAAATATGATATCGGTAATATTGTTGTAATTTTATCAAGTAGTGTAATAGTCAAGGGTGATCGTATTCTGAAAATCAAAGGTATATATTCTTTTATGTAATCTATAGGCCCATATTAACGTTTTCGTGTATTTAAGTATACGTGTTTGTTATCCACGCATTTCTATACCGTTTCAAGGATCTGTAGCAAATTTGGCAAGGATTCCCTACAGTAGGCTACCCAAATTTACTGACCGTATGTTGCAAAAATACATTTCAATACGTCGGGGAAACAATTATTATGTCTAGAGGAATAAATATGTTTTTATATGAACTTTGGTCCGGAAATGCTTTGTTTCTTTATCACTGCTCCCATTGAATAACATACATTGTGTGGCTTGCACCTGGATCATGTTTGTAATAACATACATTGTGTGGCTTGCACCTGGATCATGTTTGTATGGAATACCATCACAGTTGTAGTGTGACGGCAGCCCCACGCCAGACAATTCGAACCGACTGTTTAATAAGACGCAGCGCACTGTTTTATGTAGCATCGAGAGAGCACGTGAGTCAGTCGTTGCTTGTACGAGTGCGGATGTGTCAGTCGTTGCCTCAGCAAGCGTAGGTGTGTCAGTTGTCGCCTAAGCGAACATGTGTGTGTCAGCCGTCGCCTGAGTAGATGCGTGTATGTCAGCCGATGCCTAAGCGAGCATGTGTGTGTCAGTCGTTGCTTGAATAGGTGTGTGTATGTCAGTCGTTGCCTAAGCGAGCATGTGTGTGTGTCACTGCCTGAGCGAGGATGTGTGTGTAAGTAGTTGCCTGAGTAGGTGTGCGTATGTCCGTCATTGCCTGAGCGAGCAGGCGTGTGTCAGTTGTTGACTGAGCATGTGTATATATGTCAGCCGTTCCCTGATCGAGCATGGGTGTGTTAGTCGTTTCCTGAGCAAGCATGTGTGTGCCAGTCGTGTTGACTGAGCAAGTGTGTGTATGCCAGTCGTTGCCTGAGCGAGTGTGTGTGTGTAAGTCTTAGCCTCAGAGAAGGCGGGTGTGTAAGTCGCTGCCTGATAGAGCTCATGTGAGTCAAGCATAGCCTGAGCGAGCATGTATGCTTCAGTCATTTCCTAAGCAAGTGTATGTAAGTATTGTAATATAGAGAAGTGTGGTGCAATGTATTTTTAATGGAAGCCGCAGCGGTTTGTGCGGATGTCGGTCTTCGGCTCAACTCGGACGAGCTCGGCAATCTTCGGCTCGACTCAGGGGGTGATCGGAAGTCTTCAGCTCAGGTTTGTCGAACGTACCCGAAGGTGCTCGACAGTTACTTCCTCAAATTTTCTTCATGTATATATGTGTGTTTCTGTTAGCCAAAATCGTTTTTTTGGCATAGAGTATATAAAATCGTAAATCTGTATTTTTATTCGATTTTTAATTTATGTTTTAATTATTATTTTTTATATTTTGTGTCGAAATAATACATAGATCTCTCAACTACATTTCCAGGCCCTCTCTTTCATTTCTCTCTCTTGCTTCCCTTATTAATTTTTTCATTGTATCTCTTTCTCTCTTGCCTCTATCACTCAATATCGTCCTCTCATTCCATCAATTGTCTCTCTTTATTTCTCTCATTCCATCTCTTTATCACCATCTCTCTTGTCTCTCCTTATTCCCCTCTTTCGTTTCTTTCTCTAGCCTCTCCTCATTCAATATCTTTCTCTCATTCGATCCCTTTCTCCCTCTCTTTATTTTTTCTCTCTTTCTCTCATTTCATCTCTTTTTCTCTTTCTTTCTCTCATTACATCTCTTTATCTCAATCTCTATCTTGTCTCTTTTTCTTCCTCTCCTTCGTTTCTCTCTTGCCTACCTTATTCCATCCCTTCTCCATCTCTTTCGTTTCTCTCTCTTGCCTCCTCATTCAATATCTTTCTCTCTTTGCATTTCTTTCTCCATCTCTTTCGTTTCTCTCTCTCTTGCCTCATTAAATATCTTTCTCTTTCATTCCATTTCGTGTGTATCTCTCTTTCGTTTCTCTCTTTCTTTCATTCTTTCATTTCTCTTTCATTCTCTCATTCCATATTTTTCTTTATTTAGCTTCTATCTTTCTCTATATCAGTCCATAGCTTTCTACGAGTCCTCCCATATTGTTGTTTCGTTTCTCTCCTCCATTCAATCTTGTCTTTCACTCTACATCTCCTGTCTCTCCTTTCTTTCTCAATTTCGTTTCTCTCTTTCTCTATATCAGTCCATAGGTTTTCTCCGAGTCCTCCTATTTTTTTCTCTCTTTCATTTCATCATGTCTTTCACTTTACATCTCTTTCTCACTTTCACTATTTCATTCTTTCATTCCATCTCTTTCTCTCTTTCGCTTCTCTCTTTCTCTATATCAACCCATAGGTTTTCTCGGATTCCCCCCCATTTTTGTGGTTTTGTTTCCCTCTCCTTCATTCTCTCATTCCATCTCTTTATATCCATCTCTCTCGTCTTTCATTCCACCTCTCGTCTCTTTTCTTTCTCTATTTCGTGTCACTTTTCCTCTGTATCAGTCCATAGGTTTTCTCCGAGGCGTACCTTTTTCTCTCTTTTCATTCCATCTTGTATTTCACTCTACATCTCTTTCTCACTTTCTCTCTTTCATTATCTTATTCCATCTCTTTGTATCCAACTATCTCGTCTCTCATTCCATATCTTTCTCTCTTTCACTTCTCTCTTCCTCTATATCAGTACATAAGTTTTCTCCGAGTCTTCCCATTTTTTGTTGTTTTGTTTCCCTCTTTCACTCCATTTTGTCTTCCCTCTACATCTTTGTTTACATTTATCTCTCTCCAATCATCACTAATCATCACCAAATCACTGCAGGCACCGCACTCAACACTGGAGGCACCACATTTAGCACCGCATGTAGCACCACACTTAGCACTGCATACACTATGTGCTCCGCACTTAACACCGGAGACACTACGTGCTCCGCAATTAGCACTGCATTCACTATGTGCTCCGCAATTAGCACCGGAGACACGATGTGCTCCGCACATAGCACTGCATACACTACGTGCTTCGCCCTTAGCACAGCATACTCTACGTGCTCCGCACTTAACACTGCATACACTAGGTGCTCCGCACTCAGCACTGAAGGCACCTCACTTAGGGTCAAGGGCAAGAGTTAAATAATCAGTATTGTAAGTGGATGGCCTGCAAATTGAATTACTTCGGTCT
The DNA here is from genome assembly GCA_029891345.1 of Dryococelus australis. Classification (NCBI taxonomy): domain Eukaryota; kingdom Metazoa; phylum Arthropoda; class Insecta; order Phasmatodea; family Phasmatidae; genus Dryococelus; species Dryococelus australis. The sequence continues at coordinate 33,772,589 of CM056998.1, read as the reverse complement.
CATTTTGTTGATGTGTATGTGTATATATGCGTGTGTGGGTATCGTATCTTCGTTTTTTTCTGAGTGTCTGAAAACAAACAATTATATTACGATCACAACACACCACAAGGGTGTATTATCACCTTATAGGTGAATAAATTTTGCTGTCAGTGGTCACAGTATGCAAGTGAATAAGTATTTTTATGTGTGTCTCACTATTCCTTGGTTTACTTTTTTTTCCTGAAAGCAAATAATTAAATTACAACGACAACACACCACAAGGGTGTATTGTCCCTACAATTCAACTTACAGGTGAACCTTTTTTTTCTGTCGTTGGTCCCAGTATGTATTAGTATAACATTTTTTAAGTGTGTGACACATGGCGCTCACGTGTCATTGCTCATTCGTTGTATATCATTTTAAGTGTGTCACATGGTGGTCACGTGACATTTCTCGTTCATGATTGGCTGTTTCTCACGTGACATCTCAGACTTTGAGGGTATATAAGGCGGACAGATTCGCACATCATCTCGGTTGTTCGTCTGATGCGACAGGTAATGGATCGTCTTCTCTCTCCTGACCTTCTTAGCATTCTGACTGGTAAGCATTTTTATGACCAGCTCATCCATAAAATTCTGTAGGGAATTATCATTCATGCTCGTAAATATACCTAACTATATTCCATTTTGTATGAAAGAGACCCCTTATACCTTTCGATGATCAGATATATTAATATCGTTAAATTTTTTTCCCTGTGGAGATCAAGATGAAGCTTGCATTAAATGGTCTCAACTTCGTCTTTGGCTGTACGATCAGCATCCCCAGACGAGCTGCATATATAGCCATCGATGTCGTTCGTGGTACCCTCGTCGGCATCTTCAATTACATCGGTGCCATCTGCTGAACCATTACATCATCACTCATGTCGCTTCTGTGATACAACCTTCGTGTTCAACCACGATGCACAAAGGTACGAGATCTATGGCTGTGCGATGATTACAGGATCGAGTGATACACAAGTGCGCGGATTGTGGACAGTCTTTTGCTGGGCGCAATAAATTGCAGAGACATGCAAAAACCTGCAAAGCTGTAGGACCTTCAACATAACAAAATCACTCGTGTACAGTTTCCTTCACCACAACGTATGCATCATATAAAACCAAGGTTTCAAGATTTTAATACACCTTCGTTCCAGCAACCATCGTGTCCAAGAATCGTTGCTGGGCACGGAGCTGTTAATTGCAATAGTTTCGTGGAAGCTTAAACTGCTTTCCGACGTAATTTAAAGACATACGGTGCTTGAAACGTAAGTGGTTCTTCAAAATATATTTGTAATTTTTTGGCTCGCATTAAGAAAAATATCATTGACCAGCTTACCGACGAAGAACGAGAGCAGGGTTCAATTAAATTTAATGTGTGGCTTGAGTGCAACTATATGAAGCCAGAATAGTTCGCCGAAGGTTACGACAAGAGAGCTTTCAAAACAAAAACATGTAGCAGTATTTGAGGGTAGCGATATTGAGAAGGCGGTAGGAAATAGCTTAGAAAATATATGTGAAGAGGAAAACGCATACAAAGCGCATGGTTCGGGATGGACACTGTCGTCAGTCAATAACCTGCAGCTCCACACAAACAAAGCGGACCCCTTCGAGTCTCATTTTACATTGACTTGCCAGTATATAAAAGAACAAGAAGGCTGTGATTAACCTACGAAACACACACGACCACACGTGCTTTAAATGGGCCGTAACAGCAGGTTTTGTAGAAGGCCGGAACCCTGAACGAGTAGACAAGTTATATATCGGGCCCTAGAAAACCAATCTGACTTTTCAGGCTTCGAGTTGCCTACACAATTATGACATGTCAGAATTTTCGAGAAAAAACAATGCATCAATGTCTGTGAACATTTATGATATAGGCGAGAACCAGAAAATTTATCCCATACGAGTAGCCGAAGAAGAAATGGACCAGCACATCGACCTCCTTCTCCTCACCGTCGAAGATAGGAATGCTCATTATTGCTGCATAAATAATCTCGAACGTTTGGTAAGATCACAGCTGACCGCCCACCAGGGTGAAATACACATATGTAAGCGCTGCTTCAAATATCGCGACGATCAAGTGAGGAAACCAGGACTGACAGGGCAGCAGTGCCTAGAAGAACACAAGCAATAATACAAAGAAAATGTTCCACTACGCACATAAATATTACAGCCAGGGAAGAATGGTACTCCGCCCGTTTTGAAATTCAAGAATTTCGTCCACGTGAATAAATTTTTAGTAGTAGTATATGCAAATTTTGAGTCAATACTCAAGCCGATTCAGACCTGCGAACCGGACCCCAGGCATGCCTACACATATGGATATCAGAAGCACGAGGCCTACAATTTTTTGTATTTGCGTGCAAGTCCACAATAGTATAATTACAGCAGCACTAACATCCACGCTGAGAAAGGAGCCCATTGTATGCACGAGAGGAAGATGCGAAAAAGAAATTTATGGACACCATATTGGATATTCGCACGAAACAAAAAGATATTTACACTACATTGAAACAAATAAAAAAGCACTCAACCCCACAGATAAACCAAGCTAATCACAGGTGACAAGATGCTTCTACTGTGAATGATCGTTCACGTACGACAATTATAAAGTAAGGGACTACGACCACTTCACCAGGCACTTCATATGACCTGCATGCACCAGCTGTAATTTGCTGCACCGCCGCCCTAAAAAACTGCCTGTATTGTTCCACAACCACAGCTACGACCACTTCACCAGGCACTTTATATGACCTGCATGCACCAGCTGTAATTTGCTGCACCGCCGCCCTAAAAAACTGCCTGTATTGTTCCACAACCACAGCTACGACCACTTCACCAGGCACTTCATATGACCTGCATGCACCAGCTGTAATTTGCTGCACCGCCGCCCTAAAAAAACTGCCTGTATTGTTCCACAACCACAGCTACGACGAAAACTTCATTATCAAACATCTTGACTACGATCCAAAAGTCATATTCATTACTCCACACACGGATGAGGAGATGATCACATTTTCAAAACAGCTGGGTGACCATTTCTCTATCCAGTTTGTTGATACGTTTCGTTTCATGGCCCGCAGTCTGGCATCCCTAGCCGACTACTTACTACCTTCAAAATTCTTCACCCACAACCAACTACCTCTCGTCACATGCAAATGCGTTTTCCCCTACGAATACGTCGACTCGTGGGAGAAGCTGAACGAGTCACAGCTACCTCCTAAAGATGCTTTCTTTAACAACCTGACGGACTCGGAAATCAGCGACGAAGAATGCGCTCACGCTCAGAAAGTATGGCAAGAGTTCAACTGTAGCAGTCTTAATACACATTCAGAATTGTATTTGAAGACTGACGTGCACCTCCTGTCCGATGTTTTTGAGAACTTTAGAGACCTCTGAATTTACACGTACAAACTCGATTGCGTTCACTGCATCAGCGCTCCAGGGTTCGCTTTCGATGCGATGTTGCGTATGACGGGGGTCGAGCTGGAACGATATGCATATGGTTATTGAAAAATGAATGCGAGTTGGAGTGGCCCAGTGCGTTAAACGTCACGTGGTAACAAATAACATATATGCACCGGAAACATGCGATCCCAGAAAGCCTCAATGCAAACAACCTGTACGGCTGGGCTATAAATTTATCGCTCCCAATACGTAATTTCAGCTGGGTCGACACCAACATCGACGTCATGCCCATTCCAGACGACGGGGCAACAGGTTGTATTCTGAAGGTGGATGTCGGGTAACCCGGGTCCTTGCACGAGGAACATCGTGATTTACCATTTCTTCCCGTCAACCAGTATCCACCTGGCTCCAAGCATTCGTAACAGATGACGACTCTCGAAGATAAGAAAAAATACATCGTCCACTACCGCAACCTAAAACAAGCCATCACCCATGGCTTGAAGCTTACGAAAATACATCGTGTACTTGCATTTGAACAAAGTCCATGGCTAAAACCCTACATAGAGATCGACACTGCGAAGCGACAGGCGACCACCAACGACTTTGGGAAGGAATTCTTCAAATTGGCGAATAATGCCACACTTGTAAAACTTATGGAAAAATTAAACAAAACGCCTAAAAATGGAGCTAGTGTGCAGCGAAAAGCAACTTAAAAAACCGGTAGCAAAACCAACATTCTTAGACAGGACAGTATACAAAGAAAATCTTTCTCTCCTCCATCTACAGCATGACTTCATTCTCTCTGATAAGCCTATTTATGCAGTGTTCACTGTGCTCGACCTGTCAAAAACCTTAATGTATAAGTTCCATTACGATGTAATGAAGACTCGGTACGGAGATGATCTTGAGCTCCTGTAAACCGACACCGACTCGTACCTGTTACAGATTCGAACCCCAGACTTTGACCAAGATTTGGCCAGCGATCACAAATTTAAAAACAGTTTTCTCGAAAACTGTGATATGTGTAGGTAACTCGAGGCCTGAAAAGTCAGATTGGTTTTCTAGGGCTCGATATAGCTTGTCTACTCGTTCAGGATTCCGGCCTTCTACAAAACCTGCTGTTACGGCCCATTTAAAGCACGTGTGGTCGTGTGTGTTTTGTAGGTTAATCACAGCCTTCTTGTTCTTTTAGATACTGGCAAGTCAATGTAAAATGAGACTCTAAGGGGTCCGCTTTGTTTGTGTGGAGCTGCAGGTTGTTGACTGACGACAGTGTCCATCCCGAATCACGCTCTTTGTATGGGTGTTCCTCTTCACATATTTTTTTAAAGCTGTTTCCTACCGCCTTCTCAATATCGCTACCCTCGAATACTGCTACATTTTTTGTTTTGAAATCTCTCTGGTCTGTACCATAGACGAACCATTCTGGCTTCATTTAGTTACGCTCAAGCCACGCATCAAATTTAATTTGACCCCGCTCTCGTACTTCGTCGGTGAGCTGGTCAATGATATTTTTCTTCATGTGAGTCAAAAAATTACAAATATATTTTGACGAACCACTTACGTTTTCAGCCACGCATGTCTTTAAATTACGTCGTAAAGATGAAGTCGAGACGTCGCTTGCAGGCACACCATTAAATGCACGTTTCATCTTTATCTCTACAAAAAAAAAAAAAACTAACAGAATTAATACATCTGATAATCGAAAGGTATAAGGGATATGCATAATACAAAATTGAATATGGGTATAATTATGAGCGCGAAGATAATATAAAGGTATAAGAGATCTGTATCATACATAACGGAATGTAGTTAGGTATATTTACGAGCATGAATGATAATTCCCTACAGAATTTTATGGAAGAGCTGGTCATAAGAAATGCTTACCAGTCAGAATGCTAAGACGGTCAGGAGAGAGAAGACGATCCGTTACCTGTCTCATCAGTCGAACAACTGGGACAATGTGTGAATCTGTCCGCCTTATATATCCCCAGAGCCTGAGATGACATGTGGGCAACAACCAATCATGAACGAGCAATGTCACGTGACCGCCATGTGACTCACTTAAAATTATATACAACGAATGAGCAATGACACGTAACCACCACGTGACACATACTAAAAAATGTTATACGCATACATACTGGGACCAACGACAGAAAAAAACAGGTTCACTTGTAAGGTGAACTGTAGGGACAATACACCCTTGTGGTGTGTTTTTATTGTAGTTTAATTTGTTTGTTTTGAGACACTCAGAAAAATGAAGCGACCCATTCTAAAACAAGCTTAAATTCATCAATAAGTTTGTTTATGCTAACTCCGCCTCCGCCTTCCCAATCAACTCCGCCTCCACAACCAACTCCACAATCAGCTCCGCAATCAGCTCCACCTTCCCAATCAGCTCCACCTTCCCAATCAGCTCCACCTTCCCAATCAGCTCCGCCTCCGTAACCAGCTCCACCTCCGCAACCATCTCCGCCTCCGCAACCAGCTCCACCTCCGCAACCAGCTCCGTAATCAGCTCCGCATCTTCAATCAGTTCCACCTCCGCAATCAGCTTCAGAATATCTGTCTTGCGATTGTTGGTGTATGTCGAATGGTGTGAACAATATATGTGCATGCAATGCTAAGGCATGCTTGAGTTGCTTGAGATAAAGCGTTTGGTGTGGATTGTCAATGTATTTTGACTGGTTTCAGTCGGCATGGTGAATGGTATGAGAATAAGTTGATTGTGTCACTGGTATGAGTTGTATGTTTGCTTTGTATGGTCTGTGTGGACGAATGGTTGTGGTATGCTAGAGTTGTAGTGGGTGGTATGGTTGGTAGGTATAAGCTGTTCTGGTTGGTAGAACAAGTAAAATGGGTGTTAAGTTATGGGCTGGTCTCAGCTGTATAGTTGCTCGAGTTACGAAGGATATTGTGCTTGGTGTATTGGGAGGTGCAGTTGAATTGAGTTTTTTTTTTGTTATAGGATATGGGGTGTCGAGTGCCATGGTATGATTTGAGTTATGTAATGAATTGTATGCGTGATCAGTATATATTTGACTGGTGTCGACCAGTAGAGCAGAAATAATGATGTTTGGTAGAGTAAAATAGCATCCATGAGTTACATTTGGTGAAACATTGAATGTTAATGTGCCTGCAGTGCTTTGGTGATGATTGGTGAGAGGTCAATGTAAACAAAGATGTCGAATGAAAAAACAAGATGGAATGAAAGAGAGAAACGAAACAACAAAAATGGGAGGACTGGGAGAAAACCTATGTACTGGTATAGAGAAAGAGAGAAGCAAAATTGAGAAAGAGATGAAATTAGAGATAAGAGAGATGAAGATTAAGAGATGGAATGAGAGAATAAATGAGAGAAGCGAAACAAGAAAAATGGTAGGACTCTGAGGAAACATATGGACTGATATAGCGTAAGAGAGGAGCGAAAGTGAGAAAGAGACGGAGTGAAAGAATGAAAGAGAGAAAGCGAGAAAGAGATGTAGAGTGAAAGATAAGATAGAATGAAAGAGATCAACGAAACCACAAAAAATAGGAGAACTCGGAGAAAACGTATGGACTGATATAGAAAAAGAGAGAAGCGAAAGAGAGAATGAGATGGAATGAAAGAATAAATGAGAGAAAGTGAGAAAGAGGAGTAGAGTGAAAGACAAGATGGAATGAAATATAGAAACGAAACAACAAAAAAGGGAGGATTCGGAGAAAAACCTCGGAAAGGAAGAGAGAAACGAAATAGAGAAAGAAAGCAGAGACAAGAGATGGAATGAGAGAATGAAATATAAATGAAAAATGAAAGAGAGAGAGAGAGAGAGAGAGAGAGAGAGAGAGAGAGAGAGAGAGAGAGAGAGAGACAAGAGCTGGAATGAAAGATAAATATATTGAATGAGGAGGCAAGCGAGATAAACGAAAGAGATGGAATAAAAGCGGAATGATAGAAAGAGATGGAATGAGAGAGTGAGAGAGAAAAAGATGGAATGAGAGAGTGAGAGAGAAAAAGATGGAATAATATAATGATATTGAATGAGGGAGACGGAAAGAAGGTGGGAGAAGGAAAGGAAGAAAGAGAAAGAAAGAATGCAAAATAGAAAAAAAAACTGTTAGCACTCGGAGGAAACCGATGGACTGATATAGAGTAAGTGAGAAGCGAAAGAGAGAAAGAGATGGCATGAAAGAATGAAAGAGAAAGTGAGAGATATAGAGTGAATGATAAAATGGAATGAAAGAGAGAAACGAAACAACAAAAATAGGAGGATTCAGAGAAAAACCTCGGAGAGGAAGAGATAAATTAAATAGAGAAAAAGGAGAGACAAGAGACGGAATGAGAGAGATAAGAGAGAAAGAGATGAAATAAGAGAAAGAGATTGAATGCTGGCGGCAATAGAGAGAAACGAAAGAGAGTATCTGGAAATGTAGTTGAGAGAACTTTTTGCTATACTCTTTGTACTATTTAAACACAATATAATATATATATAATGTATTTTAAAATCTAATAAAAATACGGAATTACGACTTGATATACCCTATGCCTATAAAACAAATATGGCTAGCAGAAACATACATTTATACATACTTGAAGAAAATTAGAGGACGTAACTGTCGAGCACTTTCGGGTACGTTCGACAACCCCGAGTCGAAGGCTTCCGAGCACCCCCTTAGTCGAGCCGACGATTGCCGAGCTCGTCCGACACGAGCCGAAGACCACCAGCCGCACAAGCCGCCGTGGCTGCCATTAAAAATACATTGAACCAGACTTTCCTAAATTACACTACATATGTATGCCAATCGTTGCCTGAGCGCGTGCTTGTGTCAGTCGTTGCCTGAGGGACCACGCATGTGTCAATCGCGGAGTGAGGGAGCGTGCTTGCACCAGTCAAGAAGTGTGCGATTATGCGTCATTGACAAGTTGCTGTTTTATGTAAAGCCTATAATCTGCGTGCGTCGTCTTCGCTAAGGAATACGAATTAGCAGGCAGCCAGTGTGGCTGCAGTTTATCGCATGCTCGGTGGGATTTACCGAGCACCTGCGCCGTAGGACGGGGGAACTTCCCCGGCACACGTGGTTCAGTGAGAAATGCAGGACCCAGCTGCGTCTGCCGCGGAAACTGCTTTCCCTTGCCTTCCAGGTCCGACGGCCGCGATAACTCAAGCTCCCCCTTGCCGCAGCAAGAGACCGGCCACGGCCACGCAGATCGACGGAGACCCCCCCCCCCCCCCAACCAGGACATCAATTGACGGACAAGCCAGCGGTCACAGCGCCGCAGGGAACCCCTACAGGGTAAATGGAGTAAAGTGATCCAGAGAAAGAGAGGCGCAGAGGCCATCCTCTGTAATCCACCAGTGCAGTTCTCCTCAGCTCGTAGTACTATCAGAAATAATGTGGATAGGATCAGATGTTGGAAAACAGTTTATGTAAGTACATAGGTGCTTTGTGATGTCTGTAATATTTCTTCTACAGGCTGTTCGCCTTAAAATGAGCACATTTAAAATTCCTGCGTGATATCTAATTGTATGCACGTTGTGTATTATTCCGCCTTATGTAAAATTAACATTGACATGGGCCTCATCACTATTCATGCGTCGGTGAATTTTCAAAAGTTAACATTTTATGAATCTGCCAGTTTTTACGCACTGATCCATTAAAAGAAAAAAAAATACTGCTAATCATCTCCAATGTTTACCTAACACTTTTCATTCGACGTAAATATATGGAACTACTTTCTATCTATCGTTACCACTTTACAGGGTGCACGACACTCAGTGCGCCCGTTAAAATATATGCAGGCAGGGGCAGTGACATTTTTCAAAGGTTGATTTCAAAAGTGCTTACTTTATCGTGAACAACCTTTAACTAGTTTGAATGCAACTAGACTATATTCAAGTTAGATTATTTACTTTATATGAAAGAGCGTGTCTATTTCAAAATAAAACGTAAACAAAATGTTTCTCACTGTTAAGAGTGTTAGAGCCCAAAAACATAATAATTTCATTTTGTACAAAAAATTGTTCAATTTTTACACACTATATAATATGATAACGTTTATCTCAAATAAAAAAAATTACACGCTATATTTTTTGAGTAATTTTATGTTAAATTCAATTTTTTTCTGTTTTATGGAGCTATAATAACCAACACTTAGTTGTACAGATTTAAAAAATTACAAATTAAATTAGTGCCATGGGCTACCGTGAGACTGATATGTCATCACTAACTAACGAGCCATATTTACGAAAAAAATAAATTGTCATATATATATTTTTTTGGCGTTTCTTTGCTTCCACGACGCGCATTATGCCGCATGCCAGCTGTTTCATTTTAGCATCGGACAGGTTGATTTGAGAGGTTCTCGTCAGCGCCTTAGGTCATTCAAGAATAATTATTTTTCTAGATTTTAAATATATTTGATTGCTTCGTAATGTTAATCAACGATGACACAAAAAAAATAGAAACCAAATATTTGGTAAAATTACACATTCAATTTTTTTTAAGGAATTGAGTTTAAACTTAGAAATTTTTACTAATATACGTTTAAATAAATATTTTCACACAAAGTAATATGTTGGCAACTTCTTTGAAATTGTATTCTTGCTTCATTTACGACCATAGTTTAGCTTTTAACTAGTTATACTTTAAATTATATCTTGAACGTCAAAATATAATTACCGGCGAACAACATTGAAAATCACAAGCAAAATATTCTCATGAGATCCGGAAGACATGAACAATTATTTTTAGTTGGAACCTAATATATTAATTTTATTCAATTTCTAAATTTACACGAGAAGTCAAAGATCGTTTTATCAGTTGTATTAAAGTAATTTCCAGCTTTTTCATAGTTATTCAAGACTCTAATTTAATGTCACAAAAACGAAGAAAAAATATAGTAGAAATAAAGAAACTAATTTTTCACCTTCTAACAACCTTGAAAACGAGATATTAAAAGCCTGTGAGTGTAAAATAACGTGAATATGGTGCAGCGGTGGGATTTATTTGGCAAGGGGGGGGGGGGGGAGTTCTCCGAGAAAAATCCGCCGACAAACGACAACGTCCGCCACGTCTCCCATATACGTAAATCCTAACTACGTCGCTGAGAATTGAACTCGCTCGCACACCAACTAAATAACTTCTGGAGCACAAATACTACATGCACTACTGACTTCACATTGGAGTCAACTGATATTCAATTGTGTTATTAATTCTTTGGAAGTTTGTAACTGGAATCTGTGAGTGTTATGTGTATTGCTCAACGGGGTTATTCAAGGTTGTCGCCTACAGCGACATCGAACTGCGTGGCATGTAATTAAGTCCCGACATGTTCGTTTCCATACCGCGTGGTGTCTTTGTTTTTAACGAAAATCTAAAAACCAGGGCACGGAAATTGCTCCGTGTCCCGCTGCGTAGTCAAGCGCGCGTTGGGGAACGGGTCAACGTTTCTCGGGTCTTTAGGTATAGGCTGTTCACGGTAAAATTATAGCCCTGCTTAAGATCTACTTGTACACACGTTGTGTATTCTTCCGTCTAATGTTAAACTAGCATTGCCATGGGTCTCATCACTTTATCTGCGAAACTATAACGAAAGAAAATATTTTACACAATCTGCTCATTTTTACACTTCGATATATATATATATATATATATATATATATATATATATATATATATATATAGCAGCGTAATTATTAAACTAGGTGTAAATATTTCACCGGACTCGAAATTAACATCTAAAAGCCCTTTCACACGATCAAATATTTATTGAGTTTCATTACTTGAATTAAATTTAATTAACTAAAAAATCACTTCATATGTCATTCAAGGAATTGCATTCAATAAGCTTCCAAGTCCCCACAGAAATTTATCACATGCTTTTTAATGTAAATTTTAAGTATCTACGACTCATGCATGACACGAAAATAAATGGTTAAACCTCATACAATTTTCTTAATTTTATCTTACACTTTGTTTTTAAAGAAATACGTGTCCTTACATTTGAAAAATATGAAATGTGAGCACACAACTATATTATTGTGACAATACTTCCATTAATACTGTTGGAAAATCTGGAATAAAGCGATTGTAATTTTGAATTCAAGAAAAATATAGGGCATGTTTTAAACGAAATTGTTGAAGGAAAACGAAACATTCAAGAAATTGAAAGAAGAAATGGCCCGTATTAAGACGTTTTTATGACGTCGTATTACAGCATTAAACACAATTCAAATTGAAGGTAATCTGAAGAAAAATTTGATCGTGTGAAAGGGCCTCAAGGCTACAATAAATTATATTTATTGACTCTCGTTCCAAACGCAAGGGCTTAAAAAAGTGCCTACTTTATTGCGAATAGCCTAAATTGATCTGGTCACTTAATTCATGCGACATCCAAGGGAAACCGTGGAGATGATTTTGAGAATATATGCAATTCGTGAACACTTTTGGAAGCCTCTCATTGTGAATAGTGGTCAATAAATATATTTTGTTGTAGTCTTAGACGTTAACTTCTGAGTGCGGTGGAATTTACACCCTGTGTTTATTAGTTACATGGCAGTATTTATTTAGAAAGGTGGTTAAAGTATAAAATATGACTGAAAGTAAACAGATAACTAGGGCCTCAAAAGTACTCACTTTACCGTCCGTGAACAGCCTTTAGTATAGCATAGGCACAGTTATATCCACACAATCAATCTGTTCTGTAGTAACACGGTGTTTCTTTTAATTAATACAATATTTGTGACTCTGAGCATACGTGGCAGAAGTCTACGATCACGTGATTGTCTTCTGTGTTGTGAAGCAGTGAATGCGGCCTGGTTGTCTGCTACTGCGAATTGTAGGGCGCGCTCAGGATAGCAAAGAACAGAACACACGACACTTAAACAATTTTCGTTCCAGAAACTTCAAAGTTATTCAGTGACGTGTAGCAAACCTGTTTATATACTGTGATAAACGGAGAAATAAAAGGCCCCCTTGTAAAGATCCAGTTAAACATGCTCATCGTGACAACATCGTACAGGCGGAAACTGCAAATTGCCGACATGTCAAGTGCTATGGAAGTATAAATTAGGTCCATATGCGGGCAGCGCTTGCCAGTGACAGCCTTACGTCAAGAATATTACTGAAATAGTGGCGCCATTGCTAAGATTTTGGCACTTTTTAAAAGTCAGTTACCTTGTTCGTCCCAAGTAGTTCTGAGGTTGCTTTTGCGTATTCGTGATTACTGAACGAGCAGAAAATTTGTCATAAAAACTGTGAGTGAGTGAAGAGATTTGGGAGGCTCTGTACAGCGAGGTATTCAGAGCCGATGAGGGTTGAGGGTATTTCAGGTGAGTATGGAGCAGCGTCGGAATGAAAGGGCGGGAGGAAACTGGAGATCCCCGAGAAAACCCGCCGACCAGTGTCGTAGTCCGGCACGATTCCCACATGCAAAATTCCGGGAGTGACCAGGCCGGGGATTGAACCCTGCTCGCCTTGGTGGGGGGGCGAGTAGGCTAACCGCTCACCCACCACGGTCCCGGTTATAAAAATTCGCTCTTTGTTCTCCTGCCAGAGCCCTGCGATTACAAGGTTTGCCTGAAAGGAGGAATTGGAATCGGAATTGGAATTGGAAAGGTTTTATTAACGTCCCCTTGTGTAATGCCTGAAGACCATGTCCATCTGTTCCTCGCGAAAAGATTTACGCGGAGGCTAGACTTCAACATACTATGAGCACACCTGCAGCCTTCTTTTGACTACTGGCCACTTGCCTTTATGTAACATGAGTGAGCCAGTAAGAATGAAGTTTTTCCTATGTTGACCGTCCGTGATTCGCAGGACGAACGGATAAGACGCGTACCAATTCAAACGATCAGTTCACGGAAGTGGTTCTGAACTAAAGTGTTTTGGAACACGACTTGTCCTGAAATCTTTCGCGCAAAAACAGGTGCCTCTCCTGAAGGCTTATCATGGGACGGTACTAAAAATTAACTTATGACCGAACTTAAACTAACAGCCATGCCTTACCTGGGATTCGAATCCAGAACCTGCCTTACGTCAGGTAGGCAGCGCACCAACCGACTGCCCCACAGCAGATCGACTGAAAGTAGGAGGGACTCAATTTGTGTTGACTTTCGATGGCCACTCTGAAACACGTTCTAAAAACGGCGCTACGCTACAGCCCAGTTGTTAAAGATTAAATAACTGTTTTTAAAATATTTGTTGGGGGAGTATTTATTTCATATGAAACTACATTACATTATTCATAATTGATTATTCATTATTCATATTTGTAATACAGAAAAATTAAAATCCCTGCCTTAAAAATGAGACTGGATGCTAATGACATACATGCAGTTTACAGCAGTCGTATATAAGGCTTAGTGGTAATTTCTTGGTCCATGGAGCCGCGGTGGTGAAGTGGTCGGACTACCTGCCTCCCACCGCATGTAGGAAACGTGACAGACGTTGCCGTGGACCGGCATGTTTTCTCGGGGATGTCTCTTCCGTATTCACCTCGCTTCACTTTCATCAGCTCTGAAGACTTCGCTTTTAAGCGTCGAACCGAAATCCTCTCAACTTATTCCTGGGCGAACCAAAACCTCTCGGCTTATTCTTTGACGAACCGAAACCACTCACTCACTTCATTCATTGAAGAACCAAAGCATTCAACTAATTGTTGGATGAGCCAAAACATCCCATGTCATTCTTGGATCCACTTTATCGGGCGGAATCGCGCAGAGAGCAGAGAAAATAATTCCCACGTGGAGTTACGGTTCCCTATATTGTCTGGCAATCGTGAGCTGGTACCCAGTCTGGTGGAGGGGCATCTTGCTGTGTAAAACGTTTCAGGGGAATCTGCCCCCACGATAGTATATTTTTGGTTTTTATAGCTTGTTCATATTTTAAAAAATGAATTTACGAAAATGACCTTACACCCAACTACTGTTCACTTTACTGTTCACAGTAAAGTGAGCACTTTAGAAATGAACCTTAGAAAAAAGTCAATGCCCATGCATGCATGTATTTTAATGGGCGCGCTGTAACATTCGCCCATTAAAGTTGTTAACAATAAATGGAAAGTAGTTCCATATCTTAACGTAGAATAGAATGAATTAGGTAACCATTTGTGATAACCTAAAATAAATTCTTTCGCTTTCTCTTTTTTTTTTTTATGTACCGTAGTGTAAAAATGAGCAGAGTTGTAAAGTATGTACTTTCTTGATAATTTCACAGTGTCATTTGACCGACGCATGAATAAAGTGATGAGTCCCATAGCAATGTTAATTTTACATATGGCGGAGGAATACACAACGCGTATACAAGTAGATCTTAAGCAGGGCTTTCTAAATGCTCATTTAGCCGTGAACAGCCTATACTAACCTTACTTAGCAGTACAGACAAGATGACTGAACTACGAACTCGCATTTATGTCACAATATTGATTTCGCCAGATGTTGGTAGAAGTAATAGGCCTATTATCATGTAATTATGAATTCTTACGTATCTTGTCTTTGTCAGCACTATAGTGTAAGGTGAATAGCTAGTTGGGTATACGGGCACTCTCAGAATATTATTTTACTAAATACAAACAGGCTATTCCTAAATCTGAATCGGCGAGTATTTCACGGTTTAAATCGATTAACAGCACCGGAATTATTCAGCAATCACTTCAGTCAATTTAACCGATGAATTAGTAAAAAAACACCAGTTTACGTACTTCACTTATTGATTAAGTGACATTTTTCACTGATCAATCAACCATTTCATTCGCTGGTTTTTCATTGATTTGTTTTTTACTGACGGATCAGATAAACAAGGAGTATCAAATGAAATAACATATAAACTTATATATGTATATTTATATGCGTTCAGTCTATTAAAATACCATTTTACGAGACAAAATAACATTCAATTTTTCATTTAGTTTCTACGTCTTTCATTTCGTTTGCATATTATCACCATAGCGCTCGGTTTAAAGGTTTCATCTGCAGCAAATGCGGTGAAGTATGTGTGTATTCAAACGTACTATTTGTTTTAACAATCTTTATGTTTCTAAATGAACACAAAACAAAAAGAAAGGTCATAAAATTTTATAGACAAATATTTTTCTAAAGACATATAATATTTTTACCAATCCAAGTCAATGTTTGCGCTCTGTAGCTTGGTAGGTAAATTAACAGTCTGGAAGCGCGAAAATGTGGAGTCGAGTACTAGACAGCGTGATATTTTTTTTAATCATTTTAAATTACGTCAAATTGCACAATATAAGAATTGTTTACCGTAAATATCTTTATTTCTCGCAGTGATATGACAAAATTGAATAAAACCTTTTTTTTTTAATTCGGTATATGAAGTTTGCTGTTACTTATTCTATCAGTGAAATTCTTTCACTGATAAAAGCAGTGGTTTTCCACCGATTATAAGTGGGGCCATTTTCACTGGTTCGAGTAGTTCAACGAAACAGTGGTTTCCTGCTGATTCGAATTGACGGTGTATAAAAGTCAAGAATCGTATATAGCGGTGTAAATTTTCCGTAAAGGGTCCCACACACGTTCCGGAAATCCTATATGCGAAAACGGCGCAGTTCATGTTCAGAGTTGACAATGGCATCATCAGGCAATGTGTTGGGTGTTATAGGGTGTTTACTTTTGTGACAAAGACATTGAAAAAAAAAACATGAAAAAAGGATGTGAACAGACGCGTATGGTGTAAAGAGTGGTTACAAAAACGAGAGGAGTTTTCCCATATAAACCTGCTGTCAGAACTGAAGGTAGCCCCCCAAGGATTGGCACAGCTATTTTAGGATAGACGAAGAAACATATTTAAATCTGTTAGCGTTGATTACACCAGTTATTAACAAAAGCGATACTGCCATGAGAGTAGCAATTTCGCCGCACGAGCGATTGACTGCGAAGCTGAGGTATCTGGCAACAGGGAGCAGCTACGAAGATCTGAAGTATTCGGCTGTAATATCGCCACAGGCCCTGGGATACATCATCCCGGAAACGTGTGAGGCAATTTACGAAGTTCTACACAAGGATTATTTGAAGGTAAGACAATATATTTAACGCACATCATTATATTACAAGTGCTACAGTATTGCATATTACTACAATATTTACGCCACTAAATACCAACTGTTAAATCACGTGGGCCCTGGAAAAGTTGAGAACAATGAATCAGCTGTATCTTCACGTTGCGATGAATCATAGTTGGGTGCTTCTTGATAATAATCTTGCTTGTATTGTTGTCGGTGTTTGTACCTATGGTCTCGTAATGGTGCAGATGGACCTGCAGAATTCGCACATGGGTTGGGACTACCTGGATGGGGAGATGTTGGACTTGCAGGTGATGCACGGTGTTGGTCGAATTGTTGTTAATAGTGATCAGGTATAGCTTCACCAATCAGACTGCGCGTGGTAAAAGTAAGGTGCCCATTTCAGCTTGAAACAGAGTGTCTTTTATTATTTTCCCAGCGCCCAGCTTTTTGGTGGTTTTTGGAGACTGTGTAATTTTATAGCTACAGATTTTCCAAACACATCGAAACGATCATCTGGAACAGAGGGCCTTTTGAAATGTTCCGTGGCCGTTAAAAGACCCTCATCGGTCAGAGAGTCTTGTTATGCTGCCTGTGTATTACATTTGTTGGGTCGACGATTACGTTTACTCATACCTGCCGGTTGCTCTGAAACAGGACTGGCTTAGTACTGACGGTACCGATGAAACAATATCTTCATTGTTGGCAATATCGTGTGCAGCTCCATCGTGTACAGAATATTCCCGAAATAATGTCCCCAATAAATTAGTGTATACTGTAACTACTTCTAATCTCGAACTTTAATTCATTACTAACCCGTCTGTTTAAACTATTAACTCGTGAACTATTTGTGGCTTAATGCCGCTTGTCTACATATTGTATGTTCATTGATTTTGACTGACTTACTGTACTTTAATTTATCATATATATACTTTACATCATACTTAAGGCTGGACACTCTAAGAAATTATTTGTAAATTAACCATATGAGTGTATACGTAGAGTGATAAATCATGAAGGGTTAATTATTTCCCATACTTGCAGGGTAACGTTCCTACATTTACTCAGGAAAGAGTCAAATGCGTAAGGAAGTTCCCAATTTTGTAAAGCAGCAATGCTAAATATCCCCATTTTTTCAGCCTGACATGTAGTATTATTTCCATACACTCTATAGGCTAAAAACTTTCATTACAATTTCGGAAGTTTGCCAGAAATTGTTTTGCAGTATACACATTCTACTTTTTCTTGTGCCAGAAAACTAGTGTAGGTAAACCTCCGTAATTTTTTCTCAAGATTTCTTCGTATAATTGAACGTGATTGTGTATATTCTTTGGTGAAGAGCGGTAGCTTAATGGGGACATATTAAGCTTTCACTCAGGTGATCCAAGGTTCGTTTCTTTGTCTGGCTTAGTTTCGTTTTCTCGTGGATTTCTGAAATCGCACCAGACAAATGCTGGGATTATCGTTTTCTACGGCACACGATGGCTTCCTTCCTTGGACATGTACGTCAGAAAAGCCACGCTCTCTGATGGTGTTGCTGTAGACGAGAAGTTCAGCATTAACAATTTAATTAAGTTGTAATAAGACAGTGCAGCACTGCCGTGTTGCATACACGCCAGGCGCTGAACAAATGCAGCTGAAACGCACAATTAAATTTACAACAAACAGGTGCACCGTCTGTTAGTCATCCCTGAGTCAATCCTTCCGTCAAAATGTTCGCAAGCTTTAACTTGTAATGTGTTTAATTTACATTTTTTTGCAAATTAGAAAGCGGTGAGGGTAGTTTACATTCTTCGATTTATCTTCTTCACTGAGTGTCATCAGATGGCACTTAATTTTTGAAGATATTTGACACTTTGTTATTCCGTAGATAAACACAAATTACTGAACCAAATCGTAACTCGCAAAATTAATTTTTATGGGTGAATAATTTGGTTCGAAATCTCCCCCAAGTTCGCTAAATGCGAAAGGACGTGCATTTTATTCATAACTCTTTTAACGTTTACAATGTACGCTAATTAAAAATGGAAAGGAATATAATCCACCTTTGTGATGGATCATATATTGATGAACGTTAGAGGTTTTGCTGCAAAGCGCTTTGTCAATTGATGGATGGACGGGAGATTGACGGGCGCTATTGGCTTTTATTCCTACCTTAAAAATAGTCTTTCGGAACACAGAAGTTTGTAACATTGCGAATTTTTTTCCAAATTCAGGCTTAATTCGCTATTCAATTACTGTTTCGCGATAAGTTATAATTGGGTAATGAAAATGCTAGCGTTATTAAAAAAGACGATAGATAACATTAACATCGAGTGCGTTTGCACTTATAACTGTACCAAAAAATATTAATTTATAAGAATATTTGTTTGTTTAAGTAAACCTTTTTAATATTCGTTTCCAGCGACAACCTTGACTCATGAAACTTTTGTACAGAACGACCGGCAGAAATCTCGATATACACACCGTATGTGTCAATTACTCCTTGCATCAACACTTTTTATTGCATTGTCTTAGCCAACATCATTACAGGAAATATGACTTTAATCAGTTTTCACCAGAAGGTGCCATAGAGTTAATAACTACAGGTTTTAGACCCTCAAATCTAGAAAATGTTAGTTCAGCCCTTTGTGCACCTAATTAATGGAATTAACTGTAGTTCAACGACAAAGCACTTGGTAACCAATTTCGACCACAATTCAAATCCATATGAAATAATACGTTCTGTTAGATATTAAGTCTTCAGATGTTACAGTTAAACCAAATTACAAAAAAGCATTAATGATATTAAATTTATTACTAGATACTAAATTTAATCAAAGCGAGACAACTAACTGTACATAGTGAAAAAATTGTTCTTGAAGCAATTACTTAAGAATATTCAGAGTTCTTAATCACAGGCATCAATCAGGAAAAATCGAAACCAGTAAGAATTCCATAAAATATGTTATTAAATCTTAAATGTTACATTCCGTTAAAAATAATATATTAACAGCTACGTTGTTAGTCACAAATGTACGCTTTCACTGCCACAAAAACTTTTGTTTCGTTGATAATTTTGGCGGAAGCAGTAGTATATAGTTCCTACGCGTACATCAGGCTGCAGTGTGAGGTGCGTGGTGCCAAGGTCACGCGGCCACCATGATGGAATTTACCTTTCTTTTTTCCAAAAATCGCTCGTTTTCGCACAAAATCATATGTTTTAACTCATAAATGTCTTTAAATTCTCCTTTTTTCCCTTCAAATTTCCCGTTTTTCCCTAAAGTTTCCTATTTTCGCCTTAAAATGATAGGCTCCTTACCGAAACCGCAAAAAGGCAAAAACGAGCTTTCTTTTTAAGATTTTGTGTGACTTCCTTCATGCCTCTACCCTACATCGATAAAATTAAATTGTTTTAATAAATAATTTTTATCAAAATTTAAACATATTTTTATAATTAAAAAACTTAAAGGCGTAAGCAATAAGTGTTGTATATCACCGGACTCGTCTTTTGAAGGCGCATACGATCGTGATGTCATACCACCATAATGCCTTGTTTTATCATTCTCTATCATTCCATGCTGTCTCTATCTCTTTCATTTCTCTTTCATTCTCTCATTCTATCCCCTTCTCCCTTGCCACCCTCATTAAATATTTTACTCCCTCTCTTTCTCTCTCACTCTCTCATTCCATCTCATTCTCTCCTTTATATTTCATTCCATCTCTTTCGTTTCTCTCTCTTTCTCTTATTCCGTCCCTTTCTCCCTCTTTTTGGTTTCTCTCTCACTTTATCATTTCATTGTAAGATATGACTATCGTCACCAGAAGTGTTTAGGTTTTGGTTACCGTTGGTAACTCTTGGTAACCATAATGGTCAGACTCTTAGTAAACAGCTTTAGTCTGTATGGTATTTCGTTGCCGTTTGTAGCTTTGGTAACCAGAGTTGTTGATATTTTGGTAACTAAATTTTAGTATGTATTTTTTAGAAGAAAGACTGGCCTTACTCCTATATTATCAGTGTTTATGATTGCATATTTGTTTATCACGTATATATTTTCGTATGAAAGTAAAATATAATAATTATGGTTATGTAAATTGTTTTGAGACGCCCTCAGCCCCTCGGGGGCATCAAGATTTTCAGCCATGCCTCATTCACATCATTAATTACGAAACACCTGTATACCCTATGGGGCAGAAAGCAATCTCGTCTCAAAATTTCCCATATACCGCGGCCCATGCATATGTAATATTACTACAGCCCATTCAGTACATTTGCGCAGTTACGATCCCACAACATTCAGTAAACAGTTCTTTAAGGTGACTTTGGAAGAATGTTCTCATAGGCCAATTTTCTGTGACGTTCGTACATTTAATGATAAGTTAGCAAATACACTGTATTCATAAGCATTACATTACCTTTCGCAGTTATTATAACAAAAGTATCAAAATTCTGGGCCCATAACCCAGAGGGCAGTGGATCGAAACCACGCTTTGCTACCATGGTTATTTTACAAGATTTGGGACAGGGTTTGCAACCCATTGCCTATTTCAGTAGGACGTTTAACGCTTCCGCACAACATTTAAGTGCATATGAAAAAGATTTTTAAGAAGATGTGCACGGGGCTTTGCTAAGCAAAAAAAAAAAAAAATTAGTTACTAATACGTATTTATTCACGTGTGTGTAATCGACCATCAGTGTGGAAAATCACTCGCCGGGCAAGGCGATTACGCACTTTGATATGTCGTCACGAAGCAGTGTTCCTGGCGAACTGCTGGCTGCATTCGAAGGCGACTCAAACCCCCCGAGGCTGTTCCCGAGTCGTCGCATCTGATTTTCTGTACGTAAGGCCACAGCTGGTTTATCCGCTGCCTTGTTCCTACGTGCACGTAATATAGTAATAGGGCCGGCCTTTCATATAAAAAATACATACTAAAATATGGTTACCAAAATATCAGCAACTCTGGTTACCACAGCTACGAACGGTAACCAAATACCATACAGACTAAAACTGGTTACTAAACGTTTGACCATTATGGTTACCAAGAGTTGCCAGTGGTTACCAAAACCTAAATACTTCTGATGATGATAATCTGATAGTCACATTACCCCCCTTTAATTTAAAGAGGTGGGGCATGCTTCACAGTCTATCACCAACAAAAAATTTACTCACTCCCACCTGACTCATAATACCAGTGCATCACCATAACTTCAACACCAATTTTTTTGGAATTTCAACACATAGTACAACATCTAAGAGCACAATAAACAAAATTCCCTCCCCCCCCCCCTTTTACAGAAACAATTAAAAGATCATCAAGTTGTAGTAAGAAAAACACAAGATCAGAAGGCAAGAATCGCAAATCACATTGAAATGAAGCACATCCGACAAATTCCAAGCAACTAGGCGTTAACACAATTCAAATCTCTTAACCATGACTTATTTTTGAGTCAGTATTCCGTACCCCAGTTTCACAATCTCTGGCTAGATGCCCAGGAAAATTAAATTTAAAACATTTCCGATTTACATCACCTTTCTTACATTACTCTGCAAAAAGACCTGGTTGGTTACATTTATAAGATTTACGTTTTTCTGCCCTGTCTCTGTCCATCCCATTTCCTGTCTTCAATAGGGGCACAGCTCTCCTTTTCACACAATTGCGAAACGTATGCCGTATTCTCAACTTGAATGGCCCAAGTGCGAATCTGCTCTAAATTAACATAGAAAGGTTGGCCAATACTATGTGCTCTAACTGCAGTTAATAGATTTTCAATGAAAAGAGAAAATCATTTCTCATCATCTAATGAAATGTTCAGAGCCCAGGCGTGCTCACTAACAGATTGTTGAAAGTGCAAAATACTCTCGCCAGGTTTTTGAAATCGAAATGCAAACTGCTTGCCCATATCCTCCCTAACCCTTCGAGGACAAACACATTCTCATAAATTTTCTTTTACTTTACTCCATTCTTCCCTACGGTCAATACCCTGTGTAATAATTTCCATGACAACTCTTGTATTTTTATTCACAATTGCTTCCAATAAACAAACATCTTTGGGAAAACTTTTAATTTTTTTGTAATCGATCAATTTGCAAACAGAACTGCAAAAGATTTATAGGATTACAGTCCTGCAGTTCCTTCACCGCACTAAGGGAAGCTATGATCTTACGTCATTTTTGGAAAGAATTTAATTTTGACTTTGGTGACTAGTGGTCAGCATACTGCTTTTATCACT
This sequence comes from Dryococelus australis, assembly GCA_029891345.1. NCBI lineage: Eukaryota > Metazoa > Arthropoda > Insecta > Phasmatodea > Phasmatidae > Dryococelus > Dryococelus australis. The sequence goes on along the minus strand of CM056998.1, from coordinate 33,749,947 downwards.
TCCCCGCATTAAGTTTGCCATTTTTTTCCCGCAACTCATCAATACGCTCACTTTCTTCGGCTGCAATATTCGTGGCATTGAGGTTAAATAGCAAAGCAGCCTTGTCTACCTTGTATATCCAGGATGTCATACTTATCAGGTAAATTACAAGCAACAAGAATCTCGTTGAACGGCGGTAAAATGGGGAAAGCAGAGTGGCACAGTTTCGAGAGTTCCTCAGGCCCCTCGCAAGCATCAGGAGTTTAGACCATGCCTCACTCGCACCATTAATTACGAAACACCTGTATACCCTATGGGGAAGAAAGCAATCTCGTCTCAAAATTTCCCATATACCGCTGCCCATACATATGTAATATAACTACAGCCCATTTAGTACATTTGTGCAGTTACGATCCCACAACATTCAGTAAACAGTTCTTTAAGGTGACTTTAAAAGAATGTTCTCATAGGACAATTTTCTGTGACGTTCGTACATTTAATGATAAGTTAGTAAATATGCTGTATTCATAAACATTACCTTATTATAAAAAGAATTTAAAATTCTGGGCCCTTTTAAAATATACAGATAATTAAATTCATGAAAACACAGGCTATTAAAATTGTGCTCAATTTGCTCGCATATATTTCACCATCATAATCACTAAGCATGAGTTTACTTGAATAAAATACATAATAAAAAAAATACATAATAAAATCTAGTTACCAAAATATCGACAACTCTGGTTACCAAAGCTACAAACGGTAACCAAATACCATACAGATTAAAACTGGTTACTAAAAGTTTGACCATTATGGTTACCAAGAGTTAACAACGGTAACCAAAACCTAAACACTTCTGGTGACGATTATCAGATCGTGACACCATCACTTGTCTCTCTGTCTTTCTCTCTTGCCTTTCTCTCTCTTTATCTTATTCCATTTCTTTCTGTCATTCTATCTCCTTCTCTCTTGCCTCCTTCGTTCAATATCTTTCTCTCTCATTCTCTCATTCCATCTCCTGTCTCTATTTCTTTCTATCTTTAGTTTCTCTCTCTTTTTCTCCTATTCCATCTCTAGCTCTCATTGTGTTTCTTTCTTTTAATTCGTCCCTTTCTCACTCTCTTTAGTTTCTCTCTCATTCTCTGATTCCATCTCCTGTCTCTCTTTCTTTCTCTATTTCTTTCTCTCTTTCTCTATTCCAACTCTTCCTCATTCTATCGCCTCTCTTGCCTCACTCATTCAATATCGTCCTCACTTTCTCTCTTTCGTTTCTCTTTCGTTCTCTCATTTTATCTTCTTCTCTCTTGCCTTTCACATTCAATATCTTTCTCTCTCTTTCTCTCTTTCGTTTCTCTATCATTCCCTCATTTTATCTCCTTCTCTCTTACCTCCCTCATTCAATATCTTCCTCTCTCTTTCTCTTATTCCATCCCTTTCTCCCTCTCATTCGATTCCCTCTCATTCTCTCATTTCATCTGTGGTCTCTCTTTCTTTCTCTATATCATTTCTCTCTTCCTCTCCGAAGGTTTTCTCCGAGTGCTCCCATTTTTGTTGTTTCATTCTCTTTACTTTCTCTTATGTCTCTCTCATTTGTCCTACCCAATTACTCACACTTGTTCAATTAGTAGCAGTTGCTCCATTCCACCATCTACATAGCTCATTCATCTCCTGCTAGAGTGCACAAATCGTCAGTGTGTTTATTTTTATATGAATTAAAATATGTAATTTTCCATACACGAGAAGGCATATAAAAATTATTCTAAAATACATTCCAATACTTTATATTTTGAAAAATAATATTTTGTCTTAATATTTTACTTTATTCAATTCGTTTCTACATATGTCGCCTAGCCTTATAACCACATAATGCATCACCACACCAACAGGCCCACGAGGCAGACATGCCTGCAGCGACCTTCCATAGTGACCTAATAGGGCATGCACAAGCAGTGACGTCAGTAACAGACGTGGCGCAGGAAAGAGACAATTGCTTGCGAATGCGAGACACTGGGATATCAGCCCCGGCAATCCAACATACAGGAATCGATGCATTAGTAAATACGTAGAATTATTTAAATTTATTTCATTTATCATTTCAGGAAAAAAATGCCGAGATCTTTTAAAAACGTAGTAAAAATGAATTTTGTAATGTAAAATTCAGTTAAAAAAGCTTAAATTTGGTCAAATTCAAACCTTCCCAATAGAGCTAGTAACATTTATAAAAATAAAAAACTCATGCCAGGGCAGGATTCTCTTTCGTATTCTTCAGAATAGAAGTTCCCGGCACACTAACCACTAGATAAGCGATCTCATAATAAGGCGATTGCATAAAACTTCTATATACGTTTCAAATGCCGAAACTTAGGTTCTTCGTACAGTTACAGAAATATTGTTAATGAGTTTTATTTATTTTTTCAACTAGTTTATCTTTGGCTTATGAATAATACATTTTAGAGCAATTTTAGTTTATGTAAAGCCATGCGATGTGCTGTATTTTAATATCTCGTATCTTTCAGTTGGAGTCTGAATTCTTAAGCTCAGATTTAATAATTTGTTATATGTAGTTTTTTAAATAACTAAGTCTTAAGTCGGACGGCTATAAGCAAGTGAATATGTAGAGACATTTAGCTAGAAAAACATAATTTGCGAACTCTTAGGAGGCTGGCAGTCTCGCGAAATTCAATCTTGGAACCACCATTTCTAACCCGGGGAATTTACTTGTTAACGTCATTCATACAACCGTAATAGCAATAATCTTAAAATAATATTTTGCTCTTCTTAACGAGGTCTAACAGACTGGTTACGATACAGGATTGAAATAGGAAATTCAATATTCAGGTATTTTCGTCTTTTTTTTTTTTTTTTTAATTTATTTAAATTTGTTACTACAAAAACAACTAGCAAAATATTCGTGTTCGTCTACGTACTTACACAAATCTCAGTCCTTCGCTAAACATGAAACCTACTATTCTGGCACTTATAAAACTTCGTGTCGTCGTGCAGTAAGCTTGACGGCAAAGTCCTTGCGGCTAAAGCGACACCAAGTAGCCACTGAAAGTTCTGTAGATGATACACTATCGGGTCCAGATGATTCGGCTGTCGGCATGTCGGAAGGAGCAGGAACCACGAACTAAGTTGTCGATCACGCTGATGATGAAACTGCAAGCAAGCTCACTCTTCACGTAGGGAACATAACCTCCTTATACGCAGCTCAAGACAGTCTACGCTAGCCAGTGTCCTACCAGAACCCTTCACGACAAAGTTGTTCTTTCAAGATCTCTACATCTCCTGGGATACTATCAACATTTTACAGTGCTTGATTCGCAGTCATGAATGCTCGGCGACTGATGACTTCATCCAAAGGCTGAGGCTTTTCATAGGTACACTCCAGTCAATCATTGTATTTTAACGGGACCTTCTTCAACTTCTTCCGTTAATTGATTGATTATCCTTTGCTTAATATGTCCCAGGTACGTGCATATGTATTTCGTACCTGCAAAGTTATTTCCAATCACATAATCCTTTAAAGTGCCCTTGAATGCTGATTGTTTCAGGTAGAATCCATTCGATGTGGTTTCGCCAACAGCTAGTACAGTAAATTCTATTTTAAACTGATTTGCTATCATGGTTATATAAAGAGCTTTAACAAATAAATTCCCTGGGTTAGAAATGGTGGTTTCAAGATTGAATTCCGCGAGACTGCCAGCCTCCTAAGAGTTCGCAAATTATATTTGTCTACCTAAATGCCTGTACATATTCACTTGCTTATAGCCATCCGACTTGATACATAATTATTTTAAATAGTATATATAAAAAAATAATTACATACGAGCTTAAGAATTCAGACTCAAACTGATAGATATGAGATGTTAAAACACACTACATAGCATAGCTTTACATAAACTAAAACTGCTCTAAAATATATTATTCATAAGTCATATATAAACTGGTTGAAAGAAATATAAAATACGTAAACAATATTTCTGTAATTGTACGAGGGAATATAGCTTCTATATTTGAATCTAATATGCAAGTTTTAAGTCATAAACTTGGCATGAGATCGCTTGTCTAGTTGTTAGTGTGCCGGCCTTATAATGCAAAGGTTCCGATTTAGAGTCCTGTCTTGGCATGAGGATTTTTTTAAATGTTACCAGCTCTCTTGGGAAAGTGAGAAATTTACAAAATTTAAACATTTTGAACTCAATTTTACATTAATAAATTAATTTTTACGACATTTTTAAAAGATTTCGGCATTTTGTCTCAAATGATAAATGAAATAAATTTAGACAATTCTACGTATTTATTAATGCATCGATTCCTGGATGTCTGATTCGCAGGGCTGATAGCCCAATGCCTCACATTCGCAAGCAGTTGTTTCTTTCCCGCGCGACGTCTGTTGCTGACGTCACTGCTTGTGCATATCGATGAGGTCACTATGGAAGGTCGCTACAGGCGTGTCGGCCCCGCGGGCCTGTTGGCATAGTGATGCATATGTGGTTACAAGGCCGTTCAACAAAATGCAGAAACGAATTGAATAAAGTCAAATATTAAGACAAAATATTGTCTTTCAAAATATAAAGTATTGAAAATCGAATATGTTTTACAAAGTCCTGCCTAGAACGTACTTCACAATAATTTTTATATGCCTTCTTGTGTATGGAAAATTACATATTTAAATTCATACATAAATATACACGCTGACGATTTGTGCACTCTAGCAGGCGATGAATGAACTATGTAGATGGTGGAATGGAGCAACTGCTACTAATGGAACAAGTGTGAGTAATTGGGTCGGACAAATGAGAGAGACATAAAAGAAAGGAAAGAGAATTAAACAACAAAATGGGAGCACTCGGATAAAACCCTCGGAGAGGAAGAGAGAAAGGATATAGAGAAAGAAAGAGAGACCAGAAATGAAATAAGAGAATGAGAGAGAATCGAAATAGAGGGAGAAAGGGACAGAATAAAGGAAAGAGAGAGAAACGAAAGAGATGGAATGGAAGAGAAAGGAGAGAAAGAGATGGAATGAGAGAGTGAGAGAGAGAAGAGAAAGACATTGAATGAGGGAGGTAAGAAAGAAGGAGCTAAATGAGAAAATTAAAGAGAAATGAAAGAGAGAAAGAGAGAGGCCGCATGGAATGATAGAACATATAAAAGCACGGCAGTATAGTGGTATGACATCACGATCGTATGCGTCTTGAAAAGACGAGTCCGGTGATATATAGCACTTAATACTTATGTCTTTAAATTCTTTAAAAAAACAAATTTAAATTTAAAATACAATTTATTTAAATAATTTTATTATGATATCGCGATTGTATGCGCTTTCAAAATACGAGTCCGGTGATATATACTACTTATTACTTTCGCCTTTAAGTTTTCCAATTATAAAAATATATTTACATTTTTATAAAATTATTTATTAAAATAATTAAATTTGTTCGATGTAGGCTAGCAGCATGAAGGAAGCCACCTAAAATATAAAAAAAAAAGCTCTTTTTTGCCTTTTTGTGGTTTCGGTAAGGAGCCTATAATTTTGAGGGAAAAACGGGGAATTTTTAGGAAAAACGGGAAATTAGTAGGGAAAAAAGGGAAATTTTGAAAGCATAGTTGGGTTAAAACATATGATTTTGTGCGAAAATGTGCGATTTTTGGAGGAAAAAAACGGTAATTCCAACATGGCGGCCGCATAACCTTGGCACCTCGCACCTCACACTGCACCCTGATGTACCCGGAGGAACTACATACTAATACTGGCGGAATATAATTCCACTAAATCATCTTTATAGGTGTATGTACAGAATCAATAATGGTGGCAACAAATAAAATATGGTAACTTGTCACTTTCAATATTTCAGACATCATTCTTCTGAAACAATAGATTTTAATGCCATCTGAATGAATTCCTTAATTTATATAATGTATAAGAGTGTTACCTATACAATTTATCAAACACTACTGAAACAAAATGAATGTGATGTAAACAGTAGTTTCCAAGCTGTACTCTAAATTATAATAAAAATGGGTTAAAAAAAACTTATCTTCCCATGCTCCACGTGTGGTTTGCTGATTTTCCTTTGTAGCAAGAAGAAATGAATGAAGATATTTGGACGGCTCTTAACATCGAGGCCTTGAGAGCCGATGAGGGTGATTGAGGTGAGTATGGAGCAGCTCCGGAATGACGGAATAAAAGGGCGAGGTAAACGGGAGATCCCGAGAAGATCCGCTGACCAATGGCATCGTCCGGCACGATTCCCACATGCGAGAACCCGGAGTGACCCGGCCGGGGATTGAACCCGGATCGCCTTGGTGGGAGGCGAGCAGGCTAACCGCTAAACCACCGTGGCCCCAGCGAGAAGAATTACGTTATTTGGTCCACCCGACCTTCATATTACCTAAACGTTCTGTGACATCTTTGTGCTTGAGTGAGCATTTCTGGTGAGTCCTGCTCAATTTATTTTGTCTGTTTACGCCGTATATTACATCCACGTGTTATCAGTGACATTGTCACCGACATAAGCAGTACTATGGATACATTCATAAAACAAGACAATATTTGTGTTTGAAACATAATTATGTTTCTGTAAAGCTACTTTGTACTCTTAATACGAATAAATAAAAATAAAACAAATTAGATGACCCTTTCTTTAAAATCACACCTCTTTTAGGGCACAAATACCTAGAAGTACTTTTCGCAAATAGATGATTTTAATAACTTCCAGTATTCCTGCTGGTGTTTAAATTTAAAATTTTTGCATTTATCGGAAGTTACATTTTCATGGGCTCGTTTTGAAATTGTAGGTTGACCGTAAATCAACTAAACACAAGAATTAAACACGTCAGGATAGACGTGGTAGATAAATAAAATCAAATACGGTATTTAGTCAGTCAAAGGCCTCCACTGGCTATACTTATTGGTCACACTAACTGAGACGCCTCCAGTGAAGTTGGCAGGAATGCAGGCATTGTTATTCACTATCATAGTTTCGTACCAATCGCGAAAAGTTAAAATTTGTACTATATATATATTATATATATATATATATATATATATATATATATTACACGTATGTATGAGAGCAAAAATAGAAACTTTAGCAACATTTTCATTCTTAACTATTTATCATATACGCGTTATTGACTGAAGCATTAATAACCATATCCTAGTGTTAAATTGAGTATGGTGGAAGTATGAAACATGAGAAGCTAAGTAGATCCTTAGACAGGGCATGCTTTTTGGGCTTGCAAAGAGTTGAATTAACATGGACCGTATGTGGAGCAGGTAGAGGGAGTGAGAGATTTTTGGGCTTGCAAAGAGTTGAATTAACATGGACCGTATGTGGAGCAGGTAGAGGGAGTGAGAGATTTTTGGGAGCTCTAAACTTTAATGCCAATGATGGGGTGGAGATGAAACAGTTACGAAATGATATCAGGAGGGTCGGATGTTTTTCGCGAAAATATTGCAAGACCAGTTGTGCAACACTTTTTTTCATATGCACTTTCGTGATTGGATGATTTTAAATGTCACGTGCCTCAAGTGCCGGTCCGCGAATCATGGACGTTCGGTATCGGAGTACATTATTACGATTGGCCCAGTCAAATAGGAACATGTCTTCTCACATAGACACTCGGCTAGTAACCAAAGGAATTTGTGGTTGTGGACGTAGGATGTTGAAGTCTAGCATGGCCATAAATATTTTCGCGAAATACACCAGTCCCTAGCTATGAGGAGAGGGGATACGAGCCTATCTCAAATGAAACCGACTGGCTAACGACAGCGTCCGCCACGTTTACTCACCACACGAGAATATCCGGTTGCGACCTCGCCGGGAGCTGAACACCCTGTTGGCAGTGGTGGGACGTGAGTAGTCTGACCACTAAACAACCCTTTATTGCGTTCTTTCCACACCAAATTGCTTGCATCGAGGCAGGGCGCACTCGACGTGAGTGGATGAAATCTCCCCCCCCCCCCCCTTCTCCGTCCAAGCCTCGACTAGGGCGGTGCGATATCCACTTGTCTGTATCGTTTCAAAGCATGGTGACCTTTATCGTTATCGGCGCGAGATGTAGCTTCTAAAAAAAAAAAAAAGGACAAATAGATTTTCGTTCACGCAAATATCGCTATATTTATCTTTACAATGTGGGCGTCGCAAAGATTTCTCAGACAGGTATCGCAAAAATTGGACATATAGATATTGTAAACGCTGGCTTTGCGCGTATTGATGATATTGACAATCCAGATACCATGGGCGTATAAAGCATATTTGTTGAGTGGGAGCCCATCGTTTTATTACAGTACCTGCTCGGCTCCTACCTCCATGTCCATTAGACAATGAAGGAAACCTTTGATGGCCAAGCTTTCATTTCGGACTTCCCAAAGAATATTACACTGCACGTACATTTGCTACACCTACAGACAGCCTTTGGATGTAATTAATATCTTATTTTTTCCATTTTTTTTTTAAACATTGTCTTTAAAATAAAAAAAGGACAATAGCAATTTGGGCTAGTTATTAATTTAAATCGAAAATGCTCTTTAATTCACCCTAGAACTTTAATCGAGAAGTAGTACGCCTATTTTCCGAAATCAGTTATAAGAGAAATTGATGTCAATTAAAAAAAATAATACTACACGCGTCGTGCGTGCGGCTTCGTCAACGTTTGTTATGGCGTTGACAGGCGGGGAATTAATTTTAGCTTCCCATGACCTTCACTGCCTTTTGATGCTCGTCTCATACCGAAATCCTACGTTAAAGAATTTTGATATTGAAGTAAAAGTAAAAAAAATAAAATAAAAATAGTTACTTATTCAACTGCTATTCCAAAAGATCAAACGAAAGTTATAGTAAATAAATTCCAGTAAATGTATAATTTGGGGTGTCCGTGGAGTCATCATGATTCTAATGGGAGTCTCCATTACTCCAATAGGGGTCAGGATCCCCAATTCTTATATGCTTACGGCAAATACAGTTCGCATAGAGAGTTCAAAGATAGAAATCTCGAATAAGAGTATTGGTTTTCAACTATATTAACATTACTTGTTATGTTTAATGTACCACAATGATATTAGTATAATATTTATTTGCAATGCTTTTTTTTTTTCTAATTTCACTGGGGAAAAATATATATATCTCGATACAGGAACATCCACCACTAATATCATAAACTCTCCAACTTTGCGAGATATGATTAATTACTTTAAATGTTTGACCATACCGCAGCTGCATTATTTCAAAAACAATGTTTCGTGATCGATATATCACCACATCGCCATATCGCACAGCCCTACCATCGACGTGCTCCGTGGAAACAACCGGGAGAAGTGTTTGTAGGAACGCGTGCTACCAACAAGAAAGCTGTTATGGCGGCGTCGTGAAGGGTAAGTTGGGGGGGGGGGGGTTGATGAAGGGGTTGAGGGGTGAGAAAAGCCCACGAACGTGAAGCGGCCGAGGGTGAATTCCAATCGAGGAGCAGCTGTTGTGTGCGGATAAAGCGGTCAGGGGAAGTTCCCGTAAATAGATCATACGCTGGAGCTCTCAATTATTCACCATGGGGGTGGGTGGAGGTGGATGATAAGAGGGGGGCAGGGAGTGATGTACCGCGATTCCGTCGCCGAAGTGGAGTGCATTATGTGACAGTGAAAACTTAGCGTATCTGTGACGTCGTAGAGTAACAAGTTCGGGAACTGGGGCGACAGCTGACGCTGCTGCTTAACGGAAACCTTCTACCCGCCATATTGGACCATTGATTTTTCTAACATGTTAATGTTTTCAAAAACACCCCTATACCCATATAGCTATTGACCTAACACTTCACTACAGACAAGACAAAGGAACTACGAACTTATAACTACGCCATAACTTTAATTCTGCGAAATTTCGGAAAAATCCATATTGTAACAGAAATACAAGTTCGTAGATCAGTTATTATGTCTGTACAATTGTGTGAAGTACTTTAGGAGTTTTATTTTTAAAAAATTTAAACAACCTGGAAAATCCAAGACGGTAATGTGATGATGAGGGGCGGGGGGAGGTTTCCCTTAATTGTCAATTATAGTTTTCAGCCTTTCAGCCTACTTTCCGAAGGAATGAAAACCTTATGAGATCACTTTCCGGTTTGTGTATCACCCCCCCCCCCCTCAATTAACCCTTCTCAACAATTAAATTCTGAACAATTCAACCTAGTTGTACCAAACTCGGTGCACATATATAACTTAGTAAGAGCATCTGCATTTTATAGTTTTTGACCACTACTGGCACTCTCTTACAAAATGGTGGCTATTTGAATATTTATGGTGATGTGTCATATCTCGAGGTAAATTCAACCGATTTGAACCAAACTTTGTCTGCTGATAGAGCAGTGAGTAGGCATTAAAATTTGAGATTGATATATATTGTTGGTAGTCTGCCATTTTAGAAAATAGAACCAAATGAAAAAAAATTAAGATCTTACATTATATCTCTAAAACCAAACAAGATTTGATCCAATTTAGACTAATATTGTGACAGGCAGGTAAACGTAAGTGATTAAATATGATTACGTTCATATTTTTAAAATATCGGCCATACAAATATGTTAAAAAATTGTGACAAATTTTATATACTTAGGTACCTATTACATGCATAATATACGCCAACCCATAGCCACTTTTGTCAGCCATTTTGTATGATAGCGCAACATGAACAAATAACGTTTTTATGTCACAACTTGCTAAACATTTGACTGTTTCCTACTAAATTTGTCACACAAATAGTACTGTGGCAGATGGTGTTAAATGGGATGTCAGATAATTCTTTTCAAAATGGTGGCCACGTACAGAGAATAATTTTTCTGCCACTTTGCAAGTTAGTCCCACAGTAAAAATAATGTTTTTATGTCATGACTCTAAAACAATCTACCATTTCTTATCAAATTTGGCGAAGATGTTAGACTGTGGTAAGCCATACAAATATATGAGGTGAACTATTTTTTTTTTTATTTGTGACGGATGCTTACTTTCAGATTGGCGGCTGTAAATTCATTTTGGCTAAATGTGCTATTTCTCCGAAACCAAATGGTTGATTCAAAGTTAACTTTGTATACTGGCAGTATGCAATGAGCGAATGATATAATACATACTTTTCCTACTCTATTTGTGAAGATCGTCACATGAAAAATATGGATTTTTCATACCAATATCAGGAAGAATCAGCTGATTTACACGAAATTCTTCACCGAAGTGGCGCTATGTAGGCCATGTGAACTGTCACGTTTTAAGTGGCTCAGTCACTTATTTTCAATGTGATGGCCCTGTACATATTTTAGGTTGGTAAATCCTATCATTCGAAACATTAGACTGATTAAATCCGAATTCGATGCTCCGAATCCGATCTCCGTAATGCAGTTGATTGTACGCTAGCTTATGGTGCGAGGTTTTGTGGGTCCGAATCCCGGGTAAGCCACGTGTGTATTTGAAATTGTCTCACAGCTGTTGGTTATGTTTCTGGTTTCATATCTAATGTTATTGCTTTCAGAGAGACGAGTGCTACTTACTCATATTAAAAAAAAATATTATTTAGAAATTAAAGTAGGAATTAAAGTCTTGTTTTATTTCCAAACCAAGCTTGAAAGGAAGTACTAGTAACTACGTAAACTTCAGGTGAAAATCTGGGAAAAACCACTCACAGTAATGACTGTAACTGACAATGTAAAAGATTTCAACGTTTTTACTTTCTGTGTAATGCGATATTATAAAATGAAAATTTTTTGGTTCGATTTCCAGTGGCCGGGGGGGGGGGGAAGTTAACCAGATTTTCGCGTTTGGGAAACGTGTCGGACATTGCCTCTAGCCTGTCTTTCTCGCGGCACTTCCGTTTTCCCCGCCCTTTCATTCCGACGCTGCTCCATCCCCACCTCATCTCACTCTCACCGACGCTCAACCTAAACCTTCCAAATCAGCTCAGCATATTAAGCTAGTGGGGATCAAAATCAGTTACTTTTAAGCCTACTTTTCATAGAAAGGGTGAAATCACCTTCTTTGACTACGTGATTGTGATTGTTCTCCACACTTCCACTTAACCGAAGTCTCCGTATGTGTGTGTCCTTGCTCACGCCGGGCCTGAACTGGGTTGACATAGACATTTAACTACGTGAAATAAGGTGATGGCATCATTGAGAAGATTTCACATGGTGTATATAGCCGATTGTAACAAATTTTGGGAGGTGGTTACTGCGATCAAAACAAGCAAAAATGTTCCCACGAGCGTATGTCCTACGACGCGTTTTTATCGAGTTACAGAACGTACACTAACCCCATCGCAGGCGATGGTCTTCGTCCGCCATGAGCAGCAGTGCATGCGTGGCAACAACGCCTCATCATGGACTGGCGAAGACCCTCGAAGGTACCTGGGTCGTGTCGAACAGCTGCGCAGGCGTTATTGATACGCTTTCCCACGTCATCGGTGCAGGTAATCGGCGTAGTATACACTACACTTCCAATGTCTCCCCGCAGCTAATAGCAGCCCAGGGTATTAAGGTCAGGAGAGCGGGAAGGCCAATGCACTGGACCACGACGCCCGAACCAACGTAACAACTCGGTAAGTGGAGGTAGTGATACAAGTTATTACATTGTGAAACACCTGTAACTCAAAAACTACGCTTTGTAGGACATATGTTTGTAAGACCATTTTTGCTGATTTTATCACAGGAATCGCTTCCCAATGGTTTTTTTTTTTTTTTTTTTTTTTTTTTTTTAACAATAGTTCAGACACACCCTGTATGCTGCAGCGAGGGGGGAAGAGAATATCCCATAAAATTTACTAGAGATCAGCAACATAAACCATGCATGTGTCTTACATTTACACATCGTTGATATATTCGTGCAACTCGATGGCCTGAACGGCTGACATTTGCTATCGTTCCAACGAAAAACATAAACATTTATAATAACTATATATGATGAAAATCGGTTAGCCTATTACTGAGGCAATGTTATTTAACTGTGTTTTATTGAAGTGATTTAAGAGTTTACTTGGTGATAGTCTCGCTACTCCAAACTTAATTATTTTAATAGGTTGATGTGTTTTTAACAAATTACGTCATATATATAAATATTGTCATCCGTGTTAGAAACATCTGAAAATCAGATAGTTGTTCTTAAAAAGTATTTGAATAATGTTTTAGATGTTCCCAAAATTAAATTTACATAATATCAACGTTAAAATAAAGAGTACAATTTAAATATTCTTGACTAGGAATGCACGTCAAATAAATGAGTTAATAAGCCAATATCTATACACGAGGCGAATGCTTAAAACAAAACCCTTGTTATAAAAGGAGCAACGACACAATACAAAGGCGAGGAAAAGAAAATACCTCGATAAAATCCACTAGCCATTACCAACGATCGCCACATTTACCTCACACGAAAAATCACTTCTCTTACCAGCCGAAGGTTGAACCCCAATTATGCGCTGAGTATAAGGTTTCGTTGAATAACACAAAATGTGTTTGGTCAACCAAATTGACTGTTTGTTTAGGGAAAGTGAAATATTATGTTTATGAGACCAAAATATTTTGTTGTTATTTGGTTGCTTCAAACAAAGATTTGGTTAGCGGAACTAAAGATTTGTTATGCTTCAGGTACATTTAAACCGTTCCGCTTAATAGAAGAAATTTGGGGTCCAAACGAGATGCGAACCTACATTGCTCGCGGCCGAACGTTGCATTTTAACAACCTCAGATAACTGACTGCTAATAAAAAGCTAATGTTTTTAAATAAATTCATTTTGCATACGCGAAAACGTACGTAAAAAAAATTTCAAGATTTATAGCCTTACTTTTTAGTTTCCTATTGAATGTGATGCATTAGCATGTTTATACCATTACTAAGCTACTTACAAACACGGTTACTAATGTCCCGAAAATACAGATAAATTCTCGAGGTGTATTTTCGAACGAAGGCAAACAAATCAGTTGCGAAACAAATATATCCATTTGACACAACTAAATATTTTGTTCGCAGTCTAATTTATTTTGGCCTAGCACAGAGGTTTTGTTCATGCTAGCGGTTTTTTTTTTTTTGTTTAATGGACAGAATTAATTTTGTCGTATTTCAAGTTTAGTTTATTCAAAAAAATATTTTGTGGGGGCAAATAAATAGATCATTCATTGTCTTTCCACAAACTAATATTTTGTACGGTGGAACAAACAGTTCTCCCAGTGTGTGTGATATATTAAAAAAAATCACTAGTTTTCTTATCGCCCTCAGCCTAGGCTTTAAAATCCTTGAATATTATCAGACTTATATAGACCTAAGTCTCGCTGATAAAATAAACTCAATAAATACACAGAAGACAATAAATTAGGCTTTATTCATAAACTATAGATCGTTGAACAGTATTATTCTGCTAAAACCTAATGGAATTGCATAGATTTTTTAGACAAAAGGAGGATTCTTGATCAGCGCAAATCTGATATTGTTTTCTATCGGCAGACACACCACGAATTTGGTAACGGCATTTCAGCTGCAATTTTTTAAATTTGCTGTTATCATACACACCACGCTACCATCTCGTCCCTGTATACTTAGTTCCTCCGTGCATATGGCAGGAGTCTGAGAGACCCTGAAAAACAGATAACGTATAGGAAGCAGCATATTGGTTTTAATGGCTTTTTGTCAAGCCTAATAGCATAATGGTTTTCACAGTAATATAAAGCAGCTGATATTTTTTTCCGCCGAAATTACAGAAATTTGGGGTTTCAAAGTTCAATTTCGAGGGTGAACTCTGCTGATTACGTATTGACTAGTGTTTATATAAACAAATACTTCCAAGATTCAGAATAGCCATAACTGCATGCATATGAAATCTTGAATGAGTACTTAATTGTTACTTTAGAAATACAATCACAAATTTTTCTAATAGATATATCACTGTAAATATTAATAATTTTGAAAGTACTCTGATAATGTATTTCTAGATACTGCATAGCTAAAGTGAACGTTTAATGTAACACTTCACAGATAAATTTTTGCAATTGCTGTGCCGTCATGTGATTCTATTTTCCCAACATGTAATTAATGGCTATACCAATCCCATACCAACTTGTGGGACAAATTCACCCTATAATTCAGACTAGAATGCACCCCCCTCCAAAATGTCAGTTAGTAAAATTATTATGAAATGCAACTATATGCCATAAATACAATATTTCTCATGGAAAATTAAATTTTCCATCTATGAAATCCGGAGGAGCTAAATAAGAGGAAAGTTTGTTTGTTTTTTTAGTATTTAGGTCGCGTCTGGTAAGATTTTACAAATTTTGCAGTCACGTTTGCTATAAACTATATATTTACTGCAATTTGTCGTTTCCTTTTGCCAAACATATTTATCTGCACTGTATCGTAGCCAATTTCAGACGTTTCTTCTCGACGCGGATGTAACACTAACTTTAAGTTCAACGTTATTCTCATGTTTGTTTCCTCAGTTTCATTTCCGGTGCGTACCTCGATAATTTATTAATGCGAAAAAAAAAACACAGCGTAAAGTATTCTACAATTTTAGGTCTTCAGTTTAAAGCGAATATTAAATCGCTGAAGCTGTAAGTTAGAAGTTTCAGAGTTTTTTTAATTCTGTAAAGGCAGGTCCTATGAACTTCACTTCTGCAGCAAACTCAATTTAGTATATATTTTTATAATTCCTATTCTTGTATACACCGCGACCATTTGCAAAACCCATGTTTCAGTCTATTTTATTTTTTTTATGTGCATCTAGCACTTGGTAGTGGTGGATCGTTGCATTGCACTTTACTTTTTAAGAATGGAACTGATCCTCTGTTGCTTTATTGTATGACTCTCTGAAATAGCGATACCTCAGCTCCTGGCTTAGATAATGATTTCTCCGCCGCCTGTTTGTAGGCATGCAGTGTGGTTATGCTCCCAATGTGCAGAGTTTTCATACTACTGAGTTCGAGACTGTAAATTTCATGCTCATATTTTTACAAAACAAAATATGGGAACTATTTGCCAAAATAGTAAGCACTAGAACACTGAACATCTTCCAACAACTTACTACTGAAGATACATTAATCTTGTCCCTCTAAAAACGCATGCAAATAAAATTTAATATACAAAACTACATTTAGCAGATCGTAACCAATGTAAAACATTTCTTTCAAATTATGCCAACATAGAAGGACTTTTCTGGTTGAAGGTCACACGCGAGACTACAGATAAGTGAAATTATCGGTAGTAATGTTTTAAATTACATTAAACAAAAATTTTGGCTAAGCATTCAGGACTCTAACGGAAATTAGTTAGATATCAATATTTATTGCCAACGTTTATCTGTTGAAATAGAGTCTCTCTTCTCTTTTAAATGAACAAACGTGGCGGGCTTGCATTGACTCTGCGGATTTTTCTAAGTTTGTGTTATTATGAAACTCACCTCAGATCCGTTTAAAATAGCTTTCCTCTTCAGAATAACCTAAGTGAAATCCTGGAAACAGACTACACTAATCCCGGGGCCACGGTGGTTTAGTGGCTAGACTACTCGCCTCTCACCTAGGCGAGCCGGCTCGATTTCCGGCGGAGTAGCTCCAGGATTTTCGAATGTGGGACTCGTGCCAGACGATGCCGCTGGCCGGGCTTTCTCGAGGATCTCCCTTTTCCCCATCCCTTGCATTCCGGCACTGCTCCATACTCACCTCACTTCACCCTCATCGAGTCGCAAGACCCCGACGTTTAGAGCCGCCGAAATCTCTCCACTCTACTACACCAACCCTGCGTGTAAGCTTTGGCCCAATCAGCTATTATAACATTAATACATAAGAGTGCTTTAATCTACAGATTTTTATGTTCAGTCATTCATCTAAGCTAGTCCATAATGGTTTATAAATTTTCGTTAAAATAATTTACAACAAATATTATCTTGAAATGTTAAATGATAACGGACACACAGAAGCAAATAAAAATTTGGTAGGAGCTCGTAATATTTCCGTGTTCTGAATATGCTATCAGGGAAATATTTACTTCCTCCATGCCCTAGGTTCTCCTATTAAGATCATACTTTGCACGTACATAAAAAAGTCAACTAAATGCAATATTGCACAGTAATACTAAAAATTAAAGTTTTTCTTTATTTCTGCTTTCTCTTACAGTTATTTTCAAAGAGAATCATATCTTTTCATTAGTGACACAGTGAAAAATATAGGCACGAATATTATACTTCAACCCCAACGTATTATTTTCTATTAGAATGGCAACAACTTGTGTTCTGTCACGCGAAAGATGTTTAGTCAAAATTTTCCGTTTATCTTCTACAAGAAACAAGATATCGTGTAATTTTGCACTGAAAGTGTTAAGTATGATTTTGATATAGGTTTAAACAAACATAACCAAATATTATTAATATGTAAATATCGTTGACTATGTTACAGCGAAATAAAAACTAAAAAATATCACCTTTTTCATAAATCACACCGCACAGACGCCTTGTTCTTTCAATAGCGCCCAAGAGAGAAATATAGCCAACATTCCTGCCGCATTCTCGTTTCACTCCTATTTCCTGGATTTCCTCATCGCTTTTGGAACCATTGGCGAGAAAATTGGTAACCGTATAAAAGAGAGTTTTCATCAGTTTTCACCCTTCTCTTTCCCCTTCGTCTTATAAAGTATACAGGGTGCTTTAAGTGCTCGAAGTAAAAGGCCATAATTTGAAAGAATTGCTCTTCGGTGCCACGTTGGTTTTGAAGCATTTCTAGCGATCAGTACCGAAGCGAAATGCTATACCCCAAAAGAAATATTGTGGCAATTTTCCGGTTTTATATCTTCTTATATGGGTTATTATTTCACGAGAATTTCTCTTCGAAACTTTTGGCATTAGTTACTCATCTTGTAGCAGTGTTTAATTGAAAGTGTTTCTGAATTGTTCAAAAGCATTGATAAGTTTGTAAGGGATTACAGTCAGTGACTAAGAAAAATGTTTCGATATTGTTAACTATAAAATACGGAACCTCTTCGCATTTTGTGTAGTTCCTCTGTTTGGCACAACCAATGACAAGACATTAAGAGTCCTTCGTCGCTGTTACCCTTAAATAACAGCTTTTGCGGCTCTTACGTTGTTCACGTCACTTAAGGCTGTGGCCTGGTTGATAATATGGTATAGCTAGAGACCAGCAAAATTCGCGTTATTATTTAAGGACAGACTGAACTCCAAGTTACTGTGCGTATGGCCAACTTCAGCCATTAGTCAAAAATATGTTTGTCACGCCTCGGAGAACTCTCGAGCCAATAATACAAGTTCAGCGGTGGAGTGGCCAATCTCTAATGAGGAGATCAAGCAGACACGTGACGTTGATTACAGTGCAGCGGCCAATGAAACCGCACGAACTGTACTCACTTGACCATAAGGCAGTGGATTCTATCATGTCACCGAAAGATAACGCGCATTTCGCAGGACTCTTATGTATAGGGAAATACATGTTAACAAAATTCAGTTTTGTAGCGTTCGTGTTAAAGGAAGTTATACGCTACCAAGGAACTCTTTGAGCATAAATATACACACTTCTTTTCCTGAGAACATCAGAAAATATAATAATAAAATAAAAACTGAATAAGAAACAAATTGTTGTATTTGCCTTGATGCAGAGTTTGAGAGTACCATTTTCCACTCATAGGTTTTGTTTCAAGATCTTATCTTTAAATTTGGCTTCAGAAAACCAGGAGAAAATCCCGCCTGCCTGTATCGTTTCTCTCTTATTTTTTACCGAGATAGCAAGGAAACTATACGTGTTACATTGTAACGCTTTACAAGAGCGTAATCGTCGCTACGCGCAGGACTCTGAACTGGCGTGCAGTATCCTCGTATTGCTGCGTGTACCTATGAGACTTCAGTGCGGACGCTATTTGTCCGTGGTAGCATGAACAGAGAGGCCTATTGTAACTTTCTGGATAATGAAATGCTCCCAACATTGTAGAGTTTTTACGGAATGGACCCGTGTTACTTCCAGGGTGACAATGCCATGTGTCATGTTTCAAGGGCTACTATGCAGTGGTACGCCGACAATAATGTTTGTCGATTGGACTGGCTCACCCAGAGCCCCGACCTCAACCCTATAGAACATCTTTGGAACGAATTGGATCGTCGGGTGAGGGTTCGTCAGGTGCGCTCAAAATCCATAGCTTAACTCATGGAATGGTTGCAAGAGGAATGGCGACGAATCCCCGTGGATGTCCTGCAAACACTCGTAGAGAGCATGCCAGACAGGGTGGCTGCTGTTATAGCCGCAAGGGGTGGCCCTACGAGATTCTAACGGGGTGACAACCACCGAGCAAACATTGTGGACAGGCGCAAAATTACTTTTTGGTCGATAGTGTACATTGGAGGGCTCCAAAATAATATGGTCAGCATGCGTAGTAACTTTAAGGTAGCAATCAGTCCTTTTCGGAGTATGATGTATTTTCGTAGGTAAACATACTCGGAGCACATTAAATAGTTTCGTAAGGAAAGCAGGATTTTTAATAACCTGCACCGCAGTTGAAGTACCATAGAAGTGGAATTCTTAAGTGTTACTAGTTACAATTATGTAAGCCCGTATAGTTTTGTTTTGACCTGAATACGACTTTAAAATTGCGACCATAGTGGAAGGTAATCCAGAGAGTCCGATGATATCAAAAGCGGGGGATACAGTTTGGAATTGCAGCTCACAATCTATCGCGTCTACAGTCAAAATCCAGTTACACTACTCGATTGCCATAGGATCAAAGAATATATTACCTTGAGTAAGGACTGCCAAGCATCGCGCTGTGGAGGGGGATGGGGGAGCCGCAATTTTGTGTTCGTTTCGCCGCGTATAACTTCGCATAATGTAACTTTTTTTGGCTATGAGAAGCTACGAAGCTCGTTTAAATTTCAATCGACAGCTCTCATCAAGATAAATCGATTGCGTCTGTAAAAACATTTCTGCGGCGTGGTTCTGGTGAAATTGTATGAGATTAATATAAAACGTTAAGAAGACGTAATACAATTTCGGCCTACACTCGTCAAAACGCCAGGTCGTAATACAGAAATCGTATACGGTAGGAAAGAGCATCTCAAGAGAAATCCAGTTATACCCATCAAATCCCATATGATAGAGTGAAGCGGTGCCGGGAACGTAAAAAAAAACACGAAGGTTTCCAAGTGCGGCAACATAGACGTATTCGTGCAAAACAAACGGCCGTGTCCCCCAAAACAGCCCAAACCATTTTTTTATAATAACAATACTTTGTTCTAAGTGAAAAATTCATGATAATATCTAACACTCTTATTATTAGAGCATCCCTGCTCAATTTTCTTAATTGACAGAAGAAAAATAAAACTGCGCATTCGTAGTATATTGCACGGGTTTTCATAGCGTGAAATCAAATCATAGTGTTACAGATCTCACTGTATTATAGGCTATTTACGGTAAACTGAGCACTTTTCAAATCCCTGCTTGAGAGATACTTGTATGCACGTGTGTGTTCTTCCGCCTTATGTAAAATTGCCATCGTCATGGTCCTCATTGCTTCCTTCATGAGTCGGTCAAGTGAAACTGTAAAATTATTAGAAATGGTAATATTTTTAAAATTTGCTCTAATTTGTACACTTCGACGCATAAAAAAAAAGAAAACGATATAAATAATTTAAGTTAGCACAATAAGGCGTGGTTGTGCTGGGGATACAGCCATTTTTTTTTTGCGGGAATACGTATACGTTGACGCGCTCGGGCGCCTTCATGTCTATCCCCCCCCCCCCGGCAGCACAACACTCGATTATATGAGGTTTTATGGGTATCACTGGATTCCTTTTGAGATGTTCTTTCCAACCGTGTACGATTTATGTATTTCGAATTTGCTTTTTGACGAATATAGGCTGAAATTGTGCTAAGTTTTCTTAATTTTTTACATTAAACTCATACCATTTCATCATAACCACCCCACATAAATGTTGTTATATACGCAATAGATTTATCTTGACGAGAGCTGTCGATTGAAACATAAACGAGCGTCGTTGATTCTCCTAGTCAAAAGTTATACTACGCGGAAATTATGAGACGTGGCAAAACGACTCAAAATTTCACACCCCCTCCCCCCTTTTTTTCTATCACTCTCTCTTGCGTGATGCTTTCCAGTCCTCACTCAACGTAACATATTCTTTCATCCTTTGTTAATCGAGTGGTGTAATTGAATTTTGAATGTAGACGATAGATTCGGAGCTGGAATACGAAACTGTATCCTCAGATTTTGTTATCATCGGATTTCCTGGGTTGCCTCCCATTATGGTTGCAAATTTAAAGACGTATTCACGTAAGAAAAATTCTCGGAGATTAATTGTGAACTGGAAAAGCAAAAGTATAGTGCTTTTACATTTTAAATGATTTCAGGCGAGTCATGGCGACTTTTCACAATAGCGCTCAAGAAAAACGCTTGCACCATTTGACGAGATAAACCACTCTGCAAGAGAGCAAGTGAAAGTAAATTAATAAGACCTATATTTTCTGTTGGCCGTGTGCATTTTAATTCTCTCGCAGTTCTTTCAGTAGACTCATAAAAAAGTCATAGAAAATACTACTTCTAGCAATGTGACCCGGGCAAAAATGGCAATTTGTGTTTCTAGTTTGAAAGCAATGTCGTGAGGGTGTCTAAGACTCACCTTAAATAATTTATAGGCTTATTATGGTAAATTGAGCAGTTTCGGAAGACCCGTTACCAAGAATAAAAGTTAAAAATATTTTTTATTTCGTTTTAGATGTTAACATGTGACAGGCGACCCGACACCGCATGTCTATGAATAATTTTTGAACTTGCGAAACAAAGTAAAAATAGTCTTAAAACTAGTGGAAGGTGACCACGTCGCACATGCCCTCGAAAAGTACTTACTGCGTCTGCCTGGTAACCTGTTGAAACAAAGTAAAAACAGTCTTAAAACTAGTGGTAGGTGACCACGTCGCACATGCCCTCGAGAATGTACTTACTGTGTCTGCCTGGTAACCTGTTGAAACAAAGTAAAAACAGTCTTAAAACTAGTGGAAGGTGACCACGTCGCACATGCCCTCGAAAAGTACTTACTGTGTCTGCCTGGTAACCTGTTTAAACAAAGTAAAAACAGTCTTAAAACTAGTGGAAGGTGACCATGTCGCACATGCCCTCGAAAAGTACTTACTGTGTCTGCCTGGTAACCTGTTGAAACAAAGTAAAAACAGTCTTAAAACTAGTGGAAGGTGACCACGTCGCACATGCCCTCGAAAAGTACTTACTGTGTCTGCCTGGTAACCTGTTTAAACAAAGTAAAAACAGTCTTAAAACTAGTGGAAGGTGACCATGTCGCACATGCCCTCGAAAAGTACTTACTGTGTCTGCCTGGTAACCTGTTGAAACAAAGCAAAAACAGTCTTAAAACTAGTGGAAGGTGACCACATCACACATGCCCTCGAAAAGTACTTACTGTGTCTGCCTGGTAACCTGTTGAAACAAAGTAAAAACAGTCTTAAAACTAGTGGAAGGTGACCACATCACACATGCCCTCGAAAAGTACTTACTGTGTCTGCCTGGTAACCTGTTTGAAACAAAGTAAAAACAGTCTTAAAACTAGTGGAAGGTGACCACATCACACATGCCCTCGAAAAGTACTTACTGTGTCTGCCTGGTAACCTGTTGAAACAAAGTAAAAACAGTCTTGAAACTAGTGGAAGGTGACCACGTCGCAAATGCCCTCGAAAAGTACTTACTGTGTCTGCCTGGTAACCTGTTGAAACAAAGTAAAAACAGTCTTAAAACTAGTGGAAGGTGACCACGTCGCACATGCCCTCGAAAAGTACTTACTGTGTCTGCCTGGTAACCTGTTGAAACACAGTAAAAACAGTCTTAAAACTAGTGGAAGGTGACCACATCACACATGTACTCGAAAGTACTTACTGTGTCTGCCTGGTAACCTGTTGAAAACAAAGAAAAAACAGTCTTAAAACTAGTGGAAAGGTGACCACGTCGCACATGCCCTCGAAAAGTACTTACTGTGTCTGCCTGGTAACCTGTTGAAACAAAGTAAAAACAGTCTTAAAACTAGTGGAAGGTGACCACGTCGCACATGCCCTCGAAAAGTACTTACTGTGTCTGCCTGGTAACCTGTTTAAACAAAGTAAAAACAGTCTTAAAACTAGTGGAAGGTGACCATGTCGCACATGCCCTCGAAAAGTACTTACTGTGTCTGCCTGGTAACCTGTTGAAACAAAAGCAAAAACAGTCTTAAAACTAGTGGAAGGTGACCACGTCGCACATGCCCTCGAAAAGTACTTACTGTGTCTGCCTGGTAACCTGTTGAAACAAAGTAAAAACAGTCTTAAAACTAGTGGAAGGTGACCACGTCGCACATGCCTCGAAAAGTACTTACGTGTCTGCCTGGTAACCTGTTGAAACAAAGTAAAAACAGTCTTAAAACTAGTGGAAGGTGACCAGTCGCACATGCCCTCGAAAAGTACTTACTGTGTCTGCCTGGTAACCTGTTGAAACACAGTAAAAACAGTCTTAAAACTAGTGGAAGGTGACCACATCACACATGTACTCGAAAAGTACTTACTGTGTCTGCCTGGTAACCTGTTGAAACAAAGAAAAACAGTCTTAAAACTAGTGGAAGGTGACCACGTTGCACATGCCCTCGAAAAGTACTTACTGTGTCTGCCTGGTAACCTGTTGAAACAAAGTAAAAACAGTCTTAAAACTAGTGGAAGGTGACCACGTCGCACATGCCCTCGAAAAGTACTTACTGTGTCTGCCTGGTAACCTGTTTAAAACAAAGTAAAAAACAGTCTTAAAACTAGTGGAAGGTGACCATGTCGCACATGCCCTCGAAAAGTACTTACTGTGTCTGCCTGGTAACCTGTTGAAACAAAAGTAAAAAACAGTCTTAAAACTAGTGGAAGGTGACCACATCACACATGCCCTCGAAAAGTACTTACTGTGTCTGCCTGGTAACCTGTTGAAACAAAGTAAAAACAGTCTTAAAACTAGTGGAAGGTGACCACGTCGCACATGCCCTCGAAAAGTACTTACTGTGTCTGCCTGGTAACCTGTTGAAACAAAGTAAAAACAGTCTTAAAACTAGTGGAAGGTGACCACATCACACATGCCCTCGAAAAGTACTTACTGTGTCTGCCTGGTAACCTGTTGAAACAAAGAAAAAACAGTCTTAAAACTAGTGGAAGGTGACCACGTCGCACATGCCCTCGAAAGTACTTACTGTGTCTGCCTGGTAACCTGTTGAAACAAAGTAAAAACAGTCTTAAAACTAGTGGAAGGTGACCACGTCGCACATGCCCTCGAAAAGTACTTACTGTGTCTGCCTGGTAACCTGTTTAAACAAAGTAAAAACAGTCTTAAAACTAGTGGAAGGTGACCATGTCGCACATGCCCTCGAAAAGTACTTACTGTGTCTGCCTGGTAACCTGTTGAAACAAAGCAAAAACAGTCTTAAAACTAGTGGAAGGTGACCACTCACACATGCCCTCGAAAAGTACTTACTGTGTCTGCCTGGTAACCTGTTGAAACAAAGTAAAAACAGTCTTATAAACTAGTGGAAGGTGACCACATCACACATGCCCTCGAAAAGTACTTACTGTGTCTGCCTGGTAACCTGTTGAAACAAAGTAAAAACAGTCTTAAAACTAGTGGAAGGTGACCACATCACACATGCCCTCGAAAAGTACTTACTGTGTCTGCCTGGTAACCTGTTGAAACAAAGTAAAAACAGTCTTGAAAACTAGTGGAAGGTGACCACGTCGCAAATGCCCTCGAAAAGTACTTACTGTGTCTGCCTGGTAACCTGTTGAAACAAAGTAAAAACAGTCTTAAAACTAGTGGAAGGTGACCACGTCGCACATGCCCTCGAAAAGTACTTACTGTGTCTGCCTGGTAACCTGTTGAAACACAGTAAAAACAGTCTTAAAACTAGTGGAAGGTGACCACATCACACATGCCCTCGAAAAGTACTTACTGTGTCTGCCTGGTAACCTGTTGAAACAAAGTAAAAACAGTCTTAAAACTAGTGGAAGGTGACCACGTCGCACATGCCCTCGAAAAGTACTTACTGTGTCTGCCTGGTAACCTGTTGAAACAAAGTAAAAACAGTCTTAAAACTAGTGGAAGGTGACCACGTCGCACATGCCCTCGAAAAGTACTTACTGTGTCTGCCTGGTAACCTGTTGAAACACAGTAAAAACAGTCTTAAAACTAGTGGAAGGTGACCACATCACACATGTACTCGAAAAGTACTTACTGTGTCTGCCTGGTAACCTGTTGAAACAAAGAAAAAACAGTCTTAAAACTAGTGGAAGGTGACCACGTTGCACATGCCCTCGAAAAGTACTTACTGTGTCTGCCTGGTAACCTGTTGAAACAAAGTAAAAACAGTCTTAAAACTAGTGGAAGGTGACCACGTCGCACATGCCCTCGAAAAGTACTTACTGTGTCTGCCTGGTAACCTGTTGAAACAAAGTAAAAACAGTCTTAAAACTAGTGGAAGGTGACCACGTCGCACATGCCCTCGAAAAGTACTTACTGTGTCTGCCTGGTAACTGTTGAAAAAAGTAAAAACAGTCTTAAAACTAGTGGAAGGTGACCACGTCGCACATGCCCTCGAAAAGTACTTACTGTGTCTGCCTGGTAACCTGTTGAAACAAGTAAAAACAGTCTTAAAACTAGTGGAAGGTGACCACATCACACATGCCCTCGAAAAGTACTTACTGTGTCTGCCTGGTAACCTGTTGAAACAAAGAAAAACACGTCTTAAAACTAGTGGAAGGTGACCAGTCGCACATGCCCTCGAAAAGTACTTACTGTGTCTGCCTGGTAACCTGTTGAAACAAAGTAAAAACAGTCTTAAAACTAGTGGAAGGTGACCACGTCGCACATGCCCTCGAAAGTACTTACTGTGTCTGCCTGGTAACTGTTTAAACAAAGTAAAAAACAGTCTTAAAACTAGTGGAAGGTGACCAGTCGCACATGCCCTCGAAAAGTACTTACTGTGTCTGCTGGTAACCTGTTGAAACAAAGAAAAACAGTCTTAAAACTAGTGGAAGGTGACCACTCGCACATGCCCTCGAAAAGTACTTACTGTGTCTGCCTGGTAACTGTTGAAACAAAGTAAAACAGTCTTAAAACTAGTGGAAGGTGACCACGTCGCACATGCCTCGAAAAGTACTTACTGTGTCTGCCTGGTAACCTGTTGAAACAAAGTAAAAACAGTCTTAAAACTAGTGGAAGGTGACACATCACACATGCCCTCGAAAAGTACTTACTGTGTCTGCCTGGTAACCTGTTGAAACAAAGTAAAAAAGTCTTAAAACTAGTGGAAGGTGACCACGTCGCAAATGCCTCGAAAAGTACTTACTGTGTCTGCCTGGTAACCTGTTGAAACAAAGTAAAACAGTCTTAAAACTAGTGGAAGGTGACCACGTCGCACATGCCCTCGAAAAGTACTTACTGTGTCTGCCTGGTAACCTGTTGAAACAAAGTAAAAACAGTCTTAAAACTAGTGGAAGGTGACCACGTCGCACATGCCTCGAAAAGTACTTACTGTGTCTGCCTGGTAACCTGTTGAAACAAAGAAAAACAGTCTTAAAACTAGTGGAAGGTGACCACGTCGCACATGCCCTCGAAAAGTACTTACTGTGTCTGCCTGGTAACGTTGAAACAAAGTAAAAACAGTCTTAAAACTAGTGGAAGGTGACCACTCCACATGCCCTCGAAAAGTACTTACTGTGTCTGCTGGTAACTGTTGAAACAAAGTAAAAACAGTCTTAAAACTAGTGGAAGGTGACCACGTCGCACATGCCCTCGAAAGTACTTACTGTGTTGCCTGGTAACCTGTTGAAACAAAGTAAAAAAGTCTTAAAACTAGTGGAAGGTGACCACGTCGCACATGCCCTCGAAAAGTACTTACTGTGTCTGCCTGGTAACCTGTTTAAACAAAGTAAAAACAGTCTTAAAACTAGTGGAAGGTGACCATGTCGCACATGCCCTCGAAAAGTACTTACTGTGTCTGCCTGGTAACCTGTTGAAACAAAGTAAAAACAGTCTTAAAACTAGTGGAAGGTGACCACATCCACATGCCCTCGAAAAGTACTTACTGTGTCTGCCTGGTAACCTGTTGAAACAAAGTAAAAACAGTCTTAAAACTAGTGGAAGGTGACCAACTCCACATGCCCTCGAAAAGTACTTACTGTGTCTGCCTGGTAACCTGTTGAAACAAAGAAAAAACAGTCTTAAAACTAGTGGAAGGTGACCACATCACACATGCCCTCGAAAAGTACTTACTGTGTCTGCCTGGTAACCTGTTGAAACAAAGTAAAAACAGTCTTAAAACTAGTGGAAGGTGACCACGTCGCACATGCCCTCGAAAAGTACTTACTGTGTCTGCCTGGTAACCTGTTGAAACAAAGTAAAAACAGTCTTAAAACTAGTGGAAGGTGACCACTCGCACATGCCCTCGAAAAGTACTTACTGTGTCTGCCTGGTAACCTGTTTGAAACAAAGTAAAAACAGTCTTAAAACTAGTGGAAGGTGACCATGTCGCACATGCCCTCGAAAAGTACTTACTGTGTCTGCCTGGTAACCTGTTGAAACAAAGAAAAACAGTCTTAAAACTAGTGGAAGGTGACCACATCACACATGCCCTCGAAAAGTACTTACTGTGTCTGCCTGGTAACCTGTTGAAACAAAGTAAAAACAGTCTTAAAACTAGTGGAAGGTGACCACATCACACATGCCCTCGAAAAGTACTTACTGTGTCTGCCTGGTAACCTGTTGAAACAAAGTAAAAACAGTCTTGAAACTAGTGGAAGGTGACCACTCCAATGCCCTCGAAAAGTACTTACTGTGTCTGCCTGGTAACCTGTTGAAACAAAGTAAAAACAGTCTTGAAACTAGTGGAAGGTGACCACGTCGCAATGCCCTCGAAAAGTACTTACTGTGTCTGCCTGGTAACCTGTTGAAACAAATAAAAACAGTCTTAAAACTAGTGGAAGGTGACCACTCCACATGCCTCGAAAAGTACTTACTGTGTCTGCCTGGTAACCTGTTGAAACACAGTAAAAAACAGTCTTAAAACTAGTGGAAGGTGACCACTCCACATGTACCCTCGAAAAGTACTTACTGTGTCTGCCTGGTAACCTGTTGAAACAAAGAAAAACAGTCTTAAAACTAGTGGAAGGTGACCACGTCGCACATGCCCTCGAAAAGTACTTACTGTGTCTGCCTGGTAACCTGTTGAAACAAAGTAAAAACAGTCTTAAAACTAGTGGAAGGTGACCACGTCGCACATGCCCTCGAAAAGTACTTACTGTGTCTGCCTGGTAACCTGTTTAAAACAAAGTAAAAACAGTCTTAAAACTAGTGGAAGGTGACCATGTCGCACATGCCCTCGAAAAGTACTTACTGTGTCTGCCTGGTAACCTGTTGAAACAAAGCAAAAACAGTCTTAAAACTAGTGGAAGGTGACCACGTCGCACATGCCCTCGAAAAGTACTTACTGTGTCTGCCTGGTAACCTGTTGAAACAAAGTAAAAAACAGTCTTAAAACTAGTGGAAGGTGACCACGTCGCACATGCCCTCGAAAAGTACTTACTGTGTCTGCCTGGTAACCTGTTGAAACAAAGTAAAAACAGTCTTAAAACTAGTGGAAGGTGACCACGTCGCACATGCACCTCGAAAAGTACTTACTGTGTCTGCCTGGTAACCTGTTGAAACACAGTAAAAACAGTCTTAAAACTAGTGGAAGGTGACCACTCACACATGTACTCGAAAAGTACTTACTGTGTCTGCCTGGTAACCTGTTGAAACAAAGAAAAAACAGTCTTAAAACTAGTGGAAGGTGACCACGTTGCACATGCCCTCGAAAAGTACTTACTGTGTCTGCCTGGTAACCTGTTGAAACAAAGTAAAAACAGTCTTAAAACTAGTGGAAGGTGACCACGTCGCACATGCCCTCGAAAAGTACTTACTGTGTCTGCCTGGTAACCTGTTTAAACAAAGTAAAAACAGTCTTAAAACTAGTGGAAGGTGACCATGTCGCACATGCCCTCGAAAAGTACTTACTGTGTCTGCCTGGTAACCTGTTGAAACAAAGCAAAAACAGTCTTAAAACTAGTGGAAGGTGACCACACGTCGCACATGCCCTCGAAAAGTACTTACTGTGTCTGCCTGGTAACCTGTTGAAACAAAGTAAAAACAGTCTTAAAACTAGTGAAAGGTGACCACATCACACATGCCCTCGAAAAGTACTTACTGTGTCTGCCTGGTAACCTGTTGAAACAAAGTAAAAACAGTCTTAAAACTAGTGGAAGGTGACCACGTCGCACATGCCCTCGAAAAGTACTTACTGTGTCTGCCTGGTAACCTGTTGAAACAAAGTAAAAACAGTCTTAAAACTAGTGGAAGGTGACCACATCACACATGCCCTCGAAAAGTACTTACTGTGTCTGCCTGGTAACCTGTTGAAACAAAGTAAAAACAGTCTTAAAACTAGTGGAAGGTGACCACATCAGCACATGCCCTCGAAAAGTACTTACTGTGTCTGCCTGGTAACCTGTTGAAACAAAGTAAAAACAGTCTTAAAACTAGTGGAAGGTGACCACATCGCACATGCCCTCGAAAAGTACTTACTGTGTCTGCCTGGTAACCTGTTGAAACAAAGTAAAAACAGTCTTAAAACTAGTCGAAGGTGACCACGTCGCACATGCCCTCGAAAAGTACTTACTGTGTCTGCCTGGTAACCTGTTGAAACACAAGTAAAAACAGTCTTAAAACTAGTGGAAGGTGACCACATCACACATGCCCTCGAAAAGTACTTACTGTGTCTGCCTCGTAACCTGTTGAAACAAATAAAAAATCTTAAATAGTGGAAGGTGACACATCACACATCCTCGAAAAGTACTACTGTGTCTGCCTGTAACCGGTTGAACAAAGTAAACAGTCTAAACTAGTGAAGTGACCACTCGCACATGCCCTCGAAAAGTACTTACTGTGTCTGCCTGGTAACCTGTTGAAACAAAGTAAAAACAGTCTTAAAACTAGTGGAAGGTGACCACATCACACATGCCCTCGAAAAGTACTTACTGTGTCTGCCTGGTAACCTGTTGAAACAAAGTAAAAACAGTCTTAAAACTAGTGGAAGGTGACCACATCACACATGCCCTCGAAAAGTACTTACTTTGTCTGCCTGGTAACCTGTTGAATTGTGCAGCGTACGGCCCGTTACGCACGAAGATTTCTCACACGTTGTTTCGAGGTTTAAAACTCACCGATGTGGCTTGAAACACTAATAATATTTAAAAAAAAATAAAAAATTTCAAGCAAGCGAGGTACCAAGAAAATAATTGTTAACGTCCATGCCTATTTTTTACGTGCAGTAACAACAATGCCTGGCAAAGAAGTGTGCAGCGGACTGATGTTTCAGTGATTCGTCACCGGAGCGCAGCACAGGAGACGGCAATTTTGGTGAACAGCTTGTGATGGTGCGTGCGCACCCGAAATCGTGACGTTTCGTTACGTTATTTCCGGCATCTTGGTCAAGAAGACGGAAGTCGAGGGCATATTATAATCTTATTGGGTGTTTTAAATTTCATTGCGTCCTACACCCTAAGGGAAATTGGTGTCCGTTGCGTCGATCACCATAAATGGTGATGTCTTATGCCATTGGCTGTGGTTTGCTTTAACCCTCCCAGGAGTAATTGAAAACCCCAACGATTTCTTGGAAATACGGGTTTTTTGAGGGGAAATTAATTTGATTGGTAGCGCAAAGGGGCGGAGCGGTGTATTTAATGTCGGCATGTGCTGCTCTCGGGGTCAGTTCAGTGACCTCGAGGGGGCAAGCTTTCTACCATAAGACATGTATCACTCTAACTGAATCATCATTGTAGGCTTATAAAGTGAATAGGTCACTTACGTTACTTTGACGTTAAACAGGGGTCATGATTGCCGGAAAATAATTAGAAGTTTTAAATTTTGGCGAAACGTTGGCCTTTTAGCCAAAAATCCAATACTGTTACCTTTTGTAACCAGGTTCTAGTGCCTAAGTCGTCACCGAGACGTAAAGTGGTGGTAACTACGAGGAACCATGGGTAAACTTTTTCAACCACTTGAAAACATTTTCAAACACTTGTAAACTTTTCGCAAACCTCGGTAAACATTTGTAAACTTTTGTAAACACTTGCCAATAATCGCATATTATGGACTCAGCCTTTGGTATCAAGCAGGAGCTATACGAAACTGCTCGTTTTTAAGACAGTTTTAAGAGAAACATTACGAAGTTAAGGGCTTGTGCAAAAACATATTTACTCGCTGGAGTTAAGGCTGGCATTGCTTAGCAGTTGCTCCCATTGATTTGGGATTGCGAGTAAATTAAGACATAATTATTGTTTGATGACCAGTAATGTGTAACCAAAAAGGGGCCATTCCTGGTGTAGGAACTAAAAATTATGTAGTAATGTCAAGGGTAAATGTATGTACGACAGAAATATAGCAACCATGTTGTAACTATGGTAATTTTGGGTCACTTGCTCAATACATTTTGTGATGGCCTTTGGGCAGTTTGTATTTACTTATTAACATGGCCTGTAAGGAGCATAAATACAACCTGTATGAAAAATGTATATTTGGCGACCTGGATTATATGTAAATGTCTTTTAAATAAAAATTTGTTATATACGGGAAAGGAAAATAATAATGTTCCCCTCCAATATTAAATGTAAGAATGATAACCAAAGAAGATTTTCATGTGTAATATTCGTGAAATGAATAAAAAAAAAAACCTACTTAAAATAAAGAACATGACCACACTTATTTGTTTCTATTACAAATCGTTTCAAACATTCAACTAACCCTTACACTGAACAGAAAAATTGTTTTTTTTTTTTTTGAATGACTTTTGCCATTATTAGTGTTCTGATTGGTTTTGCTAGGTCTTATGCAGAGCCTGCCTTGCCACGCCCTCGGTTTAGGACGCAACGAGGTCAGAAAGGCTGCGCCACTCTGCTTCAATACTCAATTGACCTAATTTGAGATTTTCAGCTACCAATTCGATAGGCGCGTGCTTTAATAATTTGTAAATCGGAGTTGCCTCACTAGAAACTGCCGAATTTCCCGCATCGACCTGACTCGCCTCCTTCCTCACCGGGGCCCGAGCTTTTACCCCCAGTTCCTCTATCACAACCCCAGCATCTCCTAACATTTGACACTAGAACCGTTTTTGAGAGTGTCTGTGACCATGCAGTAGCCATGGTTTGTACTAATATAAATCCTATTAAAAGTTCGACCACTGTTACCATAACGTATCACAACTATGGTAACGCAATGTGTGAAATGCCACACTTCAATATTTCTTTTGCTCAAATTTCACAACTCGAGACACACTGAACACAAGCAGAGTGCAAGCAACAAATGTCGGAAACTTCTGAGTGCGGTGGAATACACACAATGTAATTTTTCCTTACATGGCGATATTTGTTTAAAAAGGTTGGTTAAAGGATTAAATATGGCTGAAAGGAAAAAGTAACTAGGGCCTCAAATATGCTCACTTTACCGTGGGCAGCCTGTAACAAGTGAAACCTGATCCTTTCGCTCGGGTCGATTGCGCAATAGACAGCCGCAGTGAGGACCTTTCATTGCCAAAAATAACTTTCTATATTTCAAACGGTATTTTATTCTTCTGTGTTATTACATCAAATAGTACTTTAATGAAAGTACGAAAAACATGAAAAATTTAAATTATAAAAACGAATGGTGAAAATTATGGGAATTTCTAATTTTTATGTTCTGCAATATAAATGTCAAAATTTTGCGTAAATATCACGTATGTCAGCAGTTAAAATAAAAAGTTGATAAAATAAAAATAATATAAAGGAAATCCATAGTAAAAACTCTTTAAGTGGCTTGGCCATTTTTTATTTTATGTTTTATAACCAAACATAAATTCGAAATGGTCAGAAATTAAACAGTTGTAGACAAGAAAATTGCCAGAATTCAAATAAATTTCTTTGTGGCCTTCCTAAGACTTCGAGAAGAACTTCAGCTGAAATCAAAACACTGTGTTCATGTAACGTTTAAAGTCTGGTTTGTAAAAAAAATTCAAACGTTAAAATGCTTTAACATTTTGTCAAAAAAAAAGGGGTAAACATTATTATAAATCTGATTTAACATTTTTTCATAACTTTTATTCATATACCCCAAAACCTTCGCATATCTTTAAAGAGAAAACAAAAATATATAGGCACTTGAACAGCCTTATGTGTAGTCCAAAAATCGAAATTTATAAAAATCACTTGTAACAGACGTAAACACCACAAACAGTCATAAAATATGGGAAATGTAAATTGTATGCACTCAGTAATTTGGAAAATGTAAAGAATTTCGCCGCATTACGTAAAGTGCAAATTCAATAGCCATAAGTGCGTTTTTAAGTGTTCAAGTGAAGATTAAAATAAGAAAATATTAAATTTGTTTACACAATTGGAGACCCGCGTATGTGAAATTTAAATACCTTGCTGAACCGCCAGGTTCAAGAAGGGATGGAATGGTGGTGCATAGTTGAGGTAAAGAATCGCTTACATTTTAGGAATGTCAAATTTCCAAAGATTTTAGAACAGTTTTCAGTCTCAAATATTAATATCAGTTATGTGCCACTTTAGGCACTTCCTAATTTTTAAAATTTTTCCATCTCACACCAGATTGTATTCCCTTTTGGGGTACGTTTTATTGGTATTCTATGGAAAAGCATTTTTTTTTCCATTTCCATCGCTATTTTCATGTTTCAATTGTAATTTAAATGTTAAAAAATTGTCTTATTACTCTGTTATAATAATTTTGTTTATTCACCAGGTATATTTTAATATTTTTGAGCTGTATTTTAATGTATTTATTTGTGAGCAGTTATAGGGTATGCGCTGATCATACTGGTCTGCTGTGCCAATTATCTAAACTAATTCTCTATGAAATGCAGTGAAAAAAAACTGTTTGTTATTTCATAAAATGTTTGGTTTAGTTATTCTTTGTTTGTAAACATAAAATTATAAAGTAACATTTGTAATGACGTTAATATAATGGCTAAAACTACAGTTTTGCTATTGGTGAGATGCACCAAGTGATTACGGCAGCACAACTACTTTCCGAACATGTCCTATTTTCTTCTTCAACAGAGTAGCTTTAATGGGGCGAAATAACTCACTTTCGTGCTCTGCACTTTATCCATCTCTCATGGAGTAATCTCCGATTTTTGAAACGTTAGGTAAGTGTAAATTGGTTGCTTATTTTAAACCCCAACTGGGTAATTTATTTCCTGTATTTCGATAGTTAATTTTTATTGCCCTCTGCAGTTCTCGTTATTCGGCTTGCCAAAGTGAGTTTGCTACACGCTGGCTCCAGTTCAGCTCGATTATCTTGCTGAGGCCATGACAACTTATGGCTTTAGTAAGGGCTCACCCGACTTCTTGGTAGAGTGGCAAGGAAAATCCAGCCAAGAACTGTTTCGTATGTGTGCAAGAACAATTCTCATCACAGATATCGGAATCGTGTGATGGCAATACTTTTATTTTTGGAGTGTTAAGGAAAAATGTACATAC
Organism: Dryococelus australis; assembly: GCA_029891345.1. Classification (NCBI taxonomy): domain Eukaryota; kingdom Metazoa; phylum Arthropoda; class Insecta; order Phasmatodea; family Phasmatidae; genus Dryococelus; species Dryococelus australis. Next base: position 33,715,363 of record CM056998.1, on the reverse strand, counting down.
ATTGTTAACACAAACATTGTGATGATTACCAACTGGCGTTATGTCGGTTTATATTTCATAACTCAATTTTGTTATCGTGCATTGGAATTCCTGAAATTTTCACCACGTAATTTAATTTAATTAACATCAAAGAGCATAAGTGTCTTTTCAATTAATTTATTGGCTTATTTGTTCGATGTTATAAATTGAAATTCTCAACTGGAATAGAAATAATAAAGACGGTAAATGTTCATATAGCTCTTTATATTTGTTTTACACGTATTAAAAGAGTGAACTGGAATTTTTGTGCTTAATTATTTTGTTAGGCATTAATTAAATTAGTATTATCCTAATGTGAAAGTATTCGCACATAAAACCTCCGGGTCATAAACATTTTTTTTTCGTCAGTAAAATATTGATTGTGAAGGTAGTTTTCAATCCCCAAACTTCTTGGGTCAGAAGTGATTCATTCTGGCTCAGCGTCTGTGTTTATTTGTCGGGCGAGTGAGTGAAGAGATTTGAGCAGCTCTTAACAGCGACGTCTTGAGAGCCGATGGGGGGTGATTGAAGTGAATATGGAGCGGCGCCGGAATGAAGGGGCGAAGGAAACAGGAGATCCCCGACCAACAGCATCGTCCGGCACGATTCCCTGTGACCCGACCGGGTATTGAGCCCGGTTCGCCTTGGTGGGAGGCGAGCGTGCTCACCGCTCAGCCACCGTGGCCCCGGCAACATTCGGTACAACCAACTCTCCAGCTTCGGGGGCACATCCGCCTCTCGCGGTTCTAGTGAAGGATCTCCATGGTTAGCGGTGATCCTGTTACTGGCACCGAGAGTTTTTGAAGAATTGGCGCCAGTGTAGCTTGCGGGAAGTTCGTTTCAACTAAATATAACACACGGTTGCGTAGAACAAGCACGGAAATGCATGATTGTAATATTTCGTAAAGAAAATATAATTTATAGGGCCAGTGATTTTTCGCGAAAAAATTGGAGCACACGGTGGGCTTCAATACTACATATACACCCCAGCTGTGGCTATATCTCCGTTGGCCGCTAATGTTTTCATATTTGGCCGAGCCACTCAGGATTCCGTAACTGCGCCACCGTACCTTCGTTCGCCAACAGTTAACACCGACCAGAACTGTTTCAGTCAATCAAAAAAGCTGCATGACTCTACACTGCATTGAATTGTATCTTGTCGTGAAATCTTCCCGCGAAATATCACTCCACGTGATAAATTCATGTTTTTGAAGGTGGGATGAGCATTCTATTGAGGACCGAAGATTATCCCTTGCCACCTCATTAGCAGGAACTTGTAACAAAAAACTTGAAAAAAAGCTTAGTATTATATGCTTATACTGGAGTCGCAATAGCCCGACGAACACGATAAGACCATCCGACACGACGACAGAGCTGTTCGGAATTTAACATTATATATTATTTTATTCAGTGTTAACAATACCACGGCTAAATCTACCCGCCAAGTGTGCCAGTTGTCTGTTGTAAAATCCAAAAACGGCACGTTATACTTATAATATATATTATTTACATTTTTAACTCACGGTAAAACAAATAATTATTTTGATTTTGAAATTTTTAGAATTTATTCAAGAGACAGCAGCAAGTTGGTTTTATATTTACTACAGTAGAGAAATACGCACGAAATGTTTTTTTTAAATAATATTATACTGTTATTTTTTGGGCGTGTCGACGGGCTCGACATGACGGAAAGTAGAAATTGCCGACAAAGCTGTCGGGGCTGCAATTCTGCCGGGTTGACGTCACAGTGACCTTGCTTTCCATTCGCTGCTACTCAGATTTCATCGTATCGGGGTTGTCGTGTCGGGTTAGTCGGGGTATTGTGACTCCAGCTTTACGATGAATTGTTTTTAACCACTTGTGTTCTGGCTCAGTGTTTTGGTGGTAGGATTAAATTTTTTTATCGTACCTGGTTGAGGCCCCAAGAATAAGTTCACAAATAAGGTGTCGTTCGCAGCAAAATATGAAGGAGCTATGGCGCAAGAAAGAAGTTTTACCCGGAGCAAGCGATTGCAAATATATCTGTAAAAAAAAAAAAACCCTGTAATTTTATCGCGCAAAAATTCAGGAACTCAGTCCACGTAAATATTTCTTGCAGCTGTGTTTTGAAATATTACAAGCGTCTCCTTTTCAAAATGCCGCAGTCAACTAGAAAAAAAATTGTATTTCAATTTTAATGGCAATAACAAAAGGGAGAAAAAGCCGGTTCAATTATAACCAGCCCGTACCTTCCATTTTTATTTATTTTTTCTAAGAAGCAATTTCGATTTATTCTGCGACCTTTACCAAAGATTCTCAGGAACAAGTGTATAGCCTGTTGCAGACTTCAGTTATCTATATACGAATTTCAAATATTACGCACTCACCACTAATGGGGCAGGTAGATCCTCCAGAGGGCGCGCTCATTATTCTGGTCGACGAGAAGCAGGCCATTAAACGAGGAAGCACAAGCGTCATATACATATATGATAAGAGGATACAAGATAAAAATAGAGTTCTGTTTGCCTAATTCTTTTACCATAATAAAATATTTCATTGAACGGTTCTTTCTAAAGGCGTGTTCACGATCATATGAGTACTTTCGAAATCAACCTTATAAATAAGTCACTCCTCCTGCCCGCATATATTTTAACGGGCGCACTGAGTGACATGCGCTCAGTAAAGTTGGTAACGATAGATAGGAAATAGTTCTAATCTTAACGTCAAATAAATAGTGTTATCAAACCATTCGTGGAGACTGAAATTATTTGTTTTCCTCTCTGTTTTTAATGCATTTCAGTATAGAATGGCCAGATTTGTAACCTATATACTTTTCTAATAATTCCACACTTTCACTTGCTCGATGCGTGAATAGAGTGATGAGGCCCATGGCCATGTTAGTTTTACATATGACTGATGAATAGGCTTACACAATGTGTGTACAAGTAGATCTTAAGCAGGACTTTAAAAAGTGCACATGTTACCGTGAAAAACCTATATATATATATATAATATATATATATGAGTTCCTAGAATATTGTGACAACGTAAACTACTCCGAATTTTATCTCGAATTACTCACTACTAATCTCAATCGTGTTATCATGCGTCGTTACGACTAGCGTTACGCATATTACTAAGCCAAAGGTTTCAGTGAAATATGGTGATATAAAACAGCTTAGAATTAATAGTGCAGCTCAAAGGCAAAGACCCCGAACTATCAGATGCTGAATAAAGCTTTAGATGCACACGGATTTCTCTCTTTTTCTCTCTAAGCTGTTCACAGGCATCAGGTTCATCAAGTATCTATTAATGTCGCAGAGCTTGTACTCCATTTCCCTGTTAAAATTGATAAGATTAGAATTATATATTCTGCTACTCTTACAAACTCGTTTCCCAGATTGGAATACGCTGGGGGAAAAAGCCGTATTCTCATCGAAATGTATAATCTGTTTATAATGAAAGTAATATAGTAATATTGGTATAAAGCCTAACCATTGCTTCAGCACTGCTATTTTCATCAGCTTCGTAATTATTGTGTTTCTGTCCCATTTCCCGTCTCCCAATATTCTAATTTACTACCGTATATAACAGGACAAATGCAGTAGCTTGGATAATGCTCGTGTGGAAGTGTGTACATTTGTGATGGTACCTAATGGCTTTTTCTTAATCTTCATTATTTTAATCAGCAATCAGCGTGTTTATAATTGCATTGAAATTGAGCAAACCAGCACACACATTTTCAACTTAAGTACGAATGTCGAGCGGAAAACTATTAATATTTTTCGTATAAATGTTGTTGGGCAATGATGAATATGGAAATTTATTTGCCCGTACACAATTCCAGGAATGCGTATAGCAGTGGTTCCATTGTTTGCATATTTGCTTTTTCACGCAATGCAGAGTAACTGTGAATTGACATATACACTGTTAAATATTTTTTGTACTTGTATAAGAAAAGAAGAAAAGCCCTTCGCAACCATGTCGCCAAGAAAATCCTTTGTACAAATATGGATCGTTTCCTTGTAAAACAGGCAAAACATATATTTGTAATATCACAAATGATAGGATCGCACAAAATCATTGACCATAACCGTTACGTTTTATTCTTATAACTTATCTCCCATTGCACTTTTCAGGGGCGATGGTAGTTTTTGCTCCTGAGGTATTTGTTCCAATTATAACTCTAATTCGTGTATCGCACTTGGTAATCGATGCCGCTGGTCGGCCGGTTTTCTCGTGGATCTCCCACCACTCCCTCGCCCTCGCATTCAGGCGCTGCTCCACGCTCACCTCGCTTCGCCCACGCCGGTTGTCGAGACCCCGGCGTTGATATCAGCCCGAACACCTCTTCACGCGCCTTCCTTTGCAGAGCGCGCGTCTCCGGGAAACAGTTCGACACCAGCGGAGGAGCTGCTATCGCCCTCGTTTCAAGGCGCAAACTGAAGAATGGCCGCACGGATGTCCCGAGTTAAGCCGATTACTTCCGTCCCCAATCTCCTGTGTGAAAGGCAAGAGGGAATTAAACGGAACGCCAAATGCCCGCTCTTTTTTTTTTTTCTCCCTCGCCGGCGAATACATTTCGTTAAAATGAGAAGACCGACCGCCGCTTATGAATAAAGCTTTCTTCTTTTCATTTTTTTTCCATGCTGTCCGATTCCCCTATACAACAGCTGGCGTTGGAAAGAATTCAGTAGAAGTGCTAGTTTGTCCGAATTGGTATGAACTCTACGTACAATTTGACGTAAACGTGATAATCTGTGGTATATGAATTATTCCTGTCATAAACTTCAAGGGACATAGTCTTCTTGAAATAAAATGTATGTATATATATTTTTCTTGAATAATTATAAATACCAATTTTGCCAAAACAGCGTGCTGATGTGAAGTAAAAGCAGATGATGTGCTCTACTATAGGCTGTTCACGGTAAAATGAGCACTTTCAAAAGCCCTGCTTAAGTTATACTTGTATGCACATTGTGTATTCTTCCGCCAAATGTAAAATTTAATTTGATTCAATTTGCTCATTTTTACACAATGATGCTTTAGACAGAAACAGAAAGCGGTACATATAGGCCTAACTTAAATTATCACAAATGGTTACCTAACACTTTTTATTCCACGTTAGCATATGGAACTACTTTCTATCCATCGTTACTAATTTTGCAGGGTGCATGTCACTCAGTGCGCCAGTTAAAAATATATGCAGGCAGAGACTGTGAAATTTTTCTAACGTTGATTACAAAAGTGCACACTTTATCGTGAACAGCCTTTACAGTGTTAGATGGCGTCAAGAGAAACTTGTGAAATAAACTTATCCGCTCGGAGTGGAGAGATTTGGACCGCTCTTAACAACGAGTTCTTGAGAACCGATGAGGATGAAATGAAGTGAGAATGGAGCAGCACCTGAATTGCAAGGACGGGCGGAAACGGGAGACCCCCGAGAAAACCCGCTGACCAGCGGCGTTGACTGGCCATGATTCCCACTTGCGAAAATCCAGGAATGACCCAGCCGGGGATTGAACTTGGTTCGCCTTGGTGGGAGGCGATCAGTCTAAGCGCTCTGCCACTGCGGCCCCCTTATCCACTCGGAAAACATTTTTTTTTTGGTAAATACTTTTCACGGTAAAGTGTGAGCACTATTTTTAGGCCCTCCCAGCAGGCATAGTAACAAAACAAATTTTTATTTCATCGTAGCCTTAGACGTTAACATTCGAGAGATATTTATTAGTTGCATGTCAATTTTTATTATAATGACAGTTGGCGAAACACCATGTTTGTGAGTAGGGTGGCCTGCAATTGAAAACTTGGACGTAAGAAGCATTGTGTATGAGCGTAAAACTTTTTTTTTTTTTTCGAATGGAACGTGGGAGCGAAGTAAAAGAAAAAGCCGCGGGAAACAGGGACATAATTTTGGCTCGCGTAGTATTTCTTACTGATTTCGTGAGCAATTAACGGGTGGCCTTAATTGAGAGCGAGTGGATTTTTTTTTACCAAGACTAAGCTTAAAATGTGGAACGCGTGAGACAGAGCGGAGTTATAAATGTAATTATGATCCGCATACCTTACCTTAGTGTAGTTTTACCGTTATCTAACTGAGCATACAAACTAGGAACGTCAGTCTGTGTGATACAAAATTCGGTGTTTAGGAAAATTATTGTGCCTTACCAACATACAACACATATTTGAATTAATTTTTATTGTGTAGGACTTAAATTATATAACCCTTAACTTACACGCCTCAAAAAAGTTTTACACCACTGGGATTTCTGAGTTGAAGGTTACTTATGACATAAGAGAATGAACGGGATAAAATTCACATTTTACAGAATTTCATGCCTAACTTGACGAATGTATTTCTGTAAAGCCCCAACATTCTAGCAATCATCCTTTATTAGCGACCTGCCCCGGGCTTTCTCGGGTGCGATTTACAAGTATGGCGTTGTTTAGGTTTACAACAAGTTTATACACTAAATGCTTAAGGTAACTAACATAGGTTTAATACTATATCGTTAAAAAGTCTTCGTAAGTGAACTCCTAAACGACAAAAATAGGTAATTGTGTGGTCATACTTAAAAGAAAAACATATCCTTTCCCGGACATTTGCTTTAGGCCTTTTTGAGATCTACAATTCTGTAGCAGATTAATTTATTGTATCTCTTATGGTTTAGTCAGCGTAAGCCATGTAAATGCCCAAAAAGTGGCTTTCTCTGAATTGATTAGAAAACGTTGGCATTTATCTACTACCCTTAATTAAATAGTGATGTATTTTATACGCAAACCTTCCCCAAGAAATTCTATAAGTTATGGTGACAACAGTATCAAAATCCATCAAGTAGTTTAGAAGCCCTAGCCGAATACACAGACAAATGTGACCTGGCGACTTTGTTTTATACTAAGTATAAATATGCAATCAATTACAGCTATAGCAGAACTTTTTTTGAGGCATATTCATGTAAAGAAATGTAGACTATGTTAAAATAAAACGTATGCTCCACAAATACTAATTAGATCCCACTGAGCGAGGTGGCGTGCGAGTTAACCTTTTCAGACCCCACTTTAATTTATGGTTTCAGGCATTGCAAAATAAAAGATTTATGAACCGTGCTTTACTTAAGTCGACACTACATCTGTTTTGTTGTTACAGCCAATGAGCTGTAGGATATATGTTCGGCTGCAGTTATATGAACCAATTATTACCTAGACAAGTAAGATGGTTTGCGAATCATTTACCCCAAAATAAGTTCATTGGTTATTGAGCTTCGCAGTGTGCAGTACAGACCAAAAATTACCCACACATGTGTAATGTACACAAATGTCTACACTGGGTCTGAATGGGTTAAACTTTGTACGCGCATTCGTTATAACCTGGTTCGAATACTGGTCCGGCCTACTTGATTTCGCTTTTCCATGTATTCCCGAATTCCCTTCATTGACTAAATAAGAGGTAGATCGCTTATTCGTCTTCTGCTCATGTACCCAACATTTACCTACTCCAATCCTACAAAACTCCTACACAACTGTCAAAGTCACATGGTCAACAGTGATGAACGTGTTTGTTTATATCTTAATTTTTAAATGACAAGCCCTATTACGTTACTAAAAGAGTTTTACCAGTTTTAATATAATAAAACTGCATTACAAATTGGTTAGGGAAAGTATACGTTCATCTCAAAGCATTTGTTTACAAATCAGTTTTCTAACCTAAAATCCAAACCACGCCATTTTTGCTAGACGTGTAGGCAGAAAAGCAGTTCAATGTTGGGACACGGAGATTGGGTGTGCGCAGCCAGCGAGATTGGTCTACCTCATCTTAAAGGCCCGACACCAATCGCATTGACACAAACCTTTAACCGCTAGACGTTGCCATAAGAAAACTGGCATGGCTACAATCGACGTTAACAGGAATAAAAATAAAAAGAATGTAGGTGTATATATACAAATATTTTTGTTTGTGTTTGAAATTTAAAAAGAACCTTTTGTAAAAAAATATATTCCTCGGACTTAATAGTTATACTCAATTAGTTTTTAATTTGTATATTGATTTCGAATAACATTAACAAATTAAATACGTACGGCTATAGTGGCGATAGCTGTTAATAATCGTCTGCAACATTTGTTTTCCCTTTTTGCGACGTCTGGAATTCTGGTTGGATGGCTTAAAACGCAAAACGCAAAGACTTGAAGTTGGCCAACTTCTACCGCGTTGCATTTTACGTTTAGCGCCACGGCAACGTTAAACGTCGGTTTTAGCCAGAGCGTATGCGATTCACGGATTCATGTCTTATTGTAATGAGTATTGTAACATCAACGCGATTGTAGCCGGGCCTTTAGTCTATGATTCACTTTTGGCGAATACTTGAATGGTTCCTTAGTACAGATCATGACCGATTCCTTCCCTGTTCCTTCTTCTCTGAGCGACTTGCTCCATCTCTGATCACGGCCGATTCCTTCCCTGTTCATTCTTCTCTGAGCGACTTGCTCCGTCTTTGATCACATCGATGTCGACGAGACGTTATGTACTATCTACACTCTAAAGAATTGTTCGTAAATACATCACATCAGTGTATACATAAATAGGTTGTTCACGGTAGAATGAGAACATTTGAAAGCCCTGCTTAATATATACACTGTTAAAAAAATTTCCTTAATTTTACGGAAAAGTGCTGGTAACACATTTATCCAGAAGTGTCCGTTAACTCTCCGTACAATTACGGACGCATTTATTTTCAGAAACCGACTTTCCGTAAATTTCATGGAACCTCTCCGTTAATTTCCAAGTTAGTTTTCTGTACTTTCCGTTCAAAATAAAAAGAGATAATAAAAATGTCTTTAAATTTTTGTTATGTGGGTGTTCTACAGTGTATAAAAATTATATTAAAACAGTTAGCATATTTTGTACTTAAGCGAGGTTTGAACCCAAGTCAAAAAATTACCAGTCCACGACTCTGAAACATTCACCTAAAACTCTCACTTGATAAATTTGGTATAACTTTTATATTTGTATTCGAAACACAAAAGCAAAAATGTAGTTTCTATTAAATTTAGTGTATTTTCAGTGTTGCCAAATGTTACAGACGCCTGATGCTATTTTTTTAGTGTTTGAAAGAATAGGCCATAGTCGCGTGGATAATCTTAACTGCCGCAGAAACGATACTTTTCTTGTTTCAGTAGTAGTGAAGAAAGCTTCGTGTAGAATCAGCATTGTTCGTCCCCGTAACTCGAAGTCAAAGGGAATACGGAGACTCTGCATTATATATTTACGGACTTAACTCCGTTTTTCGTCATTACGGATCGCCTTTCCGTAATTAGACTGTAAATTTCCGTTAAAAAAATCCGTAAATGTACGGAAAGTTTTAACAGTGTACTCATATACACGCTGTGTACTCCTCCGCCGTATGTAAAATTACCAATGCCAAGGGCTTCATAATTTTATTCATGCGTCGTTCAAATGAAATTGCGAAATTATTAAGAAAGTAAATATTTTACATTTACGCTCATTTTTGCACTTCGATGCATTAAAAATAAGAAAACTGAATAAATAATTTCCAGTTGTCACAAATGGTTACATAACACTTTTTATTCGACGTTAAGATATGGAACTACTTCCCATCCACCGTTACCAACTCTGCTGGGCGAATATCACTCAGTGCGCCCATTAAAATATATGAATGAAGGGGCAATGACTTTTTTCTAGGATTCCAAAGTGCTCACTTTATCGTGAACAGTATTCAGTGAGAGAGAGAGAGAGAGAAAGAGAGAGAGAAAGAGAGAGAGAGAGTGGTTGGTAAAGCATTTTCGCATATAGACATGATAACGTTCCTACATTTGTTCAGGAACATTCAATTGCTTAGGGAAGTTACCAATTACGGTATTGTAGCGGTACTAAATATTCCTATATTTTCAGCCAGATATATGGTAGTATTTCCATAGAATGTATAGGTCTAATATTTCCACTACAGTTTTCGAAATTAACTATAAATTTTTTAAAAGTTTAATGGAGTCTTTTCTCTGATATTTGTTATCATACTTAATATTTTTTTTGGTATATCGGATAAAAAGTACCCGCCCTACCGACAATCATTTACACTGTAAAAATGTCTAATACAATTATTGAATTGTAGTGTAAGTTTTTAATTTACTCTAGTACGGGAAATTTGCAACATACGAGGTTGAAATTAAAGAAATTTTAAGCCTCACCACTATACAAAATTGGAAAATGAACTTAATATTTTACTCTTTCTTGAAAAATTTAGGAATGCTACCACGTTTGTGTGTGTGTGTGTGTGTGTGTGTGTGTGTGTGTGTGTGTGTGTGTGTGCGTGTGTGTGTGTTTGTAAGCAGATTTCGCCATTCGTATTTTTTTCAAAACGCGTTGTATGGTAACTTTGCTAACTATTTCACGGAGAATACGATTCTGAGCTTTGGACAACTCTGCGTCAAAATATTATAAACATTATATGTATAATATTGTCATAGTATTAAGCGCTCAAATCACGCAGCTATTATAGGCCACAGTGTTTAGCCTACATGATGCGAAATTTATAACACATCTTTATATAACTCACAATAAAATATATTATTTTTACACTTAAAGTACTTATGATACTTTCACAAATAAGTATAGTGCCCCTAATTACTGGCTTGGCTATATCGAATATTATCGCAATTAATACAATGCTCAGTGAAAGATATTTCAACATATTATTATTCACACTGACTACAAATAAGATAATTCGCAGTAACTCGGTAAATAATATTGCATTAAATATTGTGTCCGATGGGGATATTTTGTTATATAGCGAACGCTAAATTACATGGGAACGAGTCCTCGTGTTTATAGTTCTCAAATGTCAAATTTTAGAACATTTGGTCAGTATTAAAAACATTTTAATGGACATAAGATAATTTAAAATAACTTTTAATGATGTCTTAGTTCAAGCAGGCATACACGCAAGGCGTGCAGTGTTTCCGTCGTAGGCCTGTGCTGTGCAAGTCAGATCTGTAACAGCAGGACTTTATGAACACGATGAAAGCTCACATATGTTTGTATTTTCTCTTGCCGCGTAAGGAAACTGCATAGGTAAACTTTAAATATTCTATATTTGACCATTAAATTTTTTTCATCATTAATATACTGAATACATAATAGACGTTATACGTTAAAAGTAAAAAAAATAAATAAATAAATAAAGGTATAGATAGTTTTTTTTATCCCACCTTTTCTGGCAAGAATCGTATTTTCAGTGAATTTGTTTACACCGAGATATGTGAATACGTGCAAAGAACGATTTCACAGAAAATATGTCACTGTGGACTCCTTTTAACAGCCTGTGTCACCAGCCATAATTAGTTTTTTATTTCTTCCTGATCCAAATTTAGGAGGATTTAATTAAAAATTTGGCAATAAAAGTTTAGCTTATTACTTTACACATCATTACAGACATATTATATGAACTTCCAACGCATTTTGCTCCAATTAACAAAATAAAAAATGAATATATTAATTCATTCGCTCCTTTTAACGACAACCTGTTAACGCCCATTAACAATGAGTAGAGACGTGCAAAAATTCGCGTTATTATTTAAGGACAAACTGAACTCCAAGTTACCGTGCGTTTGACCAACTTCAGCCCTTTGCCAAAAATATGTTTGGCACGCCTCGGAGAACTCTTGAGCCAATAATATAAGTTCAGCGGCGGAGTGGCCAATCTCTATTGAGAGGATCAAGCAGACACGTGACGTTGATTACAGTGCAGCGGCCAATGAAACCACGAACTGTGCTCACTTGATTATAACTCAGTGGAATCTATCATGTCTCGAAAAGATAACGCAAATTTCGCCAGTCTCTAACGGTGAGGAAAAATAATTTTTTTTCAAAAACATGAAATGCAATTACTCCAGTGGAGTTTACTCCATAGACGCAAGGTAAGCAATGCTTATCCTATACATACCGGAAAACGGAAATGTTTTTTATCGTTTATAGTTCTCGGCTTAACTTTAAACACATTTAAATTCCGAGTTTCCCGTTTCCGGTTCGAGAAACAGTGTTTTCGTAACTCCCGTCCTGTACACGCATAGTGCTGCCATCTAGTAGGTATTTCCACAAACGGGAGCGACTAGCGATGAATCGATATCGAACTCGCAAGCAACAACACGCCACATGCCCCGCGTTCCTTCGGCAAGGTAAGCAGTCGTTTTCTTTTCCGCTTTTATAGCTAATGTTAGGCATTATAAAACGGCAAATACATGTGGAGGGTAAGCAAAGTCGGAAGTTGCATTTGTCAGTAGAAGTTGCTTACCCTAAAAAGTAACTCACTACACGCCACTGAATGCTTATATAGTAAAACATTTTTGGTAATGGCTCCGACTCTTATGTTGTGACACTGAAAAGAATAATTTCTCTATAAGGCGTGATGGAGCATCTTTTGGGGTAAAGGTTCTGAGCAGGGGTGTATGTATGTCTTTTATTTTTCCCCTGATGCCTCGGTGCTCGCAGGTTGGGCAAAGCGGCCATGTAGATCCGCTGTCGCCGGAGGGAAGGTCGTGCAGCGGACAATACAATTTCCTCTCCGTTATAGAGGAACACTGATGATACTTGGCGCTTTGTGCTCCAAGCCACCTTACACTTTAATTACGAGATCAGCGAAGCCGCAGAGCTTCGCTGATGTAGCGGTCCGCGCGCGTATGGCAGCGGTGTGGGCATATATTTTCTGATGCAGTTTGTCGCCTCCTGAGTATGCGTGCGTTCGTTTTTGATACAGGCGAGAGATCGTTTGAAACTACTGTTTCATCCCTTATAGGCTGTTCACGGTAAAATGAGCACTTTTGAAAGCCCTGCTTATGATCTGATTGTATGCACTTTATATATTCCTCCGCCTTATGCAAAATTAACATTGCCATGAGTCTCATCACTTTAGTCATGCATCGCTCAAGGGAAACTGTGAAATTATTAAGAAAGTAAATACTTTACAAATCTGCTTATTTTAACACTTCGATGTGCTAAATAATAGAAAACGAAAGAAATAATTTTAAGTTATCAGAAATGGTCACCTAGTTAAGATATGGAACTACTTTCCAGCTATAGTTAACAACTTTACTGGGCGAATGTTACTCAGTGCACCGTTAAAATATATGCAGGCAGGGCAGTGACTTTTTCTATGGTTCATTTGTAAAATGTTCACTTTATCATGAACATTCTTTGCTTACAAATCCCATTGGTTAAATACTGCTCGCGTTTAAATGAGCACTCTTCTTATTCACTGAGCGGGACCGCAGTGGCTGAGCGGTTAGCCCACTCGCCTCTCCAACCAACGATAACAGGGTTCGATCCCCGGTCTTTGTCACTCCCAGATTTTCACAAGTGGGAATCGTGCCGGACGTTGCCGCTGGTGGGCGGGATTTTCTCGGGGATCTCACGTTTCCCCCACTCCTTCATTCCGGCGCAGCTCCTTGCTCATCTCACTTCACCCTCGCCGGCTTTCAAGACCTCAGTGTTAAGAGCTCTCACCACACGCATTCACTGAATATTCTTCCGCGAACGATAGGTATTATCTTTTTCATTATCCGATTTGGCAAGTTACCACACGTCTATTAATATAAAATAAATTATGTTACTCTTTCTTTGGTTATTTCTCTATTAAAAACATAATTTACTTGACACTAATTATGAGCATTTCATTCTAATAAGAAATGAATAAGTACAACATTTGTACGCAACTCGCTACCAAATTAACAGTGTAAGTATATTTCAGTCTGGCATTACGTAGAAATAAAAGCAATTATAACCAGGAATGTTTTCTCTAAATATTGGCATAACATGTGCTTTATGAGCTAAGAAAAGGCTGTATTTTTATAACGAAAGTTGATACGGTACTACAGAGAGCATCACACCGAAATATGTACTTGAGATGTTAACTGCCTCAACCAGAATTCATAAGCGAATATGAGGGAAACATTAAAAATCCCCTGAGCAATAATTTACTTGCGGCAAGACATTCTGAGTTAGCTTTCAAGCCGTAGAATTGTAGTTTATAGTGCGGTCGAAGAGAATATGCTAAAGAAATCTGTCCGAACATATAAATATTCCAACATAAATATGTCCTACTGTCCAGGATTGCCAGTTGTCAGGATTTACACAATTCCTTCTGGTTGACTCCAATTCATACGGACGTACTGGTTGGAAAAGATCATTTGCAGAGTCTATTTCCAGAGTCTGTTAGTGAGCAGGAAAATGAGGAGGCGCTTACTGTGTTTAACTGCACTATGAAGTATGGCTGAACTTATTATATTTCTCAACTTTAAAATGAATAAAATACTTCGACAAACGAAATATATTCTGGTCGCATGGAAACTAGGATAAATAAAGAGTACAAACTTTTCATAGGGATTGCTTACATAAACTAACCTCAAAACCTTTCCATATAGTTTTGACGTGAATATAGCTTTAAATTTGCAACCATAGTGGGAGGCAATCCAGAAAATCCGATGATAACAAAAGCGGGTGATAAAGTTTGGCATTGTAGCTCCGAAGCTATGGTCTACATTAAAAATTATATTGCACCACTCGATTGCCAAACGAACAAAGAATATTTTACATTGAGTGAGGACTACGAAGCATCAAGACAGGGAGGGAGGGAGGGGGTGGAAGGGGATGGGGCGACAATTTGAGTTCGTTTCGCCGCGTCTCATAACTTCCGCATAGTATAACTTTTGACTAGGAGAAGCTACGAAGCTCGTTTAAATTTCAATCGACAGCTCTCGTCACGATAAATCGATTGCGTGTATACAAACATTTATGTGGCGTGGTTCTGGTGAAATTGTATGAGTTTAATATAAAACGTTAAGAAAACGTAACACAATTTCGGCCTACACTCGTCAAAAAGCCAGGTCGTAATACAGAAATCGTATACGGTAGGAAAGAGCATCTCAAAAGCAATCCAGTGGTACCCATAAAATCCCATATGATAGAGTGAAGCGGTGTCGGGAACGTAAAGAGCATCAAGGTTTCCAAGTGCGGCAAAGTAGAAGTACTGATGCAAAACAAACGGCCGTGTCCCCAACACAGCCAAACACAGCTTTTTTGATAGTGCTACTGGAGGAAAAGCAGTATTGTGTCAGAAACAAGGAGCGTGGATGAGCACTCTTGTTTTATTTTCTCTCCACGGTCCGGAGCCCTCGCTGATGAGATCTTGTTACCTTCGCTCATTCTGTACGTGGCCGAACACGAAGCAAAACTACCGAGGATGCAGTGTCCTCTATAGTCCATTCAAGGTCACTTCCAATTTTTTCTGATTCCTTCTGAAGTTCTTCTTCCAGGATATTCATCCGCCTCCTGCAATCAAAGCTCAACATAGTCTAGAAAATCGCACTAAAAGGATAATGTCCAGCATTCGTGCACATTCAGTTTTATAACGAGAACTATTTCTTACTCGGCACTGTCAACACACGTATTTTTCTTCCCTGTGTTTGTTCAATCAATACGTAGTATAAAAGGAAGTCCCTGGCGCGCTTCTGTCCGTTTAAGACTGCGCTAACTGAATGGATTTGGATGCGGTTTTTACTGTTATGATCTTCATTTATAGAGGAAGGTTTGTGTTTGTTTTCAATTGCCCTAGCACTTACATGAGTTGAGCATTAACGGTGTTAGTGAATCAAGTCGGGGAAAATAGTTTGTCGCCAGCGCGCTCTCATGGAAGACGCTGTCTAATCATTTAGAGATACAGCAAAGTCATGTACGAAAGAATTGCACTCAGTAAATGATCTACAAAAAGTCAGCGGTAGCATATATATATATATATATATATATATATATATATATATATATATATATATATATATATATATATATATATCTGTAATAGATAAGTAGAAATAAGGGTAGTTACAATTTAAATTACGCACTGTCTTTTTTAACTATAAAGAACTTAATCATAATCAAAATAAATTGATTCATAATTAAAATTTGTTAATGTAGATAATAAATATCCTTTGGCTACGTCAAACAACTATCGCCAATAATTTAAAAGTTATGAGAAGTTTTGTAAAAAAATAATACTAAAATCGAGACACACGCGCACTGATCTATACGTGGACGTGGGTTTGTGGCGCTGGGTGTCGCGATGTGGAGACAAGAGAAAATGCCAAGGGGCGAGAGGGGGAGGTATATTAGGCTAGCGCTCAGCCCCGCTAGCTGCAGCAGGCAAAAAAAAAAAAAAACTTTATTGTACATCGGGGCGGATCGCTAGTTTAAATATAAATAAAATATTAATCTTTATAGACTAAATATAACCATAGTCTACAAACGGTTTCTTCAAACTTTTTTAATCAAGCCGATGAAATATCACCCCATATAAGACGTGTTTAGTTATTTCCTAAAATTGAAAACTTTTACAAGCGTTTTAACTTGTGTTAACATAAAAGTAAAGGCCGTTCACGACAAAGTGAGCACTTTTGAAAGCCCTGCTTATGATTTACTTCTATGCACGTTGTGTATTATTCCACGTTAGGTCCTATGTAAGGTTAACATTGTCTGCCTCATCACTTTATTCATGCGTCGTTCACGAGAAACTTCGATGCGTTAAAAAACAGTAAGCGAAAGAAATAATTTAAGTTATCACAAATGGTTAATTGACACTTTTTATTCGACGTTAAGATACAGAACTACTTCTCGTCCATCGTTACCAGCTTTACTGGGCGTATGACACTCAGGGCGCCCATTAAATTATAGGCAGGCAAGGACTGTGACTTTTTTCTAAGATTGATTTCAAAAGAGTTCACATTATCGTGAACAGCCTATACCTAGTTTTTATTTAAACTGGACGTATACTTATAATATATCTGTAAATTAAAATAATTAATTTATGTTCAATATGTTCAAAACTGGGGAAAAAATATGAGTTGGTAATGCAAGGTAAGTATTGTTCTTATGCGAAATAAAATTACACCGAGTGCGCACGAATTCGGTGCGTTGTTCGTTTGGTGTAATTTTTCTATACTTGGATAAACTTTGTTAGCATGAGGCGGAAGGGATTACCTGGAAGTAGAAGTTTAATAGGGCCTTAGATTAGTTTGAAGTTATCGTGAACAGCCAATAACAGTTCAGTTCAAGCGAAAGTAGAAATGTTAACAGGAGAGTTGAAACGCTTGTGGTTCATCGCATATTTAGGACTGAACACGTCTCACACGGGGAGTTTTTTTCTTTAAAGGTTTGTTTAAAAAAAAAAAAGCGTGAAGATCTCGCGAATGGACTATAGTCGTGCGCGAAGCATTCCGTATCTCCGCCCACGCAGGAAGGCCGCCTCTGCCACGAACAGCTGAGACGATCCCATCCCTTCCGCTGTTCCACCCCCGTCCCCCGTCCCTCACACAAACCCCCCTTGCCAATCGCCGACACTCTCGTGACGCTCATCTCATTTAAAATTCATTTTTTTCATCGCAAAGAATGTGAAGTGAAAAGATAAGATGGCTGGCTGCGAAACCACCCCAGTACCCTTGCGCTCGGACGGCGAATAAATTTGCGCAGTTGCTGTCCCCTCGTGTAACAACTTCTGGAAACTTCGCGAACATCGCCACGTCTCGCTGGACGGCGGGGGTTCGGTCCACGTGTCTTACAACGAGCTGCTCTGACTCTGCTCGTATACCTCAACTTCACCTCTTTCCCCAGTAATTATTTTTTTTTTTCCGTCATAAATATGGATTCACAGTAATTATAGCACTTTGAAAATATGGTTTTAGGTCTACTTGTAAGCATTTTGTGAATTAATCTGCCCTACGTAAACGCAACATAGCCATGGGCCTCTTATTCAAACGTCGGTCAAGTGAAACTGTGAAATTATTAGAAAAGGAAATAATTTATAAATTTGCTCATTTTCACTGGTCGATGCATTTAAAAGATAACAAATACCGAAATAAGTAATTAGACTTATCACAAATGGTTACCTAACGATTTTTATTCGACGCTAAGTTATGGAACTACTTTCAATCCATCGTTACCAGCTTTACTGGACGAATGTCACTCAGTGCGCCCGTTAAAATATATGCAAGTAGGAACAGTGACTTTTCTCTAAGGTTTATTTCAAAAGAGCTCACTTTTTCGTGAACAGCATTTACTAATAATGTGAGATTACAGGAAATTTGCATAACACGAGTTGTTTAATATTTTTGAGCATAATTTTAGTTGTGTGATATCTGCTTGTAGTAAAAGGTCGAGAACATATGTATATGTTATTAATAAATATTATACTTTTTACAACAGGCAGAAAACACACAATTAAAATTACGCAAAAAAAATTAATCAACTCGTAAAATGTCAATTTTCTATAATCGTATATAGTCAGTAATTATTACTATTAATCTGAAGCGATCACGCGAAAAAGAACGATTTCTGCAAAAGGGGCGAGACTGAGCCCTCAAGAGGATAGTATCTGTACCAGGCAAAAAAAAAGTC
The DNA here is from genome assembly GCA_029891345.1 of Dryococelus australis. NCBI lineage: Eukaryota > Metazoa > Arthropoda > Insecta > Phasmatodea > Phasmatidae > Dryococelus > Dryococelus australis. Next base: position 33,696,918 of record CM056998.1, on the reverse strand, counting down.
AAAGCTAAGCATGACATAGACGACTTCTGAACGTTTTTTTTTATTAGTGCGGTTTCAATTATACATGTATTTCCCCACTTGGGATTGATTCTATTTGATTAGATATGATTTGACAATGGTTACAAGTGTAATACTAATTGTTTAAGAAAAATAAGTTTGATTTCGAAATAACTGTTCGTAAGTTACTATGTCATGCATTTTTTTTATATTATTGACTAAGAATATTAAGTTATGAAGGAATATTACGTAAATCCAAGATGGCACGGGGTACTCCCCTCTTAAGGTTCTCGCCTACCTGGAGCTTTTCTCCGCTTGTGAGACCGAGAAGCGCCGGAGCGATAAGGACGACACTGCCTTGCGCATCAATTGCGCCATCGCCTCTAAGCGCATGGCTCTGACGTGCAGTGTTCTAGTTGACCTGCGTAGTACGTATACCTGTGGGACTTTCAGCGGTGACCCTATAATTTTATTGGTGGAAAGTCTCTAGTAAGGTTCATCGCAGGGTCCTTGAGCAGACATTACTAGGCTATTCACGGTTAAGTGAGCAATTTTTAAGGCCCTGCGAGATTTTCCCTTACAATTAGTTTCCACCAATCTTTATTTTAAACATTGTAACATCTCTAATAAACACAGTGCATACATTTCAGCACTCTCACAAATTAACGTCTGAGGCTGCAATAAAATATATTTACTAGGTGTTGATGATTTTTGAGAATGCCTTATAAAGCATTCACCTGGCCGTGAACGATCTACGTATCTGACACGTATATTTTGAGATACAGCGCTTTGGAAAAGTAGTTTTCAGTTATGTGTTTACAATTGCCGTGACTTCTTGAAAGCACTTAACAGGCTTCTCCTGAAGTATATGTTCTTTTTCGTAGATGGTCACGTGGGGACGCACGTTGAATGGTTTCGTGGGAAGACGAGTATTTCAAACACACTTCTACGCAGTTCAAGCGACAGTTAGGCGGGGTCCTTAGGGTAGTAAGTTATACTCGCCATCTTGGATTGGCGTATTTTCCTCAATAACTTAACTTTCGAAGTCGATAGTTAAAAACCAGGCTATTCAAGGCACAGGGATCATCTCAACAGTTATTTACTAACTCAATTTATTTTTCTTACACTATTATTTTTACTTCTGTAACGGTAGTAAAATAGTACCTAATTATTTAATACAATTGACGTTTAAAAAATTCTTCAATTAGTCGTCTATGTCATGTCAAGGTTCGATTTTTTAAATGTCTTGTCCCAAATTTTAATTACAAAGATTTGTAAGAAAAGTGGAGATTTAATGGGCACTGCCCCATTAACACTAGAAATTGAAATCAGTCGAAAACCAATGATTGGTAGTGAAATTCAAGTACTCGAATAAGTGAAAATGGCCCCACTTATAATCGGTGGAAAACCACTGGTTGTTTCTGTCAAACTATTTAACACACTGAATAAGTGACGGGCAACTGTGCGCGGTGAATTAAATGTGGTTTTTAATTAATTTATCCATACAATTACGAGAAATGGACATATATTTAATAGTCACGTCTACACTGTGTCATGGACCTGCGTTGAACCTTACTAGAGACTTTCCACCAGTAAAATTGTAGGGTCATCGCTGAAAGTCCCACAGGTATACGCACTACGCAGGTCAACTAGAACACTGCACGTCCATGATTTGAACCCACATCACCCCGCATCTAGATCTTTACCTTACCAATAGGCAACCACGAATTCGTCGGCTGATACGGGGAAAATATGTGCATTTTTTATGCGTATCTTTAAATTATTTCTCCTTTATTTTCGTTTATACTTTAATTGGTAACATTAGGACTTTTAAAACAAATATAGTACGTATGTGTGTATTGACTTCACCAGATTTAATGCAGTTTAAACCTTTAAACCGACCGCTGTGGTGTTTAAAGGGAAAAGAAACGAAATAAGTAAAAGAGAAATTAAGGACTTAATGTCAACGTTGCCTTGAAAATTGAATTCAAATAGACGAAATTCAGAATTAGAAAATTATATATATATATATATATATATATATATATATATATATATATATATATATATATATATATAATGGGTTTTATTAGTTTATGCGTTGTTATTTCATTTTAACAATCCTTCTTAACTGATCCGTAACTCAAAAAATAAATCACTGAAGAAAAGAGAGTGAAATGATTGATGAATGAGTATGAGTGAGAATAAGTTAGGTTAAAATTGACATTTTTTTGCTAATTCATTACTTAAACTGATTGGAATGACTGTTGAATACGTCAGGTGCTGTTAAGTGTTCTAAACATTGGAATTCTCACTGATTCAGATTTAGAGTGAAGTTGGATCAACCCCTGCCATTTTGGATTTATTTTTTCTCCGGAACCTGGCAATAAGGATTGTTGTTTTGCATTTTGGGAGCCGACAAGGCTTCAAGTATAGGCTGGCACGGTTCCTGAAATCTATATTACAAGTTTTCTTTCCATACTATCGCCGCAGTAGTAGATCGAATAGCGTAGTAATTTTTTTTTTATTCTCAGCTGTTGCCAATCAGAAAATAGCGAAGGTATCGAAGCTGCAACAAAAGTCCAAAAACTATTGCAGAACTGTAATTTGTGCTCTTTCACGCCAAAAATTTCATTCGACCTGTGAAACAGAAATCACAGCGATAAAACTGCTAAGTCGAAGATGGAAGGATTCGATCCCCCCACCCCTTAAATATGGTTCCACTCTACAGTACGCGTTGCGATGCGATGCGATGCTCGACGGCTATACGAGCAGCGACCTCACGAATGTAACATTTAGAATACACTCTAGTCCATATATCTTAAGTGGGTAGAAGATAAACAAACAAGGCCGCGTGAGTGAGATGTGCGTTGAAATCAACGCATTAGCATACAGTGAGTACCAGAGACATACAAGACGAAGGAGAATTATTTTGGTAGTATCAATAAACGAATTCTATGATATTGTCTATATGTACAGGAAGCCTTGTCATCTATTTCGTAGATAATGCAGCAACGATACAAAATGCAAATACGGAGACGTGAGAATAAACGGGTTTGTCGTCTTCGAAATTTTTACGAATGGCTGTCCTTACTCTCGACGTAAACAAACATGTGTTCTTCTTCTCTGGCATCGACTATTTTAACGAATGGTTGTCCTTACTCTTAACGCAAACAAACATGTCTTCTTCTTTTCTGGCATCAACTATTTTAACGAATGTTACCCTTACTCTTAACGCAAACAAACATGTGTTCTTCTTCTCTGGCATCGACTATTTTAACGAATGGTTGTCCTTACTTTTGACGTAAACAGACACATGTCTTCTTCTCTGTCATCAATTATTTTAAGGAATGGTTGTCCTTACTCTCGACGCAAACAAACACATGTCTTCTTCTCTGTCATCGACTATTTTAATGAATGGTTGTCCTTGCTCTCGACATAAACAAACATGTGTTCTTCTTCTCAGTCATGGACTATTTTAACGAATGGCTGTCACTCTCGATGTAAATAAACACGTGTTCTTCTTCTCTGTCATCGACTATTTTAACGAATGGTTGTCCTTACTCTCGACGTAAACAAACATGTGGTCTTCCTCTCTGTCATCGACTATTTTAACGAATGGCTGTCACTCTCGATGTAAATAAACACGTGTTCTTCTTCTCTGTCATCGACTATTTTAACGAATGGTTGTCCTTACTCTTGACATAAACAAACACATGTCTTCTTCTCTGTCATCAGCTATTTTAAAGAATGGTTGTCCTTTCTGTCGACGTAAATAAACACGTGTTCTTGTTCTCTGGCATCGACTATTTAAAGAATGGTTTTCCTTACTCTTGACGTAAACAAACATGTGTTCTTCTTCTCAGTCATGGATTATTTTAACGAATGGATGTCCTTACTCTTGACATAAACAAACACATGTCTTCTTCTCTGTCATCGACTATTTTAACGATTTGTTGTCCTTACTCTCGACGCAAATAAACACGTGTTTTTTTTCTTTGGCATTGACTTTTTTAAACGAATGGCTGTCCTTACTCTCGACGTAAACAAACACGTGTTCTTCTTCTTTGGCATCGTCTATTTTAACGAATGGTTGTCCTTACTCTCGACGTAAACAAACACGTGTCTTATTGCCGACCCACGCCACACAATCGCGACGCCAGAATTTCACGCGACGCAGTCGTCGCCGACGCACAGCGACAGACTGCTGTTTCATTCTGATTGGTTGCAGCTGATCGCAACGCATCGCGGTATCGTGGAACCAGCTTATGGTGATCTTCCCCAGTCGTATTTGATTGTTGGTTTTTCTTGGATAGTTTACCTTTATAAGCAACCGGCTATAGACCTTACACTGCGTTACTGGCAGGACAAGGGAACGAAGAACTCATACTTACGTCACTGTTGTAATTATTGCAAAATTTTGCAAAATAAATATAAATAAATATTGGGACGTAAATACGAGTTCGTACACTCTAAATATGAATAAGGGAATTTCACTGTTTAAAACAGTCAACAGTATCTGACTGATTCAACAGTCACTTCAGTGAATTTAACTGATGAATCAGTGAAAAATTGCCCGTTTTACTTCACTCATTGATTCAGTGACATTTTCCACTGAGTCATCGATCATTTGTTTTTTGACTGATGGATCAGTTAAACGGCGTGTAAAATGGCTGTTAAAATCGTTTTAAAACGGCTGCTTAACAATGCGTATCAAGTGAAATAACGAATAAACTAATAAAACCATTACAAAATACTTTCTAAAATGTGTTTCGTCTTTCAAAACACCATTTTACGAGGTAGCATGTATTCAGTCTTTGTTTCTGGTTTTTACGCCTTTCCTTTCGTTTTCATGTAATCATCAAAGAACTCTGTTTGAAGGTTTAAACTGCATAAAATGGCGTGATGAGAGTGCACTCATATATGCTATTCGTCGATTTACAATCATATTGATACTAATCAAAGCAAATAATGAAAGTTAAGGGCATACAATTTAAAACTACACGATTTTGATAAATAAATACAACGTATATATTTTCCTCCTGTTTATCGCATTTGACTTCGCAGCACAGATGATAAGGTAACGGTTTTAACGCAAAGAAGATATTGTATGTGTGCAGGTTCAGTCCTGCTTACCTCCAGGAAATTTGTTACTTTTTTTAATTACGGATAATTTGCGATGTATAAATAGTAAATTATCGTAAATATGTTTATTTCTCGTAATTATTTGCCTAGATGCAATAAAATCAATATTTAATTCGCCGGTGCAGTTCAATCAGTAAAATGGTTTCACGTCACTAATTTAATCAGCGAAATTATTCAATTTAAACAATTAGTGGTTTTCCACTTATTCTAAGTGGCGCCATTTTCACTGATTTTTTTAGTAGTCGAATTCTCAGCTTATTTCCAACGTTATGTCTTTACTGCTGTCTATAAGGCCAATAGCTAGCTTGGTATCGGGTACTTTCGAAATTTTTTTAAAAATACAAACAACCTAGAAAACCAACAATCCAATATGGCAGGGAAAGGTTTCCCTTAAAGGCGCTATTACACAATACCAGATTCCGTAAAAGATAGTGCAAGGTCCACCATAACCGCCTGTATACAGGCTAGTGTAGCACCCGTCATGGCATTTCCCGTCTTGCGCGGGCAGATTTCGTACCAGGTTTGGTAATTGGACACGTCCTATTTTTCGTCGCAGGTTCCATATCGACTCTCGTACCTGGCCAATCACATTGCAGTTTCTGAGCGTAGCGAGCTCCCCGTGGCTACTACTTGAAACGAGTTGATGAAGAAACTGAAAAGGACGCCCCCATCTTGAATTTACATCCGCGAGGTTGAAACTCTTTCAAATATATTTAAAATACGACGACGACGAATGATGCTAGCTATTAAACCTTTTAATTGCTGTTTGAAACTCTTTCAATATCTGCAGTATATAAACTCGGTCCCTGGGCGTGAGTTGCTGGTGTAGTGGTAAAGTCGCGGCGATTAGAATAAACATATTAGAAGCTTGTACAAGAACCAAGTACGGCAGCAGATATCGTGTAATATCCGCTTAAGGCACCCTTATATCTAGCCGTTACCACAGAGACTTTCGAAGCCCTACAACTAATTCTAGCTAAGCTGGCGACGTCTCAAATAGGAGGCAAACACAAATGAACCAATTGAGGCCTGTTTGGTTAGTTTGGGCCACAAATGAACCATATTGCGGCCTGTTTGGTTAGTTTGGGCAACAAATGAACCATATTGCGGCCTGTTTGGTTAGTTTGGGTCACAATTGAACCATATTGCGGCCTGTTTGGTTAGTTTGGGCACGTGGCGGGTAGTATTTTAATTTAAACAGGGGAGTATGTGTAATAATATGCCACGGTGTTTTAGTTGCGTGTTTCTCGCAGGCATCTTGGAAAATATTATAATGCGCTAAACCGCACGTCTATATGTTTTTTAACAATGAAGATAGAGTAAATGCCTGGTTGAACGCTATTTCAAGAGAGAACTTTGTGGCCACAAAGTTTTCACCTGTAAGCAGACGTTTATTTAACAATTATTTAGACTTTCTGTACAAAAAGTAACATCAAAGTAACATTATTTATATTGCTGTGTGTATGTATGTATTAGCATGGGCAATATTCAAGGATAGTTATCTTTTGGCCTACACAGGACTTCATTGTTTCATGCTCCTTACATAAAGGCTATATTGGAAGACGTCATGTTTAAAGAAAACCATTTTAGTGATACTAAAAAAATTAGTTATAAGAGGCTCATTAATTAATTTCTACACAGTATTTCAAACAGCGTTGTCATTTTAGGAAATATATGTTAATCCACAGCGAACTTCACTCCAAACATGTTATATTTGCAATACTTACTCCGTTGGTTGAATATTGTTACATAATGCCTGCTAAGCAAAGGACGATATGAAATGGTTTACAAATATGTGATATATTCGGTGAATGTATCATCTAATAATAATTTTGACCATCATACTTAACTTGTTTACAAATGTCAACAGATTGAAACAAACTATACTTTTGCATTACTAAGTACTGCACATTTTCGCTTCTCGTTATGTTACATATTTCAAAACAATATCGCCTAGCGATTGCACTGCCTACGACTAGTGGCATGACGAAGATGTTATAAGGCCTTGCAGTTTTGGCGGTCACGAACTAGTGCAAACTGGGTTGCAGTGTGCATGCGACACACGTTTTGAGAACAAGCTGTTTCACGCGTGCGCAGTCTGTTTAAAACGGAAAGAAATAACTTTACAAACTAGGTCGGAATAAACTTTCAACAGATCACGCTTATTGCATTCATCATTTCGAAGCTCAATATGGCCGAAAAAGGCATTTTCAGTATGTTATACTAAAGTATTCTTAGTGAACTCATCTTACAAAACAAAATTAGTATGAATCCCTAAATTAAACTTTGCTCAAGTAGATAATATTTGAGATAGCGAGTACACAAGACCCCCAAATTTTCGAACCTCAATTTTTTTAACAAATTTTTTAAGGATTTATATTAATGTTTTAAACAAAAATATTAAATTTAACAAAAATCTCAAAAATCGATATTTTTATGTATCAACTTCACAAATAAACGAAAAAAATCACAATTAACCTATTCTGTTCGTATGATTTCAAACGAACGATTGTTTTAACGCCACAGATGGCCGCTAACACCCGTTTTAACACAGGCATATTCAAATGACCTTCTATGTCGGAACGCCCGCCATGAGACATAAAAAATACAGACAACTACTGTCCATGCATAGCTTTCTTCACGTCAGCACACACACTTTTCTAGCAAACGGATACGGTTCCTGTAAATCATCAGTATATGTGCAGTTTCTTGAAGTAATGCGCTCTTGATATTACAAGCTATTGACATCTTGAGACACAATCTGCAACCAAGTACTTACCATAATCAGAGACCACATCACTAATAAAATCAACATAAATGTTCGTTTGAATTCAAACTATAGGCTAGTAAACGTGTCTAACCTAGTTTGTGAAAATGCCGTTGAGCTTATGCCGTAGTGAAAAATCTCTCGATTATTATACTATAAATGAAGAATATTGGTATTTCTGTCACTAACTATCAATTAATATTTAATTTAAACAATGCTACAGCTCCATTAATTAAGTCAATGGATAAATATTACATTATATATAAAGTCTTCAAATTGACATCACTGAGGCCAGTTGAAGTTTCATCGTTCCATCCCAGATGTCATATACTAATATTTAATTTATTCTATGAGCAATACATTTGGAACCGGAACAGTTTGTAAACCGGTCGGGACACCTGGATCAGGCCGTCAAACCAAGACAATCCCAGTCAATTTGTGGGAAGTTTGGTAAGCCTGCGTATGCTTATACACTTGTTAACATAACAAACAAATATATATTTTTTAAATGTGGAATAAGTTAAACTTAGCTCACTTACAAAATAATCACTTGGATTTAAGTTGGAAGTAAATTTTATTGCATTTATTTATCACATTACTGTTTTAATCTACTATGGTGATTCTTTTCAGGGCGTTGAAACGCCAAAAATTACTTTTTACAGTGATTAATGGTATATTACTAAATGTGTGGTATTACATCAAATAGTAATCTAATAAAACCAAAATAAAACCCACGAAAAATATATTGTTGAAAATTAATTTGGGTAATTATATCAATTTTTAGTTTAATATTTTCTACGGACAATTTTCAAACATCTGGATAATTTGCTTTTCTAGCTACAGTTCAAATAGATTGTTGCTGGCATTAGAATAAGAGCCATACTTTTCTTGGAAATTCCTTAAGCGGTTTGACAGCAATGTTATTTAGAGTTTTAGAAAAAAATCTCGTTTCCAAATAGCTATAAATTAAACCTTAATAGAAGGCGAACAAAAAGAGAGAGTTCTAGGAAAGTTCTTTATGGCGTTCCTGAGATTTTAATCGCAATTCAGCTGAAATTAAACACTGTACTCATACAACGTGGTGAAATTTGTTGGCGCTAAATTTCCAACTAGAATAAATATAATTATATTAAAGATAAGTAAAAAAATTAGTAGATACTGATTTCACATCTCTATTACTTTTTCATTGATTTTATATTACAAATCCTTATAATATCTTACAAATCGTGGCCAAAAATTTTAGCAACTTTAACAGCCTTAAAGGATCCGCCTTGTTGAAGATTTTTTCCTCGTTTGAAGCCGAGAAGCATGGGAGCGATAAGGGCTACGCTGGCACGCCTTACAAGTGCGCAATCGCCGCTACGCGTAGGGCTCTGAACTGACGTGCAGTGATCTCGTATTGCTGCGTGTGCCTATGGGACTTTAAGCTGTGACCGTGTAATTTTATTGGTGGAAAGTCTGCAGAAAGGTTTAGTGCATATCCACCGAGTACTTTTGTTTGCATATATTGCGTATGTTCAAAAAAATACAGCGCTTAAAAAAAACGTTTTTGGCCATGTTTGAGTACCCTGAAACGGTATTTTCATGTGCGCGATACCTTAAAAGAAATCTACAGGCATTGTCTGCAATGTGTTAATTTTTGTATTTCAGCATTTTGGATGCAAGTTTTATAGATTCGTTAAAAAATAGTTCTTTAGTTACAAAGAGTGTGGAAAAAATTCCAGTTTTATGTCAGGGTAACATTACGTCTACAGAGTGGTTAAGATATATATATATATATATATATATATATATATATATATATATATATATATATATATATATATATACATATATATATTGCTATACAAAATTTATCACCAAGCATATTCTGAAATATTCATATTTTATGTACTTCTTTAAACAAACTCTCATCTTTCAGCAGCTACGTACACGCAAGTTAATTTGGACCGCAGACATTGAATAATTAAAATTAAATAATGAAAACCAGAGGAAAAATTGGAACAACCCATTTTCATGCAATCCCTCAGTATGCGCTGATATCATGCACAGTATTTCAAAAAATTTTTCATCCTGAAATAATTTTTAGTAGAAGTTATATTCTATTGTTAATAAAATATACTGTTTCTAAATTGCGCTTTTAAAAATGTAAACAATTATGTCCCTGTTTCACTGAATGCCTCAAGAATGAGCGCTTGATTCTGTATAATTATTCCAAGTAACATTATTCTACTAAAACATATTTGCGCACTCAGTTTAGATGTGAAAGTCGGTCATGAAACAAGCGAAAAACTGGTTAATTTGCTTCGATGTTTTACAACGCAAATTACACACGTTTATGGCGAAGAGATAGATATAGTACAAACATTCCCAGCTCGCCTCCCGCTGTGTATTTTTAGTATAGGGGCACAAATCTGCGCTGTTTTATTCCTGCACGTGGGATTTCTGCCAACATCTGCAAATGTCGGTCTCGACATAGCCCGAAAGCACCCAAGCATCGCTTATTTAAATTGCTCGTCGCTGGCACGGCCACTTGTTGTGGAAATTCGCAGCAACTCTAATGTAATGCTGAGTGCTTCCCTTAGCCCAACGAATATCACAATTATGTTCCAAAACCAAAGCCATGTAAAAAATAAAGTTTTTCACTACGTTGTACGTTAGCATAAGATATGCCTGAATAGAATTGTCTAGGCGTGTACACTTATTGCCATAAAAATTTTCGCACCAAAGAATAAACGCACTGATGGAACCAAAACTTTATTAGTGAATGCTAGACGGAAATAAAGTAATTTCATGAGGACAATTTTACGCCAGATGGCTTCACAGAAGTCTACGTTTAGTACATAGTCGGACCTCCTCGAGCATGGTTACATACATGCATGTAACCGTACTGTTTATCTTAACCTACGAAATATCTTCCCATGGTTGGTGAAAATTTTCTCCACATCGCCGACACGCACCTACTTAAGTATGATAGGCAGAAAATCAGATAACCGGGTAGGCCAAGGAAGTTTCGAGATATGATTTGAACATTCTAGCTAGGCCAGTGCTTTGTGCATCAAGTGTTATCGTGCATAAGACTGTCTCCTGGACAATCAGACAGAAAAGGTAGCGTATGGGGTTGCAGAATGCCAACGCCTTACTGTTGACATTTTTTTTTTCTTAACATGAGAATTGTCTACTCCAGTGAATTAACAACGATTCCACCGTGTACTCCTTTTTTCAAAAGACATAAAAAAAGACATATATAAGATTTTTTTAAACCACGAAACATACTGAGATTTGAGATTACAACAATATGACGGGATGAAAAATAATGTCGCCATTTTAACATAACAAACAAAAGTAATAAAAGCTAGTTTCGATATTGTGTCGGCACGTCATCTGTTTGGCTGGATAAAACAAGATCACAAACATAGCGTTTTTTATTTTGGATGGTTCTACATTTTCCTAAATCATTCGCGACGTCACTGTGTTACTGGCACAACACAGTCAGCTGAAAGTGCTCATTTTACCGTGAATAGCCAATACAAATATGGACATAAAAACTTAACCAATTCGAAATGAAAAGTGTATTCCTTACTTAAATTTAAAAGTTGACACATCTACCGTATAAACTACGATAAATGATTAATCCTTGGTCATTTTTCGCATTTTGAATAAAGTTTCACATAAATTGCAAAATTTTTGTAAAATTGTCTCTCAAAAAATTGCTGAAAGCTAAATTTCTTGGAATTAAGTACAGAATAGTTCATTCCATGCCTTCGAATCACTATAGAGTCGGTTTTAATAACATATTGTGTATCGCTTTCAGACTACGTGCCGACATGTATGCTGAGATTTCCACATCTCTTTATCCACCTTTCTGTGAAGGGGCATGCACAAGTAGAGAATTGAACACACGAAGGAAACAGAAAGAATTCTAATATAAGCGATAGTACTATAAACACTTGAAATAAGCATAGAAGCAGTGTATTTCTAACTGCGTGCTCAGAAAATGAGCCATTCCATCGGTTAAGTTGGGCGTCCTTTCTCTATAACAAGTTTGAAGGCAATATATTGAAGTATATTTTAAATGGTTATCATATTTTATAATTGATTGCCAACTACGCATTCCCTTCAAATATAGCCTCACTACCAGATATTTTTAACATCTAATAATTAATTAGTGTTTTTTTTTTTTTTTTTTGTAATGTTGAATATAATTTCATGAACACCGGCAAGGGGTGATGCGTTATAGTTAAACACATGTTTATTCAAATAAATGTTCCATTTCTTTTATGAGACGCTATTCGGAGAACAGAAAGATAGGAAGTGTATAACTGTATCTTGTCTAATTGTATGTTGAAGCTGATCTCTGCGAGGAGGGTGCTGGCTTGGGTATGAAGTCGTTGGCAACTTAGCACCCGATATTGAAAACAGCTCTCCATCAAGAGCTACGACCAAACAAGCAGATGCCGCACCAACCCCGACACGTTTCCCGCCAATCACCGGGCCGCCTCCAGACGACGTCGACAAATAGTAATTATTATTTAGTTTCGTCTTCGCGCCATTTATTTCTCCGGGAAGGAAGCGAGGACGCAGCTTGTTCCAGCCCGGAGAGCCGTAGCAATTAAACACGGCGGGCTGTTTCGCATTTGACGCCAACCGCGAGGGAACTGTGTGCCCAGCGACTCTCTCTCTCTCTCTCTCTCTCTCTCTCTCTCTCTCACCCCCTCCCCCGCCATCGCCGTTAATTACGGAATTATTTACGTCCAAATTGCGGGCGGGAGGCGATCCGTTGTAAAATTCGTAGCTCGTTGTGGGGTCGCTGGTGGGTAGTGGGATTTCCCACCTCTCCCCCTCCAGTATGTGTGCACCCCTCGTTCTGGAGCAAAGTAAGAGTGCCGACCCGGAGCAGTTAATGAAAGACAGGGTGGGTAAAATGTGTTAACTCGTCCATTCTGGCCTCTTTTGTGTCCGGAGGGGGTTAGGGAGGATACCCTTTCCACGCGGCGCAACCCCTACGACCATTCCGACCAAGTGAGGGCACCTCGTAGCCGGCGCCGGCGCCTATAATTCAGGCGCCGGCTACGACCCGGGGATTATCTGAGCCTGCCAGACGGGTAGCCTGACTCGCAGGGGCAGGACGTCGGCAATAATTATCCGTACACGGCAGGGGGTTGAAAGATGTGACTCTAACCCCCAACCCCCTTCACTACGTTAGCGAGGAAGGGATGAACACGCGTGTACGACCTGGCGGCGAGGGAGGTAGGAAAAAAACCTACGAGCTGGGTTAAGCAAAAAAAAAAAATATATTCTAGGGGCTTGCTGGAAACATTCGCATTTGTCGGAAGGTGTGTGTACGCTGCGCAACTGCTAGTGGGCGATTACACACGGTATATTTTTGAAATACGAGCGTGAAATAAAATAAAACCACGCGTTGAAGGAGGCAGAGCGTAATATTATCCGTTTTTACAAGTGTGGAAATTCAGTGGAGTTATTACACCTGTGTTGTTTGTTAGTTAGACAGACAAATTAAGGAGTTTTCGTTCAGAAAAAAAAATTCACATTCAGTTTGTACACTTCACGTACTAAGGACCCACATTTCCAAATTACAATTATATTCGCCTGTGTAATATTTGAGAATAATAGGAACATTTTTAAAAATTATTCTAGCAATTATTAGTATTCATAAAGATCCACTTCACGCCAAATGACGGGGGTCTTATATTTTCCTTCACTTCAAAATTAGTAATATTAGCCTAAATATTTTTTTATAAAGTAATCTCTGGTTTAACAAAGGTATCACTACTTCGGTTGACATCACTGCTCGGCAAATTTAGTTTTAATAAATGGCGGTGTCTAACTTGCCCCCATTTTAGAGGGCAGAGTGGAAACACTTGGAAATAATTTGTGCTACGTTTCCTTACATATGATTGCAAAAGTGTGTAATGTTTATAACAGTTATTATATATTACATTTTATTTCCCTCTAAAATGGGAAAAGATATTTGAATTTGGAAAAAAAAATCGCAGGTCTATCCGGAAGGCTTATTTACATTTTTTAATCCTAGTTAAGTTGGGTATATTTCCGATTTATGGAATCCACTATTCTGTTTGTTCTGGTTGCCTCTTTCACAGAGTTTAGTGAAAAATGTTATAAGAACCTGTATAAATTACTTATAGGCGTAAATCTCATCATTAAACAATATATTCTTTGCACGTAGTATTTACAGCTTTTTATGCAGTAGACGGTGGTAGAAAGCATTTAATGTTTGATCAAACAATGATAGTATCACTATTTTATGTTGTTAGTCTATAGTATTTTTTGTTTTTCAAGAAGATTTTGAACTCGTGTGAGTCGCTTCGTAAAGGTAATTACTTACTAATTATATATTTCTACTAAGGGCTTGTAATATGTAATATTTCATACATATCTTTACTGAACATATACGAGCAAGCTCACTTAATCATTCTATTAAAGTTCATCCTCATTTTTTTAAAAGGATGTATAATTAACGAAATGGTACTGGTTATTGGCACAGTTTTGTCACATTTAATGTCACCGCTTACATTCTATACCTCGTGGCTGCGCCCTTATTTTTGCAGATAAGTTTAAAAACTGAATAACATAGAGAAAATAAAAATTCTGAAAGCGCGGTTCACTCCCGCCAGATTCGCGTCGCGCAAGATTTTATCTTACCATTCATAATCCCAGATTCAGGTTCCTGCATATTTATGACTACGAGGAGTGGTTACAAAGCCTTCTCCACTTACGCTTCGGATTTCTTTTTCGCCCTCAGATAGATTTTTTTTTTTATAAAGTGTCTGATGTAAACATCATTGGTTGTGAGACCACACCATCGGCCTTCCTGCACGCCATCTGGATCGATTATGGAAATAATGAAGAGGGCTATAACACTCTTCTGATGTTCGTAAATTTGCAACAGCTGGCTATACAGTAGTTTTTCGTGTTTCTGCGCGGTCGCGTGACAAAGTATTTAAATTGGATTTCACCTCCTTTACTAGGGCAGAAAATAAAATATTAAATTAGGCGATACTTAGGGAACGTACAAAATGCACTTGCTTACGGCATCCTTAGTTTTCAGCTCGTATTTTATGCTAAATTAAAAACAGAATTTATTACTAAACATACTTATTATTATTTCCTTGTCTGTGTTCCCTATTAACGAATACAAAAAAAATAAAATACTGTTTTATTTACTATATATTTTTTACTGTGCAATATGCCTCAACAAAGTTTAAGAGTAAGCATATTACTTTCCAAGTCGAATATACCACAGGACTAACACATCGCAAGACAAAAATTGCGTAGGACTTTCCTGAAGATCAACACACCGCTAAGCGAAGTGGTTTAATGGTATCACAGTGAACTTTCATTCGTGAAGACATGGGTTCCATTCCCTTCCGTGCACCCCGACTCCACTTTCTCTTTGTTTCCCGAATTCACTCCTGGCGAATATAAGGTTGTTTCCTCTTCACAAGTCCGTGCCACTTCCTTCCCCGTCCTTGTTTGTCCCAGAAACTAGTTCTTTCTCTTAGAACCAAGCTGTCAACGACATGTTAAGTCATATCTATAACACTATACAGGTAAAAAAAACTGTAAGAATTAAACCCCAACCTGTAGATAAAAACTCTCTCTTCAAGTAAAATACCTTAAGGGTAAAAACTCTATGGTTAAAACACTCTATGAGCAAAACACTCTATGGGTTAAAACACTCTATGGATTAAAACAATCTACACGTAAAACACAATCTATGAATAAAACCTCTTTACAGGTAAAACGCTATATGGGTAAAACACTGTATGGGCAAAGCACTCTATCGGTTAAACACCCTACACTCAAAAGTAAACATTGGGCTATGAGTAATACACTCTGTGGGTAAAACACTCTACAGGTAAAAAACACTCTCTGGAAAAATTCTCTACATGTAAAACACTCTATGGGTAAAAACACACTTCGGTTACACATTATGAGTAAAATACTATATGGATAAAACCCCTATTGGTAAAATACTCAATGGGTAAAACACTCTGTGTAAAAATATATTTCCAAAGGTGTTTGCATCCAAATTCGTCTCCCTATAAAAACATTTCCCCAAACAGCCTACAATATTACTCTTGACTGGATGCAGCGAAGACTAAGTGCTTGGATATTATTAAATACAAATGTGTGTGAGTCTACAAAACACCCGTGGAAACACACAAAAACACCCACGAAATTATATATTTCTTGTACTTTTTTAAACTACCGTGGAGTATGTTCGTAAAGTAAAGCCTTTCTATGGTCAATGTTCCATACTAAGCTGTACCATGGTTAAAAAAAGAATAGTAAATATTTTAACGCAAGTTCCCATAAATCTTGCAATACACTTAGTGTACCTGTAGTTTAAAATTATTAATGTCGGACGTCGGATGGGGCCACGATGGTGTAGTGGTTAGACTACTCGCCTCCCACCTTGGCGAACCAGGCTCGATTTCCGGCCGGGTCGCTCCCTGATTTTCGCATGTGGGAATCGTGCCGGACGATGCCGCTGTTCGGCGAGCTTTCTCGGGGATCTCCTCACTCACTTCGCTCACTCGGATGTCGGACTTCGTTGTCTTGCCCGAGAATTTACCTTTGTAAAAATTAATTTCTTTTCTAGGCATTGTCATGTTACTTAAAAAGCGCGATAAGTGCGTAAGCACGTATTCCTGCCGAGTCAAATTAATATCAAAGGAGGTAATATTTAAATTAATAAGATTTCATCAGAAGCAAAATTGCCTCAGTTTATGTCACATCATAAACGTCAATTGCAACACCCGAAATGTTACAGGTGAAAGTATGCATTGGACTCCCACGCGCAAATGAATGATAAATCTGCCATATGTTTGTTTACATGATCTTATAAATGATGATTAATTTACATTAGACAAAATCATTCAGTTATGCGCAACATTGTGACTATTAAAAGTTAGGCACAACGTAAATAATCTTCGTAGCATAATAATTGCTCCTGCATATACTGCAGGAAACTCTTACCATCGTTATTAGGGGTAAAAATATTTAATTTTCGAATTTTAATAGCAATGGTAACTTAACGTTATTATGTCGGTATGACTGGATTATGTCCATTGCCGATAATGAGACTAAATAAAAATCACGCACACACAGAACTCAGCTAGACCAAAAACGGAAAAAAAAAAAAATTTTACAACACTACACACAGATAATTAGGAAATGCTGTTTCTATCTCAATAGAAAACAAATATGTTTATAATTAAAACGACAAAAATATGGACAAACTAGTTGTTACAAAACAGGACAGACAACAAAAGCAAAAGAGAAGACAACACGTTCACGAAAACGAATACACCATAAAAGAGAAGAAACAGTGCAAAAACAATACCAGTGGACACAGCTGAACAACAGAAACTAAAAATACACAAAAATACGACGAAAACCAAAATGAAACACAAGTTAGGAAGAAATATTTCCTTGTCAGATTATAAAACAAAATATTTCAACACTATTGACAACACAAGAACCACAAAAATAACAACACAAAAGAATAGATAAACTGACAGAGAAAACACAGAATGACTACAAAATTATAACAATTATAAATACTTATTTATTATTATTACTTAATTTTTACATGTATGTATTGTGTCATGTGAATTCATTAACAATACATAAGAGGTCGGTTTGACTTAATCGTAAGACTGAAATCTACCCCTGTGTATACAAAACATTTCTAAATTTCTTTGGTACAGGACTAAATGAAAAACTTACATTTTTACACTACAGAAGCATTAAACCTAATATTTGTTTTTATAATTAAATATTAAATGAATTGAGATAACAGTATGCATCAATAGTTAAAGGTATTTATGAAATAAGAAGATATTCATTTCTATTTGCAATTTTTCGAATGGCATACCATGTAACATGTAATTAATTATTGCGCCTTAGGTCATGTGGGAATATTGGCAGCAGCTAAATAAGGTGAGTTTGAAATTAACTGCTAAGGAATGCAACGTTGACAAACATGTCAGGTTTAAAATATTTTGCAGATTCAATTTAATTCACAGGAACATAAAAAATAAATAGAAAAAAAAAAACCCACGAAAATTGTCAATACAATCAAATACCGAAGCTTGAAGCCGCTGACGAGGCTGCATTAGGTATGAGAAATCGAATGGAATGTGGTTTCAATATCGTTGTAATGAAATATTTTAGGAACAAAATAGTATTTATCGGCACACTTAAAGACTAAAATTAGTGATATATATATATATATATATAACTATTTTGACATTATTAAAATTAAAGTTACTTCCAGAAGTAATGAATTTGTGAATGAAATAGAAAATTACGCGAGTGGATTTGCAACACAATCATACATGAGTGTATGAATTTTGATATTAATAGCGTTAATACATTCATACCGATTTTGATCACGTTTTACGCATTTCGAGAGCTAACGTACGGCCACTTAAAGAGTCTCCGAAATTAATTTCAACGACACAACGGACCGGTATTTTCCAACATCGAGGTTGGTTTTCAAATACCCGTGACTTCGCTGGTAATAGATGCGACTGGAAGACGTAATTTACCCGTCCTAAACTAACTCACAGTGAAACGTAAAACAGACAGCGACAGCTAAACTACTACTTCACATCTCCGTGCCGACAAACGTTTTAGATCTCACAGAATCGCGGCCAGTCCACAAATTGGTAGGCTACATCGATAATAAATACAGTACCACAGTGACAATGATGATAGAACAGCAGCAAATTAAACCCAAAATAAATTACATATGTACTGTCTATATGTATACAACGTGAGCAGAAACGCATGAATAGACAAAACAAAATATAAAATTAATTATAGCCAAGAATCATAAACCACAAACGCGCAATGTCACAACAAACATTAGGGTACAAATTCAATTAAAATACCAACCACGCATAAAGATGGACGTTCGCCACTCGTACACTTCTTCACACGGAGAGTGGAATTTTTTTTATCTTTCGTTTGCTTTAGAACGCCAACTGACAACTTTCGCTGGTGTAAGAGCGTGAGGCATGCTTCCATAAATATTGAATCTTTTTCGATCTGTGCGATTTTTCGACAGTTCGAAATAGCCTGCGTAGCCATAAACACGAGAAACAACTTCTTTAGGTGGAAACCTATTTATGCCTAACCCACCTGCACCTATTTCCTTCAACACTGATTTACAATATATTTCGATTACGAGGACTGCGCCAATGAATTGAAATGAAATTAATAACTCGGCAAGTACATCTTAATACAATAATTTATATTTTCATTTGTAGTCTATGTTTTGCTAAAGTGGAAATACTATAGACAAGTGGAGTGTTTATTATGAAGTGTATTACATATATTGACTCTGAGGAGATTGTCTTTTTTTGTTGTAGTTTAGAAGGAAGCGATCTTATTATATACAAACAATTTTTTCGTACTGATTGCCCTTTAATGAAATACTCGTCACTTTAAAGAGTTACATTTTACTTAAGGACTGCGCTTATCATAATTTGATAAAAACACTCAGTAAATTAGAACATGGTGAAATTGTTTTGTATTAGACAACGTTTATTCCCTTGTATTATAAGGCTGATCAAAAATAGTTTTCCGGTTAAAGTTTTCCTATCGATTGCCACAACGGTAATAGATTTTTTAATACACCTTTCAAGCTCCGGAAGTTTTTTGATCACCACTCTTCCCTCCTTTATATTTTCGGCAGGTTGGTAGCCCTGCACGTGACGTTCCGTTTTCCTTCCCTAAAACACGACCACCACGACCCGACCACATCGAAACTCTGGTGTTAATTTCCTGAACTAGCAATCTCCCGCTGCGTCCAATAACCCCCATCAAAGCAGCATAACGCATGTGAAAACCTGAGCAAAAACAAACACATAAAAAAAATAAAAAAAATAAAAAACTCCCTCTTCTAAATTACGAGTTTCCCAATTGGAACTCCCATTTCTACAGGCATATCGGGTCGATCGAGCCGGAACGGCTGAACACAGAAGCGCAATACAGACGAAACAAATTTCCCGTTTCCTGCGCAGCGCTCTCGATCAGTGTAGGCAACGCAGAACAGTTCCAATTGGAGTTCACCGACCAAATTAGTGCTTATCGCACTTAGTTACTGGAATAGTCTGTGAACAACAGAGACAGTTTCGCCGGTTAATTGGATTCTTGTTGTGCTCGACGACGCATTTCGCTGGACCCCGGTATACAGTCATTAATGTAAATAATTACCTCAACACACTTTTAAAAAAAATTACATTTAGGACGTGTAAATCTGATAATTAATTTTCCTTGACCTGTCTTGTGATACTAAAATATTTAATAGTCTCTTTCATATAAACGTTCATTCTTAAAATGAAACTAATTTTTTAACTATTTTATAATACAAATCCTTGATAAATATTTTTTATGGCGTTCCAATTATCTTGAAATTTTTAATTATTTTTAATTTATTGTACTCATTTTATAAACTACTTAGCTCATATGTAATCTAACTTATCTTTGCCTATTCACTTAAGCGTCTACATTAAGTCACTGAAAACGTTTAATTTCAGAATGTATATTTACGATGCATTGGATGCAGTCATTTCTGTTTTCATATGTAACATGTCCCTGTCTTAGGTCATATAGGGTAAGTCAAAAGTACCATCTTGTAATTTTATATTTCATCCGTTCCTTTTCGTTTGTACGAACGTGTACTCATTTGTTTCGGATTCATAACGCTTTACCGTTACTGTTACGTATAATTGAAATCTATACTTTTACTAAATAAAATAGAAGTGTCTCTCTGTGATTTTAAAATTTTTCACTTTTAATTTTTTGTTCATATAATATAATTGATAAGTAATCCATATATTGTCTGTCTGTCTGTCCAAACAGATTTAACTCAAAAACCACTTAACGTATTGACATCAAATTTACGCAGTACAGATAATAATCACAGGACCAACTTAATCCTTGTTCCATCGAGATATCTCAAACGATTCCGGAAAAAATGTTGATCAGGGATGTAAATAGATACTGGAATAATCTGTTATTAAAATTACTGCATAAAGAAAAGCATTGTTAAAAACATTTTCGTCATTTCTTCTTTCTTTTTTGTCTATGGGCTGTAAATCTATCCTTCCAAAAAGCCGTTGTGGTCCAGTGGCTAAGAGTTATTCCAAGTGGGGCGGCAGTGACCCAGTGGATAGATATATATGAAGTGGGGGCCAGTAGAACAGTGGGTAGAGCACCCAATAAGGGGACCACAGAAGCTCAGTGGCTAGAGAATCCAATAAGGGTGCCGCAGAAGCTCAGGGGCTAGAGCATCCAATAGTGGGGCCGCAGTAGCTCAGTGGGTAGAGAACCCAATAGTGCCCAAGTAGCAAAATATAGTTGGTCCACATGTGCAGATATGATAATGAACAAGCAATCCACATGCGGCAATCCCAGGCATTCAAGAAGTGGACTGCACCCGCAGATGCATGTGGCATACATAATGAATGATGACTGAGGTATGATGTGTTTATGCGTGGTCCACAATACGGATATTTAACTGTCGGCTGATGTCTGGCAAAATAAGAGTTGTCCATAAGTCAACCACAAGTGGGCCACTTCTTGATGAACTGTTGGCTGATGTCTGGGAAAACATGAGTTGCCCGTAAGTTAACCACAAACGGGCCACTTTCAGCTTTCTGCTTCTGGCCTACCGTAAGGAAACCACACGTCGTTAACCAACTGTAGGTAAGCCACTTGTGGCCCAGCTATTGGTCGCTTGTGGCTCACATAGACGCAGCTTGTCATGCATTTTCAAAACAAAAAAAAATGTTTGTGTCTAATCCAAATAAAATTGACGTGTTTACCATAGTCACACATGTTATCTTCAGCTATATTTCACAATTAGTAAATTTCCTTGAAGAAACCTGGAATCGGACTCACAAATCTTTCGCCTACAGCCAAGTACGCTATCAACTACTCTACCATGCATTCATATACGACATTTTAAGTAAATCTGGATACTTGCTTCACGTACTTAATACATTATTAGCTTTGCTATATAGACAATGTTAGTATCACGAGTCATTACTGGGATTTATGTGTTTTGTTTAAAAGACTAGTATTTTAGTTTCGGACTACTTTCAGGTAGAATGTAAAATGCAAAATATGAACTTTTTTGCGTGTTATGCTTTCAGATTTCTTGTCTAAAAACTATTTTTTACTATTACTATCAACGCCGCGTGATAATATTACATCAGAGATACACGAAATAAAAAATAAATTTAATATGAGTATGCTATTTGCTACTGAACGACAACATATAGTCAATATGCCATAAATGGAACATAAGCTTGCTGATCATGTTTCCTCAGTAATAAGGAACAGTTGGTAAAGCACAAAAGGCGGTAAGTATGCTGCTATTATGTCCCCAGCAGTGAACAACAGTTGGCATGCCGTAAATGGCCAATAAACATGCTGCTAATATTTTCCCAACAGTAAGTAATAGTTAGCATTTCCTTTGTCATCAGATTGTTGGGCGTCTGTTGAAATCTAACAATCGTCGTGAGTTCATTGGCCCACATTACCAGTATTTGTAAAATAGGTACTGCCACTTTTATTTGTATGACCTGATTGTCAACCATATAAGAAATCGTAACAGTCATAAATGCGAACGTTGTCACCACTGGCAACAGTTGGCCAACTGTTAAATGCTTGTTGTTTGCTACTTGGGGCCCACATGATGATGACCAACTATCAAAAATGAATTGTTCTACTACGTGAGGGCTTTATGAACAAAGATAATATCATATTATTTACTCTTTGGAAAGCATCACCCACGCATTCTTTACATACTTTAGCATGCCTGTGGGTGTTTGTCACAGACATTTGCTTGTGCGCCATGAAATTCCGTCAGTCATTTTGTGTTAAATGGCCCACAACTTCCCACATGATGATGCCCAACTATCAGAAATGAACCATTATACCACGTGAGGGCTTTATGCGCAAACATGATCTTATAATCATACTCTTTGGTATACATCAGGCACACGTTATTTACTAATTCTAAGATGCCTGTGGGCCACTTATAAAATTCTGTCAGTCGTTTTATGATAAGTGGCCCGTAATTGGCCACATGATGATGCCCAACTATCAGAATTGAACCTGTCTACCACATGAGGGTTTTATATGGAAAAATGATCATATTATAATACTCTTTGGCATACATCAGCCATCAGCCATCAGTGTTCTAAGCTGCCAGTGGGTTATTCACTGATGTTTGCTTGTGAGCCATACATTAAATTCGGTTAATCATTTTGTGTTTAATGGCCATATCAAAAATACTTCCCAAGCAAATACAGTCACTATTGTTCACGTGATCTTATTGTGTACCACACAAGAAAACACATTCATGTGGGCGAACATGTACCACCTGTGGCTTGTTTTTTGTTACTTGGGTGGGGCCGCAGTATCTCATTGGCTAGAGCACTCAAAAGGGGACCGCAGTAGCTCAGTGGCTAGAGAACCCAATAAAAAAGTGGCTAGATCAATTCAAAGTCCTAAATATCATGCTAATATAAAACATGTGCGAGGGATGGTAGGGTGTAATTTAATAACTCCATTAAATCTTAAAGAAGAAATATCGTTATTTAAACATAAAACCTTAATTAAACTATGATGGGCTTAATTTTAATAATTTGAAAAAAAAAAAAAAAATCATACGAACGTAGTCACACGGGTCAGTTAGTATTATATAAAGTTTTGAGAAAACTTACTATTTGTAAGCACCCGTAATTTTGTTTATAATCATTTTCTAAATGGCTAAAAAACTAAATCATTGGAAGTTTGTTATGCAGGAGTATTAATGTTCTAGAAAATTATACACAAAAATTTAATTTTAAATTAAAACCATTATTTAAGATTTAAAATATTTGAAGCGACATTGTTAATTTTGTCACTCAATTATTTTTGCATTTACCGACATTTTAAAATGTTATAGCGGTAATCCGAGGTTTATTAGGTGAAATCGTTAATTTACGCGTTTCGTTGCAGACAAAACACGAATAGCCTGATTATAAGTAAGTAATTTTATTTGTTCACACAACGATAGCAACAAACTCTAAATAGGCTAATTAATAAACAATCTTCCAAATAATTAACTTACTGAAGTATGATTCTCTTACGGCTCAGTAAACTAATGATGTTAAATTATTTCAGTACAAATGTAACTCTCTTTCGTAAAGATCATAGAAAATCAGATGTGTACACCGTAATGTCAAATAAGAATATGGCGAATTAAGTTCAACGATGATCGATATTGATGAAAATCAAGAAAGATCAGGTCAGGATTTTATGAAACGTAGATGTTATCAGAAACCTTTTATTATTAATCCCACGTTATCGTAGAGAATATAATTTTTCATCAATTAGTGAATTTTTTACTTTAATAAACCATAGGAATGTGTTAAAAAAGTGTTTTAAGAGTAGTAGCATGTATCACAAGACAAAAACTTAGTAGTTTTAGAGATGCAAAGAAGCATTCAATAACGGTAGTGAATTTTAAATAGAGAGCATTGCGGTATTTTTGCACACACAATAAGTGACTTCAAAAGCATTCAATTACAAGTTTCTCAAAGTTTTGTTTGTCTTTAGAGCATACCATAAAAAAAAAATAAAAAAAAAATTTGGCGAAGAACTTTTTATTGATCACTTAAACACCAGGACATTCGTAATGAGGTTAGAGAAATCAACAGTCCTATGCGCGTGTTAATTTCCTTGCAGATCCGCTCTTCATACTTAAAAATTGCACTTATCTTCGGAGACCTGTACTGGTCGGGCAAATGAGGAGTTTTAAGAGAGAAGTTTAGTGCAGTTGTGTTTGATCGAACCGGGAGTTTTTTTTTTTTTTTTCGTGTCGGAGATAAAGTGGTGCAAATATAACGCTTTAGTTTTGTCTCTCCGAATACAGCTTTAGGTACTTTTACATCTGATAACTGATATACATACGCACATAATGATCCAAGTGAATGTAGTTGTAGTTTGCAAGTTAAATTTACATATAACTCGAGCTTGGCAACTAATCCTGTGTTTTGTCCTCCGGATTACAGGATTTATTAATTTAATTTCCACACGAACAGCTACAGACAGGAACGTGCTACAGCATGACATCCCATCTAAATCAGACGAGTAAGCTTCCGAGAAAAAAAAAAACTGTGGTTTCCACCCGGTCCGGCCTGAATAAAATCGCCCCTGTTTGTTTGCCGCTTCCTTCGCGTCCCTTACCCGGGTTGGAATTTTCCGAAGTTCGTTTAATCCCTGAAGTCTTAATGACCCTCCGGCTGTCTTAGGAATCGCGGGACGTGATGCTCGCAATCTAGGGAATCTCTCGGGAAGACGTGTACCGAGGGAGAATTCCAGGACGACAGGAAGCGGGAGGAAAGGCTCGTTTAAGGAGCTCCGCGCACCCTACGAGAGAGGTATTGAAAAGTCTGTGAGAAGGATGTTCGGTCGGAACG
This sequence comes from Dryococelus australis, assembly GCA_029891345.1. Classification (NCBI taxonomy): domain Eukaryota; kingdom Metazoa; phylum Arthropoda; class Insecta; order Phasmatodea; family Phasmatidae; genus Dryococelus; species Dryococelus australis. Next base: position 33,671,475 of record CM056998.1, on the reverse strand, counting down.
AAGGACGAATGACCCGGGACGGGATGGGAAAATTTGCCGGGCGGGGGGAAGGAAGCGAGCAGTGTTAACACGAACTCTCGCATCTCCTCGGCAGACAGTTCTTTACGGCTTCCGTTCCCGAGACATCGCAATCTCCACGGCCGGGCAAGCTGTTCCGCAAGAGATGGGAATTCATAGATACGCCATGTTCGCGCAAAACGATCGAATAAATTTACTCCAGCAATACTGCGGGGTAATGATGGAGGCGTTCGACTGTTCTGTACTCGCTTTGTAAATATTTTGAAAATATTTCTACACGAAATTTGTTATACCTTCCTCGAAACTCTGTGCTATTTAATGGAAAAATTACGTTACTTTATATTCAGACCTACCTATTATTAATAATTTTAATAAGGAAATTTTGTATATCGTTGTAAGGCGAAAAGTTTTTTCCTAAAATGAAAATGAACTTCTGCGGTTAAATCTGGAGTAATATCATTACATCCAGTTATGACAATATTATAAGTTCATATTACTTGGGGACATAGAAAATATCAAAGAGGTATATTACATTCTAATCTGCCATAACTGAATGTACGTATCCGAAACTTGTTAGAATAATTCATTTCTAATTAAAAAATATGTTTTATCTCGCTTCATTGTCACTTGACAATGCTTTTAATTTTGTTCAATTTCGTATTATATTTATATATCCCCGTGAAATATACTTATTTCTGCAATACACAATTTTCTCGAGTATATTACTTAGTGATACGAGGTATCGCGTAAACACAACATTTAATTTAATCGCCAAATATTCAAAATTTTGTATGCACAATATGAAACTTTCGTTAGCAAAGTATTCTGAGATGATTAAAAATTATTTAAGTAACTGAAAATTGATTTAAACATTTCGTAAGTTAAAACGCATCTAGTAATTATTTCAAAATTGTTATTTATTTTAATAACAGATTTTGAGTAACGTTAATCCATGAAACTCCTTAGACTAAATAATAAATTTGAACGGAATTTTCATACTGCTGTTCATAAAGTAAAATAATTGAGACAAACGTACCAGAAAAAAGTGTGATCAATAATCAAGTTAATCCTATTTCAAACACACAGTAAAATTATAACTTTTTTTTTTTTATTCAAACAGTTTGTGACGAAATATACAAAACCGTTTTGAACTTCTATTATATTACTTGCATCAGATGTCAATCTCAACGTGTGTTTTGTTAGTTCATTCTTGGGATAAATACTGTTTATCTTTGTATGAAATTTCTGTTTTCGTTACTTAGTTATGTTGTTTGTTTTGGAAAATTATTCTAACATATAAAATCTATCACATTTGACTGATTCTGAAAAAATGATTTTCCATCACTAATGACTTTTATTATTTCTTTTTAAATGTAACGTTACTTATTGTGAAGAATTTTGCATATGTAAACTGGAAATTGTTTAAAATTTATGTTTATTTCCGGTTATGCTTTTAGCGTTACGTTGCAAAACACTGCCATATTCAGACTGGCTATTTATTCGATTCGCAAATATCAGTCGAGAATAAAAGTTTTAAGGGCGCCGTCTAGCAGTCGTTTCTTCTTCTTCTTCTTCTTCTTCTTCACGAAGACGGTGGCAGAGTTTTGTGGCCTCGAAAGCGGCAGGGAGACACTGTGTCCTTCTTCAGAGCTCAGCGCCGAGCTGGCTTATCGAACAAGTTGGCCCAAGTTCAATACCGACTCCAGCCCGGCGTGCATAAGCCGCTTCTATAGGAGTCACAAATTGTGTTTGCACTTTGCTCCCTTGTTTCGACACACGAAATTGGATGTAGTGGTGAGGGCGAGGAGGGGAGTGTGGGGGGGTTCATCCCCCCCCTCCCCTCCTCATCCCACTTCCGTAGCGGCCGCCCAAATCTCTTTCCTTCTACAGAAATAACCCTCTTACCCGGTCCAAGGCTTCGCCTTGAAGCTCCACCGCTTGCTGTGTCTGGAAATGTCGCGGGGAGGAAAAACTACACGATGTGGGCCGCGTCGTTGCATTGTTTCCTTCCGCGATGTCGATACTCAAACGAAATAAACTTACTCGCGAAGATGTCTGCATCTGTCCCACAAGTAAAGACTGCTGGAGCTTCGTCTGAACGAGTTTGCGACATTATTCGCAGAACTCTTCTACCGCAACTGTAATGTAAGTATTTAAGGACTTTGGAAAGGTTTCGCTCTGTGTGAATTTCCAAACAAATTATAACCAACAACTGTATTCGAACAACTTCATATGTATGTTTTAATTAGAATAATCATCACTTACAGCAATAACTTATACACTATATAAATTTCGAAAAATAATGGAATAATATTCAAACTACGCACAGAAACTACAAAATCGGTAAATATGAAAAACAATGGTTTTCAATTTATACATACAGTTTTATTATGTAAAACATTATTACTAAAGAAATAAAAATAATTTTAAACAGGTAACTTTAAGAGAACGTTATTTTTAAAAAATGATTCTGTTAAGCATTTTGTTTGAAAATTTTTAATTTTTTCTTCCGAGCTTTAATATCAGTGTGTTCGATGATACAATTTTGTTAATTTATAGACTATTTCTTTGGTACATTTTAAAATTAAATTGTGGTTTATAGTGCTATAATTTCTTGTAAAAATGTTTGAAAATTTTAAAATTCAGGACCACATGATGCATCAACTATTGGTAGAGGTAGTAACATTTCGCAAAAAAATACGAGTATAGGCCGTTCACGATAAAAAGAGCATTTTTGAAGCCCTACTTAATTTTTTCTTCCAACCAATTTATATACTTCCCCCATTTGTTGATGTAAACCGTGCCATGTAATATAAACACAGTGTATAAATGCACCATACCCAAAATCAAAAGTCCGAGGCCAGAATGAAATGTATTTATTGGTTATTATGTCTGATGAAACAGCTTCAAAACGTGCTCACTTTACCGTGAACGGCTTATACACGACAGATTTAAATACTATTAGCACCCCACAGAAGTTTGTCTATTGCCATTGGTTGCTGTCTGCTTGAGAAGGCTTTTTTATGTTTGACCGGGCCACTCAGAATTTGGCAACATTGGCACGACTCCTTCGTAATTCGTGTGCAGACAGTTAATACTTGTAAAAAAGTAATTCAGCTAAACAAGATAGGTAAACGACCCTACAGAGTTTTCAAATATAACTTGTGCAACACCCTTGCCTACAAGGACGTGGCAAGGCGGACAGAAGGTCCGAAAAATCAAAACTCCCTAAGGAGAAACAACACATTCGTAAAGTAGGGCAAGACCTGAAATAGTTCTTTGACGATAATACTTATGCTTGGAATAAATTGCGAGATCTTATAACCAGTAAAATTCATGAGTGTTTTCAAAAATGCTTTATATTGTTCTTTGTTAATCTTTTTTGTTTTCATTAAAGTTTTCAATCAACAGGTATGGACATTTTTTCATTTTTATACACTTTTCATAAGCAGCCAAGTGCGGATATGGAATAATGCAATAAAATAATAGCTTTATGTAGCCACAACGCATAAAAATGTATATGGCCTTCAAATGTTTGTTCTAGAATTTAAGATTACAACCACAGTATCATATGGACCTATAAGCCTCCAAGCAAATAAATTGGAGTAAGAAATATGAAGTAAATATAAGCAACCCGCCTAGCATGGTGATGCTCAATTCCTCCAACAGTTCACAAAAATATAGCAAACAATTTATATTTTTGAATAAAGTTTTGATTATACTGCTGTCCTAAACCAAGTTCCTCCAAAATTTAAAGGTGGCAGTCTAATTCTTTATTATCCATTTACAGTGTGTGTGTGTGTGTGTGTATATATATATATAATGGATAAATTTTCTCTATCACCAAGGATAAGAGAATACCTCATATATTTTATACTTACAAGTCACCATTATTATGATTGGCCAAAATTTACAAAGTGAAAATTCTCATTCGTAACTCAGGGTAGTAACAAGATTAATTTTTAAATGATTTAAAGCAAAACCAATTGAATTGAATTAATTTTAAATTGAAATATCTTCAACATTGAATAATTAATAATTCATGGCTCATGCAAAGATTACGAGGCCAACGAACATGGCGCCTCCAAAAAGGGTAGCTGTAGAAAAATCCCAGCGATACTTACCATTTTAATTGGTTTGACCTTGAGCTGAATTAAATGATCATACAACTTTAAAATACGGGAAAACTCACAAGTTCCCATTTTTTAAACTTACACATGGCTACCCAATATTTTAACCAAGATGGAAAATTTGCTGCCAATTAAAATTCTTAAGAGTGCTAATATTTTCAGTTGTTTATTATCAAAAGTCCTATCGCCATCTTGGTGCTTATCTCCTATCCAGGACATCAAGTGAGCCTACTACAAGTGTCATGTGGGATATGCTGAATGAATTATTTAATAATTATTTAACTGGTGGCATGGTGTCTCCTTCTGGAGTAGTAGCAAAATCCGACCCCAAGCCAGAGGTACACCTCCCATTTATACAAAAACCAGGACAATATTCCGAAGAGGGGTTTACTAACTGAACAGCCAATGGTGTTAAACATGGCCAAATACGGGAAAAGTCCGTTGAATAAGCATTGATCCTTATAGGGGTTTAATAAATGTAGTCCAATAGTGTTCGTTTGAGCACCATCATCACTATGTACAGGCCGCACACGTGTCACTATCTCCCGGCGTGTCACCAGGCTGTAAGAAGTGAGGTCACAGGCGCTGGAACCCTCACGCGCCCACCGACTGGCCGGTTGGAAATGGCGACAGCTTCCTAGTTCCTCGGGGCGCCGCACGACTGTCACGCCAGCGGCAGGCAGGACGAGCGCCCGCCATACATGATGGGGACGAGCAGGTGAAATGTTACTATGCCAGATTGCTGCAAGGAACGATGCCAATTGTGAAGTGATCCCACGTGTACTTCACAAACTCGGGCAGGTAGAAAATTTTCAAATGTTGCCGTGACGAATAATAATTCTTTTAAGCAAACTCCGTGCTCAAGAGAGACGTCAGAAGTTTGGGTGAGGCGTCACACTTGGCTTGAAATCTTTTCACGAAATGTCACAACCCTAGCTATTGAGTGAATACATTTTAGCTACCGGAATTCAGATATTCTGTCAATAAATATAACCCCATAAAAAATAGTTTACTGCGAATTCGTGAAGTGCGACACTTTTCCGTAGACTTTACGTAGTTACATTCTGACCTAAAATAATAGTACTTTACAAACTCCAGTTCTAACTAAAAAGATAACCAAATCGATAAATTCAGAAGAAACACTTCCCACAGTATAAGAACATGTTGTTCGAGCTATTCCATTGATTAGTGCAGAGATCAGGCTATTCTCCTCCCACCGAGGCGAACCGGGTTCGATTCCCGGCGGGTTCGCTCCCGGATTTTCGCTTTGTGGGAATAGTACCCGGAACGATGCTGCTCGTCAGCAAGTTTACTCGGGGATCTCCCGTATCCCCGCCCTTGCATTCTGGCTCTGCTACATACTCGCCTTATTTCACCCTCATCCGCGCTCAACACCTCAATGTTAAGAGTCGCCCAAATACCTCTCATCCATTATCTTACGGACAATTAATTTGCTACTTGTATTGCTGTAGCCAAATTTAAGGACTCTATATATACCTACATATATGTGTGTGTCTATATATATATATATATATATATATATATATATATATATATGAGAGAGAGAAGAGTGAGAGTGAGAGAGATTATATTGGTCTCTGAACAAATTTTGGATCCTACACGGTGCTCAAAATTTAGAATGTATTTATTAAAAAAAAAGTTGCTAATGATTAATGGTAAGTAAGTATTCGTAAGAATAAATTTATTAACAGATAGGCCTAGTTCCCGCAATAAAGTGTTAGTAGTTATGTTTATTGACAAACGTTTCGTTTTGAAACAATGGTAAATATATATCACGTAACAGAAATATAATGACATGATACACAAATGGGGCCTTGAAATTTGGTATACAGTGACACCCTTAAAGTATTGTGGTTTGGACTAGGCAGAGGAAAATATATTAAGAGGAAAATATATTAAAGAAACCGAAGTAGTTAATAAGCGTGTTGTTTTATGCCACGTTTGGGCCTGTTGGTTATTTGAAATATGCGAAATTGTACATATATAGATTACAGAGCAGGAAATTATGTCGTCTTGCTTATGTGGTCATCTTTTTCGATATTCAAGCGACTACACTCTAAACTTGAAACAGCGATAATGTGCAAAATCAGTGAGAACAGTGAGAATTGAGCAACTGATAATCAATGCCAGATAACTAATTAATATAATAGTTGAAATTCACTGATTTATTTGCGATTTCATACAGAATGTCATTGCTGTAAATCACTTGTGCCCAGCTAATTTGTTTGATTTGCCGGTCAGCAGTAACTAATCAAATGGCATTCAGTGAACGCTATTTCACTGATTGATATCACTGTTTTGGATTTAGAGTTATTGTGTTACTTGTAGCTGAAGGCCATTCTCCTCCTTATCTCTTTTAGCATACAACTAAGCCGACATATAGGGGTTGGTAGCTCGTATGAAATCATACAAGTTATCTACAAAACAATATTATCCCTTTATTATATACTTTATTTATTTACACGTTAAAACGGAGACATTAAAGAAACTAGCACGGGTATTTACTTTAAGCTTGCTGTATTTTATACTCTGAATTGCTATAATCATCGATGTTAAAGGCTGTTCACGATAAAGTGAACGCTTTTGATGTCAACCTTAAAAAAATGTCACTGCCCCTACCTGCATATAGTTTAAGTTGGTAACGACGGAGGGGAAAGTAGTATCATATATTAACATCGAACAAAAAGTATTAGGTAACCATTTGTGATAACTTAAATAATTTCTCTAACTGCCTGTATTATTTAATCCATCGAAGCATATAAACGTACAAGATTTTTACAATATTTACTTTTCTAATAATTCCACAGTTTCACTTCACCGACGCATGAATAAAGTGATGAGTCTCATTGCAATGTTCATTTTACATAAGGTGGAAGAACACACAACGTGCATACAAGTAGATCTTAAGCAGGGCTTTCGCCAGTAGTACCAACTAATTTCCGATACAACCAAATCTGATCACCAAGTTCCATCTTCATCTTCTTACGTGAATACATAAATGCATTTCCCAAAAATACTAATTACAGCAGTATTTTCTGCTTTGCCCTCATGAACTGGAAAATTCTTCCAACAGATTATCATGTTTGGATCCATCTCACTAATATCCTTTGGTCCTTTCTCGTAGAAAGTTAAGGCGTGGTGGTAAGTTAAGGTTTGCATTTTATCCAAGGTCCCGGCCTAACGTTCTGTTTCGATGCCTGCCTTGCACCCAACTGAAGAGGTCCTTACCACTGCGAGCCTGGCATTCGCTGCTCGTCCGGGAGGTTCCTCCTGGTTCAGTAGTTGGCTGCCCTGGCTCAGCGTCTGGGACACCCTTAACACTCTTACGGCCCCGTCGTATTGGTGCTCAGCGTGAAGGCTCTGCCTACATCGACCTCGTTGCGCTCTGGTCAGTTGGTGGGGGGAGGGGGGGTTGCGCAATTTTTTTTCCTGACGAGCCCCCAAATCCCGCTACGCCAGCGTGAGCATCTTCACAGTTCTGTGTGCCCTCCGGCATGAATGTTAGCAGCTAAGACGGTTGGAGAATGGGATGCGTCTCAGGGCAAGCACTTTACAACTTAGGTCGGGGTTAATTAATAAAATTGAGCGCATGCATCGCGGCTGAGCAGGGTTGTCTGGTGCCATGTCTGCAATCGTAGCCATGGGCACACCCGGAAAGAAGAAGGGTCTAGTAAGGGGGCATATAAAACCGGGCAAAGCGGAGAGGGCCTGGAAAAAACTATGCGATAGTCGCAGTGGTTTAAAAATAATTCCTTCTATTGGATTATGGCTGGAGAAAGTAGGGTTATTGTTAGTTCGCTAAGATAGACTTTGTGAGGTTAATGAGGGTGATATGAAATGTGTCGATCCGCCGCTGGAATGTATCCAGGGTCGTACCGCAGTAGAACGGCCCTGGAGGCGGGGGACAGAACTGCGCCACCCGCCCGCAGATGCCAGTCATCTCTCTGGAAGTAGAAAAAAAGTGTTAGTCTGGTATAAAACTAGGGGAAAGTAGGAATGGTATGTCGGAAAGGAAGGGAAGGGGGAAAGGAAGGGAAGGGGGTGGGGCTGCGCTCGTGTAGTACCGCTTTATATATTCCACGGCCAGGGGGCCTAGTCTCGAGATCGTTAGAGTGCAGTTAGTATACGAGACGTCTCGCACAGTTCGCAACGTATACAAGACAATTGTTGTAAGCTCCAACCCCTAGAACTCGCATACGTTTTCAGTGGGCGAGGGGAGTGCCAGGCAATCGTATGCGAGTGACATTTGGTCATGTTGGTGAACCTGAGGCGAGACGGGTACAAATATTGGCGGAACTCAGCCAATCAGAAGCGTCACTTGTATCGCGTGCGTTTGTTTATTTACGTTTCACGCGGTTGGCTTCGAGTTACGGGGACGAACAATGCCGATTCTACACAAAGCTTTCTTTGCCACTGTAACAAGAGAATTATCGTTTCTGAGGCAGTTAAGGTTATCCATGCGACTATGACCTATTCTTTCAAACATTAAAAAATAGCATCAGGTGTCTGTAACATTTGGCAACACTAAAAATACACTAAATTTAATAGAAACTTAAATTCTGCTTTTGTCTTTTGAATACAAATATAAAGTTATACCATTTTTTTCACGTGTGAGTTGTAGGAGGATGGTTAGAGTCGTAGACTGGTAGTTTTCTGACTCGGGTTCAAACTTCGCTTAAGTTCAAAATATTTTAACTTTTTTAAGGTCCCTTTTTATATACGGTAGAACACCCACATAACCAAACTTTTAACTTATTTTTCACTATCTCATTTCATTTTAAACGGAAAGTACAGAAAACTAAATTGCAAATCAAGGGAGAGGTTCCGTGAAATATATGAAAGTCCGTTTCTGAAAATCAATGTGTCCGTAATTTTACGGAGAGTTTTCTGACACTTCTGGATAAATTTTTACCAGCACTTTTCCGTAAAATGAAGGAAATGGTTTTTAACAGTGCAGGGATTGATCAGTAAAATTCTTACCTGTGGAAATTACATACAATTTAATTAATGGGAACACAGTTTCGTATCATACATTGCCATAATGTTTACATTGCATTATAAATAATGAAATGTGAATGTATATGATAAGTTGCTCATTGTTTGGAGAGTATTAGCAACTACGTGACACTTTGCTAGACGTCTTGTTCGAGTAAGAGCAACTGTGAAGTCCGTAGATACTTTTATTGTAATTATCTTAACCTGTTGCCACGTAGTTCAACTCCTTCCAATTATTCTGTTATCATTACATTCATCCATTCTTTGGCCATGATACATGTAATATGCGAAAGATATTATTTAGGCTACTTGTCACATGCTACACTCTTCAATTACTTACCAAATGAGTATCTAGTCTACTGCCTGTTATAAGCTAACCTAAGTACTTATACTTGACTGTGGTATATATTTACAACAAGTTTGTGCAATGATAATAACATATGTTATTTACAGAGTTTTATATGCAAGAGTGACTCAATAATAACTTATGACGTCTAACCACCCAACTACGGGTCACTGAGCAATAATGAACGTCAGTAGTAGGCGTATATAAATTACACTTTTACTCATAACCTCATTTGCGCTCTCAACACAAATTTTACTTCTTATCCGTTCAACAAGTTCTTAGTTTGCATACGATTATACGTTCTGCACAGCATAAATGATGCGCAAATTGAATCCACAAAGCGTCAACAGTCTAATTATGTCTAATAATTTGTTTGTTTCGATGCGCTACTCGTCTACGACTCTACATCTCGCACGGCGATGATCGAGAGAGTGGCCACTCGCACGGTCGAGATGTATACGATGGCTCTCGTATGGTTCGATCTTACCGTTTTCTAAAATCGTGCGAGTTACAGCCGCAATTCGAAGATGTTGTATATGAGTGCAGTTCGAGCTTAGCCAACCCCCCCCCCCCCCACAGGATTGCCTACTCCATCCTCTCTCCTACCGCCCGCCGTGCCTTGTCGCTGTGGAGGAGGACTTCGAGCTTAGCCAACCCCCCCACCAGGACTGCCTACTCCATCCTCTCTCCTACCGCCCGCCGTGCCTTGCCGCCGTGGAGGAGGACTTCGAGCTTAGCCAACCCCCCCACCAGGACTGCCTACTCCATCCTCTCTCCTACCGCCTGCCGTGCCTTGCCGCAGTGGAGGAGGACCTTAGCCAACCGCCCCACCAGGACTGCCTACTCCATCCTCTCTCCTACCGCCCGCCGTGCCTTGCCGCAGTGGAGGAGGACCTTAGCCAACCGCCCCACCAGGACTGCCTACTCCATCCTCTCTCCTACCGCCCGCCGTGCCTTGCCGCCGTGGAGGAGGACTTCGAGCTTAGCCAACCCCCCCACCAGGACTGCCTACTCCATCCTCTCTCCTACCGCCCGCCGTGCCTTGCCGCAGTGGAGGAGGACCTTAGCCAACCGCCCCACCAGGACTGCCTACTCCATCCTCTCTCCTACCGCCCGCCGTGCCTTGCCGCAGTGGAGGAGGACCTTAGCCAACCGCCCCACCAGGACTGCCTACTCCATCCTCTCTCCTACCGCCCGCCGTGCCTTGCCGCCGTGGAGGAGGACTTCGAGCTTAGCCAACCCCCCCACCAGGACTGCCTACTCCATCCTCTCTCCTACCGCCCGCCGTGCCTTGCCGCAGTGGAGGAGGACCTTAGCCAACCGCCCCACCAGGACTGCCTACTCCATCCTCTCTCCTACCGCCCGCCGTGCCTTGCCGCCGTGGAGGAGGACCTTAGCCAACCGCCCCACCAGGACTGCCTACTCCATCCTCTCTCCTACCGCCCGCCGTGCCTTGCCGCAGTGGAGGAGGACCTTAGCCAACCGCCCCACCAGGACTGCCTACTCCATCCTCTCTCCTACCGCCCGCCGTGCCTTGCCGCCGTGGAGGAGGACTTCGAGCTTAGCCAACCCCCCCACCAGGACTGCCTACTCCATCCTCTCTCCTACCGCCCGCCGTGCCTTGCCGCAGTGGAGGAGGACCTTAGCCAACCGCCCCACCAGGACTGCCTACTCCATCCTCTCTCCTACCGCCCGCCGTGCCTTGCCGCAGTGGAGGAGGACCTTAGCCAACCGCCCCACCAGGACTGCCTACTCCATCCTCTCTCCTACCGCCCGCCGTGCCTTGCCGCAGTGGAGGAGGACTTCGAGCTTAGCCAACCCCCCCACCAGGACTGCCTACTCCATCCTCTCTCCTACCGCCCGCCGTGCCTTGCCGCCGTGGAGGAGGACTTCGAGCTTAGCCAACCGCCCCACCAGGACTGCCTACTCCATCCTCTCTCCTACCGCCCGCCGTGCCTTGCCGCCGTGGAGGAGGACTTCGAGAAGGACTTCGTGGAGGACTTCGTGCCTCGCGGCTCGAGTCCGCTGGTCGCTCGTCCGACTCTCGACAGGCGTGGAACAGAGTGTAGGATCAGAATTTGCACTTATATAACGGCTACATTCTCTAATACAGTTATAAAGAAATAATTACAAATAATGCAGAATCCCGTCATATTTATTGCCTGCGCGTAACTTTTTGAGATAAAACCAAGGTTTTAAACATATTTTGTGGCCAAGTTGTATGACAGGAAACTTGCACTCACACAGTATAAAAATGTCGCAGGGAAACACAACAAGATTGCTTCTGATACATCGTTTAATGATGTAGATTCATATCGTTCTGGACGTGAAGTAAAGCAATGGGTAGCGCACTAAATGTGCCGGAGTGTCACACAACCGGGCTACAATATTTTTGTTAAATAAATTGTGCTCACATTATTTTTCCAAAAAAAAATATCTTATACTAATCACAGTCGCACTATGTTCCGTTTGTTGACTTACGAGCATCACGTATATAAGCTTTTGCTGTTCGTTTACGCTGCATTAATTTTCACTTTCATGTGGCATTGGTGGTTGTTGTTGATTTTTGGTGTTGGTGGCTGTTGAACAGTGCAGTACAAAATATGTGATATGGCACAATTTCCAGTTGGTAGTTGGTGGTTGGTTGTAAAACCATTTAAACTCGTTGTTGGTGGTTGGTGTTGTAGCGAGTTGGAATACTTTGAACTTTTACCACCAACCGACCAATCACGGATCGTTTTCTATGTTTCGTATGACTGACCGGGGAAAAGCTTCGAAATGGCGGAAATTGATCGTGAAAATAAATATACTTATATCAAGCTGATAATAGATGGTGTTACTCAGACACTAGTAATAAATAGCATTTAAAATACCATGTGAAATGATATTAAAGTTAAAGCAATGAGTTTTTTTGTACTTGCTGTCTTTTATGAAGTGATTGAATGTTTACAGACTAATTTGAGTTAGCTATGGTAATATAATTTTTTAACTGCAGTGTATTTAATTCTTAGCATAAGTAAATAATATCATGCTTTAAATATGGCGCACTTTAGTGTGCTTTATTTAAAAAAAAAAAAGTTGTAATCTCAGCAATAACATTTTCGCCTGTTTAATATTAAAAATTCAAATTCCAGCAATAAACAATTATAATAATTTTCGTCTTTTTAATGTTGAAAATAATAACTGATACGTCTTTTTTGTACTTTGCTGCTATCTGTTGGTACAGGCGCACTGGAAAAAAAAAAATTTTGTGGCCTCCACAAAAAATTTCTGGTTAGTATTCACCCTGCTAAATTTGTTGTGGTGTATACAAAACATTTGGCTGGGTGAATACCAACAAAATATTTTTGTGGCCGACAAAAATATTTTTTCCAGTGCGTACAGTCGTGAAACTATTTACACATACGCCAACCCTCACTACTGTGTCATGAAACACATCGCACACCGACGACCAACACCAACCATCAACACTAATCGCCTATTGTGCCAGGGCCTCAGGTGGAAAGGCACCACTTGCCTGCACGGTCCGCAGCATTAGACCAAGTGTCTTATCGCACGTCGACAGACAACGCGAGTGTAGGTATCTGAGCAATTCCATTGCGCGTGTGTCACAAGTGCGTATCTGCAACGCCTGGAAGATGACGGCGAACACTAATTGATCAGTCTGTGTCTTCGAGCGTGGCCGTTTAGCGGTACTCCGAGAGGGTGGCTGGACGTTCCGCAGAATTGCAATTCACTTGGGGCGTTACGTGCAAGTGGTCCATCGGTGGTGAAGAAGTTGGGGGACGGAGGGTTCCCACAAGCGCCTAGCCCCACCAGTGCCCCCTCACACCAGTTCCTGTACAGAAGGATAATTCGAGACTTCGTGACTGACAGAACAGCAACCGCATTTGCAATCAGAACCGCTCTAACCCCCATACGCCTGTACTAACAAAGAACAATCGATTGCTGGAGGTAAGTTACGTTATCGTGTTCCTGTGGCACGTTCACCTCTGGCACATGCTCATCGTCGTGAACGTATCCGGTGGTGTTGGGGGAGAGTGTGTCGGAGAAACGAGTGGGGAGCTGCTGTAGTGTTAGCGACCAGCAGTTTCTGCCTTTTACAAGTGATGACTGTGTTAGTGTCCGTAGATGCGCGGGCCAGCGGCGCAATCCGCTGTGTATCCGCAATTGTACCGGACTCAAACATAAGATTATTGCATTATGTAATCAACTATCAATGGAATATAAAAATTGGGGTTCGAAGATCACCTATCAAAAACAGAATATCTTACTAATGATATCGGTGAACTGTAAATTGGTGAAATACAAATTAAATAGGTAAATAATTTCTGCTATTTGGGTTCAATTTTAGAAAGAGAGGGAAAAATACCAACATGGAGATCAATAAAGAATTACGAATGGACGGAAAGTAATTGGGATGCTCAATTCAATCTTATGGACCAGCAGTATTATGAATAGAACAAAAATAATTATACTTATGTCCCTATTAGAGAGTATAGTCTTGTATGGAACAGAGACCTGGATAATTAATCAAGCACAAATTAAGAAGCTGAAAGCATTAGAAATGGATTTCTGGAGATCAGCCAGAATTTCAAGAAAATGAAAAGTAAGGAATACCGAAATAATAAGGCTAATGGATGTGGAATAAGAAATGTATGAAGTTATAGAACGAAGAATGTTAGAATGGTAGAGCCATGTAAGAAGAATGGAAGATACTTGAATATCAAAACTTAAACAGGAATGGGAAGTAGTAGGAAGGAGAAGAAGAGGATGGATGACCCATGACTACCTGGCTCCAAAATGTACAGATAACACTGAGAAGATTCAGTGCAGAAGAGGAATATGCACAACACCGAAATATCTGGAGAAATATTTTGAGAAGTTAATGTCGAGTTCTGTACGAAACAATTGTTCCGAGTTTATTGTTATGTTGGAGGAAAACCTCTGTATTGAGGAAAATCTCTCCTAATAATAATAATAAATAAGATCACGGGGCTGTTTGCATTAACTACACATCACAGCCACCTCTGGTAGTCATTCAAGGAGCACGGGTGCGTCGTATCTCCGCGTCGTTCTCAATCCTGCCCCTGGACAATATCTGGACACACTGCAGGAACCAACCTTCCAGCATGATTATGCCCGTACCGATGTGACTAGGACAACACAGTGAGCTCTACACAGTGTACGCCTGCTGTCCAGGCCTGCTACATCTACAGACCTCAGCTTCATCAAGCATGAGTGGGACATGATGGGACGTTGCCTGATATCCAGCCCAGTTCCAGCAACGACAATAGCCCAGCTATGCCTAGAAGTACAACGAGTGTGGGATTCCGTAACCAAAGGAGACATACAGGATTTCTACAGCAGCTTGCGTACAAGAATTTCTGCATACGTGGCTGTTACAGGTGGTTACACTGCTTATAAAGGCGCCTGCTCTATGTTTTGCATTTAATTTCCAGTACGGCTCGGGAACTTGACTTTTGATATGTCCTATATACCACTTCATTTTTCTTGTGTATAGGCTGTTCATGGCAAAGTGAGCACTTTTAAGGCCTTAGTTACTTTTATCTGTCAACCATATTTTATCCTTTAACCACATTTTAAAATTAATGTTGCCATGTTAATAATAAACACTCGGTGTGTATTCCACAGCACTCGGAAGTTAACATCTAAGGCAAAAATAAAATATATTAATTTTATATTATTCCAAGTGATATGGCCTTCAAAAGTGTTTACTTTGGCACGAATTGCCTATACCAACTTTGAGGCAGATACGTTTATTCCTGAGCAGTGTTATTAAATACACTTCCACTAGTGTATATTAGCTTTGGTACGCAAGGTAACAAATCCTAAAATTAAGAGAGCAAAGTAAAAATAAAAATCTCAATTTCTTTCATTTTTGTACTGCAAATTAATGTTCTAAATGCGTTTTTCTGTCTTCGGTTAAACTCTGATAGCATTTGAGATTTCCCACTACCCTGATCGAATCTGAATGTTGATCTGCTGCCCGCTTGAGTTTATAAACACAGGGTTGAATACCATTCACGAAATCCGAAAAATCACGTAAAATTTGAGATGCAATAGCGTGCATTGTTATTTTATCTTTTTTTTTGCAGCAGGCATTTTGATACTTTTATTATTTTTGCGTGTTTAATTAGTTTTAGTAAATTTTCCAATACCGGATAGTTGGCTAAGCATGGCTTACAAATATATTTTTATTTTGAATTTAACTCAAAGGGTTCAGATTTCAGATTACTATGAGTTATATTGGAGGGAGACGTGGTTTGTAAAACAAAGTTGATGATGAGATGTAGTTATAAAATTACATTACAATCGGTAAAGTGGTTTAAAAAAAGCCATAAAGGGGTAACTAGCAGGTGTACGCATAGGCCAGCAGACAGAACGAGAGACTTTTTCAAGGGAAGTATGAGAAGAGAGAGAGGAAGAGAAACCAGAGCTGTATAGAAAGCTATAGCCGTAACGATGTAAATTAGCTCCTCCGGTTAGGCTAGCACTGGTGGTGGAAGTGTGGAAGGGAAGCGAGTGGAAGGTGGAAAGGGGGGGGGGGATAACACCAGCAGTTCAGGCGCCAGCAAGACAGGGAACGTTCTCGTAAAAGGTCTGTGGCGGAAGCCGCCAGTGAACGGTAATGGCTGAAGCGGGGTTCTGGCGAGGGGGACCTACCTCTGGCCGCACGGCATATGGGCGTTCCCCCAATCCCCAGCGCCGAATCGATGGCAGCACCACCTCTACGCCACCCAGTGGAAAGGCCCCGGCGTGATTGCCTGTCGGTAATGGTTATGTCGCGCCTTGGTTGGCAGATAGCCAGCGGGCCATCCTTCCAGCTATAGTGTTGCCAACATTAAGGCGGAGAATTCCACTAGGACATAAAGTGAAATCCCACCAGTATCCACTACGTTATTTAATAATATATTTCAATGTTTTTAGAAGAATAACAACCATATATTAAATTCAACTTAAAATAATAGAGTAACATATTTTTAAGCATAATTTATTTTTCGAAGCAGAAAAATTTATATAAACGCCTACATTATATAATCGCAGTAGTGAGAATGTTATAGGCTATTCATGGTATAGTGAGCACTTAAGAAAGCCTTTTCATTTTTAATAATATTCGATTAATATATTTTATTTTAGCCTTAGACGTTAATTTCCGAGAGCTGTGGTTACACACACACGTGTTTATTACTTACAATTCAATATTTATTTAAATAGGAGGTTAAAGAATAAAAAATTGCTGAAACAAGAAAGTAACTAGAACCTCAAAAGTGCTCACTTTACCGTGAATAGCTTATAGCAAGAAACTGAAATAGTAATGACATCTTAAGAAATAAGCATAATGGTGAAACGCTACCACTTTAGGAATAACTAGATAAGTAAACTAGAGCAGTGGCATAAATACAGAGAGTGAGCAGGGAGATTGATACCCTCAGAGGCCAGTCTTTATGTAAAAAACTCCATCAATGGAAGATAGATATCCCTTCAAAAAAATGGCTTAGAACGCATTATTTCATGGTTACGTTATAAAGATTTTCCAGGGGTAGTACCCCTTGAACAAGGCCCCCCCCCCGGGGGGAGGGAGCTATACCATACCCTCCAAAACCCCAGGTAACAAGTCACCCCCCCCCCCAAAAAATCAATTTTCGGTTTACGCCACTGTGCTAGAAATATTTATCGCTTCACCATGTACACAATTTAACATATTTTTTGGACACTAGCTATGAAATAATTTCTCTCCGCCGAGAAAACTGTCCACTGCATGCCACCAAAATAAAGAAAAACACTAGGTTATTCTCAAAATGAGGCTTGTAGGCCACTAGTTGTCCGTGAATATGTCCTAGTTGGTCAAACCATCCCTAGTTCTAAATCTAAATAGTGCTATTTGTTTCTCTCTTTTTTTTTTTGTGTGTTCAGTAATTTGCCACATTATATGATTTAAAATATAACGAAATACGGGAATATTTTTATTTATTTTTGTCTGTCATAAAAATAATATTAATATAATTTCTTTACATTCTGTCGCCGACCTCCCGGAAGTTGGTTGGTGCCCCACCGATCTGCGGTGCGGCAGGCTCTGGGTTCGAATCCCGTGTAAGGTATGGATGTTAATTTCAACTGTGTTGTAAGTTAGTCGGTAAGCCGTGCCCTGCTAATCTTTCAAGCGAAAAACCGGGGGACGTTAAAAAGCCCTTTACAATTACAATACTTTACTTTGTGCCATTTAATTAGAAAGGCTTTCAAAGTAGCTCGTCTTGTTAGGCTGACATTGTACACCCAGTGTGATCCGGTTTAAAGAAAACTTTGATAACCCTTGCAATAGATTAACAATTTTGCCCACTAGGCAGGAGTAAACATTCTGCACTCTGACACAGTTACCGAAATTTAAAGACATGTTAAATTTGTGTCACTTACATCCACCATTATAGAAACAAAATTTGTGTAGTGCTCTGCTTTCCCACTTGCCAACACCCGATCGATTCTTACCGCATTTGCTGCCAGTCTTACTCCGGTGAATACGGTTCATTATTGGCTTGCTCTCAGCCAATTGAGTGGCAAGCTGATTGTTCCCCAATAAAATATTCTTTCATAAGCAGCAGTTGATACATTTTATTTAGTGTTTTTGGTTGTTTTTTTTTTTTAACGATAATCAATGTTGATGGTCTGTAAATTTCTTCTAATATACTGACAAGCATTAATGAAATCATGGAGCTTACATCCATGGGAATTTCGTTTTGACTGCAGATACATTTTTAAGAAATTTTTTTTTTTTTGTTTTTGTTTAGCCCGAGTTACACTAGGGCATGGCGTTGTAAATGTTAAAAACCGATCAAATATGGTGGGGAATTCACTGGGTTGGCACCACTGTCTAGCACCACGCCGGGCCGAAGAAGGAAGAGATTTCCCAGCGCAGACGTTCCCCGGCAGATAAGCGTGTGTGTGTGTGTGTGTTGGGGGAGGGGTGGGCGGGGGTAGGGGTTAGAGGGGGTAGTATGTCGTCCTCCCAGGAACGATTCACGCCCACCCAGTCGCCGATATCACGGGGGGCCCGGGCTTTGTTCCCCCTTCACGGATTTATTGCCCGTGGCCACGCGGATCCAGCTCCAGCTATCCGAAGAATAACGTCGGCGAGAGTATCAAGGAGGGAGGCTGCTGTTTATCATGGAGATCATCTGCGGAGTAGCGTTTCCTCCTACCCCTCCCCCCCCCTTTTACTCGTCCTCCTTCTGCTGGGAACCCGGAAGTGAGGGAGGTAAGCCACGTCCGGAATAAATTCGACCTCGCCTACGTGGCGGGCAATTCCGAAACAATGGATTATACCAGCTTGGATTTACAGAATGTTCACCGTAACTTGCAACACAGATCTGACATTTTATTAAGAGCGTCAACAAGACATGGGGCATTGGTTTGCACATGTACAAAAAAAAAACAATGTATCGCTAGACTAATGTTGCCAAAATAATTTCTGTAACTTCCGCTGTCACTAGGCAAATGTTAATAAACGCAGTAGAGTTGTAATAGATTGTTAAAGCTTTAGATGCTCTTATTTGTGCCACGTCGTGCGAAAAATTTTTGTTGAAAAATCTGAAATGGAACTTATGGCAAAAAAATTGTGAAAATCCTGTACGACAAGGCCTGGTCCCAATTAAAGGCCGTTCACAGAAAAGTTAGCTCCTTTGACATACAAACCTCCGAAAAACTTCACCGTCTCTATCTACATCATATGATACAGTATCCAGTTGAATGCAGAGTCATAGTTAAGTTAACGAAGAAATAATGAAAATTGTTGTTATTAACACTTGACTATTTATTGCGAGTGTAACTTTTAAATTTATTTCACGGGGAAATGAATTTTCATATTAGTAACACATTGAAAGTCCCAAAAATGCCACGGTGTTCAGTGGGTCGGGCGGTAACGAAGTGATCAGGCAACGACAATGTTAATTCAACACGTGGCGCAAGGATAAAAGATGAAGATAAAAAGTAGATCATGAGCAGGTCTTTCGAAAGTGCTCAATCGACCGTGCATAGCCTGCAGGAGGATTCGCCACAGGCGGAATACTTACACGTGTGCTTGGTGGTGAGATTGAAAATTATCTGGCAAACTTTTGATGATGCTGCGAATAGGACCAGTTAAAATACAACATAGTACATTCTTAAATACTTACATTTTTTTTTCTGAATAGGAGATGATGTTCTATTTTCGGGATATTCCTCTGCCTCATGCACGCAAAGCCGACATATTGTAGAAAATTACTCCACAGGGACAACGCACCGAACATATGCGGCCTACGTTTAATAATATTTTTGCACGAGAACTATTTTTTACTATGTATTACCAATTTACATATTTCCTCTTCGTTTAAATAATATTAATTATAAATGAGATATTATATTTTACATATGAGTTATAAGTAAAAGTTTCTTTTAATAACTTAAGTATACTTATATCTTAGCAGAAGAATAAGACGCTTGTGATACATGACTAAATCAGGAAACACTGACACGTCATACATAAAATGATTTCTGAAAGGTTTGTTTAAAAAAGTGTGAAGTTACCGGGAATATACTATGAATATCAAGTTCTCTCTCTCCCAATAGGTATATGGCTTGCATCATGTTATCCCGCGTTTTATACCATTTTCATTACTTTCCTAAATAATATGCAATTCCTTCGTCATAATGTTGTTTTCGCTAAGAATTACGACAACAATTGGCGATAAAACAAGAGATTTATCCCAATGCACTAATCTGCAAAAAAAATATATCGAACCACAATTTTCTGAAAAATTATTCACACTATGTTAGGAAATAAGGTATTTCGTTTAGTAATTATATTAAAATAAATATGAAAATTAAATAAGACCTTAATGTGTAATTAATAAAGCAGCAACAAATTTTAAATTCCCCGCATTATAACCTGAACGAGTCACACTGAGATTGCCCATGCTAGTAGTGAACATATATGTATGTCCACACAAAGACAAGTTACACTTAATGTGTGTAACTGATTCTTGCCAGACTGTTTGCATTTTTGAAGTGATACATGTTTCCGGCATTTCTGGTAGTGGCCTTCATATTAATGAGTTAGCATAGGCTAGTCACGGTAAAGTGAGCACTTTTGAAAGGCCTCTCATTTGAAATAATAGTATATATATATATATATATATATATATATATATATATATATATATATATATATATATATATACACACTTATTATTGTAGTCTTAGACGTTAACTTCCGAGTGCGGTGGAAATAGATACTGCGTTTAATACGTACATAGCAACGTTCTTTATAAAGGTGTCTAAAATATAATAAATGGCTTTAAAAAAAGTAACTAGGGCTTCAAAAGTTCTCACGTTGCCGTGAACAGCCCAGACGTAGTTAGCAAATGGGAAGTCTGGTGCAGGGGCTGGAGGCTAGGGAACCGGCCGCCATTTTAGATTGCAAAACTTCGCAAAAAAAACACCCAGAGGCCATCCTCATAGACGAGAACTTCCTGCTCTGTCAATCCTGTCCGCCATCATGTTGGCGCCACCCACTGGCTGTCCCCCTATGGTGATGCTGGCTGGCAATATGGCGGATGTATCCCTATATAGGTGCCACACCAGCATGTCCCACACCAATGACTCATGAGGGATGTCAACACCGGCGGCCATGTTGGCCGGTGGCGGCCATTGTGACGATCAGGAAATCGCACTGCCTGGCAAGATGGCGGCCAGCTCACTGCCTAGCAAATTGGTGGTGTCCATCTAGAACTTGGGCAGAGGCTAGGCCTACTCAGGTTGGCCATCTTGCCACTGGCTGACAATATGGCAGCGGCGGGCACACGACACCAGCCATCTTACAAATGGCTGGCAGCAGCGGACTGCTCATTCAATCCGGTCGGCCACTGACTGGCAAGATGGAGGTGGCCTTGCCTGTCGCAGGAACCTGCACTGTCAATCCGGTCGGCCATAATGTGCAGACTGACAAGATAATGGCCAGTACACCAACGAGTCCTGCACTCTTGGACGAGAACTTCCTGCTCTGTCAGCCATATTGGAATTTATACTGACTGACAAGATGGTAGCCATGGCGGTGGCAAGCAGTCATGTTGTCGGCCAGTCGCAGCCATCAGAGAACTTTCAGCTCTGTCAATCTGGTAGCACTGACTGGCAATATGGCGGCCAATAGAACGCAGCGGCCATAGAACCTTCTGCTCTCTGGTCGGCCATCTTGGAAGTCGCACTAGATGGTGACCATGATGACGGCAGGAGGCCATGCTGCTGGCTAGTACAATGGGGAAAAATCTGGAAGCTTCCGCTCTAACATTCTGTTCTGCCATGATAAAATGGAGACTGTATTCCTAAGCCAGAGCCCCAATGCCGCTGACTGGCTACTGTCTCCCTAAGATTGAGCCCAAATGCCACTGACTGGAGGAGCTGTCTCCCTAAGACAGAGCCCCTCTCGACGGCCTACGACGGAGCTCCATCGGTGGCCATGTTGTCGGCCAGTATGTCGGGGAAACGTCCCGCAATGTCCCCTCCATAAGTCTGTTCTGCCGAGCACGTCGGCCGCTGACTGGTGGCTGTCTCCCTAAGACGAAGCCCAACACGATGGTGTGTCTCCCTATGACGAATCCCCACCGGCGGCTATGTTGTAGAGGAAACATTCCGCTCTATCATTATACCCCCGGCCAATGTCGATGAATAGCAAAATGGTGGCTGTGTCCCTAAGACGAAGCCCCACTTGGCAGTATATTCCCCTGAGACAAAGCCCCACCCGACCGGGGGCGGGCGTCGGCCAGTCGCAAGAGAACTTCGGTCGGTCATCTTGGAAGTCACACTAGATGGTGGTCAGCAGTGGCGGTATACCAGAACTTCCTGATATATCAATCCAGTTCACTATCTAGGAAGTCACACTTAATAGTATCCGGTGTAGCTCCGCACGCACCGCAGTTAGCACCACATGCACCACAGTTAGCACCGCACACACCACAGTTAGCACCGCACGCAACTCAGTTAGCACTGCAATCACCACCGCTGACCGGTTGTCGCCAGTGCCGATTCTACGATCAAGTCTTCACCAAATGAATACACTTCTCTTATACAGTTTCGTTTCAGTATAATTGTAGTCTTGGAACCGTACAGACCTAAAATTACCAATGATGCATCTGCTTTGCCGCTTCTGCGGTAAAAAATTCGCAGCTCTGCGCAGCGTGCGACGATATGAAATAACGACCTGCAGGTTGAAAACGTCATGAATATCATCTCACTGCGATTTCTGTCAGAGACAGTTTACATGAAGTGGTATTTTAAAGAGACATTCTAAAACGTGTAGCAATGGATCTCTGCAACTACAATCATCATCGCACGCACCACAGCATTCAGCATACCTATCAGCACCACAATCAACGGTGCAAGATAGTGGTGGTAACATACATATTATCAAGCAAGATGTTACTCTACCCATACGAATCTATGCCGAAGATAAAGATATTGCCCACGAATCACGTCATGGAAGCCTATTTCCGAATACAGTAAGGTGCATCATCGCAGGACCATCAAATTATGGGAAAATATGCGTCCTACTGAGTCTGCTGAAAGAAGAGCACGATCTTCGGTTCGAGAACGTCTAC
The DNA here is from genome assembly GCA_029891345.1 of Dryococelus australis. Lineage (NCBI taxonomy): Eukaryota > Metazoa > Arthropoda > Insecta > Phasmatodea > Phasmatidae > Dryococelus > Dryococelus australis. Next base: position 33,648,319 of record CM056998.1, on the reverse strand, counting down.
CTCGACTCGAAATCCTACAGCAGTCAAAGTACCGACGGCTAGCACAAATACTTCAAGCAGTGAATGGCCTACACTCTTCTCCGTGTAGTGACAATGAAGAAGTCGTACCGCCAAGTGAAGCTCGGCCTAACTCAGTGTTGGTTTTCGACGATGTTGCATGTGAAAAAAAAAATGTTGCCAATGCAAGCGATATTTTAGAATGGGACGACATGAAAATGCGGACTGTGTGTACCTTGGCCAGACTTATTCACGCATACCCGAACCAATGCTTCGCGACAATCCAAAAATGTTGGTGCTGTTTTGCATGGACGATATGATTTTGCGACACGTTTACGACGAATATGTCAATACAGATATGGTGCTAGCAGATTTCAAAGATATGTGTACCTTGTGGTGGAAAAGAGAAATACAGATTTTTGACGATCATTAAGGACTGTCCGCTACATAAAGGAAGATACAGGCGCAGGTTCTATCATTTCATCGATGTCTGTCGAGAATGAGTTATGCAGAGAACTGTTCGTATGTAAATAAAAAATAAATAAATATTTTGCTATTTATTTATTTTATAACAAACCTCTGTGGTATGAACGTTACTATTGTGGTAACACATGCCATCATGAAACTTGCCATTGCAAAGCCTATGTTTGTCATTTATCGGAAAGCGAGAACAAGTAAGACATTCTCTAACAGCACCAGTGCCAAATGTTATGAATATAGTAACTGACCATTTGTAATCACCTACAAGACCTACCAATGTGTTGACTGCAGTGCGGCACATGTGAATATGTAGCGTCTGTATGCTCACAGTCGGAAATATTCTACAAAAGAGCATGTAACTGAGCCTGCTCTGATATTAGTTTCATCTCCATCATACAAACCTGAAACACGTCCACATCGCTAGGAAAAAAAATTATAGGATTTGTTCTGAGCCGAAAGAGAATTAATTTGATTTGTTTAGTTCCAAGTCTCGAACTCAATCCCCTATGCCTTACCCCACCTTAGAAGATTGTGTAATTCTATGTATTGAACATTTTTAATTTCATAAACAGTCAGAAAATCTCTTGCACAGCTAATCGTGCAAATACAAGTGTACCCACACACCAATTACACACACACACACACGTGCTTCAACTATGTTTATTCTCTGCTTTTATAAGATGCAAAAATATAAAGAGAATATGTTTACCTTGTGTATAAAAAAAACCTGGAGACCATGAGCGCAGCTACCGATGCGAACTCGACGAATGCACAGACCACAGTGATCAACTTGCCTATCCGTACACTGTATATGTTAGTGGCCACGAAAGCAACTCGTCACTTCCAAGAACGCTGTACTTGACAAAATGTACTTACTGTTCTACAAATGTTACTGAAATTTAAAAGTACCGTAATTATATCACCCTTGTCAAAAAGTACATATGAAATAACTCGTGTAACCTGACGAGTGCTCTGGAGACAGTGCGCCATCCCATCGAACTAACAAGACATTGTTAAAATGATGTTAATAAAATGCATGTATTTGGTAAAGTATAACAAAACGTATATAAGTGAAAAAATATATCTTTTACACTTTGTTTTTGTGTGTATTGCGAAGCACTGTTCCCCAGTGATTCCTGATTTCCGTGGAATAGTCGCTTTAATGTAAAAACACGGTTTACAGAGATAAATTTTGTAGCTATTCGAAGTAATCTGTGATCGCAGCAGTCTTTAAAAGGTTACGTAAAAATAACGTGAAATATGCATAGTTCCATCCTTCACCATCAAAAGATCAGGTTTCTCGTTCTTCGTCACATGCATTGCTACCACTTCTCCCTTAGCATTCACCGAGTACACATTTACAGACACTCTAGGGCTGTTGTTCTCAAACACACTTATTTGTCGCAGAGGAGTCGGGAAATCCAGTCCGCTAAAATCAAACAATCCATCCACCTCAGCATTACGTCTGCCTACACGATGAGGCCTCGATGACTTAACAAATCCAGCCAATACTGACCACATGAAACATTGGGCGTCATTGTTGTGGAGATTGATTACGGCACGTTTGTGTTTGATAAAGTTGGGAAGTTCAACATATGACAGATGTGAAGGTTCATCCACTATGTTACTTGGAGGAAGCCCCTAGCACATATCCATATGGACTCTTGGACCTTCCATCCGTGGAATCAACACACTGCACTTCGAACACGTGTACTTTATTCGGTTGGTGCTCTTTGTACAGCCATGCCTCTCAGGTCAACGAACACTGCTGCTGCTGGTGAAAGTCGTTTCAGAGAAGCGACACTTATAATGTTGAAATGGTTCAGTAGAGGTGGTTGATATATTTTTGTTGCTGGAACAGAGGTTGACGGTCCAGTTGTCAATGCAGGTGTCGCAGGTGAAGAACTGGTTGGCACTTCTGTGCGCCTGTGCCAAACATTCCCGAAGTCGATGGCTCCATGCCCACAGCAGATGACAGCAGTACTACTGTAGGCAGTCCAGTCGAAGAGGTCGATGGCGATGCTACCATAGGAATGCTGCTCGAAGAAGTTGATGGCTCTGCTGGTACCGCTCCCGATGGCACCACTATTAGCTTTGGACTGTCTGAAAACATTGCAGATGCGAAAATTAGACGATCCACCTTTCACAGTAGTTGGTGTCAAACTGATCTTCTTGACTGACCCCCTACTTCATATAATATAGATATGAGTGTGCAAGCCCTATGACGTTTATTGAATTTGAGCCAATCGTATTATACCGTTAACCGCAGCGATGTCGTGTATAAACATAGCAAGAATGGGCAAAATAACAATGTTGGTCGCTCATCGGAAAGCGAGTGCAAGTAAGACATTCGCTAACAGCCCCAGTGACAAACGTCATGAAGATAGTAACTGTCTATCGCCTGGAAAACCAATGCCGACCCACGCTCGTGTACCGAGCCTTTGCAATTATAGGTAGTCACACCCTGTGCTCACGTAAACAACCTGAACGTACTGACAGTCGTGCTATTTCTCCAACTAACACCTTCAATGCATGTACTGTCTCTGCGCACGAGCCTATAGTCTCCGTACTTACAAACAGTCATATCCGCCGTGGCCCCACATTCATTACGAGGGACCACCAACCCCCCAGTTGCCCGCTCCGAAAGAAGGGAAAGAAAAATATTAGCCACAGGCATGGGCACATAGCGTGTATGTGTATGTGTGTGTGTGTGTGGGTGTGCATGTAACTTGAAGAGTTTTGTTTTTATACATATATATATACCGGGGATTTGAAGCGAGAGTATCCTGTCAGAATATCTGCACGCGCTACTCAGGGCGGGGGGGGGGGGTCCAGACCGCTTGTAGCGGCGAGCACTCATCATTCTGCCTGACCCCTTCGGGAGGCACAAAAGACCGCGTGTTCACGTGCCCTCCCTTGGTTGTACACAGTAAAATGAGCACTTGCGAGATCTTTTTTTTTTTCCTTTCAGCCATTTAAATAATAAACACAGTGTGTATGTTCTACCGCACTCGGAAGTTTACGTCTAAGGCCAAAGGTTAAAAAAATAATTCGGAAACATGACTGATAAAAAATATTCTTACCATGAAATATATACTTCATAACAGAGCTGTACTGCGAATGGTGTGTGTGTTGCAAGGGGGAAAAAATAGAAATGCGACGCCTGTGCAAGACAATAAACGCTCCTGCTTGACAGGTAGGAAGCAGACAGGCACGGGCGTCTGCGGGGAACAGTGAGCTGATGAGGCTTTGCATTGTAAAGTGAGCACTTTTTTTGTTTAAATAATAATATTAAAATATTTTTTTTTGCCTTAGATGCTCTAACTTCCAAGTGCTGTCGAGAAGAAATGGGTAGAAGTAAAAAGTAACTAGAGCCTCAGCGGACAGTGCGTGTTGCAAGGTGCGATGCACATTCTGGACATATCAATACATTTGACACTACTACTGCATGCTAGGAATTAGACAGGCGCAAGTTTGCGGGAACAGTGGCTGACGAAACATTGCATAGTAAAGAGAGCACATTTTGAAAGTCCTTTGATTTTGAAATAATAATATTTTAGCCTTGCACACTGACTTCCAAGTGCTGTGGATAAGGAAAGTAACTAGCATACACATTTTACCATGAACAGCCTAGACGAGAGTAAGCGGTTAGATATCCAGCCGATGGTCTGTATGTTCGACATTACTAACCTTAAAATGTGAACTGCATGTGTGTATTAAAATAGCTCAATGCTCGGCCTCGGTGAACAAACCTGCGAAGTCTCAACACACACAGCAGTTGACATTTGAGGCTGGAAAAATATTAGAGAATAACACTTGCCAAGCAGCACTGTAGCACAGGAGATGTGAAATGGACCCGTGGCAGCAACAGCACACTAACCGAACTGCACTGCACAAGGGCTCGTACAAGAAGGTGAGTTGGCACCACCGGTCTTATGACTCGGGCAACTCGCGATCAGTCCTGGGGGTTCAAGCCTCTCCCACCCAAATTGTCACCGCTTTCACCTGCGTGCATGAGGGCAAGGTTAACTGTGTGTGTGCTCTCGAGAACAAGTCCTCCCTTTTAAATTACATTCACCATGTCTCTCACTGCACTAGACAGATTACCACTACATCATTTTATCTCATAGATCCCAGCAGCAGTGGCGACTCGGTAATTAAATTCACTCTTTCGTATGTTTTCCTATCTGAATACAGCAGTTACCTTATACATGTCATAACTGTCTCTCAGTGTTGACTCTGCAATTAAATACACTTTTGTATGTGTCTCTGAACCAGACAGATGTATGTGTGTGAATGCATCAGTTACCAAGCATGTGGGCATGTGTTCTTATCACTATGGGACACTGTTAGTAGTGAAGAAATATATTTATATAAAACATTTTATTTCAAGTTATAGTATACACATAAATTTATCCAGATGGGGCAGGCAGTGTCTTTTCTAGACACTGGCGATGATGCCAGGGAGATGTCTGCGTCGACGCATCTATGCGTCGATGTAGTTGCGTCGGCCTGGCGACAGTGGCAGTGCTGTTGGCTGGAACGGCATCGACACTCATCTGCTGCTGGAAGCTGAGTTGACAATGATTGATACATACTTGGAAGTAAGAAACACTCCACAGGTGAACAGAGAACACATCGTCTTCCATATCACCGCACCACGTTACATGACAGTTGTATGTATGCTTTTCGCTTGTACAATACTCGGTCCATTGGGTAATTTCAGCATGGTGGTTCAGTTCATATGCCATTGTCCACTGTAGCCATACCTGACGAATAGTCTCTTCGTTTTCTTGCTCTATCAAAGCGACCATGGTGCAAGGTAGCTCGGAGTCTGGGCGCAGATAGTAGAATGGGCAGGCGAACATACTGCAGGGTGTAGGATAGAGGACTAGACATTCCCCTTCAGTTTGACTCTCCCAGTGCTCGAGCCTGGTACAGCTTTCCACTTGTTCCAGACATCCAGGTGGTTGGAATTGAACTCGGCGGTAGCCGATCATGATGCCTTCGTACATGCTTACGTCCAGAGGATTAAATACAGTGTACTTGATGAGAATGCCACTGCTTACTTCCATCGAGAGAGAGAGAGAGAGAGAGAGAGAGAGAGAGAGAGAGCAGACATCTGTTTTTTTTTTTTTAACAAAACTCGATAACATGCATAGTCTTGCCATAGCTATTGGCTTTATACCACCATACATGAAATGAATGTCAGATTCATTCGTTATTACCATGTCGGCATCCGATATTAATTTAATGTAGCGAGATGGTATCCTCACTCTGAATGTGCCATCCAGCAAACACATGACACATTTTCCATAAGTAGTCTCGGCCCGTTGGAAGTCCATTGCTAGATAGCGTTTCCCGATTGTAAGTTCTTTGAGCATCCTGTAGACTGCTTTCCCATTTAATTTCATCAGTAACACGTCTATGATGAATGTGCCCAGTATAATAGTCTGCACTGATCGCCAGATATGAATTTATACATGATCACTTGCAATTTCCCCCTTCCCCCAATCCGATCAGCCTCTGTCACACAATTTCTCTCTGAGCCCTCCAAGAGCCCTTTCTGAGCCCCTGCTGAGCCCCTATTCAGCCCCTGTCGAGCCAGTGCTGAACCCCTGTCGAGACCCCTATGCGCCTCTAGGAGTCCCTGTTGAGCCCCCATTTGAGACCCTGTGGAGCCCCTGTGGAGCCCCTGTTGAGCTCCTGTCGAGCCCCTGTCGAGCCCCTGCTGAGCCCCTGTTGAGCCTCTGTCGAGCCCTTGTCGAGCTGCTATGGAGCCCTTGTTAAACCCCTGTCGAGCTACTGTTGAGACCCTAGGACCCCCCTATGAGCCCTCCGAGAGCCCTGCATGCCTCCATGTACTGACGCCGCCCACAATCTCCACTCTAGCGATCAACTGGAGAAACAAAGATGGCGAGAGTATCTGTGTCAATAATTTGTCATTGGTAGAGAGTTGAGTCTGAGACTTGATACTATATTAATTCTCTTTCAGACATAGACAAAATCTGGTAAGTTTTCTCTAGTGATGGAAGTAGACCTAATGGTAGCGGGGATTTTGTTAGATGAATAAAATATACATAATTTATACACTTTACCTTTATTTACAGACATAACTGCATACTAATATGCAATACATGCTCTCATTCGAACAAAAAACAGACAGAATACTTACTGCTGTGAGCATTCCAGGCACTCTTATCCCCACACAGCAGTTGACACATGGGTAGACGGTGGCGAATGGACTGTGAAGGATGACATCTGGCACTGGTGCGCTTAGCAAATGTCTTACATGCGCTTACTTTCCGATGAACGACGAATATTTCCTTTCTTGTTATGTATATCGCTGTGGTTAAACACAGCATCGCAGTGGAACATCTTGTATGCTGGGCTGAACAAGCAATGACTACTTTTATGCCGATGTGCATTACAACTTTTGATAAAAGTATTTCCACAGTAGTGTCATTGATAACGTAGCGATTCTTCTGACGGTGTTACAGATGAAAAGTGTTCAACCATGTTCATATGGTAGTAGAGTATGCAATCGCAGTGGATACTGTATGCTTCTAGCGACTCTTCACGGTCCCTTGCTTGCAGTTGGATGTGTTACAGGTGACAAGTCATTGATTCCATCTTCATGATGTACTAGAAGCATGTAGTACTACCAGTCTACTTTCCACCAGGCCAAATGACACCTGTTTTACATGATGCTCACTTTTATACACTGCATGCGTTGCTCATCTCGGGCTGTCTCAGTGCATGATTAGATGTTACCTGACCCAGTCCTTCGATGTCAAGAACTGTGACCACACAACTTCTTTTACATTAGATCATCTTACATGCAGTCTTTATTCGAGCGATTCCTGCTGTGCACATTCCAGGTACTCTTATCCGAATAAACCACACAGCTGTTAACACATGGGTAGGTCTTGTTAAAGTAGATAGTGTCATTTTCGTAGAATAACTATTTTCATGTCGGGAAGCATAGCAGCTGTTGGAAAACTGCTTCTTGCAGAACAGGCACAAATGGCTTTCTGAATTTTGTTCCATCTTCGATGTTCACTCTTCGAATAACAACAACATACTGACGATTACGTTAATCCCGCATGTCTTATATATGCATATTTCATCAGTGGGATATAAGCACAGATCCAGTTAGGTAGCATATTTTGTTATGGCATGCAGGTGGATCTCTCATGTCGTCGTGCATTGCTATTTCTACCAAATATCTTACCACAATATCGACACTGTTTCCTCTCCGAAGGATTGTGCAGGCCGGAAATTGATGTACCACTACTCGATATGGCAGGCACCTGATCGTCACATGTTTGTGGTACATGGTCTTTGCACTTTTTCATATGTATGTTTATACTATCTGTACGAGTGAAGGAATTTTGACACATCACATCTATATCCTGTACGATATGTATTAAACATACATTTATGCTTCATATGTCTCTTCACAGTGTAGGCGTATTCAAATTTCCTGTTAAAGTAGTTGTATGGAGTTTATCTTGCCACTGTTTTCACGGATGGGCATGATGGCTTCAATGTCGTTGTCGGTTTGTTTGCAGGTATCCCCCCAAATATGACATGCTTTAATCTCAGCAACAACCAACTGACACATACAGGAAGAAGTTCTTTGCATGTTGCAATAAGTCGTTTGAAGATATCACATCGTCTAAAATGTGATTGACACTTTTTACAGTACACATAAGCAAGTTTTATAGTGTGAGGGCAACCAGTCTCATGTAGATGGGCATTGTAATTTTTAGAAAAGGTCTTCTTGCAGTAGCGACACAAATAACCAAACAGCTATCCTCCATCATTGAAGAAGTATGTATGTCAACTGAGCTGGCCAACCTATACTAAAACATCATATTCATAGTTTATATACTGCTACTACTACTTTGAGCTTCCAGCCACCACCAGGACGACTCCAAAGGAGTGCGAGAGTGGAGTGCACCAAGGGCTCCAAGGGACATAACTGTGACTTTCATCCCAACCTGTGTCGAAACGACCTCGTCTGCTGCTCCAGATACATATATATATATATATATATATATATATATATATATATATATCTCTCTCTCTCTCTCTCTGTCCTTCGTGAGTTCCTAAGGGGATGAATCAGTGCTCCTTTTTCCCTCTTGCTCCTTCCGACGGGCATTACACTAGCCCCTTGAATGTGGTGTGTCCATAACAGTAGCATATCCTTGCAAACACTCTATACATGGGAGACAGTCGTGTATTTGTTCGTCCTGTTGTAGATATGCAGATAGATGTTTGTAGACATATCTTATTTCATGCCAAACAAATGTTAGAAGGAATTCTTTAGGCATGTATGCGAACTCTGATTCTTTGTCGAGTGCTGCTAGTGAGTTATGTTTTCCATATGCTACAACAGCTTATAGAATCTTCTGACTGCTAGAACAGCATGCCATAATTCTTTCACTATGCTCTACGATGTATAACTGCTGACCTCAGATGCACTTTCAAATCAGTCAGAGCTTGCGAACGACAGACGGACAGTGAATGAGCTAGAGAGCTTGTGTCTCTGCATATATACCCTTGTTTTATGCACACACGCACGAAATCCTTAACATGCTGTACACAACAGCAAGGAAGCGGACCTAAAGTCTTATTAGGAAAAAAAGTATTTGTCAGGTGTAGGATTCGAAACTATACTCCCCACATGGGGAACCATATCTTAATTCAAGTGCATTAGACAGCTCGGCCAACCTGACAATGTATTAGCGAGTGACATACTATGTATACATATTGAAACAATACTGAATAAAAGGTGTGTATTTATAATTGTGGTGAAGATTTCATAGACATTAGACATACTTGCCCCGCAACCCTTCTCACAATATGGGGGTGATGCATATGTCATGAATTTGGGAACTATATCTTAACTGGTTCGGAAGTTACAGCCAAATATTTCTATAAGTAGACATACTCGGCTTCACGAACATGCTCATCATCTTGGATGATACCTATGTTATGACTTATAATTAGACATAGGTCAAACTTGACCTTACGAGACTTCGCATCATTTAGGGTGATGTCTACATTATGAATTTAACAACTTATCTTACATTGATCTGGAATTACAGCCAACTATACCTAAAATGTAGAAAAGTAAGTACATTTTTTTAATGGTATAATTCTTGCAAGAGACAAGTTGCTTTTTTTTTTGTCTGGTAATGTATACTGTATATATATATAGTCAAGTCGATCATTGTGGTCTGTGCGTTCGTCGAGTTCGCATCGGTAGCTGCACACATGGTCTCAGGGTATTTTTCTGCTACGAAAGGTAAAAACTTCTTCTCTTTATGTTTTTGCATCTTCTAAAAGCAGAAAATATGAAGAGTTAAAGCACATGTGTGTGTGTGTGTAACTGGCGTGTGGGTAATTTTGCATACACACAATTAGCTTTGTATGTGATTTTCTGACTATATATGAAATTAAATATAGTCGATATAGAGAATTAAACAATCTTCTAAGGTGGGGTAAAGCTTAGACGCATGAGTTCGAAACTTGAAACCAAACAAAACGTATTAATTCCCTTTTAGACTAAGACAAAACCCGATAAGATTTTCCTGGTCATGTGGAAGTGTCTGATGAAGATGAAACTAATATCAGAGGAGGTTCAATTACATGCTCTTTTTGTAGAACATTTCCAGCTCTGATCATACAAACGCTAGTTATTCACATTTGTCGCACTACAGTTAACACATTGGTAGATCTTGTAGGTGATTGCAAATGGTCAGTTACTTTATTCATTGCATTTGGCACTGCTGGTGTTAGAGAATGTCTTACTTGCACTCGCTTTATGGTAAACGACAAACATTAGCTATGCAATGGCAGCTTTCATGATGGCATGCAATATCAAAATAGTAGTAACATCGATACTAAAGAGGTTTGTTATAAAATAAGTAAATTGCAACATATTTAATACATATGCATTTTTTTTATAAAAAAAATACACACACACACACACACACACACACACATATATATATATATATATATATACACACACACACACAAACAGTTCTCTGCGTAAGTCATTCTCGACAGACATCATAGAACTTATCGAACATGCTCCTATACCTTCTTTTATGTAGCGGACAGTCCGTAACGATCTTCAAAATATCATACTTCTCTTTCCTGCACAAGGTACACATATCTTTGAAATCTGATAGCACCATGTCTGTATTGACATGATTGTCGTAAACGTGTTGCAAATTTTTATCGTCCATGCGAAAAAGCACCAACATGTTTGCATTGCCGCGAAGCATTTGTTTGTGTATGCTTGAATATGTCTGGCCGACGTACACACAGTCCACATTTAAAGGTCGTCCCATGCTAAAATATCACTTGCATTGGCAACTGTTTTCTTTTTTTTCACATGCAACATCGTTGAAAACCAACACTGAGTTAGGCCGAGCTTCACTTGGCGGTACGACTTCTTCATTGTCACTACATGGAGAAGAGTGTAGGCCATCCACTGCTTGAAGTATTTGTGCTAGCCGTCGGTACTTTGACTGCTGTAGGATTTCGAGTCGAGGTAGACGTTCTCGAACCGAAGATCGTGCTCTTCTTCCAGCAGGCTCAGTAGGACGCATATTTTCCCATAATTTGATGGTCCTGCGATGATGCACCTTACTGTATTCGGAAATAGGCTTCCATGACGTGATTCGTGGGAAATATCTTCATCTTCGGCATAAATGCGTATGGGTAGAGTAACATAATGGGTAGAATAACATCTTGCTTGATAATATGTATGTTACCAACCTGTCTTGCACCTTTGTTTGTGGTGCTGATTGGTGTGCTGATTGCTGTGGAGCATGCGATGATGATTGTAGTGGCAGCGATACATTGCTATACGTTTTAGAATGTCTCTTTAAAATATCACTCCGTGTAAATTGTCTCCCACAGAAATCGCACTGAAAAGATATTAATGACTCTTCAAATTGCAGGTCGTTATTTCATGACGCCGCACCCTGCGCAGAGCTGTGAATTATTTACCGCAGAAGCGACAAAGCTGATGCATCGTCGGTAATTTTACGTTCGTGCTGATCCAAGTCTAGAATTATACTAAAACGAAACTGTATAACAGGAGTGTATTTATTTGGTGAAGATTTGATAATAGAATCGGCCCTGGGACAACCAGTTAGTGGTGCTGATTGAAGTGCTAACTGAGTTGTGTGCGGTGCTAACTGTGGTGCATGTGGTGCTAACTGGCGTGCGTGTGGTGTTAACTGTGGCGTGTGCATTAACAGCTGTGCGTGTGGTGCTAATTGCAGTGCTAACTGTGGTGCTGACTATGTTGCATGCGGTGCTATCTGCAGTGCTGCGGAGCTACACCGGACACTATTTATTGCGACTTTCAAGATCGTGAACCGGATTGACAGAGCAGGAAATTCTAGTCCTCCACCACTGCTGGCCGCCATCTAGTGCGACTTCCAAGATGACCGACTGATGTTCTCTGGTGGCTAGTCGACGCCTGCTGCCGGTTGGGTGGGGCTTCGTCTTAGGGACACAGCCACCATTTTGCCAGTCATCGTCATTGGCCGAGGGGTAGAATGATAGAGAGGGATGTTTCCCCAACAAAATGGCCGCCAGTGGGGATTCGTCATAGGGAGATACACCATCGGGTGGGGCTTCGTCTTAGGAAGACAGCTGCCAGTCAGTTGCCTATATACTCGGCAGAACAGACTTATGGAGGGGACAGTGAGGGACGTTTTCCGAAATACTGGCCGACAACATGGCCGCCGATGTGGCTTCATCATACGCCATCGAGTGGGCTCTGTCGTAGGGAGACAATCACTCCATTCAGTGGCATTGGGGCTCCGTCTTAGGGAGACAGTCGCCAGTCAGCGGCATTGGGTTACCATCTAAAGAAGACAGTCTTAATTTTGCTATGGTAGAACAGAATGATAGAGCGGGAAGCTTCCAGACATTTCCCCATCGTACTAGCCAGCAACATGGCCGCCAACCTCCAGCATGGTCGCCATTTAGTGCGACTTCCAGATGGTCGATCAGGGAGCATAAAGTTATCTGGACACTGCGACTGGCCGTCACCCACTTCTGCTGGCAGCCATCTTGCCAATCAGTGCGACCAGATTGACAGAGCAGGAAGTTCTCTTATGGCTGCGACTGGCCGACAACATGGCTGCCTGCTGCCTCTGCCATGGCCACCATCTTGTCAGTCAGTACGATTTCCAAGATCGCTGACAGAGCACGAAGTTCTCATCCAAGAGGGCAGGACTCGGTGTAATGGCCACCATATTGTCAGTAAGCACATGATGGCCAATCGGATTGACATAGCAGGCTGCTACGGCAGGCAAGGCCACCGCCATCTTGCCAGTCAGTGGCCGAACGGATTGAATGTGCATGCCGCTGCTGCCAGCCATTGCTGAGATGGCCGGTGTCATGTGCCCACTGCTGCCATATTGTTAGCCAGTGGCAAGATGGCGGACCTGAGCAGGTTTAGCCACTGCAAAAGTTCTAGATGGACACCACAATTTTGCTAGGCAGTGAGCCATCCGCCATCTTGCCAAACAGTGCGACTTCCTGATCGTCATAATGGCCGCCACCGGCCAAATTTGGCCGCCGGTGGTGACATTCCTCATGAGCCATGGGTGTGGGACATTCTGGTGTGGCGCCTATATAGGGGCACAGTCCCTATGTTGCCAACCAGCATCGCCATAGGGACACAGTCCGTGGGTGGCGCCAACATGACGGCAGATAGGATTGACAGAGTAGGAAGTTCTCTTCCAAGATGTCGGACAAAGCAGGAAGTTCTCCTCCAAGATGGCAGACAGGGTTGACAGAGCAGGTAGTTATCATCACCATAGGGGTATGGGCGGTGCCGACAGAGGGAAACAAGCACCATAGGGATATGCTGGATGCCATCATCGCAGGGACCGCCATATTGCCAGCCAGTGCAGGGTGGGGCCCCGTCTTAGGGACACAGCCGCCATCTTGCCAGTCAGTATCGACAGGGAAAGCTTCCAGACCTGCCGCCTGCCGGTCAGTGCAAATATGGTGTCCAAATAGTGCAGCAGCATGCCGAAAGAACAACTGCACTGGAATGATTAGGCAGGAGGTTTTGATCCAAGATGGCCACCAGAGTGGTTGTACTATAGTTGCACACTTCAGCCACATTGTGCAAACTGTCAGCAAACTTGCTAGCCAGTGCTAAGCAGGGCTGCCATCTTGCTAGCAAGTGATAGGAATGATAGATCACGAAATTCTCCTCCAAGATGGCCGCTCAGCTTTTTTTTGTACACACTTTTGCGGGAGTGGTTGCACAATAATAGTGATCTTCATCCACATTGTGCAAACAGTTACCCAACTTGCTAGCCAATGCTAATCATGACCACCATCTTGCTAGGCAGTGTCAGGCCGCCATATTGTTAGCAAGTTATAGGATTAACAGAGCAGGGTATTCTACTCCAAGATAGTAGCTGAGCGCTTTTTTGCACAAATTCTTGCGAAATTTCGCAATCCAAGATGGCGGCTGACTCACCAGCCCCTGCGCCAGACTTCCCCTTTACTAATTACTTCAGTTTCCTCATCAAAACTTAACATCATTCTTATATAAACATATAATTATATTTATTCGCACGTAAAAACCTATTTTCATCATAGTTTAATGTAAGTTCCCTAGAAATTTGTCGCTTTAATATTCATATTTTGAAATAGTAAGGAAAATACATAGAATTGATCAGGATTTAGACTTAAACTTATAACCAAAGTGTAACCTATTAAATCACTGATTCTTTAGCTGTATTTTATTACCTGTTAGTCATTTATTTCTTTAAGGTATTGTAAGGAGTATTAAAATACAATGTTTATCGTTTTCTGTTATTAATGATTCATAATTGTATTTCACGGAACGGTGTCTATTTATTTATGCATGTCATGATTCGCAGGAAGGGCGTTATTGTTCACCATAATTTAGAGGAAGTGATTATGATAGGAGTGAATGGGGTTCTGTCTAATTTGACATACTTCCTGGCGTGAAAGTCGATGCACTTATTTTGATAATACAGAAGTTCGGTCTAACTGGGTTGAGCTATTAGCGAAAGGCCGAATAGTATCCACTCGTGTTTCCTTTATTGTAATATTTTAGTCAATATTTATGCAGTACTTAAAAAATAATTAGTGCATATTGCGATAGTAGATGTGTTGGTGTTTAGAGAGATTCTGGGAGACACGCTAGACTTAAATATGTTGGTAATGAGGTATTTGTTAAGTGGGCTATTATAGAGAAAATATAGTTTTAATATCATCTTGATGTGAGTAAAATTGCCGAGGGTGGTGTTTCCGGATATATCTTAGTTCTTCTCTGAGCGAGGTATTGTTTACAGCGATGGCATGACTCGATGTGATTCGTCAAATAGCGACCACTGCCGTCCCATTTCTGACGACGCCAGACATGATTTAATTGCTGTCGTTTTGCTCTGAAAGGGTGCCAGAATTATTGGGCTAGTTGGTTATGAAAAATGACGCATGCAATCAAGTGATGAAGATTAATCATCGAAAAGTCACAATCTACGTAATGATAACCAATTTTGAGCGTAGTGATATCGTGATCTGAGCGAGATATGGGTGATCAGATCAGGTTTGATCTTCGTTCGCCGATGGAGTGCAGTTGAAGTGGCGAGTATTATGTGGTGGACAGAATTCATGGAGATGAAGAGGGGCTGTGATCCGGGGTGATCAGTTATGTGTCTAGATAATGGGATTTCTGGGTTCTAGGCCTCGGAGTGAAAAGTACAATAACATTAGGCCTGTAACTTCAATATTAAGTGCATTTTTATATTAATATATCTCGATGGCATAACTGTATATACCCCAAAGCTCCATACGATCAATTCAGGCAGCAGCGCGGAAAACACTCTGTTGGCAAGAGAATCTCTGCAAAAATTACTAGCAATATTGTTTATTTAAAGTAATGCGTGACCAGTTGACATAGGCCTATTTTATCCTCCTTGTACAAACATCGTAATTACGTGCCTTTTACCGAGAGTATCTGGACACCCTTCTGTAAACATAAACTCGTGTCGGATATCACTATGACCGTCGCTGGCGCCATAAAAGCCGACAGAGAGCTCGATGTTAGTCAGTCACCCCCCTCCCCCCTTTTTTCACTTCTAGTAAATCTCTCCTCTCCATTATAGTATTTCTCTCGTCCTCGCTAGTAAAATTTACCGTACACTCTCTACTAGTGTTTTCCCTACCCACTAATAAAAATTATAGTTCCCACATATCTGTATCCTGTAGAATTTTCCATTAATGCATGTAACAATTTTGAGTTCTTTCCTGTCGCAAGGTCTCTACGCCATTTGAACCCTTCCTCTTCTTAGTCGTAAGTAGTTTAGCTATAAATACACTCAGGGAGGTTGTCATTACCCCAATGGCGGCCATGGCAACCCACTCCCTTGCCTCCTTGCAGGATTTCCCTCCTTTGTAGGCGTATGGGGCCTAGCCTCAAGGCGTACTTAGCTCCCTTCCTATCGCGGACGTACACTTTACACTTAGAATTAGGGTACGTTAGGAAAAAAAATCGATGTTGTTCAGTGCTATGTGACACCAGCTGAGTGGGCGGAGCAAGTGAGCACAGTGCCTTCGATCATAGTTTAGTTATTGTTGCACATCAGTAAGCGATCCGTCAGGGTCATTTACCGCCGTTCTCAAGTAGCTCAAGTCGACCGTCGGGGATGTGATTGCGGAGTGGAAACTCAAAAGACACTCGAAGACACAACGTCAACAAAACCATGGTCGGACCGCCCGCGCGTGTTGCCTGACAGGGACAGTCGAGTAATGAATAAGGCGGGTACGGGACACATCGCATGTCACCGTGTGATGCCATCACCCGTGAATTACACGATGCCAATAATTGTGCAGCTAGCACCATAACTGCCGGGAGTCATGAGAACTGGGGATCAAAGCATAGTCTTACGGTGTGCCTCAAAGGCACTCGAACAAGCTATTTGGGGAAACGTACCTCAGAGGTAGAACACATTATTTAAAGTCATTAAGTCATTTAATTAACACCATAATATCAATGTGTTACAATATAAGTCTTACTACACTTTACATTAACTCATTCGCTTTATATTACGTGTTATGTTACTTAATTCTAACTATCTGCATTATTATTACTTAGTACATTAT
The DNA here is from genome assembly GCA_029891345.1 of Dryococelus australis. Lineage (NCBI taxonomy): Eukaryota > Metazoa > Arthropoda > Insecta > Phasmatodea > Phasmatidae > Dryococelus > Dryococelus australis. Next base: position 33,631,645 of record CM056998.1, on the reverse strand, counting down.
GGCCACATATGTAACTAATGTGTGTCCATTCGACGACCCTGCTGGAATGGCTTTATCTGTAGAGTTGCTGAGTGCTAGTTCGATCATGGGGGCTCGAACCCCATCTGGTCCAGCTTGTTCGGTCGTCTTCTTGGTGAGGTAAGACAAGATCCGGGCTCGCAGCTCTGCAGTCCTTATTAATGAGCTATGTTTAGTAATCATCCTATAGGTGTGTTGTTAAACACTCCCGACTCGCGTCCTCGATGCGCAACAGCGCATTGCCTTCGCGACCTCGCTCTCTTTAGGATTGTGCTGGTGGGTTCATGCAGCGCCCGAAGTAATGGCTTAACCACATCACGACATGCACCTGCCCGTAAACTGCACATTTCACCTGTGAACGCGGAGCACCACGTTCGGTGGTGTAAAGAGCACTGCCACTGGAGACGAGTATAGGTGAAAACGGTAAAATGAGCATTTTTGAAATCCCTGCATAATATCTACTTATAAGCACGTTTCGTATTCTTCCGTCTTTTGTAACATAATCAATTTGTATATGCGTTGGTCAGGCGAAACTGTAAAATTATTAGAAATGCAAATATTTCATGCATACACAAATTTGTACACATTATGCATAAAGAAACATAAAGCGAAATAAATAATTTAAGTTTTTAAAAATGGTTACCTAACACTTTTCATTTGACGTTAATATATGGAAATACTTCCTATTGATCCTTACTTAGTGAGACCGTTAAAATATGTGTAAAGCAGGAGTAGTGATATTTTTATAAGGTTGATTTCAAATCGTAAACAGCGTTTAATTTGGAGTGATAAATCACTCTATACCATGTGGCATTCCGATGGGATGGCTTAGGTTTTTGTGAATGCCAGGTAAACGCTACATGCCGGCCTGTATAGTACCCATGATGAAATTAGGTGGAGATGGAGTGATACTTTCGGGATGTTTTCCACGGAAGGGACTTGGTCCTCTAGTGACTCTACGGGACGTGTGTTGTCTGTGGCACAGTACCAGTTATAACCTGATGTCAGCGTGTTTCAGCCATAGACTTAAGATAAGGTAGGCCGCTTATTCGTCTTCTGCGCATGTACCCAACAATGACCTACCCCAATCCTACACAACTGTCAAAGTCACATGGTCGACAGTGATGAATGTGTTTTTTGACATCTTAATTTTTAAATGACAAGCACTATTATATTAGTATAACACTTTTACCTGTTTAAATGTAATCAACAAGCATTACAATTTGATTGGAGGAAGTATGAAAACATCTGGAAAGCACTTGTTTACTAAACAGTGTTCTAACCTCAAACCCAATCCACGACAATTTTGCTAGACATGTAGGCAGAAAAGCAGGGCAATGTTGGCACACGGAGATTGGCTGTGCGCAGCAAGCGAGATCAGTCTACCACATCTTTAGTCTATGGTTTCAGCATGTCAGTGCTACCTGACATAAAGGACGTTCTGTTCGTGAGTGGGTTGTGGACGAGAGGGTTCCATATACTGACTGGCCAGCGCAGAGACCTGATCTTAATACCGTCAAACACCTCGGGAGAACAGGGAAACAGGAACGACGACTGTAGGCCGGACCCCAACAACCTGCGTGACTTACTACCAGAGACCTGCGGAATTCGCCTTATCTTTCGTTGACAGGATGGACTCCACTGCCTTATAATCAAGTGAGCACAATTCATGCTTTTAGTGGCCGCTGGACTGTAATCTACTTTACGTGTCCGCTTGATATCCCCAAAAGAGATTGGCCACTCCACTGCTGAGTTTATATTATGGGCTCAAGAGTTCTCCGAGCCGTGGCAAAAATATTTTTTGGCCAATGGCTGAAGTTGGTCAAACGCGCAGTTGTTTGCAGTTCAGTCTGTCTTTAAATAATAACACGAATTTTGCAGGTCTCTACTTTGATACAGCGCTGCAGGAAGGTTGACAGTCCACCCCGCAGGGTTAGAGCTGTGAATAAAGGCCAAGCGTGGACCCACCTCCTATTAAAGTCCACTAGTGTGCATTATATCCGAGGGACTATTATAGTACAGTTCGACGTGAGTAAACATATACATTTTCTAATATGGTTTGAATTTACGTGTATGCATAACACCACAAAAATAATACACTTATCGTCTTTGGATTGACATCACAACCGTGCACTCTAAATTTGACACGCACAGAGTTCTTTGAACAGAATATATGCGTTTTAGTTTTGCAATAACCAGTTCGTTTGGTATTTTAACGGTTATTGTGGCGGACATACAGACACAGATGCAGACACTACACAAAGAAACTCAGGATTCTTCAAAATTAAACATTTTGCAGTACTAGTTTGATTTGGTGTCGAGTTATTAATTCAAGTGCTTCAGGAGGCTACTTTGCGTTTGAAATGGAAACAAACACCGTCCTACATGAATGTATTTTGTTATATATTTTCGCATATTTACTATCTAAATATTTATATATACTTAGTCTCTATTATTAGTGTTTTTTTTTGCATTTGACTTACCCTACGTGTAGGCTCTGTGAATGAAATGAATCAACTTTTGAATTAACGTCATTATTATTTGAAATATACATTTTGGTTTTAAACATACTATAAAATAAATTCACGGCACTGTTATTAAATATGTAAAAATATGTATGTTAATAGCATATCATTAATTTAAAACTGAATTTAAGTGACATTTGTACACTATCCCTAACTGCATACAGTATATTTAAAACTGTTTATTTGAAAATTTCTCTATATGAAATTAACTTAAATATTACAAAAACTGCAATGAAAAGTATGATCAAAAACAAAACTCTTTTATTGAAGTACAAGTAACGTTATTGCGTCAACTATTACAAAAATAACTGCTGAATATTACGACTAGTTACGAATGTGAACTGTTCTCAATAAACAAATAACGTGTATTATTTATGTGAATTCAACTATATCAAACGTTATACAGGAAATAAACTTTTATCTGCTTAGTTTTTTAATTTTGTCCATTTCTGTGTTTCATATCTAGATGGTTGATATGTAATACGCACAGAATGGACACATTTTAGAGGCAACGTGTTTTCTATTTCAGTAAAAACCTGATATTTAGATTTTTTTCCCTATATACACTTCACGAAAGCAATTAAAATTTTTCTTCGTAATTGAAGTTTTCTTTACAAATTCCCTTCCTGGGCTAACTGAACTTTCTGTCTACTGCTCAGCGATGGAAAATTTTTTTTCTTGACGCCACTACCACGAAGCCCATTTCGTAACATTTTAAATGGTTTAGTTTTTTTTTTTTCAACACATTAATATTGCATTTTCCGACAGTAGAAAGTTGTTATTTGGTATATAATTAAATTTATTTTCTAAATATCTCAGGAATATATTGTGCCTCCTTCTGATTTAAATTAACACACTATTTTGCTCTGCGAGTTTTTATCAGTCTGGGAACCTTCTCCATAGAATTGAGTGAAACTCCATTCTACCGCCCTATCTATGTTTCATTCACAAAAATACAGAAAAATATCAGGTGAACAAGCTGATTTTTCTTAACGTGTCTGGCAACATATGTGTGTCTTCGTAGTTTATCCTCGCACGGCACGGAAATACTCTTTCTAATATCGTCATTAACTCGTCGGGATATATCAATTATTCATACCGGGAACAAACCTTATAACATAATTGTTTCTTACCTGGACGTCCTGAAATGCGTTTTTTTCCCCGTTTCGCCATAGCATATCGATACTGTTCGTCGTTTTGTTAAGAATTATATTCCAATGAGCTAAACTACTCGAGCAAGGTATTGTTTTGATCTTAGTAACTATAAACATAGGATAAGTCATAATTTCGAAAACATGAATGATGATAACACTCAGCCATAAATTGTAATGAGAATGTTGACGAGTTAGTGGTACAGATCACTCATAACGTGTATAGAGACTGACGGCTGACAGCCGTCCCATTCAGCAGTTAAAGAGACTATATTTTTGTAGTATTTTATAGTCCTCATTTTAAAAACGTAGTTATTCTATTTCAACAGTTTCATTGATAAAAGTGGAAAAAATACTAAGAATAAAATACCTTAACTTATAATGAATCTATGTGTTTAGCTGCATATTTTTACGCTGTTTCTCAAGTGTGTGTACAAACTCTGGTAAGTAATTCCTGAAGGGAAAATACCCTGGCTGAACATAAAAAACATCCATCTCAATTAGTGAGAGCCGTATCAGCTGTGAAACGCTGAGAGCGAAAAGTACAGTGTGTAGAATATAATACAAATTAATCTAATCAAACCAACGAAATTTCGTATACTAATTGGTTAAACTAATCTCCTTGATATAATGGAAGTATTTCATGAACTGCCTATCCATAATAGTATAAGAAATAAGGGTTCGCATCTATTTCCAAGTAATTAAATGTCTCAGACAAATCATTGTGTGTGATGCGAAAGTATGAAACACTTATAGACAGAAAAAAAACATTGCAACTGAACAATTAATTAAATTTTCGAGGTACTCGCACATGTGTTGCGGGTAATTGCATTGATATATAGAATTCTGGACCACACCGACAAACATAATTTAGATTAATTAATTATTCAGTTAAGTGTGTGTTGTAGTAGCCTCACATATTGCTGTAGGGCATGGGAATTTTCTCCTTCAGAGAGTTGGGAGTAAACTAGTTAAGAGAGTAAGCAGAGTTTTTTGGAAACTAACTTGATTATTATTAATGCTTTTGCTGCTTTATAATATTTATTTTTCCGTTAGCTACTCCTGTTGACTTGACTATTGTTATTCCGTCAGTAGTATGGTAGTGTTTTTTTTTTTTTAAACGACTTCTCCTATTGGTATAATTAGGAAAATTAAGTAGGGAACAGCTTCAAAAATATTTAAATTTGCAGTTAAGATTTTCCTTATACCAGCCATGTTAGGTACAAATTGTACAATAAAGTCTACAGTTAAATGTCACCCAGAAATTTCAGAATTTTTTAGTTCGGCAACCATAATAAAAAAATTTTAAAATATAAAAATTCGGCCGTCACAGTAACCAATCTTAGGTTTATAAGGAAAAAGTTGATTTAACTCTGCACGAACTGTTTAAGATTGACAAGTTATATTAACATGCAACTAACCCTTACAACTACGTGCCGCCATAAAAGCGCTCGTAAAATGTAATTTCAGCAAGAAAATAATTATTTCCAAAATACTTGATATTATATTTTATGTAGTCTTTAATAATTTGCGATTTTTTAGTTTTACGAGAGTAATCATCGTCGTAGATGTACGTTTAGGAGAATGAACATAAAAATGCAGGTACAGAATACAACACTTTATTCCTTAAAAACAAATAATAAGAAATCAAAGTTAAAAATTAACAACTCTGTTTGCTCGTTTTTCGTCAGTTTCATTCTGCTAAATTTTTGATAACTATAGAAACTATACGAAGAAAATATATCATCTAAAAATTTTAAATGAGGTATTTTCAAGTTGATATAAATTTTACATGACTATAATTACCGAGAACGTGCTTCGTACACTCTAAATCTGAATCAGTGATTTAATTAAGTCGAATTGTTTTACTGTATCTTCAATCAAAGAGTGGTTAACTAATGACGAATCAGTAGCATGCACTGACATTTTTCTGACAGTATACGTGTGTGTATGTGTGTGGCTGGTATTAGTTAGTTATTTTATCTCACACAAAAGCAATACTTTGCACATCGATACGATGTGTAAAAATCAATTGACTTTGGAATTGTCGAACATTTTAACGGTTTCGAGGCGATCCGGGTTCAATCCCCGTCCAGGTCACTCCGGATTTTCGCATGCAGGAGTCACGCCGGACGATGCCATTGTTTGGCGGGTTTTCTCGGGGATCTCCTGTTTCCCCCGCCCTTTCATTCCGGCACTGCACCATCTCATCTCAATCACCCTCATCGGCTCTCAAGACCTCGATGTTAAATGCCGTCCAAGTCTCTTCACTCACTGAATTTAACGGTGTAATTACTTTGTATTAAGAAGTTTGAAAGAAAACTTAAACCTTTGTTTTCTAATTAACACCGTGGTTCGTAAAATCGTTCCAATTCACTATAACTTAAGCATCTTATACAACAGTTTTTTTAATAGATCGCGTCCATCATACATGCACTAATAGTAAATATTGTCAACTCTACTTTGTACGAAAATATTAGGAAACTTGGTTGATACAAATGTAAATTTTAGCGCTTCAATTTAAGGCCAGAGTCAGTTAAAAACACACCAAACAAAATATTTGTGGTTCTAAAATAAATACCAAAATTTATTTTTTGTGGCAATATAGTAATGAGTGTCGCGCTAACTGTGTGTTAAAGTGGGTAAGTTTATGTTTAGAGACAATTACATTTTTAGAACATTTTTTTTTTGTTAGTCATGCAATTTTGACATGTTTATATTTTTATGGCTTTTGTTAGTAAATGCTCGGGTGTATAAATAGCAGTGAACAATATAGACTATTTTTGAAGTGTTACAAGTACTTAGAGCTTTTACTTTGGAGATTGCTGTTTTACTTTAATAAGGATTGTCGATCTCAAATATTCTATTGAATAATACTTTGGAAGCGCTACAACGAAATCTATAAATCTCATTTTAAAAATAATATTTGTAAATTTTGGTTGCAGTGTCGATATTTTTTTACGTGCACTATGCATTTTATAAATGGTATATTCTCAAAAGAAATAAATGATATAAATTATTTTTATGTGCGTATGTTTTCTTTAGTAATGTCTATTATTCATAATAGTTTGAAGATTAAAATGTACCTGCAAATGCGCAGGTTCAGAATTTTTTTCAAGGCGAGAGGAAATTTATTCAAAGAAGAAAGCATGAAAGCAAGTGGCCGGGCTGGGAGATGGCTATATGAATTTATACAGAGTAAGATAGGAAGCTTAATATGGAACTACGCCCGAGGATAATGGGCAGTAATGTTCATGAATACGTAATGTGCTGGAAACTTGTAGGAGGCAGAGATATGGCCGTGTAATAGTATTAGGCTGTACGCTCACGTAGCAAGGGACTCTGAGCTCTCCGGTTTCTTCCGAGCTTGAAAGTGAGTCAATTATGTCAGATCATTCTATTGCACGTATACCATTTCGCAACGTTCGTGTGTTACGTGACACTCATTCAGCTAATAAATAAATAAAACGCGCACTTTCTCCCCTGTGGATAAAGTGCTGCATGTAAGCCCGGATTATAGCATACGAAGATAAACGTGTAGAATAAGAATTCTAATGCTTGTGTTCATGTTGTTTTGTTTAAAAAAAATAACTTTTTAAGTAAGTCATCATTCTAATGTACTTCAAAACGTCTGCGTGTACTCCAATAAAAAATGTACCTTTTTTTTTTTTTGTAATCCGAAACTCAATAATGTTAAGACGTTAAATTGTAATGAGTTGTGTATGTACGAAATAAGTTTTGCATCAGTTTGTTAGGTTATGAGAAATATATTCTTGAGTCTCATATATTGAAATGAGCCTTTTTTTTTTACTGTAAGCTTACTCGTTTAAAAATAAAATCGAGAGTATTTTCATTCCAAATATTTCGGATGGTGGAACCACGTGTGTATTTCGATGCGTTAACCATTACATATCCCGCCTGGTGTGAAGTTGTTACTAGGAGCTTATCCGCCTATTTATAAACTAATTTAGTTCTAATGACTTTCAATTTAAGGGACCGAATTTAGCTGAAATTAATTTGTATCTCCTCTCAGTTGTAAAGTGAACAAAGTTACCCAGGCCGTAATCAATTCCCCGAGGCGAGGGGGGGAGGGGTAACTGCACCGTAGTGATCAGACTATTAGCTTCCCGCCAAGGCAAGTGGGGTTCGATTCCCGCATGTGGGAAATGCAGCGGACGTTGCCTGTTTTGTCGGGGTGCTCCCGCTTCCCCCCCCCCCCCGTCTCTCGGCATTCGGCTGCTGCTCTATCATCTCGTCATTTCACTCTCACCGGCGAGCGCCAATCAAAACCTCTCAACTCATCCCAACCCGGCAGTGAAATTATCTTTAACAGCTGCCCGAAACTGGTTCGGGTAGTTAACTTGTTTCACTGAAGTAAGTTCGCATGCTTTCCCCGCTGTTAAGAGTACTCAAAGTATACAAAATACATGGTCAAACTTACAAACTATTTACACGCTCTATGATAAATGTTTGTTCCAGCTAACAAAACACTGGTTTGTGTTGGGCCACAAACATATTTAATTGCCCCAACAAAATATTTTGTTGAGCAGAGAATACTTGAAAATCAACAAAATTTATTTCGTACATCTAAAAAAAATACATGCTTGAATAAATAAGACCTCCGTGTTTGTCCAAAGGAATTATACTGTCAACAAAATATGATTGAATCAACTGCAAAATTAGTTTTTGGCCATTTATTTGTTTGTGTTCGTTCGAAAGTACAGCACGAGAGTAGTTTTGTAATTTTGTGATAATGAGGGTAGCAACAGTGTTTGTTATTGCATTTATTGATGGTTAATAATAGTATAAAAATATTACTACAATAAGTTCACATGAAACAGAAAGAGAATTTGAAAAACATTAAATATTTATTTACGAATGTTGTTCAGAATTATATATGTACATGTGTGTGTATATATATATATATATGTGTGTGTGTTATATATATGTATGTGTGTGTGCGCGCGCGCGTCCGTGTGTATTCCTACTGCATAAGTAGTGCTTTAGCTGGGGTTTCTAGGGAGTAGCGTTCGATCACACGCGATTTAGACTTGAGAATCTCGGTACGGTTTGACTTTTATTTATATTAACCGAAACATTTTATTGTACGTAGCGAGTATAATGATATAGATGACTTTGGCACAATAGCGTCTGGCGATGGAGCGCAGGACTGTTCATGCTCTGTCATTCCGGTACCCTAGCAGCCATTTTCTCTCAATTTCCGATTTTTCCCTCAAAATAAATTTTTTTTCCTCCAAATTTTTCTTTTTCTCTCAAAATTTCCCGTTTTCCCTCAAAAAAGCACTGATCCCTCAAGTTGCAAAAACGATCGCCCTAAAGGCATTTTTCCGATCCATCGGTCAGAGCAGTGGTGGCCATAATGGTTTAATAGGCATAGGGTATGCCAAATCGATACACAGGGTCAAGGGTCCAGTGTCAGACCTGACCATCAACCATATTGATTCTGTCAGCCATCTTGTCCGCATTGCTTTATGTCGGTGATTCGACACCACGAGTATGTATGAAGGGGGTTGAGGCGTACCTACTAATTAACAAATGAGAAACATTGGTAGGGGAGGAAAAGGTTATGACAATGTGATTGATTGGAGGAGGGTCAGTCGTCTGCTTAACGTGGTGCTGGGAACCTCCGGAAATGAAAGTTTTTTAAATACGTTAAAAATAATTTTGAATAAGTTTGTTATAAAATTTAAATAAAATGTTAAAAGCGTCTATATAATTTTTACAACTTTTTCGAATATTTGAGAATTTTTTGGAAATTTTTTGGGTACAAGGTCATTCAATGTCATGGCCATGAGGTCAAGGTCAAAGGTAAAGGTCAAGGCCACTGGCATACAACATGGCTTAATATATGGCTGATGGTCAGGTCTGACTCCGGACCCTGGACCCTGTGTATCGGTTTGGCATACCCTATGCCTATTAAACCAATATAGCCGCCACTGATCTTCCCTCGAAAATGATCCCCCTAAACCCTTCCGATGGATCGAAAAGTGCCTTTCGAGTGATCGTTTTTGCAACTGGAGCAATTGATGACTTTTTTTTCAGGGAAACACGGGAAATTTTAATTGAAAAAAGTAAATTTTTAGTGAAAACGGAGAATTTTGAGGGGAATGAACTGGATTTTCAGGGGATAATGGTCGATTTTTAGGAAATAAAGGGAAATTTTGAGGAAAAATGGCTGCGGAGGGACCGGAATGACAGAGCATGAACAGTCCAGCGCTCTGACGCTAGACACCATTGCGCCAAAATCATCTTTATCGTTCTACTGTAGAGCTAAACAAATCTTTAGTTGTGCCAACCAAATTGTACAGTTTTTGACAAGTAAATATGATCAACAATATAATTTGGCTTCAAAAACAACGTATTTTACTGCCCCCATACAAACAATTTGGTTGAGCCAAACAAACTTAATTTGATTAAACAAAATATTTTTCTCAGTGCATGCCTATCTACTTTACTTTCAATGAATTTACTGCATTACATATAAATGAAATTTTTTTTTTTTTCGGACATACACTATTACAAAAATGTGTTGTTACACAGGAGTAATTATCTACGGTTATTAACTTTTAAAGGAATGTGGTTACTTTATTACGCCTGTAAATTAGTTTTGCTTTAGTCGTATTTACAGAAGACTTATGGTCTGGAGATTTTCGGCGTAAAGTAACTCACCGATGTGTCAATGAAAACTCAACAATGCGAAGCACAAAGTTAGCTTTGAAAGCCCGATTTAAAGGCGTAGTATCCATTATATCTTGAATTACTTTTACAAATGTTGGTAATCAAACTTCATGACCAGACGTCATGACTGAATCAAGAAATGTTAAGGAAACATTCATAATGCTATGTAGACAGCCACTAACGTGGAGTTTCTCAAAGGTTTAACTCTAAAGGGGGCCAAAAGATCAAATGGGAAAAATGTTATTAGAAAATCCTATTAATTCAAAACTTCCTAAAAGTTCTGTAAAAAGTAAATAATTTAACGCATTTGTTACAGTTTCTTAGAGATAAACTCATAGTAAAATAGTTATATTGACTACAAACTTCGTAAAAGTAAAAGTATTCTTAGAAAAAATTAATTATATTAAGCTATAACCTATACTCTAGAACCTATTCATACATAGCACCAAATAGTAATAGTAATATCGTGATTTATCAGTAATGTATAAATGGTCGATACATTTTAAATCGCCCTATGGTTTAATTAATGTTTAAATCAACGAGATCTAATTAAAAGTCTATACACCATCGACTTATGTTTGATATTAATTTTTCGAATATATATTGTTGTTTGGATTAATTTTCACGTTGTTAGGCCAGATTCGTTTTTGTTAGTACCTATATATATTTTTTATTATTAAAGAAATGTTTGTTGAAATGGTAAACATTAACGGGAAAACGTCGCGACGAGTCGTGACAATCATTGGCGACCGAGCTTGACAATTTCGTTCCCTTTGATTTTTTATATTCAGCACACAAGAAAGAGCAACGGGCGTGAGTGGAAAAAAAATGGTCAAATTTGGTTTCATGCCGACCTTAAAAGTTCAGGGGCAGAGCTATCACTTATTTGGAAGGTTATTACCAGGACCCGGACAAATAGCGCAATCACTCCCTAAAAATTATATCGTATAAATACATGAATTTCACGCGGAAAAAATTCGCGAGTAAAAAAAAAGTTAAGTTATGAAAGAATATACATAAATTCAAGATGGTGGTGATACCTCCCTAATAATACCTACCAGCAATATAATAAGGTATATCTGCAAATTGCTAACATTGCTTCGGCTGGCAAAGAAAATAAAATGTGTTGAATTATTCTGAAATACCCCGCGACCGCGTTGAAAGGGGAAATTTGTACCAACTGCTTTACGTACATTTTGCTTGTGTACAATTTCTACAACCGTGTTGTTAAACAAAACTATCCTTTAAAGCTTTAATGGAGACACATTTCCTGTCTCCTAGAAAATAAAGTTAACTTCTGCGCTTACCGAAAACAATGTGTTGAATGAAGTGTATACAAATTGCAGAATTAAATTGGGATGTACCTGACTAGACAGGTCGTCTACCGGCCATAGGTTAGGTTAGGTAAAGTTAGGTTAGACAACATTACGTTAAACCAGCTAAATAAGTGTAGGTGGGCCTAGGTGAATTCAATCACCAGATACCATTTCACAAGATATAATTATCAAACGAATAAGAGACAAATATATCATTTAATGCTGTGTTATTATTTTTTATTGATTAGTCATGCTATAGTAACAATTCAGACAACAATTGTAGTACAACATACAATATTAAACATAATCCATATGCAATATTAACAATTAATAACCACAATTTATGCAGCGGCCTACGCGAAACGCAATACAGTTCCTTATTGCGATAACTGAGACGACATAGCACGTGACATAGCCACTCCTCGGAACCGCAGTCTCTGTCCCATTCGAGGGTTCGTTCTGACACAACATCTAATCTCGACATGACGCTTGTCTTCTGATATCCTTCCACTGCGTCTGCTCTATCCCGGAGTTTTGCACAGAAAGCCTATAAAAAAAACCTGTCCGTCCGCCAATTTTATAATGGATCACAATCACATCGTAACTGATCCGGTGTTCGTGAAGTAATGCCATGTTCCAGTTAGTTGTTTAATTTTTTTAGTTTGGTTTTTTGAATTCTGTAGTGCTCGATTCCAGCAAGAGAAATACTGATACATGTTATACAGAGCGTCTTATCTTATTCAAGAGAAAAGTTAAATCATTATTTTAAAGCTTGTAATGTAGAAGTTTTAACACGACTCCTCATAATTATAAAAAATGAGAGCAAGTTTCATATTTTTAGTGCAATGAAAAGGCTGAGATATTAATTATTACGAAACGGTGGCAATATGATGAGAACAATTTATATGTTATTAATATGTAAACGGTACACATTGCGGAATGGTAATTACGAGGCTGATACGTTTGTTTTGTGCAGTAACTTCAGCTAAAGACCACTGAATCTTCCGAGAGTAAAATGATGTGATTATTGGGTAATACGTATAGGCCTATATGGTTATTTAAGATCTTCAAAGCTGGAAAAACTCGAAAGGCAAAATACAGTTTAACGCGTTAAGAATTTCCCTAAGAAAATCGGCCAGGTAACCGTTCTAACAAAAAAAAAAAAAAAAAAAAAAAAGACAAAACTGGCCGTGTAAACATTTTCTTGATAAAATTTTTTAACAGGAGCGCGGAATGAGTAATCTGGGAGTTGACAGCGAACTATCGCCAGTATCCCCCCCCCCCCTGACCGTTATTGTATGACGAGTTAAGTAAAGTAGAAGTTAAAGAGAAGTTAAAACAGTATTATATATATTTGAGTACAAGTGTCGGGATTGAATGCTAAACATTTACTTCGACAGAAACCTAATAAAACGCGAACATTAACTGCAGAATCGTAAGCCTTCATACAACACTGACATCGAGAGTTCTTTTACCATATGCGAGAAAATGTGTCACTTTCCAACACTGGCGTGTTGGAAAACACAAAAGTTATCCTTCACGCGATACGAACACGTACATATGGAGTCAATGCATCATCCCGTCCTCTTTATCCGTACGTGCATCGATCTCAATTAATCAATCACTCTCTGATACGCCGTGATGAACAAAAAGTATTTCTAAAAAAAAAATGAGAGTGGAGAACATTTTTGATATTCTACACAGAGAGCTAGAATTTCCTCCATCCCGCATACACGTGCAACACAAACTGTTGTTACATTTGTGCGTTTGAAAATAACATCAACACGCGATCATGCGCAACTTTACAAGTTCTGACTTCGATCTTGATTATTTTCGCTATGCGAAAGTTCCAGGTATTCGTATTGGAATACACTTCTGGCCACACGTTTTATCCAGTGCCTTGTTACGTAGGTCCGAACATCACTGCCTCTAGGAAAATTTTGAAATTTTTTCCGAGTTTAAAGTGTTTTCTTAACTCAACGTCGTTAAATTACACGTTAAGTGATATGTTCATTGTCTTACAAAGATGTTTATTGTTCTTAACTATCATTACACAGAAAGCGTTAAAAGTAGTACATTTTAAATCCATGCCTTCAAAGAAAACTAACTGGTTGTTTGATGGCTCACAATATCTCAAGTCGTAATACACTCCAAAAGTTTTACACCTAGGGTAAGTGAATTGATTTACTTTCTTGCAAAAAAATTTGTAAATTGATCATTAGACTTCACGCACTGTTAAAAATTTAATTTGAGCATGCTGTTCGTTATTTTTCCTGCAAATAGTGACTATAAATCTGTCAAATGTGCTATTTTTGTCCAGAACCTTAAATCGGCTATGGGCTCTGTTAATGCACCATCCAAGCATTTTCCTGGAGTGATTTCTGAAAATCACAGAAATCCGAAATCTACATGGCTGGGCCATGACTCGGAAGTCGATCAATATATATTTGGGTGGGGGGTGGGGGTGGGGTACACAGCATCAGCTGTGATCTTTACCGACTGCGGCACCTTCAAGTAAGCAGAACTACTTGCTGGATAAGTCTGTTTTTCTGTGTTCGGCGACAGGAAATCCACGACACCTCATAGCATGTTGGACCTAGTTACGGCCAGCAGAAATTTCTCGATATCAAACACAGATCCCTAACAGAGAAGTACATATTGCGTGGTATGGCTAGTTATGAATTTAATAAAAATTATGTGTGTTCACCCCGTACAGTCACGTCCTAAATTCACCACAAATATTCGCAGTCACAATCTTTTTGTTATCAGTCACACAACTGAAGTTCACTTACAATCTACCACCTCGTCAGATATTCTAAATGAATATCTACTGTGGGTATTAATTGTGCGGTAATATTTGCTGTGGAAAATGTGGTTGATATTAAACTATAACCTATTACACGACATGTTTACTAAGGGGGAAAACAATTTAAAATTGGCTAACAAAAGAGGTTATTTGCGAAATATTAGAAACTACGTGAAATGAGACAATAAATTCGAAAATAGTAATATGGGCTGTTTACCCTGAACACGGAGCACTTCTAAAAGCACTGCTTAAGATCTGCTTGCGTACTTATTGTGTTTTATTCCACCGTATATAAAACTTGACACTGTCATAGGCCTGATCTCTTTATCTATGGGTCAGTGAAATAAAGTTGTAAAATTATTATTAAATTAAATATGTTACGATGTAGATTGCTATTACATTAATGTATATAAAAAAAAACAGAAGGCAAATTAAATTATTGCAGTATTCACAAATGTTGACTTATCACTTTAAATATAATGTTAAAGGCACGGAACTACTTTCCCTCCATCTTTGCTAACTTTGCTGTACGCATTGCGGTCAGTGTACTCGATAAAATATATACCTGTATGGGTAGTTAAATTTTCAAATGTTGATTTCAAAATTGCATGTTTTACTGTGGATATTCTATAGCCTGTTCTTATATCTGCCGCCAATGAAGATTCGACGTGTGATGACAATCTATAAAGACCCACGGGTAAAACACACTTTTGTTGGTCGACGACATGCCACACCCCTAAATTACTAATGCCGGGGAATGTCATTGCCTTCCAGACATCCACAGATTGCAGATAATTCATGCTAACACTATTAATTATTCTGTTTCGTCCCACGTATGTTATGACAATTTGCAAATAACTAATTTCAAAGACCTGTCACTCCCTTAAAAATCACGTTAGGTCGTAATGTCTTCTATAGGCTGTTCATGGTAAACTGAGCACTTTGAAAGCCCTGATTAATATCTACGTGCATTAACAAGTGTATTATTCCGCTATGTGCAAAATTAACATTGCCATACGCCCAATCACTTTATTCATGCGTCGGTTCGGTGAAGCTGTGAAGTTATTACAAAAGTAAATATTTTAAATAATTCTTTTAATTTGTTATTTAAAATATTGCAAATATTTCCCAGCACTTTTTAAATCAACTTTAATATATATCGAACTACTTCCTCGCCGTCGGTACCAACTTAACTAGCCGCATGCAAGTTGGCGTGTCTGTTAAAATATATGCAACTAGGAGCAGCGATATCTTTCAATGGTTGATTGCGAAAGTACTCACTTTATCGTGAACAGCCTTTAACCCATTTTCTATATCGATTCTTCTCGCAGAGTCCAGGGTGATCCTGCAGTAATTAGTTGGGTAATTCCTGTAGTGCGTGGCTTGTGGTGTACTGACTGTTGTTGCATACGTACTGTGTCTCGTATATCACACTAATCTCAGCAGATGAACTAGCCGACGCCGAGTGGTGTTTGGGGAACTATTTCCTACCTGCCGGACCTTGCGCACGTTTCTGTGCACACCGCCACCGGAGGGAGGCGATTCTCGGACCCCCGGCGAAGATTTATCCACTCCAAGTCTCCGATTATCATCTCCGCCAACAAATGTAACCGTCTCATTCGCTTATTCCGTCCATAACTCTCTCTCTCTCCTGGCGGAGTGATTAAACGCGTGGGTTCACCGCGGGCTGCGTTCATCACGCCAGCCCTGCGCATTGCCGTCACAAATGCGGGGATATTCTGTCCCGCCGTGAGCTGGAGTTGAACACGTCACGTCCTCTACGTCACTTCCACCGAGATCTCTGCGCCGGCGACAGCTCTTATTCAAAAGCAAGTTATTGTTTAGAAATAAGTGAAAAATATAAACATTTCATTACGAAAAATTTTTTTATGTTGTTCACGGTAAACTAAGTCTTTTTAAAATCAACCTTAAAAAAAAATATTGCCTATAACTGCAGACATGCAAAATTCGCGTTATTATTTGGGGAGACGTTAAACCATAAACACTTTTACCTTTGCTATATGTTTGTCATTGGACCATACTTAATTTGACACGCCCTGGGTAACTCTGCGCCAATACGTTAACGTTTCACAGCTGTGTGCCCCAATCCCGTGCCGTTCAGTCAGCAAGGGAGTGATTTCACAACTATGCAGCAGCAAATGGAGAAACGACAACGGCACCAGTGTATACAGTGCTGTGAAGTCTAGTCTGACGCCAAACGATAACGTGAATTTGCAGGTCCCTACCTATAACCACGCGAATGCTACAGTGCACAGCTGACATGCGGGCTCTCCGGCAAGTTGGTAGCGAATTAAGAATAAAAATCACGACTTCAAGTTTCGAAATTGTACGTTTAGATTTATATTTACTTAAGTCAGTGTTTTTATTTATTTTAATAATAATAATTATAATAATAAAAACACGAATTTGTAAATTACAACACACTATCTGTCCTGAAAATTCTTAGGGTTTCACTGGGTTGACGCATGAATAAAGTAAGACGACCGCATATTACATGTGGCGGAGGAATACAAAAATAAAAAGAAAAGTAAATCCTAAAATGGGTTTACATAACAAGTGTTCAGTTGACCGTGAACAGCTCCCTACTGTCTAAAATCTCAAGTACAGAAAACATGGTGCACATAGTCTGTTCGCGCTATATTCATACTTTTCGAGTCAAACCATTGAAAAATATCTCCATGTTTGACGTGTCTGGTTGTTTCCTGAACAGGTCATGTATCACCACAGTTTAACACTCGTGTTAACATAAAAATACCTTATTTTTGGTTATATTGGACTTTTACTTACATTTGATATAAAAATTATATTTTATATTTAATTAATTTGAATTAAAAACAGATAGAATAACGGTGTGTTGGCAATAACTAGTAAGAAAAAGTTCTCATGAGAAACAGTGTTAAAGGCGGTTCACGACAAAGTGAGCACTTTTGAAATCAACCTTAGAAACAAGTCGCTGCTCCTAACTGCGTATATTTTAACGCACGCACCGAGTGGCAGGTGCCCAGTAAAGTTGGTAGCGATGGAGGGGGAATTAGTTCCATATCATAACGTCAAATGAAAAAATGTCAGGTAACCATTTCTGATCAGTTAAGATATTACTTCGCTTTATGTTTTTTTTTAATGCACCGAAATGTAAAAATTAGCATATTTGAAAAAGCTGTAATTTTCTAGTAATTTCACAGTTTCACTTGATCGACGCATGAATAAAGTAATGAGGCCCATGGCTATATTAATTTTACATAAGGCGGAAGATTACGCAACGTATATACAAGTATATCTTAAGCAGGGTTTTCAAAACTGATCATTTTACAGTTAACAGCTTATAGACAAAGTGCACACGAATCTCGTGCGTTGTCCATTTTTGGGGTAATTTTCTAGATTCTGTTAAGATTTTTTTGCAAGAGGCGGAGAAATATCCTGGAAGTAGATCTTCAGAAGGGATTCAGAAATGTTTGAAGTAACCGTGTATGAACTATAACAGAAGTTCGTAAATTTGAGTCTGTTCGAACAGAAAGAGTATGAAATTTGGTTGGTATGCTTGACATATTGGTAGCAGAGTGAATAATTACATTAGCAATAATGAAAACAAATATTATTTTATAAACATGACATTGCAAACTCATAGGATGAAATGTAACAAAATATGAATTAATTATGTGTGTTATTCTTTCCAACATATGCTGTTCATTAAAAAATTTCCTAGCTTTACAAAATAAAAAGTATCTTATAATACTGTGACGTCGTGAAAATGCGGGTTTGAACATAATGAGAAAATATGTACCTTCCTTAAGAAAACATAATCCCAGTTGGAAATTAGTTCGCTTAACAACAGTGATTTTAAATAAAAATTTAATTTTTTGTAATGTATCAAGATTTCATATTGTATTACAGACAATTATTATACTTATGTATGTGCTTGTAATTACCAAATTAGGACGTCTAGCTCTCTGTTTGCCATTGTACAATGTGAAAGTATGAAAACTGCCACTGCCTTATCCTACGAGAAAATATAATATTTTCAAAAATCTATATAGAAAATAAAAAAGACCATAGACTGTTACCACATATATATATATATATATATATATATATATGCCCTATGACGTAAAGAATGATGAATCAGTGAATAAGATTTACTGAAAGAGAAATTGACATACGCTTACATAAAATCCGACAAAAACGGTATTATGGGTAACCTTCAATTTTCAAACACTGACTGTAATCCATCACGAAATTGAGAGAAAAATGTCTTATGTCAGTAAGGGGTGGTTTTAAATCCAATAAACCCCTCCGTTTTATGTGGCCCCTGCATAAACACTTCTTAAATATTTTAGCACATTAGATACGGGCTAAGCCCACGTATGCCATTGCGTGATTCTAAAATAAACTGGAACGTGCCACCCAAAACTCTTACCCAAGGATAGACTCTGATTATGAACACCGTGAACATAATTAGTTAGTAGTTTTGATGGCTGTTTCAGATAAAATATTGTTAAAAACTAGTATTATTTGACGTCCAAAATTTGACTTAGTTTCCCATTAGTAGAAATGAAAATAAAACAACTTACATGTATACTATAAATTCACTAGTTTGGCCACCAAATGCATTCACAAACTCGATAGAAATTAGTGTTTTTGAATATTTGGCGACTACGCATTTTTCTTGTCATGGGCTGTGGAGCTCAGGGTCTTCAAGTTTGAGAACAACGTATTATTTTCCGGAGAATTGAACCTTAATTAAGTTTCCCTCGTTTTAGAAGTCACATTTTCCATGGCTCTAAAATGTTTCCTATAAATCCACGATGCTCCCTTAGCGAAACTTTTCTAATAATATTGTTCTCTGAACTGAGCAGTTAAGAAAATTCAAAGCAGTAATTTCTTCATGTACCTTTATAACTTTACTTTGTCGTAATTGCACAGAAATATTCTAATTGCGTTTTCACTTCAGAATAAATGTGAAAAAATCAATTTACATTTTCTCCCAAATTAAATTAAGAAAATTATATAACACTGTATTACAGGCTGTTCATGGTAAAATGAGCTCTTTTGAAAGCCCTGCTTAAGCTATACTTGTACACAAGTTATCTACTCCTCCACCTTATGTAAAATTAACATTGCTATGGGCCTCATCACTTCATTTATGCGTCGGTCAAATAAAACAATGAAATTATTAAGAAAGTGAATACTTTACAAATCTGCTCATTTTTACACTTCGATGCATAAAAAAAAAAACAGAAAGTGAAAGAAATAATTTTGTTATCAAAAATGGTTACCTAACAACTATTTATTTGACGCTAATATATGGAACTACTAAGCGAATACCACTCAATGCGCCCATTAAAATATATGCATGCAGGGGAAGTAGCTTTTTTCTAAGGTTCATTTCTTAAGTGCTCACTTTATCGTGAACAACCTTTAAATAACACGGCGTGCTAATTTACGGCGTACTTTCTGCCAGGGCTAAAAATGTGGCTTGAACCCCGGGAACAGATAAATAGTGTGGAATAACTGATGGATCCAAGATGGCGCCTTGTGTACTCTGTTATGAGGGCGGGCTCCTGCGGAATGTACACTCAGGGTGACTCGCCCTGCAGCTTGAATAATTCAGTGCCACAGAGAAGGGGCTGCTCCTTAGCCGGGTGATAGCAGGAACAGGAAGTAGCTGGCTTCCCAGTCCCTTTCGACTGCTTCCCAAGTTAAGTCTTAGCAACTGAACCGCCTTGGCCGCCACAAATTTATATGCATTTTTCTACGTTTTTTTCGGTGAGTGTTTTTTTGTAGGTACCTACCCCATACTTAAAAGTCAAAATCAGAATTTTCTATCGATAGAAGACGCCTTTATGGACGATGCCTACGTTTTAAGGTCATATTTTTCGTTTTTTTTTATTTGGTTATCTGAAAGAGATTTCGAAATGTGCCCCTTAAATGCAGTCATTGGTTGTCAAATCATTATAGTTTTCAAAATATAACACTCAAAAGACTTAATTTCCCGAATTCTGCAGCATACTAGGCTTTGCTCCTAGATATTTTTCTTTTCCAGTCAAACTGCATTTAATGCAATCTGTACGGTGTGCAAAACATACTTATTCAGTATGGGTCTAATTTATAAACAGGTGAGAGAGCATTGGCACTTTGAATTTTGTTGAAAATAGGGGCCAGGCTTGTCGTAGATATATTTTTGTTCATTCAAGAAAAACTGTGAACATTCATTTAGTAAATATTTTAAACCATATACTTCAGAAGGAAAAGTTGTTTTTGTTTCTTTCGTAACTTGTAACACAAATGCAGTATGCCGTACTAAGGCTCTAATTCAACACTTTTAACCTGCCTATAACACTCTTGTGTCGGAATTTTGAGTGTCATATTGTGAAAAGTATAATGATTTGACAACTAACAGCTGCATTAAGGGGGCACTTTTTGAAACCTCAGGCAACCAAATTTAAAAAAAAAAAAAAAAAAATGTTACCTTAATCGAAGATGCTCGAAGCGTTCCATGGTCCCATTTCACACTCGATAGTGGACATGACATTTTCCTTGTCCTGAAGTTGAAATAAATAAAATTCCATCAACTGGAGATACACTACCTTAGTTATGGTGCTAATATTGCACCTCCCCCCTTCTCCAATTAACGTTCACCCTACTCCTTCACCGTCCGCAAAAACCGCGGCGAACACCTGCGGTCTTGACCTTGAATACAATCGGTTTTAATCGGTATTGTACAGTTATTTTCGGACGGGATGAATAGTTCAAGGTCAGTTCGCGTCTTGGTATCATTTACAATGGAGCCCCCTTCCCCCTTCCCTAAGGACGTCACGTACCGCATGCGCATCCTGGAGGCTTAATTTGTATTAAAACATCTTTTATATAATTTTTTGTAAAAATAATCATTATTTTAAAAAATTCTTTACATAAATTCTAGGGATGATGAGGGGACGAACAACCAACATAGCATCGAGACCTGGCTGTGGCGCCTACCAATATGGAGGATTGAACCGACCAACATGGCCGCCACCCACTCATGTGACGTCATGGCAGGCAACGAGATGGAATTCGAGAGCGCAACCGAGGAACAATACGTTTGTAAGATCTGTAACAGCAATTTAAAACCTACACAGAGTGCACCATTCAGTTGGGAGGAATACTTTACTGAATTCAAACGGCACATTGCCGGAGAAACTGGGGGTAGCAACCAAATATATCGTTAAATGCAACACAATGGTGCACGAGCAGTGTCAAAAAGAACGAGAGACGAGGACAGCTCAGGGAACACAGTTTTTGTGTGGGGCCTGTGAAGCGCAGGAAGGCAACGTAACCAAGACACACGGGACAGCTGACAGCACCAAAAGCCAACCCTAACCTCAGCACCTCAACCACTCATACCGCCTATACTTTACTGACAACTGTTACCGTCATGCTACCCATCCCCATTATTTCCGTAAAATGTTCCATCAGTAATACCATCTATGTTAACTCCATTTCCGATCGCAACACCAGTGACAAGAATACAGATCATTAATACAGAAGCAACGCCAGATTCAAGTTGCAGGCAATATAGCATGCCACAAACGATGATGCAGGCAAGCCAAAATCAACAACAGCACAAGCACAAGAAGAAGACATCAACTAGATTCAAATGCTGCCAATTTTCACAGGAACACCAACCGAAGATCCCTGGGCATTCTTGAAGTATTGCACCGCACATTTGAAATGGCACGGAGTCTGGGAGGAAGAATGGGCAGGACACAACTGCAAGGTGAGGCGAATGTTTGGTGAAACTCCCTAAACCACTACGGTTTAGCGTGGCATGAATGTGTGCCCTGCTTCCAATGGAGGTTTGGAGGCATATTTACTTCACTACAGGTTAACACCCCAGGCTCAACAGACCGGCAAACCTATAACCTCCTTCATAACAAAGAAAGTGCCCCTGGTAAGACACTACCATCTACAACTGCCAGAACATGAGGTAATGGAAGTGGTGGCCGAGACTGTTTCACCAGAGTATAGTGCAGCAGTGGACCTGTTGTTAAAAAGCATGATTGAGGAAATTATGAGGGCAACCATAATCCTGGAGAGGAGCCAGTGTCGACCGTGCCGTGAAAACGATGCCGCTCTATGGCAGCATGGGCCGCACGACAAAGAGAGTGCAAAGGACAGTGGGCAATTCAAAACCTACAGCAAGCAGCAGTTCGGACAGGTAACAGGGGAAATCCGCGACTCCGAACCCGAATATAAACAGTGAATGGAATATTGTGTACTGTAAAATTAACAGTGTCGTAAGTGCTCACATGGGCCATAGTGTCAGGTGGGAGAAGACAGGGAAACCACATCATCCCTGGCGCCATTGCAGACCATCAGAGGCGTATCATAGGTACAGCAAGTGCCCTAGTAATCCGCACCTTGATGGCTAGCATTGCACACCATCCAACCAGCAGGGGAACGGGAAGCGGGGGTAAGGAGGCTTGACATCTCTGATGGCCCAGTCCCATGATGCAACACCAACTTGACACCCCAACAAGCTCTCGTAAACCAGGTGAGTGGAACTAGGGCGCAATTTATCCGCATACTTGTGTTTGCCAACAATAAACCATTTCATGCGCACACATTTATAGACACAGCAGCTTCGCATAATTTCCTGCCGCTGCAATTAGTAAACAAAATTGTTGTTACACCTACCAAGCATGTTATAAGATTGACCACATGGCAAGAAAGTAATACTTCATTAGGACAGACCACGGTCACTTTAAGAATTCGCGACCTAGAGACAATAACAACAGCAAATAATAACCGCTAACATTACGGAAGAGGCAGATCTAGGTACGCCATTTTAAGTACGCATTACTACAGATCTCATCAGCGTAGGTTACATGAGAGATTAAACGCTGACGTAAAGTTACCGAGCTCACCCACAAGAATTTATGTCGCTAATATTATGTAAACATCTGGCGATCATTTACCTAACATATATACGAATATGGCGGGACAACTGTTTGTGGAATAGAAGAAAATAGTGTCAATGCAATAAGGCGGAGTGTTGAGAACACGCGGTAGATCCGCCATTTTTTATACACGAACTTGTTATTTACTTTGTAAATACTGTGATCATTTTGTCCGTGCTCACAACAACCGTTAATTTTAAGTAATGTTCGTTTTATAGTTTTTGTTTTACGCTTGTGATTGAAAGATAACACTGTTAAGTGTTTCAAGCGGAGGCTATACAGAAATTTAAAAACGTATGATTTTTCTGCGTTATTTATTTGCATTCCATTTCACTCACGTATAACTTTATCGAAATATCTTTAGGTCTGTTTTATTGTTACATCTACAGTATATTTTACAACATTTCCCAGCCTAAGCGATCCATTTGTTTACAGATTACTCGAAAGCTGTCAAGTATCCACTTGCTTATAGAAACCAATTTTCCAATTTTGTTTCCCATTGTTGCAAATTCAGATAATGAGACATGACCTTAATACGTGAGACCGCTTAAGGTTACTTTTTGAAAAACTTACGGTATGGTTGACGGTGTTAAACCTTTACCTCTAAGGGCGCTTATCCACGACAAGAATTTTCGCCGTCCGCCGTTCCGGCGGACCTGCCGGTTCGGTAGTGACTCATTATTTCGTATGAAAGCTTGTCCACGAGACGTCACGGCGTTTCTACAGTTGCGGCCTCTGTGAGCAGCACAGTAGAGCCGGCAGGCAAGCGGCGCGCCGTGTTCACGTTCAGACATGTGGTGACATGTGCGCTTGTCCAAGATCCAGCAAGCTCACTGTCAGTGACCGGATAGCGCTTGCTGAGTCTGGTACATTGTTCACTGTCAAAATGAGTGCAGAATTCATTATAGATTGTGATATACTGATTACGCTGGTTCAGGAACTACCAGTTCTGTGGGACAAGACTGCAGAAGAGTATAAAGACATCTATGATTGTGTCGACGAAAGTAGTACCGAGTCCCTGTTCTTTATGGGTGAAGTTTTGAAGAATACAGCATGCCTTCACTATGTCGACTGCGAGGTCTGTAGAAACATTTAATGGCCGGTGAAAAATTCTCCATTTATTGCTCACTATACCGAAAGCACATACAACGAAACGTCTTGCTCGTGTTAAGCGGTAATTAAAAACTCGCTTTGCATGATCAAGCTCACGGCCACCATAGGGACGAAGAAAATCACTGTGTAATGCAAAAGCTTCGTCACCTACGAAAACACAAGATAGTTCCTCTTCAGTATCTGGTAGTGGCTTTGGAGATGGTATGTTCAGTGTTTTGTCCTACACCTTTTCAAAAAATAAGTTTCTTTAAACACACTTGAGTGGCAATCTTTGCCATAAGCATCGACATCAGCATAAATGAAATCGTAATTTGTGCCAAAAACTGCCATTAGAACCAATGAATAATAACCTTTGTAGTTATAGAACATTGATCCACTGCCCTGTGGCTTAATGATTCTGATGTGCTTGCCGTCCACGGCCCCAATACAATTCGGAAAATTTGCCATAACTTCGAACTGATGTGCTATATCCATCCATTTACTGGTAGTCGGACCTGACATGTATTTCCCACGTATTATCATCCATATCTTCTTCCATACTACACGTATTATTCTACTTACTGTTTTTATTCCGAGTTGGAAACTGTAATAGAGATCTGTGAAGGTATTTCCTGTTGCCAGGTACCTGAAACAAACAGGAGCCTATAAATTAATATTTCCCATTATGTTCTTTGCGGGGAAATTGGTGATGAAAAAATGGGCTAACATTCGTAAAAACTGGATGAAGTGCCACAAAAAAGTTATTGAGCATCAGAACAGCGGTGCAGCAGAACATAAAAAGCGTAAGTGTATGTTTTCTGACGAACTACAGTTTCTAACGAAAATTGCAACTCATCGACAAACTTCGTCAACTATGCCTGGCGATGATCCTGGTGAAACTGGCGAAGCTAACAGTAGTTGTGGACAAACGTACTGATGAAAATATAGAAAATCCACCAAAAAGCAAATGACATATAAGTGAAATGGACAAGAAAATGATGGCTGTCATTGACACTTCCATTGAACAGGGACAAGGCAGAATTATGTACTTTTTTAAGGGTATTACACAAACTGTTGACAAATTCGATGAGGACTATTTCGTTGACTATCAATTCGAAGTGATGAAATTGATTAGGGCTATTAGGTAGAAGCGAAGCAACAGTGGAATGCCACCCCAACCCACTCAACATTCCTTCAATCAGTATGCTGAGTATAGTGCATTACATGCATACCAAACTGTAGGAGGTCCATCAACATATCGAATGCCGCATGCCTCATCCACTACCAGTGTTGCGACCAGCCATGATACATCATGGATGAATCGGCAAAATCGCCATCCAGTTAATTCTCCTGTTCAACATTCACAAGATGCGATGCATTTTCAATCTTACACCAGCCCTGTATCCACTGCGTCTCATGTTTCACAAACATTGGATTTAGAAAATGCGTTCTCAAACTTGCGCTTCCAAGGCGGGCTATTCTTATTTGTATTACTTTTTCCTTATATTTATGGACATTTCCTATTTTGGGTTTCATTTTGACATTTGGCCAAGTTACGTGCAATATCTTATTCCTTGGTGATTAATGGAACTGTGCACTTAAATATTTTATGTTAATATGACCTCAGTCATTTGTTAAACATAAACTAAACTAGTGCAGTTTATCATATACGTGCTCAATATATTTTGTAGTTCATTTTAGGTGATACTTCTGTGACAGTTCTACCACGTGTTCTATCTCAATGAAGATATGTAGGTGTTTATGTTTTCTCAAAATATTATTCCAAGCTGTGTTCATATGCAGTGATACAATAGATATTTTAAGTTGAGCATTAAGTATGTTTGATGTGGACAGCTGTCAATGAAAAATACGACATGGTCGACCTGTCAAAAAGCTTCACCTTACACGAAATAGTATGTAGTAAGGCTCACCTCAGTGCCATAGCCACCATTTCAGGTGGAGAAATGCATTGTCGCATATTCGTGCCTTCATGTTTCAAATGGTCGTAGAGAAGGGCCAATAATTTATCAAATGTTTCTCTTGACATTCTGTAAAATTCACATGCTCTGCGTCGTCTTGTCTTAGTTTATCAAACAACGTATTAAACGCGCCATACTTATATTTATTATGCATCAGTGTATGAACCCAGTACTTTCTACGTTGTTGATGTCGCTTTTTACGAAAATAATATACTGATACGAGGTTGCACGTTATCTCCAGATCCATAGTGCAAGGATTCCAAGACTCGACTGACTTCATTCCGGCCGCCTGCCGTCTCCATGGATACAGACACACGGTTTTTCTTTCGGCCCGGCGGAATTACCGTTCTGGTCTTGTCGTGGACAAGAGCCCCATAGGAGCAGCCGTCGATAAGCGACCAACAGGTAAATATGAAGAATGCGAAAGAAGTTCCTCGATTTTGTGAAGTCAAGGTTTTTCCTTTGTCTCGCGATAAAAGTTTGAACTTTCTACGGTTGCTAAATTCTCTTACTACCTAAACTATTCAGTTATTCTTATTTCTTTAACTAGTTCACACATTGATCACATTTGATTGGTTTTAATACTTTGTAGCTATTAGTAATAGTATGTATTTATAGTAAGACATATACAGCTATTATAAAACTAAGAAGCCAACCAGTTTTAGTTACTTTTTAGTTATTCATAGAATAACTGTATCACTTGCGAAGTAAACATAGTTTTATAAAAAAAATATTCGTTATATGTTTAAGCTGTGGTAAATGTTGCATGAGTGAGTGAAGAGATTTTGGCGGCTCATAACAGCAAGGTCTTGAGAGCCGATGATGGCTGACTAAAGTGAGTTTGGAGCAGCGCCGGAATGAAAGGGCGGGGGAAACGGGAGATCTCCGAGGAGGGCCGTCCGAGCAAGGGCATCGTCCGGCCCGATTCCCACATGTGACCCGACCGGGGATTGAACCCGGTTCGCCTCGGTGAGAGGCGAGCGGGCCAGCCACTCGACCACCGCGGCCCCAAATGTTGTATGAAATTACATTCAAGTGCTCTGGAATTTTCCATATAAATATAGAGTACCATGCACAAACATATCACAATTTCCTTTATTGCCTGCTTAATTTCTCAGTTCAAACTGTTGTCAAGTTGCTACTTGTCGATAACTTGCACGTACTTTAAAAATAAAGTAGTGAAACTCTTCAGAAATCAGTTCTAACTGGTTTGGAAGGAGTAAGCTCAGTTAATAAAGTGAGTTTTTTTTCCCAGTGCACCGACAGGGTAAGTAATGACTATCTGACCTCAATGAAGATGTGAAATATACTTTTCCCATCTTTTTCTGTAAAATATTTACAGTCCAAACTAAAATGTTACCAGGATTCTGATGTTGCCAAGACTATTATTCTTTTTTAATGTAGTTTCATTTCAATACTTTTATCGCTTTATACAGGCGCATGACAAGAGTGCAGGTGAATTATGGGAAAGGACAAATGAATAGTTCTGTGCCTACCGTATTTTAAAAAGGATTTTTTTTAGAGTATCATGAAAATCGTCGCTGCAGCGTTTAAAGATATCTTATAATCTATTCACGGGTACTTCAGCCTTTTATGAAGCCCTGCTAATGTTCTACTTGCAGAATATTCCTCCGCCTCGTGCAAACTAAGCTTAACTAAGTCTGGAGAATCACACCAGAGGGACAACGCACCACATTCCTGCGCACTCAGTTGTAATGATATTTTGTATAAGAACTGTTTCTCACTAGACGTTGCCAACATAACTATTTTTTTCCCCTTTTTTTATTCAAATAATTTAGCAATGAAGCATTATAATTTATAGATAGTATATTAATACTATTTTAATATAACAACAAAAAGTAACTTTTATGAACACAAGAATAAAACGCTTGTGATACAGGGCATATCCTATCCTATTATATAATAGGACGATCTCTGTCTGTCTGACCTTCTTTAATACCTCTAAGTCCCTTGAAACTCAACAGAAGTTCTTCAAGTTTTGCAGAGCGAATCCTCAGGGTTAAATACAGGTCATGTTCGAATTTCAGCAAGATCATTTTACCCAATCATTACCTTTACCCTAAAAACTCATTTTTAATTCATTCTTTACTAGAAAGTTTTGTATTAATGAATACAGATTATTGAATAGAGATATGTAGGTAATGGAATATCATTTTTGTGTACTCTAAATGTCTCGCTTCAATGTTGAGTTAAATAAGAGGGGCCACAGTGGTCAAGTGGCTAGAGCGATTCTAAGTGGGGCCTTAGTGGCTCAGTGGATAGAGCGATTCCAATTGGGGTCGCAATGGCTTAGTGGATAGAACTACATCCAATGTTGAGTTAATTTCACATCATGTAGTTCTGTAAACATACCAACCCCATAATAGCAGCATTTAATCCTACTCCAGAAAATTGTAAGCATCTCACATTTCACCAGTTGGTGGGACGAAAAATAAATCGTTCAGGCAGGACAGTTCTTTTAGCAGGACAGGAGTACTCGAATAAAAATTGCTTGAGTTTGCTAGTTGACTCGCGTGTCAGACTTGAAGCACGGCTTCAGTATAATAACAAAAAATTGTAACACCGTAACTGTTCTAGGCACGTGACAAAACTAAAAAAAGAAGGTCACGGGCTGAGCCCCTAATTTAGGAAATAACTAAACACGTCGTACACGAGGAGAGTTTTGCAAAGGTCTGTTTAAAAAAGACCGAAGAAACCGAGAATGGACTAAATAAGTATTTCCTGCGTGTTGTCGCTCGGAGAAAAGGTCTTTATGAAAATATTAGCGCGCAGCCGTCTGCTTCAAAAACGTTCCTTCAGCCGCAGCTGCCGTCCAGCGCCTCATATTTTCGCTCTGTGATAGTGGTCGGGAAGGCGCGAGGGGGAGTGATGGGTGGCGAAAAAGGGTGGGGAGAAGGGATGAAGAGTATCCGCCGTCTCAGTGGGACTCCGGATATTAAATACCTCGCCTTTCTTCATAAGACGTGTTGTGCTTCAGGCATTTGAAGTGGTTACTAGAACGGTCTTCAAAGAAACTTCTCTCCCGGGCAGAGATGCGGCGATGGAAGACGAGCGCTTCATAAATCCGCCGTAAGGCCTTCGAGAATTTCTTCCTGCTGCGTCCAGCACACGATGGTTTGACGTGCCGTTGATGATATTGTTCTGCGCGATATACGTCGTTCTTATGAGCTACAGTGCCAACAAAACCACGCTGAAAAAAATGTTACTGAAAAATATAATTTTGAAATACACCTTACGTAATTTGCAAAGGCTGTTCACGAAAAAGTGAGCACTTTAGAAATGAACCTAAAAAAAAAAAAAAAAGTCACTACCAATGCGTGCATATATGTTAATGGGCGCACTGAGTGACATTCTCCCAATAAAGTTGGTAACGATGGATGGGAAGTAGTTCCATATGTTAACGTTGAATAAAAGGTGTTAGGTAACCATTTGTGATAACGTAAAATTATTTCTTTCCATTTCTATTTTTATTGCTTAAAAGTGTAAAAATTAGCAGATTTGTAATGTATTTATTTCTTAATCCTGTCACAGTTTAGTTGACCAACGCACGAGTAAAGCGGTGAGACCCATGACAATGTAAATTTTACTTAAGGTGGAAGGATACACAACGTGTATACTAGTAGATCTTAAGCAGGGGTTTCAGAAGTGCTCATTTTACCGTGAACAGCCTATGAGAAGGGTAACCAATTAATTTAGTTGTGACCTCAGAGCACTTTATTTTTAATTACAAGAAAACTGTACCATCATGCACCAACAGTTTTATTGTGACAATAAATTAACTCCATCACTCCAAGAAAACGTTTTCCCCGGTGTATTAAGATAAAACTTTTTCTATATGCCATTAAATTTTATAGGTTTTTTTCTCTTTATTTGTAGATTGTATAAAATCATGAAGGTTTTTCAGGTAGTGTGCAGGTTCTTGTTGACATTATTATGTTAAGTGAACTTTTGGGATGGAAATCCTTTAGTCAGGTAAGTGTTGCAAGATACCTCCAGACACCTGTTAGTTTATCAGTTTTTCATTTGAACTCTATGTGATTTTGAAGACAATTTTATGTTTAATTTTTTATAAACTACCATGCTTTTAAAAAAGAATTAATGTGGCATGTATTACAAACAAAAGAAAGAAAACAAAATGTTTTACCGCGAGTTCGGGCCCCTCTAAAATAGTGTTTCCTGAAAGAAAATTACGGTTTTGGTAATGTGGTCCGCTTCTAGGCGATGTCGCCCCTAATAATCTTACAAGAAAGTATTACGTGAACAATCGTGAACAAATTGTATTAAAAGGCTTGATCTCATACGTAAATTGTATTATGGGTACAGTAAATAAATATTAAATTAAAACTGGAGATTTGTTTTTGCACGTTCGATTTATTACAAACTGATCGTAAAGTACATTTCCTTATCGTTCCTACATTACTATATTGTTTGTGGTGTCGCAAATGGGAATATTTTATTATGGGTGCTACACGTGAGCTGACAAAATCTTAGTCTGTTACTATAACTGTCTGTCGTTGCTGTTGTCTCTGTTCGGAGATCAGTGGGGTGAAACAGCCATAATGTAGAGCAGTAGCAAGGTTTTACGAACCAGTTATTCCCGAGGAAGTTCATATATAGTCTATTCGCATTTTTTTTTCTTCACACTTTTTGAATCAAGCTTATGAAAAATCAGCGCATGTATGACGTGTTAAATTATTTCCTTAATATGCCACGTATCTCAATCGTTTTATAACTCTTGTTTTTTTATACATGAATTTGGCCATCTATGGACCTGAATGAACTCAAGACTTCTGGTTGGTCTTCTTTCTTCCTTCCCAGAACTTCGTCATTCTTTCTCCAACTGCTCGTCTCTGTTCTTCATTCCAAGAACAAGATGGATCCTGGCTCGGAATTAGGAACATTCGATCTCGGATCAGGGAAGTTGTTGGTGCAATCGGACATAAGGCAGATTCTAGAGTGATTTGTTTTTCTATACTACCTTATTCTAAGTGTTATGTGAAGTTACGGCCCGAAGGTAGGGCGGAATTTTATTGCGTCTCAAGGCTAACCCCTTACGACTACTAGGAAGGAAAATCATGCAAGGAGACATGCTTCGCGGCAAAGAGGGATTGGGCAACCATGGCCTGCACTTTGGGGTCATGACTACCTCCCTAAGTGTACTTAGAGCTAGTCTTAACTATGAAGAGCAAGGGAAAACCCGTCAAGAGAGACGTTAAAACCATTGCGAAAGAGAAGTAAAAATTTCAAAAATTATAGCATGCATTAAATTAAATTAAATAAAATGCTACAGGAGACAGAGTGTATGGAAAACATGCTCTTAGTTAGTAACATATGTTATTTTTCGTTAAGTTGAAGATTTGCCTATGTTTTATTGATAAATGTTAATATTTTATTTATAATAAGTATGAATAAAGACGGCGAGAAAACATGTGTATTGGTAGCGCCTAGTAAGAAATAGTTCTCATGCAAAATATTATTGCAACTGAGTGCGCACGAATTCGGTGAGTTGTCCTTTGGAGTAATTTTCTATACTTAGTTAACTTTAGTTTGTACGAGGTGGAATAAAATCCTGGAAGCATATTTTAACAGGGCTTCAGGAAAGTATGATGTAACCGTAAATGGATTATGGCAAATATACTCGTAGTGTACAGTTTCGTCAAAATATAGAATTCCTGTGCAACATTTAGACAACTGTCTACAATGAGCATGAAATGGTTAAAATATCATCTGGAAAATATGCCAAAATTTCTGCGTGGTAAGAGGTAAATTAATGTTAAACAATACTTTATTACTGACGTAAAACAAAATACCACATGGCAATCGTTACGAGATTCTCAGATAATTCCAAAGGCCATTCAGTAGCATTAAAATAAAAAGAGCTGAACATGAAATTTTGGGTAACATATCCAAATATTACGTATATTATGGGAGTCTTCGTTACCTAGATTCTTCACATTATAAAATAGTTGAAACTACAATCGGCGATAACCTAGAAGCAAGCAATTTACGATATACACAAGGAAGCTAATGCACATTTGCTCCATATGAAATGAAGGGATGGTCGAGACAACAAAACCTGACCAAACAAATACACAAATGAATTTCAAAACATATTCTCTTCGTTACAAGTATGTAACCTAATTTTGTTTGTACTATAAAACGTATATTTTAGTTGTAGAAACACTTATTTGGGTCAACGAAATTTTCTTTGAAAAATGAGTACTTTGTTGAGTTAACTCTGAATATTATTTCCGGCGTACATAGACTGTTCGCAGAGCAGTTTTTTAAGCCATGCTTATGACGTACATGTATAGTTTTTGGGTTTCGAAATATTTTTCTTACATTGTTCTTAACTGTAAATTCATTAATTTCATTATATATATACACCATAAACTATATATATATATATATATATATATATATATATATATATATATATATATATATATATATATATATATATATAAACCCTTGTTCGCTTGATGTAGCAGGTCCGTATTCTCGTTAAACATACAATCTCGTAAAAACTCTAAGTATACAGACATGCAATGCACAGGCTAACTTAACAGTTCTGGCCTACATTAAAACAGTACACCATATTATGTTGCCGAGCTGTCGCTACAAGCAGTATA
The DNA here is from genome assembly GCA_029891345.1 of Dryococelus australis. Lineage (NCBI taxonomy): Eukaryota > Metazoa > Arthropoda > Insecta > Phasmatodea > Phasmatidae > Dryococelus > Dryococelus australis. The sequence goes on along the minus strand of CM056998.1, from coordinate 33,598,449 downwards.
TACACTATGAACTTGAATCAGTGAGAATTGAGCCAAGTCAGTGGAAACAGTGAACATTGGGCAACTGACAATCAGTGCCAGGTAACTAATTAATATAGTAGTAGAATGTCACTGATTTATTTTTGATTTCCACTCACTTTAGAGATTTCCAATGCTATTGCTAACTTTTCCCCAGTTAATTAACTTGATTCGCCAGTAAGCTGTAGCTTAACAACTGACTTTCAGTGAATGTTATTTCACTGATTGATATCACTGATTCGGACTTAGTGTCCTGTGGCGCTGTAATTATGATTAACGTAAGAGAATGCTAATAGTAGTGTGAGTGTTCTATACAAGCATTCAGTGAGCCTTCCACAGCAGTGGCTCAAATAATTTACATCGACAGTTTTCGGCTATAAAGAAACATAAAGCGAATGGGTGGCAGGCCAATCTCTTATGGTGGTCGTTGTGGTGTTTTTAGTACTCGTTTTAATGGTTTTGGTGGCAGTTGTAGTAGTTGTGGTCGTTGTTGTGATTGTGGTAATTGTGGTGGCTGTTAATAGCGTGGTGTTAAAATAGATAAAACTAATGTCAACATTCACAGACTAAATTATTTATAAAAACAATATAGTAATAATAATATTTAATAGATATAAACTTCTGAAAAGTGATAATTAAAAAAAATATTACGAAAGTTTAATCCTTTTCAATAACATTATTTATTTATTTGTTTTTATATGTATTTGCGTGTTCTCTTTTAAGGTTTTTAAATGCCAAATCGGCAATACTTTGCTATTTTGTTACAAAAACGCAATTGTCAAAGCCAAGCTAACATTCCTCTACCACTCTTATATTATCGTAGGACTCAATATTCTGTCCTTATTTACACAGTTTTGGCCACAGCCCTCAAAGGAAATGTAATGCTGACGTGTCAAATGAAGCACTTTTAAGAATTTGACAGGTAACTTTTTCTTTACATACACGGTGTAATGTTCATATAGTCATAACAATGAAGCCATATATATATATATATATATATATATATATATATATATATATATATATGTGTGTGTGTGTTTGTGTGTTTGTGTGTGTGTGTGTGTGTGTGTGTGTGTGTTTGTGTGAAGTTGTTATTCTTTTAAAACTAATTACAGCTCTCAACTCGAAAAAAACTCCCGAAATACGTACTTTTAATTACGTTCTACACCAGATATTCTTGAAATTGTTTCGGTATCTAGGGATATTATGACTGGACACACTAATAAGGACTTACGGTGGGTGATATTCGCCTCACAATTTTCGAGATTATTTTCGCTTGCTTCCACCGCAGCGCATCTGCAGAACATTGTTTTTTTTTTTTTCTCTCGTTCCGTCCAAACCCATCCAACTCTCCTCTCTTGAGGCGCGGTATTTGGAAATAATTTCTTTTCCAGAATCAACTCCTTGCTCGCCATTTGTAAATCACCTTATGAAATGTGTTAACGAGTATACTTGATTCCCGCTTCCATTTTTTTTTCTTCCTAATTAGGACAGTTTTCTATTGGCAGTGTCACACTTTTTTTGCTTGTTATCGGTGTCGTATTATGTTTACTTGACTCTGGTGTAACTTTTTTTTTTGTATGGACTACAGACGTCTTACTTTTCCAGCGCTTTCTCATATGGAGCAGCAGAAACTTACGTATGGAAATAATAATGAATTTAAATCCACGATATCTCCAGTTAACTGTCACTGCTCATGTGTTGGTAGCTTTCCGTGAATACAACATAAGATTGTTTTTATTTCTCAGCAAGAACTTCTCACATTGTGGCTGTAGTGCAGAGTTTTTAGAACACAGAAACACTACAGTCTACCCACGTACTTTGCTTATGTTGGAGGTAATGATGTTACAGAAGTGTACACAAACCTTCTGTATTTAATGCGATATTTCCATTACATGTGTTTTCTTTTAAGTTACTGAAACATTTCTTTTTTTACCTTTCTTGCTCCATAAGTGCATAAAATAGTATCTTAATATATTCAGTATTCTTTGACATTGAAACATATATATGATACATGTTTTATTACGTAATATTTTCTTAACAGATACGCAACAGAAGATTAACTTTGCTGTACGTTTGTTATTGATCACTTAATGATACCTTGGGGGAGATCAGTATCGAAAACTCCTTACAAATAATTCGTATACTTATTATATGCGAATAACAATGTGCTCTGATGAAATCAATGGCAACATGTTTATAATATCCGAAGTTCCTGCTTTTTTCTTCCAGCATAATGCATGACAGTCTCATGAAAATATGCATACCGATCGTTTCGATCCAGTAGAGGAGAGGAATATTGTGAGGCTAAGCTGTTTGTTAAAGAAACGCATGTGTTGAATTAATCTACCACCAAACAAAAGAAAACTTTTAGAGTGAGACGTTAAGGCTTATTCACCACCAATTTAACAGTAACATATACGAACTAACGGTAAGTGCCTTTCTTCAAAACGTTTGATTTCAAAAGTGATGCAATTGCCACCACGAACTAGCTGCACTGCAAACATTTTCAGCAATCTTCCTAAATTATAATTAAAGTTTCAACCCATGCATAATATTGAACATTTACCCCACATCAGCCATTAATACAGAAACACAGCTGTGCTCCATGTAAACTGATGTGTTTTCAGTGGGTCAGATACTGATTTTTAAAATGTAGGGCATACAAAAATCTTTGTTTACTATGCTGTATCCACGAAACCATGTAACCAAGTTTAACCAAACTTTATGCTGGCAGTAATCTATAATACAACCATCAAATATGTCAATACAGAGCCTCTATTTTCCACAGTTTTGTAAGATTTATAAGATGGCTACACTTTTCAGCCATATCTTGGAACTCAATCACAGATTCCCACCAAATTTTGGTAGAGGTCTGTTACTATGGTAGGCCATGTAAATTAACGTGTTTTGAGTAGGCCAAAGGCTTATTTTCAAGGTGATGGCAATATCAATATTTTATTTGAACATACATCTTTCTATAACCTAAGTCTTAGACTATGGCCCTTATTCAGGTTTTATTGCATACATATGTAAGAGGAAAAAGTAGACTCATTATTGGTATTGGTAACCTGTTGTTTATTTTTTCAGACTCGTGTATTTATATATTTTGACATAATTTTAATTGGTTCCGATGGCGTTAAAACTCTCATAATAAGTGCACACATTTTAAAAGCATGCATTTATGTTACCAAGAGATGATATTAGCAGAAGCCATGTGGTTTTCACAGACCTTAGATCACAAATACATTTCGGTGTTGGATCTCGTAAGTTTAATATTACGCAGCTGGAATGCACACTCTAACTAACATTTTTCTTACGGTTTCGGCCTCCAGCGCGTTCATTCTGCAGTCTTGGCGAAAACGAAAGGCCGATCCTTTCTGTGGGGAGGGGGAGTGGGAGGAGGGGGCAGATCGGCCTAAATAAACGCGAGCCTCATAGCAACATATCATGGTCCACAATAAAGTAACATGGAGTGCTTGAGTTTTGCAAATCCGTTATAATACACTGCATTTAACACATTTCAACTTAAAACTAGGATTCAGGCACAGTTTTTGTTAATATTTCTTTATTCACATTACTGATGTTACTGGTATCATACTTACTTATGAAAACCCTTCATATTATTTTTCAGGAATACTTTAAAGTGACAGTTTTATACAAAATAATAATCATATCAGCTGGAAAACAATAACTTTAAGTTACTTTGTGTTCATAAAACATGTTTTTGCATAGGATTTACTCTTCAAAGGTTTGTGAAAGTGATTATGTAATTGATTTTTATAAATTTTACTGTCGTAAACCTTGTTTTACATCTTTACCTACCATAAGTTCACTAAATTGATAAATACTGTTTCAATTAGTTTAATTCCATTATTGCAATGGAGGGTACATATGTCAGAGTAATTATATAATGTTATAACACTTGCTTATGAATGGCCCTGCCTACTAAGACGGCAACCACTAACCTCAAATGGGGAATCAATGTTAAACGTAATTCCTTCTCATTGCGTCAATTTTAAATATTACTTTTTAAACAAAAACCATTTTGACGCTACATTCTCAGAGATTATCGATACATAAAATTATTTTTTCGGAAGAAACATATTTATTAATTTCTTTTAGTCATATGAAAATTTTAATATTACATTTTAGAAAAAAAAACTATACTAAACAAACAATCGACAAGTTGTCTTAACTAGGAATATTTCTTAAAAAATTTAACGTAAAATGTTTTTTTTTTGACATAATTATCTTCAAAATTGACGCAATGAGAAGGAATTTCATTAAACATTGATTCCCCATTTGAAGTTCGTGTCTGCCGGCTTGGTAGCACTGCAGGGCCGTTAATTGGCATTGGTTTCTTGTCACTTTTTCAATCGCCTAGAGAAAACGCTGCTTGCTTTTGCAAACCTACGAAAGAAACGTATTACGAAGTTCTTTGAATGATACTTACAATGGGCGTAGGTTATTAAAGGAAAAAATGACTTCATGCATACGCCATTGCTAAGCAATGTTGCCAAAGGAAAACAGTGGATGACTTTAAAAACATGCACGAGAAAAAGCCAAGACTAGCTGTTATCAACAGATATTTAAAACATAAATGTTATCTCTTGTATGGTCTGTATATCCTCTGAGTTTTCTTTCGGGACATAGCTCTGAAATGGCGTGTGCCCGAAGTTGGTTTTTTTTTTTTTTTTATAACGTACCTAGTCGTAAATCTCGTGCGAGATGTAATTTGCTCGGAGGGCGGCTCCAGACCGGAAATGTTGGAAGTGCGTGACTTGCAGCCTTTATTGAGGGCACTTGTCGCAGTGTTCGCAGTGCCGTCTTAGGCGTCTGTCGCCGTGGTCGGGTAAGGCTGGCGCTATCTCGGCGGTGTGTGCACATTTCATGCAGCGCGCCCGGAACGCCTGGAGATGCCGCAACCAGATATACTATGCTGCTTGGCGCGCTGCCTGAACACACCACGCAAGGCGCTCATCTTCAAGCTGCAACCGCTACCAGCTCAGAAAATAAAGTGGATAAGGAAAGAGGCACTCCGGGAAAGGAGGAAAATGCCGTGCTTCGAGTGGAAAATTGTGTTCCTTTTAAAAAGAAGCATACACTCCTGCTTCGTGATACGAAAGTACAAAGGGAGCGGGACTGATTTAATTTTACCTCCTTCGTCGAGTTAAGAACATACGATTGTTATCGTGCAAGGCTAAAATCGAATGAAAAGTTCCAATGTATAGTCATAAAATATTTCAACTCGAGAGTTGTTCATCCTGTATTCACAGGAATTGATAGAGATTGCTTATTTGTTCAGTTCGAAATCCAGTCCTTACTAGCTATCGTGTACAGTTTGCTGTAAATAAAATTTGTCAAACAGAAATTGGTATAAATATTTGTCTGATAATTGTTTAGATATATCTTGTCATTATGTTGACTATAGTGCATCTTTGGTTACTTCCGACTTTTCTATGGCCCTGCCGAAGTTCAACTTCCTGGAGATTCCTCCGCCCCATGCAAACAAGGCTAAACGGAGCCTAAAAAATTACACCAAAAGTACCTCGCACAGTATTCGTGTGCACTCAGTGTAACGAGATTTTTCACGAGAACCATTTCTTACTAGGCTTTACCAACACACTTATTTTCTCTCTTTTTGAATTCATCTAACATTAAACGAAAAACTATAATTTGCAGGTAAGATATAAGTAAAAGTTCAGTTAACATAAAAATTAGATACTTTATTGTTAACTCAAGTATAAAATGCTTGTGTTACATGGCATAGCATTTCATACTTGTGGAACATTATATATTTAGGAAACGAACACGCACGCCATTTATAGAGCAATTTTTAAATGTATGGTTCAAAAAGTGCGAAGGAACCGTTAACAGATTATACACATTTTATCATGTAATTTTACTACAGCATATATATTTAATATATTCTTTGGTTCCTCCAGAATTTGGTTTCAGGTTACACTATTTCTTTGATTCTTAATTTGATAATTTCGTGGTCATTGACACTAACTGAAAAATGTAATATAAAGAAATAGTTTTATAATTAACAAAAAATCCAGTTTAAAAACTTTTATAGTGCTTCTTAAAAATTGGACGACTTACCTTGTAAACTGCTCATGCATGTGATGATAAAGAAATATGTCTCCATTCTGCGATTTTAATAAAGAAAAGGGCAATTGTGGTTTTAAGTCGCATGCTGCGGCTTTGTTCGTAAACAACCCTACACCTAGCTCACATGCGCTGAAGGAGTTACACCAGTATGCGAATTGAACAAAGCTTTTGAAATATGCTGGCCACTGACTCATAGGGTGGTGTCAATTCAACCGGCCTTGTCTATACGGAACATGCATGATTGCAGCTACGTGAAGTGGTAAACAGTATTCCTTTACAACGACGAATTAGTACTGAAAAGATTTTTTGTTATTTTTTTCGTAGTGTAAAAATTCCGAGCCAGCTTGCACTAAGAACTGTCTTCATTTTAAATACCCTGTCATATTTTGCAGAGAGTGGAAATATTTGGGCGGCTCTTACCATCGAGGTCTCGAGAGCCGATAAGGGTTGAGCGAGAAGAGAAAGGTGCAGCATTGGATCAAAAAAAGGGGGGAGGGGAGACATATCCCCGAGAAAACCCGCTGGTCAGCGGCAGCACGATTCCCACATGTAAAAATGCGGGTGCTACCCTGCCGCTAATCTAACCAGGTTCGCTTTGGTGGGAGGCGAGTTTCTAACCATCACACCACCGGGGTTTCTGTAATATTTTGGTTTTTAAGAAAACACTCGTGTCATATGAAGGGTGATTTCGGTTAGCCCGAAAGGCTCGTCGATTATCACAATAGCATTAGAAACAAAACAAAACGAATTTTATCTTCATACTCGAGTATAAAAATTTTGAGATTCTGAACATATAAATTTATTATTCTGTTAACTCAAAATATTTTGTTTCTAAGAGATGTAACTTTTCCGAAAAACACGAGAAAATATAGAGTTTTAGACATATTTGTTAGAAAGTGTGTTGTTAATCTGTAACACTATATATATATATATATTAATTAATTAATTTATATGTATATATACAAGGGAAAAGAGAAACTTGTTGATTCTGTAGATTCTTGCTTCGAATTTCATTAAATGGAGAAACGAAGGCTCGTTATCAGAGATTTCTATTTTGCAGGAGTTGCGTTTCCACGGTCCTTGATTATGCATTTTTTTCCACTTTGGAAGATACAGTGGCGGACTTATTAGCACTCGCGAGTTCTCAATGAGTTGCGTTGATTGTTACTGTGCTATAAACTATGTATTTATAACCCTACGCTCCGTACTTGCTGTCGACAAGGAAGAATGTATGCATAAACACGCCATGTGCTTCATCAACCATTATTCGAATGTCTGGAATTCAGTCCTATTTCAATAATAGTTTGTCATTAACTTACGGATATTCCATTTTGAATAATAAAATGGATGTTAACTGAGGTTTTCGAAATATTTAGAAGTCATTTTAAGAGAAGAGGAATAAAGAGACAACAGTTATGTCTAACGGCTGATGTACTAAACGCTCATGAGGGTGAAGTTAGATGTCGATGGAACAGAAACGGAGCGAAATTTTAAGGGGAAAATGGAATGCACTGTGAAAATCCACTGGCTAAGCCAGCGTGTTCCACATCTCCCTTTAGCGAAAATCAAAATTCGATAGTTCGACTCCTGGAGGAATCGAAACCGGTTCGCCACACCGCTTTAAACGATGGATATTATTTCTTGTCGTCTGGCGAATAAACGGAAGAATATCAGGGGCAAGTAGTATCGTAAGTTTCACTACTGTGGAATAGAAAATAAGCAAACAATGTTATAAGGAAATTTCCATTTTATTGTAAAATGTAAACTAGATATTAATTTAAATATCTTCACACATAATCGATTTGATATCTATAGATGATTTATTTTTAAAAAGGGACAAACTTATTTCAGTAAAAAAAAAAATCACATTTATGATTATCAATTTTTTATTATTTGGTTTTTAATTAAAAATATATTTGTTAAAATTATTTAATAGTATAACTCTAGTTTGCAGCGTGTTACTTTAAGGACGTGTGTTTATCTCAGATTATTGCTATGTCAGAGCATGGTTCTTGCATCGGACTTAAAAGATAACATTTAAAAACTTGTGTTTGTCCTCATTTATAAGACGAATTGTAATAATAATTTTTTTCTTCCTAACCGCATATATTTGAAAAAATCTTCTTGAAATTTCTCTGTTTGTGGCGAGCATAAATACTTTTTTGTATATAAGAAATTATCATTTTGGTGCAGTATTTATTTATTACGTGATTGAACTGTATTTCTTAATGCAAGAGTGTCACTACAATGTAGTAGCAATAACCAACCTACTTCAGACAAAGAAATTATAACATTGTTTTTGCTGTGCATATTTTAAAGTTGTGAGAGAATTCCCCTGTAGATCATTTCTCTAAAAGAAAAAACCTTCTTGTAAAGAAGGAAATTAAAATACTAATGCAGGAATGATTCCTTCTTACGAAAAGATTCCTCGTTAAAACTTTAACTCAGAAAAGCATTTACAAGTTTCGAGATTTGGAACGAAACTGACCTGAGAACTATAAATTTTAAAGTAGGAACTGAATACACCTAAATATGAGTGAACGTGTTACGGTGTACCACAAAGGGAAAAGTGAACTCGATCTATATCTCCAAACCTGAAGCTGTGGCCAGAAATTGAAGACATGTATACTTTATAAAATTTTACGAAAAGGGAAGTGATCGACAAGCATATTCGTATGTAAACGTTATCAAAATTTTGAAAGTCCAGTTATACGAATTGCAATTATGTAAGCTAATTTAAAAATTTATTAAAGGATGTTTACCATAAAGTGAGCACTTTTGAAATCAACTTATGAAAAAATCACTATTCCTACCTGCATATATTTTAACGGGCGAACTGAGTGACATGGGCACAGTAAAGTTGGTATCGATGACTGGGAAGTAGTCCCATTTCTTAACGTCAAATAAAAAGTGACAGGTAACCATTATTTCTTTCTGTTTCTAATTTTTTTTAAATATGCATCGAAGTGTAAAAATGAGCAGATTTGCAAAATATTTTCTTTTGTAATAATTTTACAGTTGCATTTGACCAACGCATGAATAAAGTAACGAGGCCGATTGTATTGTTAATTTAACATATGGCGGAAGAATACACAATGTGCATACAAGTAAATCTGAAGCAGGGCTTTCAAAAATGCTCATTTTACCGTGAACCACCTATAACGAATTTAACCTGAAACATAAGCCGTGCCATACTTAAATAAATGAGTTAGTATGGGAACAATTTTAATTTAGAAACGTTTTTGTTATATATATATATATATATATATATATATATATATAAGATCATCTGTGCAGGAAATTTATGTTTTACATAAAATCTGTAGGAATGCCACTTGAGAAAAACACTCTAAAATAAATTAATAAATGTAAACGAAGGTTTGTTTTACAATAATTTTTTAAAATGTGGTTATATAACAAAAATTATTTGTAATAAAATTTAGGCGTAAATAAAAACCCAAGCCTTTCTTACAGTCCTGGGATGGGCATTAGAAAGCCTTAGGAAGTAACACTGGCCAGTGGTTAGTGAAGGTTTTCTGTAGACACATTAATAGTCAGAGTTTAGGATATTTGTCAGTGAATCATACCTCAGAAAATTGGCATATTAACATTCCATGATGGAATAATTTGGCCGAGAAAGTTGTAAATAGAGTTACAATTAGATATAATCTTTACCTCTCAAGAAGTTTAGCATAAAAATAATTTTGGGAATTAGTAAGAAATAGAAGGGATCAATACCATTAAATTAAAATAAAACCACTGTTTAAAGAAAAGAGCAAAAAATAAAAACTAACCTTAAATTTATAATGTCAATCTTGTTCCTTCACAAAATTCTGAACATTTGAGTAACTAAAATAAATTTGAAATAAATAGGTTTTCTGTCTAAACATGTAGACAAATTAGGCGTATGAGTAAAACAGATTTTGGGACTCTCTATATATTTGTAATACAGGATAAAATACCAGTATAAACAATCACACAAGAAATATTGACATATTTGGTTATATTTAGATGAGAAACAGAAAGAATAATTGTTTCAATATTTGCTTTTGTCTAAGCATTTCACTGTTACTGATTATTTTTAGGGTAGTCTTTTGTCAACGAAAGTTTAGTTTCTATGATTCTATTATATTTTAAATTCAATTCACTTGCAAATATTTATTTTCAAGGATATATTCCTCCTGTAATTATCATTACAGGCATAAGGTCCAACTGAAATTTCTTTTTCATGTTGTATAAGTACTCATATAACAGATTTTGACCAGGAGTTGAGAAAACCTGTGAAAAATATTTCATGAAATGTGTGAATTTGTTTTTCATAATCTGTCAAAAATTATAAATCTCAGCATTATAGAGTTTCCCATGCTCTTATTTTGTTAACTTTCAAATGTTGAGTGATTTTGTGTTTTATTTCCTAAGCATTTTTACACAATGTTGACAATTTTTATATCGAAAACTATAGATTGTATCAACTATTGCTCTATACGATAATTACCAGAATTCAATACTTTGTCGATAAATCTTAACCAATATAACTCCATTGTCACATTCATCACGGTGGCAAGGTGGTGGCATTACATACAGGCAGTAATTTATTTATATTCTATTACTTTTAAAATCTTATTAAATTATGAAGTCTGCCAAGCGATAAACTGAAGGTAAAAATCTGTCGCCTCAAGAATTGTCAGGTGGCCGAAAACTGTCACTTGACCAAAAAATTCGCAGTTGAACTTGATAAACTAATTGACACAGTTTACTAAGTTTGCTGTTGTTGTGGGTGGACATAAACATGGCTAAACCCTTAAACATAGAGGGTGATTAGCTGCCATTCCCCTGTACGCCTCACGAGCTTTCTACGGACAAGTTGAAATGGAGACTAAGTGATACAGTATAGTGTGGTGGAGGAGAAGATTAAAAACTTAAATGATGTATGTACGATACGAATGTGCAGGTATAATAATTAGAGTGAGTTGTGATAGGTAAGGCTAATAATAGTAGCATATCGAAAAGTAGGTAACTGCGAGTACTGTGGTTCGGACTTGATAACACACTTGCAAACATAAACTACTATAGACAAGGAGACCTAGAAAATATACTTGCCATGGGTTTTAAACTACAGTCAAAACTACAAAAAATAACTCTACACATCTGGTGGAGCGACATTTATTTACAACCAGAATTTTGTAGAGCAGCTGTTAAAATATTTCACCGTGTTTAAAATTATGAAAAATATTCGCAGATTTAATCAAATTAGCAATCTGAATTTAATAGCAATTGTAATTCAAAGAGTATGGCAGACTGACAGCGTAATTAATAATTTAACATTATAGTGTCTTCGAAATAGTTCTCTCTCACACTCGTGTTAAAATGAAATCTTGAAAAAAAATTTGTTAGTCCAGTTTTTTATCGGCAGGATATTATTAATCTTGGCACTGAGGGATATGTAGGCAAATTACGGAGAAAATATTTAATAGCTTGTTAGAGATCACCAGATAGTTCATAAGTAAAGCACTTCAAAATAAATATCCGAATCTCAGTACTCTAAAATAAGACATAGCAATCGATTTGTAGTCTCAAGCGACGTTTCTTACAAACCGAAATTGGGACGGAACTTGCAGGAATCCTCTCCTGGCAACATAAAATAAACTTTATGCCTCTGTAGAAACATCGTGTCTGTATCCGGGACACGTCAAACCAACTCGGAGTATTGAGGTAGGTACCAGCCCTGGGTACCAAGTCTTCTGTTGGTCGAGAAACATAATTGCAATTTACTGCGTTTAAAATAAATATCCGTTGTGGACCTCTTATTTTGTTCCACGTAATTTTGAAAATTAAAATACGTCTGCCAAAAGCAACGTCACATAGAATAGCAATATATTTATTTGAAAACGTACCAAAATAAATATATTGGAAATTACATAATAGTGACTATTATCATTAAGTGTTATAGGTTACAAAGTCAACAGAACAGTCGATGAAATGTTTTAACCCATCAGAGACACATACAAATATTTCGCATATACCTTGTGGTGATCAATAGTTTCACGATGTAAATTCACCGAGTTTTGAAAGTGTTAAGCCTTTCAGACCCACTTTGGTATACGGTTTCAGGTATTTGCAAACAAAAAAAAAATTGATGATGTGTGCTGCAAGTCGACGTAACACGTGTTTCGTTGTCACTGACACTGAGCTGTAGGCTGTAGGTTCCACTTCAGTCATATGAACCAACTATGACTAACACCAGTAAGACGGTTTGAGAATCATTTACCCACAAGGAAAGACCATTCATCATCGAGCTCCGCAGTGTGCACTACATATCGAAACTTACCTACACGCGTTCAATGCACTCGATTGTGTGCACCGTGTTACGAGTAACAACAGGCACGCTAGCCTGATTGCGGTAGCACAAACATATTGCTAAGAAGTGGAACGAAGACTCGAGCGCTTCTAAACAAACCCCACCAGGCGGGCCGAGTGCGCGCCAGATATTACAGCTGGGAACCCGGCGAACGAAGTCTTTGCCGTCGAGACACTGCTCCAGCAAGACGTTCAGAGATGGGGGGCGTGCCGTCCGCCGACATGCGTCTAGTCTTCGGCCTACGGCGTCATGGACAAGGTGAAGTCGGACCATGGTAAACTAGTCAGAGTGTTATAAACAAGTAATTTAATAACGAATCACGTTAATATACAACACAATGTAACCAAGTAAGCTTAACGAGAGCTCCTCCGATATAACGAGTAACTAACATTCTGTATCGAGTTGTGAAACATGTTGTAACGAGATGTAATTTTATATAGGCTATTCACGGTAAAATGAGCACTTTTTAAAAGCCCTGCTTAAGATCTACTTGTGCACACGTTGTTTGTTCTTCCGCCTTACGTAAAATTAACATTGCCATGGTCCTTATCACTTTATTCATGTGTCAGTCAAGTCAAAATGTGAAATTATTAGAAAAGTAAATATTTTACAAATCTGCTCATTTTTACACTTCGATGCTTTCAAAATACACAAAGCTAGAGAAATAATTTAAGTTATCACAGACGGTTACATATCACTTTTAATTCGACATTTAGATATGGAACCACTTCCCCACCATCGTTACCAACTTTACTTAACACATGCCACTCACTACGCCCGTTAAAATATGTGCAGGTAGGCGCAGTGATTTTTTTGTAAGGTTGATATCAAAAGTGCTCATTTTATCGTGAACAGCCTTTAGTGATTCAGATACAGGGACGAGACTGGATATAATTGAGTTCATCACTGAGTACACCTAACCCCAACACGTATGTTTAATACAAAATTTAACTAGCCACATTAAATTCACACGCTTTTAAAAACGTAACAACTGGGTCTGCATGGGTTAAGTATTCAAAATTCTGTTCTTGATTTCGACACGTTTTCGAAATTCGCTCGCTGCCGAAACATTTCCGTAGCATCGACGAGCCGACTCGAGCCTGCGTTTGTTTGCGTGGTGAAGGCGCGTTGTAGCTAAAGGGGGGGGGGGGGGGGGTTACGTCATCGAAGCTACGAGGCGAGTTCTCGTCCACGGGCGCTACGGCTGGCCAATTTCCGCCACAGTTGCCGGGAAAATCTTGTCTTTTCTCCCCCCCCCCCTCAGCCTTCCAGGCGCCATACCCGTCATTCCGCCCCTTACGCTATTTCATTACCATCTCCCTACCGCTGGTGGTCGCTGCGTGTACCGGGTTTCGGGAGACGCTGGATTGAAACTCGCGCTGGGATCTCCGGAAGCCCTGGAGATTCCTCATATCCCCTTCGCCCGCCAAAAGTCCCGAACACTTCCACCAGATTACCCGCGCCACTGCGACGTAACCGGGGCAGTAATTGCTTGTTTCCTGAGGCCAGGCCGGCTCCACCGCAGCGCCTCCTAATGGAATTTCTCCGCCTTCTTTTCCCTCCCTCTCTACTTCTTACAACCCCCCCCCCCCCCCCGCCCCGACCGAACGTTCTTCTTTCCGCGCCGCCCAATTCCTCTGGTCAGTGCCGCCGACCAAACCCATCCCCCGCCTCGTGCTGGCTGCAACCCCTGGGCCAAATTTCGATAGCTTGGACTCCCTCCCGGATCTCTTCCTTTTTTTTTATCTTCTTCCGAAGAGTGCGTGTCGCTATTCCTAATCTACTTTCTTCCGCTCGCGTCTGGCACTCTGAAGACGTGGCGGTAGTCCTTAATTGCCTGGAAAACTTCCCCCCCCCCTTTCCCCTACCCATCGCCGACCTAAGTTACCAGCAATATAGATAAAGCCTGTTCACGATAATGTGAGACTTCTGAAATCAACCTTAAAAGAAAGTCACTTACCCGTGTCTGCATATTTAAAACGAACACAGCGGAGCGAATGACATTCGCCCAGCAAAGTTGGGCGAATGTTGGATTGAAAGTAGTTCCTCATCTTAAACTCGAATAAAAGTGTTAGGTAACCATTTTTGATGTATTAAATTATTTATTTCACTTTCTGTTTTTCTTAATGCGCGGAGATGAAAAAAAAATTCCCAATTTAGTAAAATAATTTTTTTTTCTAAATAATTTCACAGTTTCGCTTGACCGACGCATGAATAAAGTGATGAGGCGAACGGCAATGTTAATTTTACATAAGACGGAAGAATACATAAATGCGTACAAGTAGATATTAAACAGGGCTTTCAGGAGTGCTCATATTACCGGGAACAGCTTATAGAAACCAGTCACGCAGCAGGCTTAAATTTTGGTAATAAGCATTTCGTAACCATACAATATCAGGAGCTGAAAAAAGGCATTCAACATGTTTTTATTAGAGAAAATTTGCTCATTTCATCTCAAGACAACATTGCGCCAACGGCAGTGTAGTGGTTAGAAAACTCGCCTCCCACCAAGGCGAACCTGGTTTGAATCCCGGCGAGGCAGCTCCCCGGATTTTCGCAAGCAGGAATAGTGCCAGACGATGCCGCTGGTCGGCGCGTTTTCTCGGTGATCTCCCGTTCCCTCCCTTTTCATTTCAGCA
This sequence comes from Dryococelus australis, assembly GCA_029891345.1. Taxonomy (NCBI): domain Eukaryota; kingdom Metazoa; phylum Arthropoda; class Insecta; order Phasmatodea; family Phasmatidae; genus Dryococelus; species Dryococelus australis. The sequence continues at coordinate 33,583,317 of CM056998.1, read as the reverse complement.
CTGCTCTATACTCAACTCGCTTCACCCTCATCGGTTCTCAAGACCTCGATGTTAAGAGCCGCCCAAATATCCTCACCCTTCACTCAAGACCTCATCAAAATTGTATATTTTTTATGTAACTTTATTTTTATTACTGAACATTCTGGATCTCTTAGGATTGTTTCCCTGACATAGATGTACTAGTCAGACAAATCCAATCCCCTACGGTTTTCCAAATCCCCTTGATATTACATAAATCACAACTAGTGAAAATTATCTAAAAATATTGTATTCGTTTTTTCAGTAACGATAATGTCGTGAATTTCAATTATTCTATCTGTGGATATGTGATTAATATAACTTTATTTAAAAATTTGCAGCTTCATTTTTTATTTACAAATTTTAAGCAGCAGTATTACAAGGAAAGTTTTAATTTCGTTAAGCGAATTTTTTTTTTTTAGTTAAAATATTTATTTGTTTTGCGGTTGACAACTGAACCAAATATTTTACAGCATAAAATTTAACAACTCATATATTGGACATTCCTATTCATTAAACGAATATTATAGAAATCAGTTCCCCGTATATTTTCCACCTGTTGATGTTAGAATCAACTTGTGTAAGTGGCGTTTGACATCTTGACAGCTGCAGGAATTATCTTTTGTTTGGTTACAGCGTTTTAAGAAAGCTTTGCATAGTCTCAGCATTGTACACCTCAGACAGCAAAAGCTACAGGTACACAGAAAATTTCTCATCCATGTTGCTCGTATCTCTGTATTTAACTACAGATTCACCTACAAATGTCTGTTTGTTTGCCAAAATTTTTGACAAAGTTTAAAATACTGTGTGGAAAGTTGAACATCCACCGGGGAAGCCTCTATAAACCAAGACGTTCCACAAAGACCAATTAATGGTAACACTCCAAAGAGACATGCTTGATAGCGGTATGGCTTAGTTTTTCCATTCCATTAGGTAAAATAATTCATTTCAGTGTTATCAAAGCGTACGGCACTGTCATAAGACAGTAATCACATGACAACTGTATATTTAATACTCTGGGTCAAATGTTTTTTTTTTTGGCATCAAAGAAAGTTTGTTTCGCTCAACCAAATTAATTCTTTGTATATGAACAATGAAATATTTTATTTTCCTAACCAAATAATTTGGTTCTTCCCATTTTGATGCCCTAAACAAATCTTTGGTTGGTTCAACCAAAGATTTGTTTGGCTCTAAGTGCATTAAACAGTTTTGATTACTTTACAAAAAATTTGAAACCCGAACTTGTTTAGAACTTAGATCACCTCCGTTTAATCGCTTCGCCCTATTAACCTAAGGTAAAGTAACTACAGATTAAGTGGAAACGTTTTTAAGTACATGCATTTAAAGTACTGGACTACGTGCGCAAATAAATATTTCCATTTCTACAGCTTTAATATTTAGTTTTCTGTTGAACTTGTTTTGTTAATCATCAATAAATGCACTGACAAATACAGTTACTGCCCTAAATGTCACAAAAAATGCAAACAAACTCCCGAGCAGTTTTTTTTTTTTTGGAAAGAAGGTGATCAAATGAATGTTCAAAAAATACATATCGTTGATTAAACAAAATAATTGGTTGACAAATGTTTTATTTTGTCCCAAAACAAAGGTTTCGTTTATTCAAACATGCATTTTGTTTTAGATGAACTAAATTAATGTTGTTGCTTTTTAAGTTTCGTTTACTCAACACATGTTTTGGGCCCTATAAAGAAACTAATATTTTATTAGCCTTCCGCTCAGTGTATTGCTCAATGAAAACTGTTAAAAACCAGAGACGTAATGAAATGCGAGAGTCTATCTATCAGGCAGTTGGTTATTTTTACTAATTCCGTTGCAATTAAATTTTAACATTTTCAGTGAGGATATTCACATATATATTTGCGCGTTGGTAGCGCGTATTTTTTAATTATATTTTAAAAACATACGTAGTTTACGTAATTTAGCTGCACGCCTCTTAAAAACGTGACACGCCATAAAAAGTTTCATTGCAGAATGTACTATACACTGATGTGTCACAAAGGAAGCTCACAGGTATAAGCAGTTCACTGAAAATCGAGCACTTTTGAAAGCCCCGCTTAAAACCTACGTGAATGAACATTGTATATACGTAAACCACATAAATTACTCTCACATGGGCCTGATAATTTTATTCTTGCGTTGGTCGAGTCAAACTGTGAAAATTTTATAAAAGAAATAATATTTTTTACAAATATGCATAGAAAAAGAAAGTTAAATGAATCGAGTTTTTACAAATGTTTATTTAACAATTTTAATTCAATATAAAGTTAATCAGTGCGCCCGTTAAAATAGACGCAGCTAAGTTCAGTGCTGTTTTTCAAACGTTAGTTTCAAAAGTTTTCACTTAATTGTGAACAGTATTTAAAAAAAATTAACCATGTGTGAAAATTCCCTAAGGAATTTGTCAGCAATATAATTAACCACTCTAAACAACATCTCGTTCACAATTTTTACAGTGCTGAGTGTCGACAAACGAAACTCACTACGAAGTAGCCATTTCTGAGGAAATTAAAGCATCCACGCCCACTCTAGAGGTTTCAAAGAAAGAGGGGGAATGCGATGCGCGAAAAATTTTGGCACGAGGTAGGAGGAAGGAAAGGATAAAGCTAGCCGGAAGGAATCGGAGCGAAATGGCGAATAACAGACTCAGGTTCGTTGCCGGGAGCATTAAGGAATTCGGCACGTTGCCAAATTGAGTACATAAACCACACGAGAGGAGGAGGAAACAAAAAATATTCCTGGCAGCAATACTTGGAACCCTCTAGGGGTCATTTACTGACTTTTCGTTTAAGGCGCTTCATAAGACATCCACCATTGTATAGTACTTGAATGGGGACAACATTTCCAAAGTTTGTCGTATTATTTCATATTTTGGGAACTTGGGGAACATGGTCAAATATGTTTATGGACTTAAAGAGAGAGGATATGCTATTAAAAAGGCTGGAGTTTTCCCATAAAAATAATACACTCAAACTTTAGTAAAGTAAAATATGTAGTATGGTAAATTTAACATAATATTGCATAATATTCATAGCTTTTCTTCATTTTAAGTGAAATTTTCTTTAGTATACTTTTATTTTTAACGCAGAATTATATATTTCTAATGACTTTAAATTTTACAAGAAAAATATTTTAAACACTACCAACGATTATTGTTTCTGTTATATGATATGAATGAACTCTTTTCTAGAGTCTAGTTTTTACCAAGAAGATGGTTGGAATAACAACAGCAAAAAATATGCGGAAACTAAACAGACTGCCAGTGCCCCACACGCAATAACGCGACCAGAATTCTCCGGGGAACTCTGGAAATACATGGTTTTAAAATAGAACTTAATTTTTTGGCATCAGTTTGTACTTGTATTTATTTATGTTAGTATATATGTAACAATTTTTCAATCAAAACTATTGCAAGCGTTGACAACAATTTAGCTATGAATGAGTAAACTGTCCCAAGGGTTGGAAATTTGGGTGAGAAATTAAAACCCCAACTGGTGCAATTTTTAATATAGCCTATAACATGTAAAAGTTTTACACGAGTTAATTTTTGAGAGTTTATATTCATAGTGCTGGGCAGTACTTCTTACGTTGGTTATCTGGTTTCATTATTAAAACCTGATATTTATGTACGAAATCAGAAAACTTTTTTTAACCAACTCATAGCCATCTCAAGATAATCCCCCTTGAAGGGCTGATGGATCAGGCATATTGGTTTAATTTTCATTTGGCATCAAAAACCCTTCAGAAGTTCAGAATTTAAAATGTTTTGTACTCGTTGATGATATATTATTATATTACTAACCGTGGTCAATGGAACTAAAATGTGGGAAAAGCCCAAATTACTGTTAATATGTTGTCCATACGAAATCAGAGGAAACTTTAGAGAAATTTCTGAGGACATGTATTTCATGGCTTTTATAAGGGCAAAGACGATAAGAAAAGATGTCCATGGAAAACAACGTTTTTATGGGAAATTTGAAAGGGGAATGAAAGAAGAAACGGTTTTGAGAGAATAAAGTAAGGAAGTGACTGCGCCATTATACTGCAAAAAATGAAACGCAGTAAAAAAAATACGACCTTTTTCTCACGTGTACATGTGCAGAAGTATTGGGGTTTAAAAGGAATTTAAGTTAGCATCTAGTAAAAACTACAGATAAATAACAGCCTTATGGGTTCAAGCAGGGCAATTACCTAGAATATACGTAGTTGCAACTCCATAAGTTCGAGAATACTAGAAGCCCGAGAAAATTTCATGGCATATGAAAAGCACACGGCAATATACAAACTAACGGAATAATTGACTCTGTGAGAAAGGAATAAATGAAGTGTGAGTACATAGAGAATCTCAACGATATGTATAGCCAGAACTACGTTGGAGTCTAAACGAAATTATTTGTAACGCTGACGTACGAAATTAAAATGAATTATCTGTCTGGATTAGGAATGAGCTGCCACTAAAAACTGTAAAAGATGGCTGTAGGGTCATTTGGTGATATTTGTATACAAACGTGCGAAATATTTGTATGGCATTCAATGCTCAAAGAAAGCTAATCGGAGATATTTGTTAATGGTAGGAGAATTATTTCATAATCCAGCGGTAAATTTCGGTCAAGAATAATTGATAAACTTCATTTAGTGCCTATACTTTTCCTAATAATTTATGGATAAATAAAATGTGCCTGCAAAATAGAATCATATGCCTTTAAGAGTAAATATTTTGGAGTATCGGCTTTATTCACAAAATAATTTGACACCTATATTGACTTAAATAGGTCAAGTCTTCGGTAATAAGGAAATTAAGGATGATTATATTTCTGGTATAAAACATTATGCTGAGCAGGCGAGAGCGGGAAGTTTTTGATAAGTAACAAGAGCATCAACAACACTATACGATAGTTTTATGTAAGAAGCATCAAAATAAAATAAAAAAAAACATCAAAGTGGTTTAGTTACGCTGTGAGAATATCCAAGGGAAGGGAGTACTCAAGAAAATATTTTGTAAGAGAGAACATAAATGGGCTGAAGGAACGCCACGGGAGAGATGCGAAAGGAAGTGAAACAATGGATCGACGAGGCAGGAAAATACTTGGGAGCAATATTGGAAAGAAAGGATTTGGCAGAAGGGAAGAAATGTAAGAGATGGTTTCGTAAAGGAATCTAAGCTTGAAGTTGTTTTGGGTGAATTATTATACGCATTAAACAATGTCATGGGCAACAAAGTTTCCTTGGGTCTATTGAATATTGATACATTAAATATATTAAGGATAATTATTTTGAATTGACATGAATTAAAATTTTAGGACGAAATAAATATTTTTCCCGAGAGAAAATGTAATATTCTTGTTTGTTATATTTATTCTACTTTTTTTTAAGAAAGCGAAATCACTTTTTTTTATATAAAAAAAAACAAAAAAAAACTATCAATCTATCGAAATATAGTACTACACAGCACTATGGCCTGAACACCACACACAATTCCTATATTATGTTATAGAAAGGCATGCTAACCAGATCAGAATGCAAGTAAAATTTTTAATGGTTGGAAATGAAACTTATAAACCACAGACACACGTTTCTTGTCGCATTATTTATATTTGCGCTTCTTTACTGATTTAGCTGGACCGAAAGGGGCAACCGACGTAAAGGTGGGTTTTCCTAAGCTCGAACATAGTTGCTGGTAATTGCTGATTTACAGAAGAATTACTATGTTGTAAGTTAGTTGTTAGACATACTCTGATGAAAGTAGGAAGAGGTAATGTTAGGGTAACAATTCGACTCATTGACAACCATGCGGTCAGGAAGGAGGGATTGAATTTTCCTTTTGTAAGCCAGTAAAGAAGTAAAAATATGAACAATTATTTTATTGCACTTTTACAACCCGTACATTTGTCTTCCGATCGCGTAATCCTGGATGAACATTCTTCAGGACTCAGATTTCTAGTTTTCATGTCACAAGTCCGTCTAAATAAGTTACGGAGTCGACAGTCAGTTAAGTGGCTAAATTCTGTAACGAATGCCCTACATAATGACCCATTGCTCACAATCTACGCAATGGAGTTAATGCAATTTCAACATAATTTATCACGGTTTATCACACTTTACGGTTCAGGAAGACCTGTAACAGTGTTACGCACATTCTTGTAAGGGAAAAGCGGAGTGTAACTCTCAGAAACACATCGCAAATATACCAATACAGTACATGTGCGTGCTGAGAAAACACGAATGGTGAAGTATTTTCCCCATACGTCCATGGCAGCTGTCCCGCAGTACAGTAGGTCTCGAGAGCCAATGGAAGTGAAGTAAGGCGAGTATGGAACAGTGCCGGATTGGAAGGGCAGGGGGAACGGGAGATCCTCGAGAAAACCGGCTGACCAGCGGTATCGTCCGGCACGATTCCCACGCGCAACGATCCGTGAGCGACCCCAGCAGGAATCGAACCCGGTTCGGCTAGGTGGGCTGCGAGCACGCTGAGCCGCTTGGCCAACGCTAGTCCCGTCAAATGCCGAGTAAATATCTCAGATTTGTATTGTATATACTTTCAGCCAGATGTGGTAGAATTTCCACACCGCGGGTAGGTGCAGTTTAGTGAGATAATTGAAAAAAAAAAAATATATATATATATACTGTATATACTCTTATATTTTAAGACGTATAACAAAGTTTCATTACACGGTTTATGACATTAAAATTACATCGGGAATACAGCTTAAGACTTTTAGGTATAGGCTGTTGAGGGAAAAGGGAGCACTTATGAAATGAAGTTTTGAAAAACCACGCCCTTTCCATAACTACATATAAGTTACAGTGCGATTTGGCATACGGCTTCCAAGTTAAGTTAGAAGAAAGCAATTAAAAATAACCCGAAGACACAACGTGGAATTGCAAGACCTATGTTTAAACTTATTATCAGGGTAATTAGTGTTTCTTGTATTATCTACATTATCGTAATAATTTGTATAAGAAGCAACACATTAACACCTTTAATAATTCCATCATTTCAATCGGATGGCACATGTATAATGTGACGCGGCCTTTCGCTATATTCAATTTACATAAAGCGGAAGGATACCAACGTAATCGGGCAAATATCCTAATCAGGACTTTCAAAAGTGTTCAGTTTACCCTTGAGAGTTTATACACGTATACCCAGGGTACAGGAGTAAGACTCACAACTGATTACCTTCCCTCTGGAACGTGTCTCTTGAGATTGCCTAGACCATTCATTTGCTGTTACTTCCACCTTTTCTGAAGCCCCTGCTAAAGTTATATTTCGAGGATATCCCTCCGCCTCATGCAAACAAAGCTTAAAACCGAGTTTAGAAAAGGGACAACGCCCTGCATTCGTGCACACTCAGTGTAATGATATTTTGCATAAGAGCTATTTTTTATTAGGCAATAGTTCCACACCTATTTTCTCATTGATTTTATTCATAAATTAATAATTATAATTTATAAATATAATATAATCCTAGTATAATATAAATTACTTTTAGGTTGTTTTTTGTTTGCACAGGTACATTACGCTTGTGATTTGTAATGTAATTAAGAAACAACCAAATACGTCATACCTGTGGTGATTTTTCGATTATTTTTTTTTAATTAAAAAAAGTGCGATGAAACCCCGAATAATCTATACTAATCGTATCCCCATGAATAAAGTCTACCCTGTGCCTTTCTTCCCGTGGCTCGCTTACATGCCTGGCAGGAGGTTCACTTCCCTAGAGGGTCCCAGGCGAAATGTAAGAAAAGTAGGCGTGATGCTGGCAAGGGTCGTGACCCAGCGGAACCCTGGGTGAGTAGACCTTCGGCACTCCGAGCTCCGGCGCATTGCAACTCAACACCGGGGTTTACTTGTTCAGCTCCGCGCCTCTCTCTCTCTCTCGCTCTCTCCCTCCCCAGCGGCTCGCTCCAGTTACAGCGACTACGATAGCAGCGGAGAACGCGACTGCATAAAATATGCCGTTCCCCTCGTGGACTCCTCCTAGGAACGCCAGAGCGTGGGGACTCTCTGGTTACGGCTCGCCTCAGCATAGGAGCCACGAACCCTCTTTCTTAGACTTACTTCGTAGCACTCTTAAGGTGGATCAGTCCGCGCCATCTTGAATTTTTGGAATTTTCGTCGTAAATTGCATCACAGATTTTGCATTTTATTCTGGGCTTCGACAAAGCGTAGGGAATTACATTGCACATGTTCTAAAACGTGTATTGCTGGACTATTGTTGCCAGGTCCATTTCTGTAACCGAAAACAAAAAAAAAAAAAAATTGATTCACTTCTTGCCTTCAATCACTAGCGAAAAAATAATAAATATTGTAGAAATGTAATATGTCAATTAAGCTTAAGGAGCTATCATTTGTGTCATGCCGTACTAAAATCTTCATTAAATGTTCTTAAACGGAACGGAATATCTCGCCAACGCATATCTCGGTAAATAAAAGTTCTGGAATTACGACGTTTTGCCATAAAGGATAAAACACTTTTGTCTATACCCTTATCTTTTTTCTTTTATAATATTATGTGTACTAATGGAGACAAAAATTCGTGAAAATGGTCAAATATCGTATTTTTAAAGCTTGCCTATGCAGTTCCCTTAAGCGGTAAGAGAAAAATACGATTATACGCATACGTGTAATAAAACCCCTATGTTAAAGATCTAATTTGCACAGTGCAGCGTCACGACGGAAACACTGCACGCCTTGCGCGTAGGAGCGATGAGGCGCTGGGAGTGCGTGTTAGTGTGGCCCGTATCGCTCCCTCGCTTCTTGACCTTGAACGCGCAGCTACATAGTCCTGTTGAGCCGTGTTCGAAACGGCTACGATACCATAGTTTAGGTTACTGAATCGACCACGTTACCAAGTTTAGGCGCTAAATATTTGGGGAGTTAGTGTTTAAATTTACTGAGGTGAAGTAGACCTAGCACACTTAATCACCAAATAGGTCCGTAAAATGGTCTGTTGTTTATTTTCGTTTTATTTCCTGCGTTGTGGTCGCAACGCCGGTATTTACTGCAGTGAAAAAATATTTTGTGGCGGCCACAAAAATATTTTGTTGGTATTCACCCTGCCAAATTTTTTGTGGTGTAAACAAAAATTTTTGTAGCTGCCACAAAATAAGTTTTCAGCGGCCATAAATGTTTAAAAGTTTAAAGTTTAAAGCTGGCAGGGTGAATAACAACAAAATAATTTTGTGGCCGCCACAAAATATTTTTTTTCAGTGTTTTCTTGAAACACTGCACAATATATGCACGTGAAAAATGGAAAAATCAGGGATCTAAATGGAGTTTATTTTAAAATAAAGTTCGTATGTGGTATTAAAATTGCCGAAAAAAAAGGCGATCGGTTGTTACACGAAATGGAATGTTAATTGCAGGGAGCGAAGAAATAACGAGGAGGTTGATATCGGCTAGAAAGAAATATGATCAGTTATTCACAAGACAACAGGGTTACGGGGAAAATGCTAGGGGGGTAAGTTATTTATTGATAGGTTGACAAACAAAATAACGTCGAAATTCCACAAGCCTGTAGTTTCCAACTTTGCCACATGTAGCGCTTTTACAAGCCGTTCGAAACCACCCGCCCTAAATTCCTAAACCCTAATTCCCCAAATTGGCAGTTTCGGACATGGCTTTATGCTAGAATTAGTCAAACCGACTCCACGGCACTGAGGGGCCGCGGTGGTTGATGGGTTAGACTGTTCATCTCCCTCCAAGGCGAACTGGGTTCAACACCCGGCCGGTTCACTCCCGGATTTCCGCAAGTGGAAATCGTGCCGGACAATGCCGTTGGTTGGCGGGTTTTCTCGGGGGTCTCCCGTTTCATCCACCCTCGAATTCCGACGCTGCTCCATTCTCACCTCATTTCACCCTCATCAGCTTTCGAAACCTCGTTGTTTAGAGCCGCCCAAAATCTCTCAACTAAACTCAGCGCCACGTCACTGAAACGAGTTACAGTCTCCAGTAAATTGTCCACGGTAAACTGGGCAGTTTTGAAAGCAAAAGTAACATTGCCATGGGCCTGATCACTTTATACGTGCGTCGGTTAAGTGATTATTAGGAAAAGTAAATAATTTTACAAATTTGCTAACTGTTTCACACACATGCATTTAAAAGAATATTTTCGAGTTCACAAAATTTTACCTAACTCTTTCAATTTATCGTTGCGACACGAAAGCACTTTCATTACGTCTTTACCATCTTTACTGGACGCATGCCATTCAAATGTACCCATTAAAATATATACAGGTATGGGCGGTGATATTTCTGTGAGGTTGATTTAAAAAATGCTCAAATAATCGTAAAAATCAAATAGGCCTATTGAAGTCGACCCATCACTCAAGGTAAGGGCTTATGAATTTCACTTTAATTCTAAACTTTGTTAACATACAAATAGAGATCTTTGAAAACAGTATTGAAAATCCAAGGAACTGCAATCCTAGATAAGAGTTTTGATCAAATTGTGAAGAAATAATTTTTCAGAGATACTCATCATAAACGCATAATATATTGCGCAGAAAATAATTTCTACAAATGTACAGCTTAAGATATAGCTCAGCAGGAGAGTAACACGTCGGTAAAATATTTGTGTAAAAATTTGGCAAAAGTTGCTATTTGGGATTGCTTTTTTCCCAATTTCCAATACCCGCTTCCAGAATACTGGAACATTTAATTATCATAATTAGCATTGTACCGTTTTAAAACTTTTCCAAAATATTGGTGCACATTATTGATCAAATTATGCCTTACTTCACATATTCTGATTTTTCTGCCTAATTAAATGTGTATTTGGTTTTGTTGGAATATTTGTCATTTTATTTCAATTTAAGGACTATCACAGTATTTCAGAATTAATTTAAGTTTGAAATTCATGTGTTGAAATTGAGTACAGATTGGCTGGATGCCCGCGGTAGCTTGCAGGCAGCTACAATTCTACAGGATGTAGCTGTAACTAACATCGTCTTCGTAGCCGTCTGTCGTCGAATGACTTACGAGGATCCTCTTAGATCATGTGAGTCTCATAATCAGGAAGAAAGTTGTAGAATATAAGAGTTCCTGAATTTGTTATCTGATATAACGTGTCCTTTGTGTACAAATAATTGGTATGCCATCTGGGAAACGGGTTCGGTTCAGCAGGATCCATTGTCAGTCAACCATGAAGAGTTCTTGACATTCGTCCAAACGGATTATTTTAAGAGTACCCAAAATTTGAAAGTTTGTCGTCTGCACTTTAGAACTGCCATATGGAATCACTAAAATGAGTCTTATGTTTCATGTCTTGTAAAACGAGGTAGTTTTCTCACCCTTAAATGTCCATGTCGGACACCTGAAAAGGTATATGTTACGAGTGTTTTCTAGTCACAATTTTGGTTCAATGATGGTGACTTGTAAGAAAACTGCGTGTCTGTTATAGGGCTAAGCTCTTTATATAGAGTATATAGAGTAGCGTCTAAATATTTGTCTTCAGAAAGTAATTTATAACCTCGTGACTATTAGTAAATCATATGTGAGAGTGTAACGTGTGGACTCTCAGGGAACGGTTCATTTTCGTTTTTGGCATGTTTGATTAGGGCGACCAGACTAAGACGTCATGTTTACGCAGGGCAACCCTTTTCTGGAAACATTGTCCTGCGGAATGCGAAAGTCCAAATTAAATCACGAAACGTCCTTCTTTATTCAAGTGTCCTTCGAAAAGTCCTGCTTTTTCCACATAAGCAACCACTGAATTTTTTTTTATTTCACATGCAGCGTGTTTTACAAACTGATCTTGCAAAATAAAATTATAAGTAAAAACCATTTTTAATACAACCTTTTCATTATATAGTATACAAAAATGAAATAAATAATAATATTAATCATTAACAGTCAGTTATCATTATTTTTTCCCTGAAACAAGTCTTGGTTGCAGTCTGGTTGTGTAGAAAATGTTTTTTCTCAATTGAATGGTCCCGTAGTGATATCAAGCGTAGTTTTAAAATCAGCGTCTAATGATTATATTTTGATTAATTAAAACCTAGACATAAAAGCGTGGTGCGAGAATTTAATCGTTGATGTAACGTAGCAATGTTGTGTTGATGGCAAGAACTGTCTGTTACCCACTTATTGAACTTCGCACGCATATGATCCGGTAATTTCTCTCGCTCCACACTTTTATTTATAAGTTTTAATGAATCTAAATACAATCATTAGGCACTGATTTGTCGACTACGCTTGATATTACTACGAGCCCTTTCAATTGAGAAAAAACGTTTTCTACACAACCATACTGCAACCAAGACTTGCTTAAGAACAAAATCAATGATAACTGACTGTTAATGATTAATACCATTATTTGTTTCTTTTTAGTACACCATATAATAAAAGGTTGTCTTTAAAATGTTCTTTACGTATAATTTTCTTTTTCGTTTTTAGTCGTAAGCAATTAAATGATTCCCCATTCTGTTCATTTCCATATAGGCTTCAGTATTGAAGGGATTTTTGCCACTTAATTTTGCGCAATCTAACTCTTCGATTTGAAGATCGTCCAAAGACCTTACCCTACTGAGAGCAACGTAGGCTTGGCCAGCAGCAAAAAGTTTTGGCCACAGATAGATCACAGCATGGTCCACTGTAACATCCTTCATCTTGTGAACTGTAGACGCCCAAGACAGTACCATCGGGAACATCCTACGTTCAGCAGTTCCATGGCTAAGCTTAGCTGGAAACTGTACGGATTTCAGATGTATCATATTAATGCCCTCATTAGCAAAGTCTACCCGAACCGATGGTATATCCGTTTCATACATCTGGCCACGTCGGACTCATGGACTTATGATTTCAGTGATATGTCCTATTGCACCATTAACGAGTACTTTGCCAACATCTATGTTAGATAGCAACATAACCTTGGATCCTACAAAAATTTACAGTTTCCAGTTCCTCCGGTTTTATTACTGTCCGATATAATTATGGTGTCAATGACAAAATTCTTGGCATTTATTATTGCATCTATTAACTTATCCTGGGATTTAATTTTGAACAACGTTGTTCTGTTTGCCCTGAAGTGCTCAAGAACTGCCTGATTATGGTCATCGACCTGTTGGTTCGTCGTATAAATCCGAAGAGCTTTTTCAATAGAGTATTCACCGGTAGATACTATCTTTACTTGTGAGTTCGATAAAATTCTCTGATTCTAACTCCCCAATCCTTAAAGCATTAAAAATATCGACGAAGGAAACATTTCCGTACTGGCTCATGTTCTCAGTTAGTTCAACCAAAGTAAAAAGTCGCCACAAGTGTGTCGCTGGTGCCGATCTAAGAAGTTGATCAAATACTTGATTACCTCTTACAGGTTGGCAATTGCGTTATGTCTCAAAATAACAGCATATTAATACCACTGAAAAGATCCTCGCTGTGTTTCAATTGGTTTTGTCGAGAATCTATCATTCACAACATTTTGTAGAGGACCATCGATATTTCATCAATGAACATGAAATCAGTGTCCCGCCACTGTTGCCGCATGAGCCTCAAATAATCTCCTGTTAGAATTGGCATCTCTAAAATTCTTCCGTCCTTCTGTACCGGTAGTTTGAGAGCAGAATGAAGCGTTAAGGCTCCAACGAGTCGAGCTGCTACTCCTGTTAATGGACAAATTTTAACTACCTGCTTTGCGAAACATGTGTTGACTTGATTTTTAAGTAAATTAAAGAGAACTGTTTTGCTTGTTCAGTAGTATAGAAATGCCGATTTGAGCGAAACCGCAAAAAAAAAAAAAATGACTGAAAAAGTTGCGTTTAGGAGCAGTTGCAAAAAAAGCGACTCAAAAATTTGCGTTTGGGAGCAGTTGCAAAAGTGACTCAAAAAGGTGCGTTTGAGTGCATCTACAAAATACGCATACAAAGTTGCGTATGGGAGCAGTTGTAAAAAAGTGGATTAAAAAGTTGCATTTGAGCACAACTGCAAAAAAATTACTCAAAAAGTTGCGTTTGGTTAGATCGCAATCTTTAGAAAAAAGTTGCGTTAAATTTTGTGTTTGAGTGCATCAGAAAAAATACGCGTAAAAAGTTGCGTTTGGGCGCAGTTGCATAAAAGTGGCTCAAAAATTTGAATACGTAAAAAATAAAATATTGTATGTAATAAAGATGGATCAGTTGCTAAATGTAGTAAACGGAACCAAACAATTTAAGAAACTTTCCGAACTTACAATTGGACAGTCATATCCCATAAACCATGCTGAAATAAATGATACACGGTATGGATACAAAGTGATAATTACTTCTGGACATTTTAAAGTAACCTTACCAGACAGATATGTTCAGATTTTCAGTGAAAAAGTTTTAAATGAGGTTAATCGTGGAGGTATAAGTTTTGCATATGATGGAATGGTGGATTGTGGTGTTAAACAAATGCAGTCTATTCCGTTTTTTAAAGAGTAAATGATCGTCGTCGTAGAATTAGACATCAGTTGATTTTTATTTGCGTTCATATCTCTATAAAGTTTTAATGGTTATCCAATCATTAAAACACAATTATCGCTCTGACTTCGGCAATGTGCTACAACATAGTCTAATTTAAAATTTAGATACGCATCTCCAAATTCGACATATTAAAGTAGCCGAAACATTGAATTCTCTTTCTAAATCTTTCATTGCACTTTCTATAGAAATATTATTCATCTTTATCATATGAAATTTTAATAGTTTTTGAACTATTGAAGTTATTATATATATAATATGACTACTTTCAACCCAAAAAAATATCTATGTTCTCTTCTCTAATGCCATTGTTCTTTTGGATAAATAAAAGTTAATTAACTTACCTTTTTCATCCTTAATTTCAACTATTATTTCATTAACTTGATTTGTTTGCACTGGAAAAAATAATGGATAAGCTGGTTCGTAATAGAGCGTATCGCCAAATCCAAATGTTGTTCTTAGTTTAAAAGTGGTAATTATGTTAATTTCTCTGTGATTAAATTCATAATGTTTTAATATCATACCATTTACTATATTACAGTGTATATTTATTGTTTCAAATGGAGCAAATTTTCGAATTGTATAGTCATAATGGTCCACATTTGCTTCCAGAGTTTTATTTTCTACGAAACCCGAAAGTTTTCCTATTGAACCCCGTTTTCCAAACTGTAATTTAAGCGTACATTTTACTTTCACTCTGTTTGATATTTCATCCAGCTCGAAAGATGTATCATTTTCTTTCCCATCCATTGAATCTACACTAAATTAAAAAATTGCTTTTATAGTTTTTTTAAGATCTTTTAAGCTATATTGGCCAACTGGAATATCAATAGCTGATTCCATATCATTCTGACCCTAAAAATATAGCTTATTTTTCCCAGAGATAATGTTATGCGTTAGATAAGTAGTATAGAACTGAACTAAAGCCAATGAGTGCCCCTCTATCTCTAAAGGGTAATGTAGTCTTTTCTTCAACACTGATTTGTTATCTGTTATTTTGAATACATTACTCATCTATAATATTATTTTTTTAAATCTATTAATAAATGTGCAAGAAAAAATGAAACATGTAGGCTGGGATATTAAAATAAGATAAAACGTCATGGAGAATTATTACCTAATAATATTAGATGTTTGATAGTGGGTCCTAGTAACTGTGGAAAAACTACACTTATGATAGATAATTTTATATATGCTCATGGATGGTTGAACTTTGGTACTCTCTATGTGGGTTCAAAAAGTCTGGACCAAAAAAAATATATCAATTTAAAGAAAGATATAGATGTAGCATCAAAATTATTTATTGAACCGATAGCATACTTCTTTTCATCAAATGAAGAAATGGTTGATGTAAATGAATGTCATAAAGAGTCTGTAGTTGTTTTCGATGATATAATACTTGAAAATCAAAATATGGTAAGGGATTACTTTACTTGCGGTACACACAAAGATATTGATTGTCTCTATTTAGTCCAGACATACTCAAAAGTGCCTAAGCAACTTATAAGAGACAATGCCAATTTTCTTTGAATATTCAGACAAGACTATACAAATCATATACAAACATATTCATGGTGATTTTGTTGGTGGTGATATGTCGTTTGAGATATTTAGGGAGACTTGTTCAAAATGTTGGAATAATGAATATGGTTTTGTTACAATAGATATGACTCATAAATTAAATAATGGTAAGTACCGTAATAAAATTAAAGCCTTTTAAATTCTTAGATTATAAGTAAGTTTTTTTTAATGGAAGTGTTTCCATTAAAAACCAACATAAGCTGATCTTTTTAAATGTATTGGTATATCATAACTATTCCAATAAACACAATTGTACCTTCGGGTACATTGTGGCCTTTTGGTACTTTAAAATATAACATATCATCAGAGTATACATCAAAAGTTTTATACATGTCAATTTTTTTCCATTGATGGTATAAGTTGATAACACTTTTATATTTTTCTGATTTTATTCTTATTTCAACTATAGTTCCATATCTCATAAAAAAATATTCTATTCGATTATCAAAGTAAAATACTTTTACTTTTGAACTGTATTTCCCAACTAAAAGGAAAATATTAATTCTGTTTTTCTGATAGTACTCTAAATTGGCTGCATCCATCG
The DNA here is from genome assembly GCA_029891345.1 of Dryococelus australis. NCBI lineage: Eukaryota > Metazoa > Arthropoda > Insecta > Phasmatodea > Phasmatidae > Dryococelus > Dryococelus australis. Next base: position 33,566,711 of record CM056998.1, on the reverse strand, counting down.
GTGCAATGGGATCTCCCACGTGTCTTATTTTTTTGTTCAAAATCTATATTATTATCTACTTCAAAGTAAGTAAAATAGGCTTTATCCAATGATCTTTTATTTCTTGTCAGTGTGGCTATAAAGTCGTTGAACTGTGTGTAGGAAACAAAATCATTAGGATTGATCATCTCAGTAGTTGTATCATTGTCCGTATTTCTTTAATTTGATCTTCAATCGAAGAGCTCATTAATGCATTTCCACATATATCCATTGTTTATTAATAGTGAAATAATTTTTAGAAATTTAAAATTATGTGAAAAGTGATTTAGCACATTTACACACAAATGACCACAAGTTACTTGATTGAAATTTTGAATTCTATTATCGTTACAAAAATATTACTTCCTGAGATATACTATTAATTTTCGGGGTGTATTTCCACCAAATGAATCAAAATAATATTTGTTGTTTGATTTTTCCAATACCATACCCAGTGTGTACCAGAGTTTGTTGAAACATCTGTATTAACAATCCCACATTCATTATCGAGTGGCATTAATTACTGGTTTTTATTTTAATTTTAAAACATACTTTATGATCGCTGTATTCTAACGCTATTCCGTAATGAGAGTCAGCTCATTCCATCCTTTGTGTGGATGTGTGTTTGTGCTTATGTAGGTGTGCGTGTTTGTGTGCGTGCGTGAGCACTCGTATGTGGGGCGGGTTATACGAATTCAGTTTGGTCAAAACTCTTGTGTATTTGTAACTTAAATAATGGCAATATTGTAATACTTTATATTCGTTTTATAGATTTATTTCAGTGCCAACAAATATCAAATTCAGAATGATGTTGCGAAGTATGGATAGTAGATACGTATATCATTTCAGCGTAGATGAGCATACAGTGTTTCTCCAGCGGCAGATGAACTTTCGAACCGTGGGTCAACGCGCGGGGCTTGGCCGGCCGGACGTGGCCGGCAGGTGCGGCAATAGAATGGCCATGCTTCGCGGTGTTGACGACCACCAGACAAGTTCCTTCGTTAGATGGGACATCGCTGAAGTAGGAATCACCCCATTCTCGGATATCGCGTGCATACTTTCATCTCGCTGACTCGCTCACAAATCAGCACCACGTCAGATTTCTTCAAGAGGCCGTCGTGGCCACGTGGTGCACCTGATCATTGCCAAGACCACCGGAGCTCGAGTCCCGGCGGGTTCAACACTCGAAGGTCACACGCGGAATACGAAGCAGATGCTTCCGTTGGCCGGTGGGTTTGCTTCGGGCACTCTCGTTTCCCCCTTTGCATTCCATCGTTACTCCATCACTTACTACTTCACCGTCATGAGCGCTAAAGACCTTGTTAAAGCACTCTCCAAGTCTCTTAATGCGGTCACCTGCCTGGCATTTCGAATTCCTTTTTTCTTTTTTTTTTACAGTTTGTTCATGGTAAATTGAGCCCTTTTGAAAGACCGGCTTATGATCTACTATTGTATGTAAGTTGCGTATTCTTCCACTTTATATACAATTAACATTGCCATGGGGCTCATTACTTTATTAATGCGTCGGTCAAGTGAAGCTGTGAAATTATTAGAATAGCAAATATCTTATAAAATCTGCTTATTTTTACCTTTCGATGCATTAAAAAAAAATAGAAAACTAAATAAATAGTTTACGTTATCACAAATGGTTACGTAACACTTTTTATTCGACGTGAAACTTTCTCTACATCGTTACCAACTTTACTGGGCGCATGCCACTCAGTGCGCCCTTTAAAATATACGCAGGTTGGAGTAGTGACTTTTTTTTTAAAGGTTGAATGGAAAAGTGCTCACTTTACCGTTAATAGCCTGCACGAAACTATCAGACGTGGCCCCAATACGCTCACATCGGTGGCGAGGCGTGGAAGCGTTGCAAGGCGAGCGCCACTTGGCGATGGCTGTGCGCAATTCTGAGTGATTCGTCGGGGGCAACGGACTGCCCGCAGCAGCACAAGTTGCATGCAAGGGAAGAACGAGGAATGCTACAGTAACACGCGCGGTCGGCAGGCACCTTCACCAAACACAACGCCGCGTGGCGTGCGCATGCCTTGCAACGTGTCCACGCTTCGCCACTGGATTGTCTACAAAAATTTAATGTACCCGGAAGCAGCATAGATAGGTACTTTCAAAGCAACGACGCGTACTACACATATACAGGATGATTCTCAATTAAACCGACAAACTTCAGGCAAGGCTTCAGAAAAGTTGGAAGTAACTACGAGTGGACTTTGTCAAAGCCGGTTGAAGGGTTGAAAGGGGAGAGATTCTCTCGGCACCATCCAATCAGCGCGTCCTGGAATCACGCGCCTGGCTTGTCCTGTTAGATGGGTCAGCGGGTAGAAAGGTGGGGAGGAAACTGTTTAACGGGGTATCGTGTGCGGAACACGCTTGGCTTGCGCAAACACACATCACTTCCTGCTTTCGCTCGATAGACACACGACACGCGCTTCCGACGCGCATTGCCCTCTGTCGGCTTCACGCTCACACTGATCAGTTTCCCGCCTGCTGCAGTATGGAGCTGTGTAGAATAAATTACTGGCCATGACAATGGGTAACGGTGTCACAACGGCGATGGTCCGCATGTAATTGTGTCCCTACAATACTTTACATGACAATCGTAAATCTTTGATCATACAAAAACAACCAACACTGAATTACGTTACAATACTGTGATAACTATAACTCTTTAACCACACAAACACTTTAAGTATTACAGTTTTGCACAGCCTGCCAAAGCCCTTCACTGTAGACGTGAGGATCACGCAAAATACCAGGTAACCAATTATATGCTCTCTCGTTAAGTCCTCTACTCAAAACACACTCTTCATTCCGGTCACTTGAGCCGAGAGTATTCACCTCGCCAAACACTAATAGTGTTGTATTGCTTCATTGCATACTTCTCACACGTCCATCTACAAAACACAGTAAGCTGAGGGTATTCCCTCCACGTTACACCCGAAGGTGCAGTTACTGCTTTTCCACCATACATACGAGTAAAGGAAAAGCCGAAATTACTCTCTCCACCAACACCGTTAGATGCATGTGGTGCTTGCTCCGATTCACACCATGCATAGCACAATATTCACAAGTCACAACATCCACACCGACTCACGATGTTCCTATTCCTGCTTCCTGACTCCTACTTCTTCCTCTAGACAAAAAGCCAGCGTGCCGCTGAGTCCCTTCGCTTGGGGTATTGAGCATCCGAGTAGGTCATCCCATTGCCATTATACACACCTCAAAAAAAGTTCTGCACCGCCCGGGATTTATAAGTTACTCGGCTGCTAACGCCCCAAGAGAAATTATGGGATTAAATCCATACTGTCTGTACAGAATACAACGTAAGACCTGGTGCATGACTTTTTTAATTCGCTGATTGTCTCAGTGAACAATATTCATGTGCAAGGAATTGCAGGTGGTGTGTGCCATAATACATAGCGCTTTTCCCTTCCCCACTAGGGTAACTTCGGAGCAGCTTCGTCTCTCTTAACCTGTCTAGGGAACGAGAGTCTAAGTCCCTCTTATTCGCCAAGTCCACACTACCGCAATGAAAGATTGCAATTCACATAGAGCATCTACGCCAAATACTAAGCCCACTATTCCTGAAAGTGAATACAAAGTCCCAACTCACTTCTGCCAGAAACGAAGTCCTTTATTTCTGTCGGCCTAATATATTCTAAATCCAAACTTACCACTGCCAAGCCTTTCTGCATAAATATCCCAAGTCCCGCCTCACCAGGGTGATATAAAACTGAGTCCCAAATCATACTTAACTGGTGATTCCTCATTGTGCGGGCGTTCGTGCAGCGCCTCCTCAGCTCGAACCGAGTCCCGGAGAACTCGGCGATGACCTCCCTTTCCACGGCTCGCATGCGCCTTATGCAGGCCTACGTGGCCTACATCCCCTCCCGAATACCACGCCCCTAGAGTCGCAAGCCCGGCCTCCAGAACAATCGGGAACAAATTAGCAGATTAACAGCCAATCTCAAGCTTTGCTCAACGACATAATTGTTCTCAATAACGATACGTCGCATGTATTCTTTGGCGCACAGGCCAAACGCCTTGCAAGCTGCGGGCCACAGCCCGCCATACGCATGTGTATAAAAGGTAGACGCGACGACAGGCGTCGCGCGTATTTCAAGGTTGAACACAGAGTAGATCAAGTGTTTCTGTGCACTACCTTGCATGCTCGTAGGCTGGAAAACATTATATGTACCAATGTAAACCCTGCACATTAAAATATGGTAACATGTTCATACATGTGACGAAGCTCCTTCCTTCACAATCTCGTCGTTGCAAACAGAATCGATAACAGCAGAATGGCTACTCGCACTGGCACACACGCTGTTGTCCTCATAGCGTCAATTAAACACAGCCCCATTATGTTGTCTTCGATATTTTATGTTATTCCCGCTCAAAGAGTATAAAAATTAATTTGGGTCATCCGGTGTACTACACGCTACTGGTATCAAGCAGAACTGCAGGGCGGTACGGTAGCTGTTACTTTCAGTTTGCCTCCTCCTAACAATTAGTAGTCCGAACATATCTTCTGCTCATTCCTCGTTTGCGCATTTACGTGTAGCTCAGCAAAAAAAAAAATCCTAGCAGTGCGGTTTTTTGCCAATTATCTAAATCCGTAGGGTTTTATTTTTATCATATTAAGTATAGTCTAAGAGAAAAATAACGAATAATGGTTTCAAAAAATTGTATGTTTAGAGCTTGCCTGTGTAGTTCCGTTAAAAGGCAGGAGAAAAATAACAGTTTAGCAGTAGTTTAAGGGCCTTGGATACAAAAAATTAAATAATTTTGTATTTGTACCAAACATTATTCAGTTTGTACGGATTGTATGTGATGACATATTCCTCGAATAAAAAAAAATTTACACTTATATTTTATTTAATAATTTAGTGTAGCGGTAATAATAAATACCAACTAGATTGCACAAACGAAAAAATTTACAACAAAAACTAATGCCGTGGACAACCACTAGACATATATTTTGTTGTGTCAGGTTGCCGCATTTCCCCGAGTAAGTTTTAACCGTACAGAATGATCGTCGGAAAAATTCTTTACCTGGTAATGAAATGGCGCCCTCATCAGAGCAGAAAGAGTCGCATCTAGCTGCCGAGAGGGTCGGACAAGAACTGTACGAGGGGACGGCATGTGGCATGGCTTCTCCCCCCCCCCCCCCCCCCCATCATCCCACATTTGTTTTTCTCATTTACTTCCTACACCAACTCCACTAGACGACTTATGGCCACCAGGACACGGCGGTGGTTTGAACTGACCAATAAGAAGAGATCGGAGGAACGCTTCTAGAATCCTGGTATTTAGTAAAAAATATATTTTTGGGGCTTATGGAGGATAGAGAGAACCTGGTTTGAGACAGACAATTACGGTAATTTTTTCTCAATTTGAAATTGATATTGGGGATGGGTGACGTAAGAAGGGAAAAAATGACATATATTTATATTTGTGTGCTCTAATAGTATTTTAAGGGGGTTTTGATATAATTGTTAAAACAAATTTTAAGAATTTTTTTAACAATTTAAAGTTGTGCTAGTAACCTTGTTGGTTAAAGATAACAGTTTTTGTAGCATCACAGAATTAAATGGAATTTTGTGAAAGAAATCTTCTTGGGGTTCTCCTTCATACACCGTACTTACCTATGGGTTGTCCGCCACCTCCTGATGGTTTCTTTTCTCTGCTTGAAGTAAAAAATTATAACTGTTAATTACCTTAACAAAACCTGAAAGGAAGAAAGTTTATCGCCTTTCTCATACATAGGAGGCTCTCCGTTACATGCAGACAGAGAGCTGCGCTACTCTGCTTATTGTCAGTGCGGGACAAATCAAATTGGTTATCATGTCTGTGTTTATTAATAGTTTATATTCGAAAAATCTGAGATACCGGATATGCCCATGTGGGATAATTCTTTCAGCCTCAGGGCATGAGAAATTCTCTAAAATATGGGACAGTTGGCAAACCTACCCAAGACTGATGCAACCACATTGAGAAGTATACTATAGATGTAGGTACCATCTAGACTTTTAAAATAGGGACTCCCGTCTGATTGGTTGTATTTACAATGTAAATATTGTTAACATAGATAGTAATATGAAAAGAACTGTTTGTTGTATTCTTGTATTTGATTGTATTTGTTGTTGTAAATATGGTTGCTACGGCAGACAATGGCACGTGTTGTGTAAATACTGCTGTAAGTACAGACACACTGCCCCATGCTACCGGCCCACCTTACTTATTTATATCCCCACATTATTTCCTGGCATTTCTGCTATACTTTACACTGTAAATGACATCTCACTGAATTCCTCTTTGCACTTACCTTCAGCTGCTGTTGAAATAAATATATGTTTCCAGTTACAAAATCATAAGGCCTATGTGGTTAAATTTGTCTGTCCCTACACATGTTACGAATAGCCAGTATGCGGCAAATTACTTACCCTTGTGCGTGCTATCATTGAGAAGAAACCGCATTTTGTGACCTGCGACTGCTGCGGAAATTTTGGAGGTGTCCACATTAGGTGGCCCATCCCGTATATGTACCGGGCGAGTCCCTCGCGCCTATTTTTTTGTATCTATGCAACCCGCACAAAAAATTTCCATCTAACAAAACTTCGTTGGATGCAGAACACCCCGTGCGCGTTGATTTGTCGTCGTCAGTATAGTAAGCAATGAACGGACGGTGTTATGTCAGCAATGCGTTGAGAAGCTGTCACGTATAAAAAAAAAAACGCATATTCGTTTATTGTGGTGAAACAGATTATTGCAATGTTAACCGAATAGTTTGGTGCGTGTGACGTTTGCGTTCTTAGTAACTCACATCTATCTCTCTTCGAACCATCGTGTTTCTTAGTCTGACGTGGAATTACAGTCACCTCTGATTGGTGCAGGTTGACAACGGCTACGAATGTTCAGCTAACAGACGAGGCTCCGTAACGTGTACGTTCACAGCTCGAGACTCAGGCCACACAAGAGACAATTATTTTACAACGGAGGACATGTTGTATTAGATGGGCCGTATAGCGTGTGGGTTGCATAGATAGTAAAAAATAGGCTCGGGTGACCCACCTGGTATATACTTTTTGTTGCCTGTTTAGTTTCCAACTTATTTTGCACCTTTCTTTTTTTCTACCTTACTGTTAATTAAAGCCTAAGATACAGGTTGACGTCCCGTCTCTTATTTGAAGCTCTTATAATGGATTATTTAGCGAAGCAATAGTAATGAAACTTTGAGTGATTAAGCTATTTGAATTAAATTAATGTATTATGATTCTTTATATTGTGCGTGCAGGAATATCCCCTTTTTATAAATTTGCAAAGTTATATAAAACGTTTAATAAGATACATTTTAAGGTAGGTCAGGTATATCGTTTATTAAATTTCGTATCTACTTATACGTTAAATAAATACGTATGTTATAAGTCTATGCCTAAGTTTTTCGGGGCAGAATGTGTTGGTTATAATTTTTGTGTTCGATATACCCAATTTTAAATACATTCTATACGCATGAGCATAAAGAGTATCGTTTGAACCTTGTGCATTAATTTCTATGGAAGTTATATAAAGTTGGTCGTTGAGGTTACATTTATTTACTTTTATAATTTTGTATCTGGGTCTGGAAGTTTCTCCATAATTCACAGATTTGTGTTTATATCTGTATACAAAATCTGCGTAGTGAATGTGATATAATTAAGGTATAAATACTTGTGTGCCAACCAGTAACACTTTTGTTGCAAAAAGAAGTCTTGAGTAGCACTGAGCTGCTGCAGTGTATTGTATTTATATTATTATATTTCCTGCTACGGACTTAATTATTTAATGGGTAAATTTACCTGTGTGTCTACTAATGAAAAACAAACGGAGCCAAAACAAAACAATGAAACCGAAGTTTTACCTACCTCTCGATGGCTGTAATTTTAATTAAATACCCATAAATGTTTTATTATCTCGTAACGGTTTGCCAACAATTTTTTACGTAACTGCGAAAGAGTAATATGGCTTCAGAACACGCTGTCCTCTTCCAAATATGTTCCATCTCTACAGCCATTTCGGGCCGTGGTCTCTTGTAATTTGTGGTAGTTTGTTTGGCTTCAGTATTGTACACAGCGAAAGAGGCTCGTTTGACCGCAGACCGTTGGGTCGGTAACAATCGCAAAAGCACAGCGTTTACAAATTTTCATAGAAACTGTGAGAGTTCAAACTTTTCTAACTAAGTTCTAACGGCATTTTACAATTGAGGTCTGAACGACGTGCTTTTAATTGTTCTCAAAGTATACAATGAAATTACTGAATTGATTTGAATGTTTATTATTATCTTCAAAATGAAACTATTGTCGTATTCTGAGAATTTTTTTTTTGTTTATTTGGATATGTAAGACAAAATATTAAGAAGAGAATATTCATTTCCTCTGAGTTTATCTAAAGCTACTGAATAAAGTCCTGGGTGTTTATAGTATTTCGTTCAAGAAAATCAGCAACAATATTCCAGACAAAAACGACGTAAATATCTCTCGGAAAAGCGCTTTCTCGTCAGTTCTCTTCAGCAGCTCATCTTCTCTCTTTGTTTCGATTCTTTCTGAACACTGCAAGTGCGGTATTTAAACGCGAAGTACAAAATTCTGTTGGGGGCCGCGGTCGATGCAGTGTCGAGAGCACTCGCTTCCCACCAAGGAGAAATGGGTTCGATTCACAGCGGGGTCGCTGCCGGATTTTCGCAAGTGGGAATCGTGCCGGACGATGCCGCTGGTCGGCGGGTTTTCTCGGGGATCTCCCATTTACCCTGTCCTTGCATTCTGGCGCTGCTCCGCACTCACCTCGCTTCACCCTCGTCGGCTCTCAAGACCCCGATGTTAATAGCCGCCCAACTCTCGTCGCTCACTCCACTCCACAAAATCCTGCCATTACCGCTTTCACCTGCGCGGACGCTTAGAAATCCAAGTGTTTATTGAATTTCGGATAACATTTTAACAAAAAAATGTGTCATTGATTAGTGTCCAGTTGCACCAATCCTTACAGGCTTGTAAAGATACCTGAGTTGTCACATTTATTAGGTTTCTATGATTATGAGAAAATAATTCCGCATTTTTAAAATCACTATTTCCTTTACTTTCGTTCAGCTTGTTAAAATTACAAAATTAAATTACATAAATATAATTAGAGCACATAAAATCAAACAAAGCAGAAATTTTTACAAATATATTATGTCTGCGTAATAACTCTTGGCTTACCATATAAGCTGTACAGGAGCACTTAAACACTCGACGTCCTGCTTAGCATATATGGATTCCGACTGTCACAATATCCGGACCGGGTTGAAATATAATAATCGTGTCTTCTTAACATTTACGAAGGGTATTGTCACATCCTGTGAGATAGGTAGAGGGATCCACTATCTGTTTCGTCTTAGACAGAGACAATTACAAGGGTATTGTCACGTCCTGTGAGATAGTTAGAGGGATCCACTATCTGTTTCGTCTTAGACAGAGACAATTACAAGGGTATTGTCACATCCTGTGAGATAGTTAGAGGGATCCACTTTCTGTTTCGTCTTAGATAGAGACAATTACAAGGGTTGTGTTAGAAAGAAACAAAACCGAAATAGACAGAGGCAATCATTATTATCATTGCATTCTTGTCTTTTTATGTATTACTGCCTCTGTATAAACAAATACACTGAATGGAAAAATCTGGTGGGTTTTATAATATAAAAGTATTTGGCTCCTGTTAAGTGTAGAAATTCAAACTGTTATATTCTTAAGTTAAACATCGTATCGTGAGTTTTAGAACTAATACTTTATTATTAAAAGATACTTTAAAATATATTGAGTGTGCTCTCCTTTGTGTTAGACTCTCAATGTTCTGTTTTCTCGAGTCGCCCTCGTTGGTTCTGCGGCTGCTGCCAAATTGATAAGCAAGTCGTGCTTTTGGTTGGTGCCCGATCTGGCGTTGGGTCACTCTCATGTTGTGGATTTCTTGTTGACTTGGCCTGCCTCTGAATGTGACGAATGAACCGTGTTCCAATAAAGAAGGCAATTCAGAAATAAAGTTATTTGAAGTCCAGCGTTCATTAAAATGAACAAGAACCAATTTATAATGCGTGCGTCGTGTGTCAGTGGAGCGGTACTAGTTTGGCTTGTGTGTTGTTTGGGAAAGAGGGCATGAATATTAATGAAGCGAACGTGATAAGAGTGCTGTAAGGAAACTGAGCTCGTTGTGGCGAGGTTAGTTGTACACGTAAATCACACTTGTTAAGTGGCCTTTGCTGTGTATCTAATAAGTGAAGACCGGCGTACAGCAAGATGGGGGAAAGAGAGCGACTTGAGGACTTTGGCCACGAAAAAAATTGTTATCTATGAATACTTTTTTCTTAAGATACGATTGATTTCAGATTGCGTGCTTTTTGAAAATTAAAATGAAGTAAAAATTTTACTGTTTTTGTAATACAAAAAAAGAATATATGGAATTTTTCGCAGAAAATTTAATAAGGGTAATGAAAGGTCTTGGCTGAATTCATATTAAGATATGAGTCCAGGAGCAGTTACAAATCAAAAATATGCAAAAAAAAATGATTTTGGCATCTTGTTTCGGTGCGAATTATCTCATTTCTGTAAGTAATTTTGTTTTAATTATTGGTACACTTCTATAACAGCAAAATTGTGATTTTGGCAAATTATTTATGCGGAAACTATGCGCTCAATTTTTTTTGCAAGGAAATAGTTATTATAGTCTATTTGCACTTTCTTCACACTTTTTAAATCAAACCTTTGAAAAATACTCCATGTATGACGTGTTTAGTTATTTCCTAAATATGTCAATTATAATAAGTGTTTTATACCTTTGTTAACAAGAAATTATATATTTTTTCTTTAAATTGAAGTTTCAACCGTATTTTATTTATAAATAATATGAATTCGTTTAAAGTAAATATGAAGAAAAACAGTGTTGGTAACGCATAGTAAGAAATAGTTCCCATGCAGAATATCCTTACAACAGAGTGCGCACCAATTCGGTGAGTTGTCCTTTGGTGTGATTTTTTAGAATTATTTAAGCCTAGTTTGCACGAGGCGGAGGGATATTCTGGAAGCAGAACTTCAGAAGGGCTTCAGAAAAGTGCGAAGTAACCGTGCATTGATTATACTGAAAATGTCTCAGAGGTGAACATAATGTGTTACAAATACAATACGACAAATTTATAACGTAGCCAACACCCTTAACACGCAATGAAATAGTACAACAGCGACTCATATCGCTGAAGCGAGAGAAGACACGTAAGTCACTGAAGCAGTGTGGGGAAATTGGCCGCAGTGGTGACTAAAGAAATGCGAATTTCGTTCAATGAGAAGAAGATGTTAGCATGTGGTAGTCGCCGACAGGGTCGAATACTTTCATGTTAGAAAATTGTGCAGCAGTGGGAAGCCGAGTTGAGCAACACAGGCAGTGTCTGAGGCATTCGAGCAGCACTCTGCATAGTGAGTGCTCGCTCTTCAACTCATCAGTCTACTACTTTGATCATCTCGCGCACACGTTATGTAAAGTATGTCAGGCTGCAAATACAGAAGTACTATTGCACAAAGTCGGGGGATTTAACACGCGGTTGACTCTTTCCTTAACGGCAAGAGTTGGATGCTATCTGGGATGTATACAGAATGTATCTAAACTATTTTAACAAACGTCGGAGGGAGTTGATTCCTGGAATCAAAACAAGCAAAATTGGTCCTATGAGAATATTCCCTACAAAGTGTTGTTAATGAGTTACATTACTTATTATACCATGTGGCTTAATAGCATCTGGCATTATGGTAGCAGAAGATTAATATGTTTTTTACGTAAGTGTCCACAGTATAATGTTTTGTTGTTTAGGTGACAATTCATTTTACAACATAATTTATGGCCACTGTATTTCTTTATGTACAAGAGATGTAAGTAATTTTTTGCCACTTTTAGCATGGTTGATTTGATGATAATTGTGATTTAAGATCCAAATAATATCCTGGATCGTTCAGAACGCTTTGAATAAGTATCGCATATTCTTGGAATCAAATATTTTATTAACAAATATGCCACACACCACGGTACATGGTAACATGTATCACTACCGCCACTTGATGTGTTGTTACGTTGGATTGGGCGTCGTGGTACAGTGCATTGGCCTGCCCGCTCTCCTGACCTTAATCCACTAGACTATTAGCTGTGGGGACACATAAGAAGTGTGGTCTACGCCACGCCGGTTAACGATATCAGCGACTTAGAACAGCGTATCAATAACGTATGTGCTACTGTTCAACATGACCCAGGTATCTTCGAAAGGCTTTGCCAGTCCATGATGATGCGTTGCCTCGCAATGCATTGCTGCCCATGAAAGACACTCCCAGCAGCGCCTGTGATGTGGTTTGTGTACGTCCTGTAACTCAATTACAACGTATTATAGGACATATGTTATAGGAACATTTTAGCTTGTATGAATACCAGGAATCTGCACGCGAAGTTAGTTACAATAGTTAAGATACAACCTGTATATTTTTCACCATTACTTACGACTGAGATTGATTTCTGAAAATGAGATTATTTTGGGAGATTGAATAATGTTTAATTATATTTCAGAGACAATTATAATGGGAATTTTTATACTATTTTCGCTTTTGGGGTAATTCTCAGAAACTGATAAATAAATTATCATCAGTTATTCCACGTGGTAAAAAATTAAGGTTTTCTACTGATATAACAGTTATTGAATTACTTGAGTGATGCACTACGTCTTGGCAAAGAAAAAATTCTAATGCTGAATGGTGTATACATTTTATGACCCAAAAACTGGTTAGCGCCACATTGATTTCTCCCCCTTCTGAATTTTTTTATGAAATCTATAATAAATGAACAGCAGAAAAGCTTTACCATGCCTGCTCTTAATACATCTATGCATGAATGTGGTTAATTGCCGAAATTTTTTTTTAGGGTACATTTAACACATTCAGACCCAGCGTACACAATTATGTACATCACGCACATGTAGGTAAGTTTTGGTCTTTACTACACACTACCAAACTCATTAGCCAACGATCTTACCTGTGGGTAATTGATTCGCAAACTGACTTACTGGTCAAGGTCACAACTGGCCCATATAACTGTAGCCAAACGTATAGCCTACAGCTCAGTGGCTGTGACAACGAAACAAGTGTTGTGTTGACGATCATAATTTTTATGTTTGCAACACTCGAAACCATGAATTTAAAGTCAGTCTGATAGGGTTATAATTATGCAAACATCAAGTTAATATGATTACAAAATTATATGAAGTCTCGATGTTGCAAAAATTATCTGGTTATTTTATTGTCGCTAGTGAATATGTTTTGAGATTCATCGATTGAACCAAGCGAACTGCAGTCTCCGGCCATCGATGAAACAATGTTTCACCAACGTCCACTAATCGGATGACCAGTGAGAGAAAGGCACTGACTTGACTGCATCTGGCACTTATCCCTAGATGTTCGAGACCCGCCAGCGATCGCAGGGGGGAGGGGGGAGAGCACAGCCAGCGAATGGGTTAATGAGGCAGAACGGTTTGCGCTGGAGTTGCCCAACCAGCTTCCCCTGCACAAAACAGCTCGGCGGCGAGCGCCAATAGAATTACGGCTTTCTCGGTCGTAACGCGGTGCCTCTGCTCGGGCCCTCCTGCGGGACCCATAACGGACTCCGACGACCACCCGCTCTCAACTTTTGGGCGTGGCGCCATGGTACTCGCAGACCCGGGGGAGCACATTGGAAGAGCAAGTTCGGAATCCTGTCAGCAAGTTACAGCCACTCCCCTCACCTACCGTACCCTGAGCTGATTAGTTTGTTGGCGACTGGAACGCAAAGTTACGTAAATCGCAAGTACTCTGCTTCTCCTCTCCGCACGCTATTTAACCCAATTTGTGAACTGGATACACTGAATTGTCCCCGACAGAAAGTTACATCTCATTCCCGACGGTCAAATGGGTTTCAGCTAATGGCCGCTGTCTCCCCCTCGCTCGCTGCTGCATTTGCGTCGGAGGTCTGAGTGACGCTGCGGTAGAAGGATTGGTTCACAGTCCACGTGAAACGTAGGCGAAATTACAGAGTACTTGTCTTAGGGGGCAAGGGTGGAGGGGTGGCTAAGCGGATGGAGTTAAAGTCGTGACCTGACAATATACACGCCTGCGAGATCAGTCATGCGAGAACATTGCTTTCCGGAACGACTTTCAACTTGAAGTCGTTCTCATTTGTTTGTATTGTCGACGGGATTACTTGTTTCCCAGAAGATTTTAATTTGACTACAGGACCCAGACCAGTGTCAAAAGTATTTCATCACCGGATCACAAATTACAAAATATACAGGGGCTAAATTGCGTGGCGTATCGTTTGATAAGAGGTGCCCATTCTCTGATTGATTGCACGAGTCTTTGGGACGGATATTGCGTCTGATTGACTTCCGTATGCTGAGTAACGTTCCTTATTGGCTGGACCACCGGATGGCGACAATGTGAGAATTTTTATAGTCCTTATAGTTAGCTCAGAACCAATAGTATGGCCACCTGCAGATGCTGTACCTCATACGCATTCACATATTCACTTCCAACTTGATTGAAGAAATTTGAGGAAGCTATCTTTTCTGGTTCAGATCACGGTTAATCTATCAATTTTGGCTAAGTTTTTTGCTACACGTTCAAGAATGTTTGGTATAAGATTATAATCGGCTACCCTGTTTGACCTACCGGTACAAAAGCTAGGACGTTAATAAATTTTGTGAAGTTACAATACAATTAAACAAAATATGTGAAAAGCCAACTGATGACGTCACCCATGTATATACTCTGTATGTTTTTTGGTAGTAGGAAACTCCTACTAGCACATATTTTCGACAGTTTTAAATATATGTTCAAAATAAATTTTGAACTATTTCTTTGGCATTTGTTGAAGTGACGACCTAATAAATGCTCCATATTTTAGGCTGAAGCTATTTGGTTGTTCTGTAGTCAAAGCATTTGATAGACCACTTTAAATTGTTGTATATTTTATGGCTGACTGTAACGGTATTCACTGCATATTTAAATAAAATATTTCTTTTTTAATTTTTCTAAGATATATTACTAATAAGTAACAAAATTAAAACTTAATCTGCTGAGTCTTAAATTTGAGATATATTTTAAAGCCAACCAACATATACACGCATGTATGTATATAAAATTTTTGTTGGCAACTATTTGGTGTATTAGATATAAATCTGTAAATACCGTGAAAAGAAGAAGAATCACTGTGAAATATTTGTTCAAAATAATTTGAAACACGTGCATTCCATCGTTGGACGTGTAAATAATCATACCTGCAATAATCTGTAACATATAGAAACACCACCAGAGTGCATTAGTGCGTCCACCATGAGTGTAGTTATAATTTTATTAGGCGTGTGCGGATTGTCAGTTCGCTAAACCAGTGAGGAATATTAACCGAACACAGATACGCCTCGTAGATGCATTAAACAGCATTACCAGCAATCTATGCCATTAGATAGGGGCCGCATTTTGAGTATGCATAAGGCCGTGTGTACGCATCGCACATTTACCAAACATGTGGGTCATTCCGAAATCACAGTGTGGAACCAATGTGATCGTGAAACCCCCCAACAGACATCTAGGAGATTCCGGTCAACTAAAACTACCATGATAGCTACCAAGATCACCACTCATTTATGAAGCCCCTTAACACCAGAGCCTGTCATCTGGACATGTTTTTTAAAAACACGTTGCATCATCCTACATCATGTCTAGGGAACTGTCTTCAGCGAGAATACTAGTCACCTTTGTGTGCGTAGGTTGACTGTTAACACGAAAGCAGAGCCAATGGTGATTGGATTGGTTTCCATAACCGGAGATGTGGAGTAGACGAGCGGCGTCGCATTGTGCTCAGCGATGAATTTCGGTTCAGTATCGCCACGGATGACCATCGTATGCGAGTATCGCGACACCGAGAGGAGAGAGCACATCCTGCCAATGTTGTGGGGAGACCCACTGGCATTACTCCCAGAATATTAGTGTGAGGAGCTTCAGAATATTGTTTAAGGCTTTATATTGCCCCAGGTAGTGATTCAGGATATTGTTGTTGCACAGCAGTAAGTTAGTGACACCTTGCGTCTACATGCGGCTCCCTTCTCTTCCCCTCTTAGGATCAGTACCTAAGTTCTTTCTTCCAACAAGGCAATGCTCGTATATATACAGAGCACGCGCGTATGGTATACCTGTTCCATGTTGCGGTAATCTCGTGTCCAGCAAGGTTCCCCGATCTGACCCAATAGAACTTGCGGGTGGTTTCAACTCTATGTCGATCTGCAGGACATGGAGGGTAATTTATATTAGCTGTGAGCCGACTTACCTCGGGAGAGGATATTCACCTTTGAACCAAATCGGCGCATGTATCCAGCCCGAAAATGTGCTACGCCCTATTGATATTGCATCAACAGAATACGTGTACTGCAAACTCTGTTGGTCATTGTCTGATCTGATAGCGTATTTAATATGCACTCATTGCAGCCGTATGCAGAACGAATTAACCAAAAGAGGCTAAAGTTGGTATACAGAACAATTACGGGTAATATTTCGAATTATTTAGGTTTGTCTGTGAATGCCCGCATATCATCTCCACGAGGGTACGATAACGCACCTACAAACGTGGACAATGTGAATGGTCTTAAGAGAAGGTGTGGTCATATAGTATATTCGCTTATGAAGTCAACATCAGCGAACAGTCAGCATGCCTCGGTGACTAATTCAAAACAAGTATGAAACACTTAGGGCTTGCGAGTTGGACTACGGGACGAAAGGTAGTAGTTCCATTGAACTGCCATCCACATGGGCCTTTGCGATGGCGATCTGCCCCTCTATGAAATGAGCAGTTTGAAAATGAGGAAGCACACATGTTCTGTAATATCTTTGAGTAATGCAGAATGACCACCAAAAGAGTAAAACGTTTCAGCATACAACATGGTCGAATTCAACCATCAGCCTCTCTTGACAACAGCCAGATATGTGCAGTGGCATCAATAGTGACCACGTTTTCACCCGCAATGCTATGCAGCTTAAGAAAGAGGATTTGGTTGATCGACGTCCTCGACACAGTCTTACACTGAAACACCCCGGCAAGGGAAACTTCGATTGTAGTTTTGCCATAGTTGGGTGGCATGCATGGCTGTGATGGCTCGTCCTGACTTGGTTGATCGCCGTACTCGATTATGAATGGCTACTGACGTTTCTAAATGTATCAGGTTCCTCATTATGTGGCGAGGCTTCAGCAAGAAATTATGAAAGAAAAATGCAGTACTTTCTTACGCCAGACCAGTTTCCAAACTTGTCTAGAAAAACACGCATAGAGCTATCTGGGAAAGAAGTTTAGCCATCTAGAGGTCTGCAAAATCTGTAGCAACAGTTGGAAGGGAGCTCTTCAACAGAATAGAGTTATAACTCTCTGAAACTGTACGACACACTGTATCGGGGTACATATCCACACTAGGGGTTATAGGACAGTGTATAAAAGTACTTTTCAACATTGCACTTTTACTAGAATAGAAACTCCATTTGTCTCGAATTAATAGTTTCATTCATTTCGATATAACCTTCAGAGTGCCACCAATTTTGTTGAACTCGTTTGTGTGTTTTTTGAATACAAAATCCCTAGCTGGAAAACTTGTATGTATGAAAACTGCAAAACCGTCTGCATGGCAGTGATGGGGCGGTTTCGTCCCGAGTGTTGGCGGAACGTTGGCACGCTGAAACAGGTTTATCATCGTCTGCTTCCACGGTTCGACTGAGTCTGATTCGCAAAGGACTGCATGCACGCGTTTATTATTTAATCGTTTGCTTGTAATACTATTGTTAATTTGTGTAATACATTTGCTTGGATTCTGATCGTTTCTTCACGGTGTTGCATTTTTCATGGAAATTAGTGTGTATCTACATAGATACATTAAAAAATGTGTGTCTGTATAGTATTTTATAAACTTTTATACATGTTGCGCCTTGAGCTTAAATATAAAAATTTTTAACATTTTCCTTTTATTTAAAATGGACATCCACGTTAGGACCGAGATCACAACATCCTGACTGCCAGTGTGTTACGCAAAGGTTTTTCTGTTCTAATATGGCATTTCTTCTAACAGTTATTTTTCTTAGCATGTGTACTATTAACGGGAAATTATGAGCGACCACATTATTTCACGTATTACTTTCAGCTCATTCGACGGAGATCTGAACCAGCGATGAAGATTTGAGGTGAACTCCAGCATGCTTCTAAGTTATGGCCCCGCGATGTTAGGATCGTAATAAAGTCTTGACCGAAAGGAGTTAACTTAAGTGTGTCGTGTTCCGACCATCTTCGAGTGCCGCGTAAGCTTTCCACCCCACCCAGGAAGATAGAGAGAGAGAGAGAGAGAGAGAGAGAGAGAGAGAGAGAGAGAGAGGATGCCGGCAGGACTCTCCAACAAGCGCTGTGCAACCAGACAGGCCTGCAGGTTCCCCCGGTTTTCCCCGACCTCTGACATTTGACCACCCCCTGCTCCCGACCCACACTGCCGGTCAGTCGTAGGGGATCAATTGGCGGACATTTTCCGGCCCATCTCGCCGCCGACACGAACAAGGGCGGAATTTTTTTTTTTTTTTTTTTTTTACCTCTCGCCGATGGCGACAGAAAAAATAAATTACTGCCGAGTCAAAAGATTTTTTTTTACGCGATCGTGTAAAAACGTACCGACGCGTTTATCCGATAACGAGTGTTTCATTGTCTCTCCTTTCAAACCAGGAAGTACCTGGCTACCAGTCAGTCCCTGCGGTGTTAAATAAATTACGTCAGACGCGTAACCACCAGAGATATTGAAACCTGCGGTTTTAATATTTACTGCTCTAGCCGACTTCTGTGATACTGTTGTGACCTTAACCATACACACGTCAAGTATCTCAATCAGTACTGTTCTCCAATGCAGTCGTAGTAACATTTCAGATTTTCGGGGATTTTGTTTTAAAAGTTACAACTAATGAACGGATTTTTAGTCATATTTATTTGTATAAAACTTATGCCTGATCTTATTTTGAAAAAAAATTGTTTGATATCAGTGCATACTAACACAGTATTTCGATTCTATTCACGGTTTCTTCACATTTCATAAATCAAAACTTAGAAAAATCACTACATGTTCGACGTGTTTCATTGTTGCCTAAATACGCTATTTATTAAAATTGTTTTATACTTCCTTGACATAAAAGTATCTTACTACGTCACTATTGGTTAAATTGAAAACGTGCTTTTTTAAATCTACAAATATTAAAATATTCCATTTTTTATTGATATGTATTAAAATAGAGAGAAAAAAAAATATATATATACGTAATACCTAGTAATAAATAGTTCTGATGCAAAATATTTAACAGAGTGCGCAAGAATTCGGCGCGATGTCCCTTTGGCGAGATTTTCTAAACACCGTTAAACTTTGTTTGCATGAGGCGGAGGAATATCCTGGAAGTATGATTTCAGCAGGGCGTCAGAAAAGTTCGATGAAACTGTGAATTAAATATAGTCAGCATTTACTGTTGTTTAAAAGAGTGTTAAATTGTTAATTATTTCGTTGGTCTGCTATGTCCAATCCGAAAAGTGTTTGAGAAATATTTACGAGACTTTTGATTAACTATTTTGCTAGCAGTGCAAAATTTCAATTTAGATGGAATAAATCGTTTGTAATGACTGTTCACGATAAAGTGAGCACTTTTAAAATCAACCTTAGAAAAATATCACTGCTCCTGTATGCATATATTTTAATGGGCGCTTTGAGTGACATTCGCCCAGAAAAGTTGATAACGATTGATGGAAAGTAGTTCCATATCTTAACGTCGAATAAAAAGTGTTAGGGGTCAATTTGTGATAACTCAAATTATTATTTTTTCACTTTATTTATTTTTTAATGTGCCGGAATGTAACAATTTTCTGAATTGTTATATATTTAATTTTCTAATATTTTCACAGTTTCGCCTGATCGACGCATGAATAAAGTGATGAAGCCCATGGCAATGTTAATTTCACATAAGGAGGAAGAATACATAACGTGAATACAAGGATATCTTAAGCAGGGCTTCCAAAAGTGACAATTTTACCGTGAACAGCCTATGCAATGTTGTACTTACACTTGTGCTATCGTTCTTCGATGGTCAGAAACGACTAAAACACTCGACGCTTGGTGGTCGACTCATTGGCTTTGCTACCACTGCAACCCAGGCTCGAATCCCAGGGAGATCACTCTTGTATTTGCACGTGTAGCGGACTTTACTGGTAGCTGGCGGGGGTTTTCTCCGGTTATTCCAGTTCCCCCCAGGCCTTACATTCCTCAGTTGTCCAATATTTGGGTCCCCTGACACGTAACGTGTACGGGTCACCAGATGAAGCGCCGCCACGGTAGTCTGTCGAATTTTGTTACGTACCTCCGGAGATGCACACTCTTTCTCGCGAGGCGTTTATAGTCCATTCACAGTTACTTCACACTTATGTGAATCTCTGATCAAGTTATACTTCCAGGATATTCCTACGCCTCGTGTAAGCTAAGCTTAACATAGTCTAGAAAATTACACCAAAACACAGTGCACCGAATTCGTGCGCACTCAGTTGTAATAAAATTTTACATGAGAACAATTTCTTAATACGCGTTACCACCACAGAGCTTTTCTCGTTGTTTGTCGTCGTATTTATTATAAATGAATTATTACAATTTATAAATAAAATACAGATAAAACTTCAATTCAATAAAAAATGAGATACTTTCATGATAACAAATGTATGGAACGTTTGTGGTAATTGACATATTTAGGAAACAACTAAACACGTCATACATGGGGTGATTTTTTCTTCAAAGGATTGATTCAAAATGCGTGAAGAAACCACGAACAGACTATATTTAATTTTGCAGTGGCTAATATTCACAAACGTTTATTTATCATGCAGCAAGCAATAATGATCAGAAATATTCTAGGTTGTAAACTATTTACGATTAACTGAGCAACTCTTGAAATCAACCTTTGAAAACTTAAAAAATTGATGTGCCCCTACAAACACACACACGCGCGCACACACACACACACACATACACACACACACACACATATATATATATATATATATATATATATATATATATATATATATATATATATATATATATATATATAGGGACACTGACTGGTAAACGCCAATGAAAGTTTGTAACAGCGAAAGAAAAGTAGTGACGTCAAGTTGAATGTGCTAGGTGAACATTTGTGAATATTGAAATAATTTATTTTGCTTGGTGTATTTTTAATGCGTATAAGTGTAAGAGAATCAGTGCATTTGTAAAACACTTAGTTTTGTAGTAATTTTAGTCTTATTTGACAATCGCATAAAACAACGTTATTTATACATAAGATGGAAGAATACGCAATGCCCAGAAAAGTAGATCTTAAATATGGTTTTCAAAAGTTCTCAGTTTACCGGGAATATCCTATATCTAAGGGGTAAATGATTAAATATTTAACATATAGCTGAAAATAGATTCGCATTTTCAACGTAGTTTACATACTATGTTCCTGTGCAGTCAGTGCATAATGAATATCTTAGTTTTGTCAGTATTCCTTTCAGTACGCTCTCGTGTCTGGTTTTCATGACTTTCTATTTAAATTTGTCTTCCGAACGTTTTCAGTCGGGAGTGGCTAACGAAGTGAAGTGATGAACGGACACAGACCAAATGACGATATTCGTGTTTCTATTTATTTGAGAAAAGCAGACATCAAAGAAGATAGCGAATCGTATTTTAAAAAGAAAATAAAACCAATATACTTTGAAGAGTTAGGATTTGGGCTTTATTCCCGGCGTTTATACACAAAAAAAGTAAACACGATGGGACCTTCCGATTATTGAGCTATAAATTATGAGCTACAACTAGCAAAATATTTATACTTGCGGGTGTAACACTTCCCGTATAAAAAAAGAGAACACGAAAATTTTTTTTCCCCCAATTTTTCTGGGATTATTTTGCCAAAGAAAGCAAGAAAACTCAAATAATTTTGTCTTTAATTAAGTGGGGATTTATGTAAGGAAATACAACTGAAGCACGAATTTAAAGAAAATTTGAGTCTTTGTTCCATAAATTTAATGCTATATCGGTATAAATTTATAATAACATGGTGTTTTCATGCGAATAGGCTATTCGCGTTTAAATGAGCACTTTTGAAAGCCCTGCTTAAGATCTACTTGCACGCACGTTGTGTATTCATCCGTCTGATCTAATATTAACTTTGTCATGGGCCTCATCACTTTGTTCATGCATCAGTAAAGTGAAACTCTGAAATTATTATGAAAGTAAATATTTTAAAAATCTTCTCATCTTTAAACTTCAATGCATAAAAAAAAACAGAAAGCGAAAAAAATTATTTAAGTTGTCAGAAATGGTTACCTAACACTTTTTGTATACGTTTAGATATGGAACTACTTTCCATCAATCGTTACCAGCTTTATCGTGAACATCCTTTACTTTTAATATCCTCCATTCATCGTAGAAAATGACTGTTGACGAGCATCAATATCATTCGTGTTTTAAAAGTTATTCAATTCAATCTCAGCCCGATTAACTTGAAAATTAATTCTTTTTGCAAATGGTTTTACTGCAAGAAAACAGTATAACAGTATTGCTACACGAACAATCGATTTTTGTCTGTTTCTGTAAGTTCCGCCGGGAGCCTAATTGTGAGGATGTGAGTGAGTAACGAACAGCCCTTGAATTTACCTGGTATACCCAACCACATTCCTAAAAGAAATAATTTCATCTTGAGTAAAATAGAATCAAGCTTTCAGCTTAATTCTTATTATAGGATTTATAATTTCATTTGTATTTACCTGTTTTAGAGCGGAATGGAGATATTGGGCGTCTCCTAACATCGAGGTCTTGAGAGTCTGTAGGAATTGCTCCGTTTTTTTTTTTTTTTTCAAAAATATTTATTACTTCGACTGTGGCCCACATGTCTGCAGCCGGTTTTCTCCTTTTTTTGGCTGAGAAGTGTGGGAGCTGCACTGAGAAAAATATTTTGTTGGCTCAAATAAAATTCGTTTGTCGCAACCGAATTATTTGTTTGTATAATATTTGTTTGTTTGTATGTATATTTTGTTGCTCAAACCAAATTATTTTGTTGGTTGTATTTGTTTGCTCCAAACAAATGCCTTGTTAGTCCAACCAAATGCCTTGTTGGTCCAACCAAATGCCGTGTTGGTCCAACCAAAAGCCTTGTTGGCACAACCAAATGATCGTTTTCTTTACTGTACATATTGCTTTGTTAGTTCAACCTAATCCTTTCTTTAATTTTACCAGTTGCTCTGTTGGTTTAACCAAATTATTGTGTTGATTGCCACATGCCTAATTTCATCAAATCACCAACTCCTCTGTACCAAATGTGTTTACATAACTCCCAATACCAACCAAATTAATGGTTCGCATAGCAATTTTTCAATGAACATTACGTCATACTTAGCATTTCTACTATTTGTGTTTGGCTACAAAACAAAATAGTAGATTTAAAAAACAGCAAGAAATAAGTTAGTTTTGCTATTTTTAAAAAAAAGCAGTCTTCTTTTATTTACCATATACTTCGTACATTTCTATTTGCAATTAGGAAAGGACAATTTGAATTCGTAAGACAACTGCAGATCTAAAATGGCTAATTAGTTGTTTTAAACTAAAAAATATTTATTATTTACCTTCATAAATTTGTAAATTATAAGTACATATTACACCAGTAAACGATTATTTAAACTGTTCCAATTCAGAGCATGCATTGAAATGAAATACTTTCTGAAATGTATCAAGTAGAAAAAATTATCCCAGCCAGATGTTTACACACAATGCATAAAACTATGTTTCTCACATTTCAAATAACTTTCACAATTCATAATTTTGCAGCTTATTACCAAGATTTACAGGGAAAGTCTAAATTAAAATCCTATTACTATAACCTAAACACCTTCGCTGTGAAAATGTACACTTGTTTTTTGTTTGTTAGCCCCTTCTGGAATACAATATATATATATATATATATGTGTATATATATATATATATAAATCACTGACTGTAGAATCCTTGTAACTGTTTCAGTCAAGAAGTGAAGTTCATGTTAACTTATTCTTTGGCTACTCTTGATAAATTTAATTATTGCAGTCAGCAGCCAGTGTTAGGTATTTGACAACTAAATTATTTACTTGCACTATTTTCAGAGACTTTCCTTGTACTGTGTTTAAAAGATTTTAAAACAATTTAAGAACATACTATCTTAGGCGCAAGGCAACTTAGTCCAGATAGGACTTACCCTGTCCCAACATTTGTGTGAAAATCTACGTCACTAAATTTAAATGGCAAGTTGCCTATATCGAACAAAACTGCAGAATTGTTATAAATGCTGGATGTCCACCCCATAATATCCCACACAGCACTTGTTTAGTGAATAACGTCTCTTTATTTTGCCCGCGGCAGTGCAACACCACCGCCGATGGAAATAAACTTCTTGAACTTATATTAACTTTCTGAAAACTTCAAAGTAAAGAAAGAATCCAATAGTCTAGTCTCTGCAGACTCACGTCACCCATAAATAATAATTGAAGTGCAAGAACATCATTGTGAAATTATGAATAAAATTCCAAAACAAAATACATATTTACCACAAAGCAGACTTTAAACAGATCCACTATGCCCTATCCCATGATTTTAACATTACCATATATAATTTTTTACAAAACTCTTCCGAGACATTATTGGACGTTTTGCGCTAAAAACTATTATTAATAACTATAAGTATCGACATTGGTTCTCAAGGATCTCATCTGCCTCTTGAAAACCAAACACAAACAAAGAATGAAATACAAATTATACAACACTGAACATCATGCAACCCACTTTTTCTCATTATAACAGACTAGCCAAAATAGAATTGTCCAGGTGTTACATGGCGTGAGTGAAGAGACCTGGACGGCTCTTAACATAGAGGTCTTCAGAGCCGATGAGGGTGATTGAGGTGTGTATGGAGCAGTGCCGGGAAAAGGGCGGGGGAAACGGGAGATCCCCGAGGAAACCCGTCGACCAACGCTATCGTCTGGCACGATTCCCACATGCAAAAATCCGGAGTGACCCGGGCGGGGATCGAACCTGGATCGCCTTTGTGGGAGGCTAACGGCTCAGCCACCGTGGAATACTAATCCAATACCTGACATTCACTCCTCTTTCTAAAGCAGCTCATGCTACAAAACTAATGACAACTGAATACCTTTATTCTGGTAGTTGTATTGCTGTGTTTTTCCTATAATGCAGTGATATCAAACTACAGTAGTATATATTTCTTCTTTTTTTTTTTACTTCATTCTGCGCATAGTTAATGTAGTTATTTGTATGCATTTGTAATTTTGTCTTCTTGGTCTCTGACCTGCATGCTATTATATATATATATATATATATCTTTAAGAATGCTCAGTTGTGTTGGAGCCCACCACATCAATCTTGTAAACGAGGTAATTATAATCTGTACTCTGTTATCTTAACTACCCATTCCTACTGTCTGTAATGTATTATAACTTTTACTTCCTGTATTATGCCTTGCATTGTATCTGTACCCATACTTGTTTACTGTGGTAGAGTAATATGTTGTCCACCACCACCAAATAAAAAATAATCGCATATTTGTTTCAGAAACGTTCCCTTTGAGACACATCAGCTGTGTTATCTGGTATGTGTCTGTGACGTTTCTGGTATGTAAGTACATCCCTTCTCAGAAAAAGGTATTGTGAATCCGAACGGAACCAATTCAGCGCTATGTTTGAGGAATGTTTCCACGTTTTAACACTGAAATGTTTTACCAATGCTTATATTAAATATTTCTGCAATGTTTCAGACATGTCAATATGTCCCTCTCTGTAAGGTAAAGGCTGTTCATGGTAAAGTGAGCAGTCTCGTCAGATATCATAAACCATAAATGCATTTAATTGTGGGCTCGGGCTTTTCATTTTGAGTATGGTGAACTGGGTGCATTGTGTTTATTACTCACGTGGCAATTTTTCCATAACAAGTGGCGGAGGGATATAACTTGGCCGATTGAAAAAAGTAACCAGGACATCATTTCACAGTTCTAACACTAAATGTTAATACAATGTTTCAAAATATATTAGCGGTTTTTCAGCAATATTGTAAATGTATAGGTAAATATATGTCTTCCTCAGACAGATATCAATTACGAAGGTTATTTCATCCTACTGAGTTTCAGTAGGATTTCAGAAATGTTACGTGCTGTATACAATGGTTTCTGCAGCATGAGTATTAGTAACCTTTCACGATTTAAAAATGTATATTGTATACAACTAAAATTTAACTATCCAAGTCTTAAAATGAGGGTTATAAATATTCCCTAACAAATCTGCCAAAATTATGTCTGCGAAGCATATAAAAACACTGTTTTCAAACATTATGCAAAGTAATCTAAAAACATTTATTTAATTTGACTACTTTTACAACCGACGGTAAAATGTTTCATTAACAATTTATTTTTACCTTGTGTCTTCTGATAGTTCAATATTTATCAACATAACCTAGCTTACTATCATTGTGTCTTCTTAACCTTCAAAGAGAAATAAGGCGAGCGAGCTATGGAAACAAGCACAATGAATCATCGGAGTTTGAAAACATTCCAATGTAATTTTTCATGCCATGAACGAAGTTGCATTAAATCTTGCTGCAACAGACCACAAAACAAGATACTAGGTGTTCCGAATGAGGAGATAATTTAAATTATGTATTCATCAATGACTAAAATGAGCTATATACAGCAGACACATTGTTAACAGTTCCCAATAGTAAATATTATGTACAAGCCACTGAACTAAATTTTCCCCAAAATTTTGGTTGGTTACCATATCACTTGTGTATTGGAAAAATCATGTGTTTCCTGAAACCACTTTTCCACAATATTAAATTTTACAGTAGAGCACTTGATCTAAATTGATGACCAAAGCCAAATTTAAAAAAGTGATATGAATTAGTTGTATGTAAAAATATATTTAGCAATTGAAATTAAAATTAACTTTAAGTATATAAGTATACAGCGGTTTTTATATTTGTATTATTTGACCTAAATGTTCATTATTTTATTAACTAAGAACTGAAATCTTACAATATTATCTTGTATTCACACAGACAATTTTTACAATGCAGCAATTATTTAAATTTTTTCTTGTGGGTGTACACGCTGTAAATAATGCAAGATAATGATGTAGAAAATCTCTTTAAAATGTAGCTATATATATGCACATGAATACTTGCCTTGTTGAAGTTATAAAAAATAGCATTGTACTTATTCGACTTAATGTGTACCAAAACAATTGGACATTAGTAATAATAGCACAGTATCAGAACGAAGTATACTTTACAGGAAACAAAAGCTGAGGCTAGGAAAAAAACCAAAAATAAAAATAAAAAATCAACTTAGCACAGGTTTTAGTCACAATGTATTGTCCTATAAAATGTTAATCATTACCTATGAAATTATGTTAGAAATATTCACAATAAAAACACGCTTGTACAGAAACACTATACAAAACTTTCAAATACTAATATTCCAATATGTGTGTACAGATTAAAGCCAAGAACACACAAGTACAAATGAGCTTATGAACTACTGATATGAAAATTTCCAATTATTTAGACGTCATGTATACACAAAATTCACCTGTACAAACAATATTTCACAGGCAACCAAAATTCACCTGTACAAACAATATTTCACAGGCAACCAAAATTCCATTGACAAGAAACAGCACCTACTAATGTACCTCTATTCAGCTAAAAGAAATTTTGTTGGCACGACCAAGTCTCAGTTACAAAAAAATAATTTAAAATGTGTTCAAGAAACCAAATAGTTTATTTAAAACAACTTTGACAGATTTTACCCTACCTATATGAAATAGATAATACTTGTTCTATGATTCGGTCAACGGAACACTGTTAGCTATATGGGTATTGAGGCCACTCAAAATGGCGTGAAACGAAGCGCAGTTCCTATTTTTATAGTTCAATTACTGATATGTGAATCGCAATGGGTGCAATTTTCAAGCAGTTATGTTTGTAAAACTTGCATATTAATCTCATATTACCACACCGTAATGCATTAAGGGACTATTGGACACGAGATAAATAAACATGTATTACCGATTTGTGCCGAATGAAGTAAGGCAAGATAATTAAATGTTCCATAATAAAAAGTTTTTGACAACAATTTTGTTTTATCTCGTGAGTAAAATTACAAACTGGCAATTATTTTTCACCAAAATGCAGTTTGGACTAATTTCTGAGCATTCTGTTGAGTTGAGGTTATGTTTTCCTGATTCACTAGCCAAGTCGAATAAAATATTTGATATCGTTAAACCCACAATGTCTTCTGCTTTATTGGTCAAGAATAATAAATCGTTTAAGTTGCCCAAAAGCTCTTTTTTTGTTTTAAAGTTCGAAGTAAAAATTTTCATTTCGAATACGAAGTTGAATATTAAGAATATTCCATTCGAATTTAATATTTTCGAAGCTTCGCCCACCCCCCAGGAAGTAATTTAAATTTTTACAATGCATTTGTATAGAGGAAAAGTAACAGGCTACCTGAAAATGTCAGGGAATCTGTTGTAAGCATATTGCTAGCCACCCTGGTGTGAAACAAAACAAAAATTGGAAAATGACAGCGAAGCAGAGAAACACGAGTGCTGATGCCACTCTGTGAATTGCAGTTGGTAATGCAACCCCAAGTTCGGGTAGAATGATAAAGGAAATTATGCTGTTTCCTCAAATAGTATAGGGATGTGTCAAGAAAAAGTATTTATATAAATTGCAGTATGGTTAAGCTATGCCATGTAAAACATACTTGGATAAGTATGCCCAGTGAGGTTAAGGTGTTCGAAGTTCTTTTACATGCTGTGCAGTCATGTTTTCAACTAACATGGCACAAAATAAGTGCACTGTTGGTTTTAAATTAACTCGTGCAATTAAGAGTGTTAGTAAATTCCAATATTTTATTGTCCCAATAATTCTTCCATACGAACAATGTATCAAATTTCCACTTAATAACATTTTTGTATTCTCGTATTTAACATAAAATTTTTTCCCTTAAACCATATAAATTTTCTCCCAAAACTTTTAATTATTTTCACAATAAAAATTATTGAAGGTATATGAATTGAATTATTTCCACATAATATACCAAAAGATACACATTTCTATTTACTTTGGGCGTATAGAACCACTATTGCAATTCCTTAGATAGGAACACATGTTTTCTGTGACAATATTTACGTTATTTCGCCAGTATTTATGTGATTCCAGTGTACTTTTCTTCACTATTTCAACGATTTGGTACAACATTTTAGTAATGTTTAAAATGTAGTACTAATATTTCAAACGCTAAGTACTTTGACAGTACATTTTCCTTCAGGAAAATATTTCATGGTATCTGTCAACCGGGAATTGTACATAGAGTGTAGTGCTCCCAGGATTAATACCATAACAGAGGGCTTCTTGTAGCAGTGGCGTGCGGTGAGGTTATTTTGTGGGTAAGCTATGGGAGGATCGTCACACACACACACACACATGCGTGTGTGTGCATGTATGCGAACATGCACGTTATATAATTTTAATTATAAAATATTAAATTTTAAGTTGTTCAGGCGTACACTTTATGCGGTACAAAACACTAAACATTACAACAAACTACATATAATTAAAACTTATTACATTACAATATGTAAATAAAAATTATAATTTGTTTAAACGTATGCTTGCAGTAACAAAATATGTCTTACAAATATTAAGACTCTGCTTATGTATACTAAAACGTGAAAGTTTGATTTCAAGAACATTTATTCATTTGTAAGTTTTTCAATTTTGTATACTGTGCATAAGAGCGTGAGATTTGGGTGGCGCTTAACAGCTGTGTTCAGTGCCGATAAGACTGAAGTAAAATGGCAAAGGAGCAGTGATGGAATCCAATGGTGGAGGAAAGTGAGGGAACTCGAGAAAACCCACCGACCAATGATAACGACTGCCACATTTACCGCATGCAAGAATTTGGGACAACGTAAACATTTTAACTGGAATAGTTTACTTCATTACAGATCAGTTCTAACATCTATTTGCAAGAATGCCCGATTCCTCTTTCTTTTATGTGCCACGTTGAGTGTCCTGATCCATTCCGGGCAGCATACATACGCTGCGGGACTCAGCTTCGCAGAGGTGGTATTCGCATTGCAGGACATCGCAGATGAATCCATTTTGTAATTCATCAAAAATATAACATGTTCATAAAAGTGATATCACCAGTGTTTCGTATGCATGTTACACATTCAGCAGTAATTTGAAATAAACAAAAACTTGTCTATTGCACACAACTAGCCTCGTTTGTAAATACAGCACCGGCGCAGCGCCCGTAAAGCTAGGGTCAGCTGTCCTGCTGGCAGTGGACCTTGGCCGAACGTTCCCGATCAACTCGCGGAGCTACAAGATTCCCTTCCGGCGATCAGATTGCCGTGACAACCGGACAAGTCGAAGAGAAAACATGAAATAAAAGAAACGTGAACCCAAGAAAGTGAGGAAATAAAACATTTAGCTTTATGTGCCCAAAGTAGTGTAGAGTGGGAGCCCATCCACGCGAAAATAAAATGTGAAATGTTTGGTACTTAAAAATACAACAGTAGGATCGGGTAAGCAGTGCTTACCTAATGTCTCTATAATACACGCCACTGTCTTGTTGCTACACCAGACATTGACGGAAACGATATGACATCCATCTTCTTTTTTAAAGGTTGAGGAACATGTATTGTTCACGTAACTATTAGAGCACAAAATAAATACCGAGGTATTACAAGTGCGAGCTTGTAAATATTGTAAAGAAAACAAGAATTCTTTTTTTTTTGTGTTGGCGTGCCTGTTACAGCTATCCTTTAGGCTTGTTCCATTCCAGTCTTCAAATGGCAGTCTTTTGCATCTCTGAAGTTAGATTGTTGTTGCAATATTTCGTACTAATCTGATGATTTTTTGTCTTAGTTACTTTTCACATTTCGAAAGTGCATCGGTATGATTAAGACTTGCACAAAACATTCCTTATTTGCGAGTTCTCAGAAGTAAACAAAAGAACATATTTTTACACTGTGATTAGGTATGTGTTTATCATTGTTCGGGATTGTAAATTATTATATTGATTACAGTGCTGTTGAATTTGCGTATAATTTATGTTGGTGAAGCTATAGCAGTTGTGCCTGGGCTGTTAGTTTTTAATAATTTTGGCAAACAGCATTCAAAGGTGTGACCCATAACTGAAATTATAAATAACAGAAACGAAAATGTCATATTGTTTCAAAGAAAGTTTGACTACCATTGAATAGATCCAACCAATACGAATTCAATGGCGTGTGTGTAGTTTGAAAATTTTATAACATAGCCCTTATTCCATTACTCCTGTTGCACTCACATTCAATCGTAACCTAGCTGCCTTGGGGAATTTCTTATTTGATGTGTTTGTCAGTGAAATTACAAATTGGCCTGAATTTGTGACCTTAAGTTCATGTTCTTATTTATTTCAATGCACTATCAGCTTCAAAGCTTAAAGTTATCAAAATAATGCTACTAAAAAATTTAAATGTAGGTAAGCTCCCTGTGGTAAATACTCCATATCCTAATATTTTTGGGTTTGATTGTGCAGCGAATTTGTTACAACGAATAACTTGTTAAAAGTCACATTCGCACAACCCTATTAACTCGCACTGTTTCTGAATTTTAGAAGTGAAGTAAACTATTAGGTCAATAAAAAGTACAGAAAATATTAGAATATTTTTTTCAGAATTTCTTGAAAACTGTTAAAAACATGACCGTGGTGTGTTCAAAAAAATCTAACTTGCAGATTGCAAGCATGCCCTGCAGGCGACGTAGCTCTCATACCTAGTGCCGCCCATTTCTCGAGTAAAGGTAGGAAAGAATTACTGGAAGCCTTCAATTCAACAAATGCCAAGAAGGGATGAGTGTCCATGTGAAAGAGAGTAGCTTTTAACACATTAAGGCACTGTCCATACAGCAGAAATTTTTGGTCCATCAAATATTGCAGTTTATACATTTTTCACATTTCAGGTGACATTGAACCCATGATTCAGAGGGAAAGGAGGGAGTAAGATGCAGGAACTAAACCCGGCAGTTCAACCATTTGTAATTGTCCAAGGACCTGCCGTTGAAGATATCCAAGCAGTGTATGTGTCTGTGGACAAACTGTTGTACAAGGTTGACAGTGTCCTCAAACGAATTTGACATTTGTTTCAAATGTATTCATGTTTATTAATTTTTTTTTGCAGAGGACCCGCCTGAATGCGAACGTTTGTGGTTGATTGTCCAGCATGCTATTTATAACATTTTCACCAAGTGGGAGAATAAAAACACTATTAGCAACTGGCCGTGAATTGTTCGGTAGAAGCGATTCAAATCTCGGTAATGTAATTAACAAAATGGGAAATTGTTAATAACTACCCTTTACTTCACGGCATTCTGAGTGACCGCGGATTACCCATATAGGCAACAGTGACAATGATGGAGATCGAACAATATTTAAAACATCTTTACGCTCCACAATATCAACTCAAATAAAATAATTCATGTAATTTAACTATGTATACGTACTAGTGGTGTGTGGAATCGTGAACTTCGGAAAAAATTTCGGGAATCTGTAACGATTTTATCGTTAGGCGGGAAATTCTTCTCGATATGCTCGGGGAAATGTTATGTTCACGTTTGTAGGTTGTTCCATATAAAATACAAGTCGGGTTTCGCGCGAGAAGTTTTGCATCTACTCTTTGCATGCGCAACTATGGCGTGATGAATAAAATCTTGTCGGGTGAATTTCGATTTTTCCGCTTATTCAGATTTCAAAAGTACGTTACATAAGCTTAAATTTCTTTTTCCATCATATATTATGTAACATTAAAACTATTTAAACTGGTTGTAAACTCGCACTATTACGATGTTACGAGCAATATCTGTAAGTTGCATGTAACTATTACTGGTTGATGTGGGACGCGAGTTTCGATGTACTACATACATAACCTAAACGTTCAAGCAAATATAATGCCCGTTTAGGATTGTCAGTATATACGTGCCAGTAAGTACATTTACGTACTAGCAGTGATGTGTACTTTCCTTGTACTTGTTGAAACTATTCGTACAGGTACCTGTTCATGTTGAGGCTGATCGCTCGTTCTGGCGGAAATGTCGGAAACTATGTGACAACAGAAAAATCGGTGCATGGTGTTATATAGAGGTTACGACAACTTCTATAGTCATGCATAAAAAAAAGGTGATCATATAGTAAACATTTATTATGTATTTTTGTGTCATGGTTTTGTACCTTGAGATCTTACGAGTTTAAGATCTGCAGCATGGCTATTGCCGGGAATACGGAATTAATAGGAGCATTAGTGGGCGCGCATTATTTACAGGAGAGAAATGAAAGGCGACGCAGAAATATTGTTGTACGCTGGTTGCTTGGCAGAGCAGCCAGACAACAGTCGTGTGTTCTTTTGAACGGAAAACTAATACACACAGATATGCCACTATAATGTCCTTTTTTGGTAGTTATAGACTTGGAGTACAAATTGTACAGCAGAAGAATTGCAGGAATATAGAAAGTCTCGCACCTCGATATCCTGACGTTATGTTTATCTGTTCAGCTTCTCTCGATTGCACAAGTATTCATATCACACCAATAGCCTTGGGTTATTGCTATTACATCATTGGAAAATTGTAAACAAATTAGGGCAATTGTTAAGGGATTTGTTGGATTTATTAATCGTATGTAAATAGGATACGTACCTAACCATCTGTTTGATATATACACATTGATAACAAAAGAAAGAAAAATACATTTAAATGGGGTTTGTATTAACTTGGAAATGCGGATTGCAATTGTAATATTGTTTGTAAGCATACACCTGGGAAATATTCTGCAGGCGTCTACAAAACGCTTAGAATTTTATTCATGATTGGAAGCATATTTATTACACTGAAAAATTATTTACACATACAACAAATGGAAATATTTTAATACTTTTAACTTTTAAAAATTGCGACCATTATAACGACAAAACGTACACGTTAATTTTCACATTTCAAATACAACATGGTGACTGTTATAAGTATGCAAGTATGTCCAGCAAGTATACAATTTCAAATACTTGCTATGTATAGAGCCTGTGTGTATTATACTGGGAATTCGGACAGCGCTAGTATATACATGGCGATGTCACTTCCGGGGACAGGTACGCACAAGTATGGATTGCTTGAGAATCTGGAAACAGCCTAAGCTAGTGTACGATTAATGTTTTAATTCGACTCCAAATGTTTAACTATTTTACGTAGATCTAACATGGTGTTTTTAGTATGGGTTTGGCTATAAGTATTTGTAGTACGCCAACAAATTGTCTTTGTTTTTCGTTCGGAATTTATTTTTTTAAACTGTGCTGTGCTCACTCATCGCCAAGCCGTTGACAAAACTCCAAACGTTGCAAATTTTCTATGAGAAAAACATAATTAATTTACTTACCTACTTTTCATTTCGTTATCGATAGAGGAATTAGCTTTGTTAGCATACCGATTCAGTATGTTGCATTCTTAACTTGCACGATGCGACTTGGCTGTGATTTCCGTTGCACTACGTGATTCGAAGTGTGTGTGTGTGTGTGTGTTCACAAACATTAACTTACACTGAAAGTTGATTCGAGTAAGTTTGTTTCAATGTACGCACATTTTACTGCCAAAAAAGGAACGAAAATTGCAAAAGTTACTTAGACGTCACGCAATTATAGAGAAAATAGCAACTACCTGAAAAAATTAAGGCAATGTTTTTAAACAGATTTAAAGCGACATTTTTGTTTAAGTATGTCGTAAATTCAATTTTTTATTATTATTTAAACATTATTATAAGGATATTTCCTATTAAAATTAAAGCAAGTATTTTAAGTAAGTCATCCAAACCCCTAGCATTAATTCGTAGTGCAACAACAAACTTTATTAAAATACAAAACAATACGCCTTTTCTAACTAGAATCTAATTTTTAGCACATAGACCTGCATTCATTATTCTATGTTTATTTTAGGTTTTAATTTAATAAATCACGATGGAATGTTATTCACTAGGTCTAGCAACCCACAAACCTCGTCACCTAACATAAAATATTTTTTCCCGAATTCACGTAGGAAATTGAAGTTTCCCGCCCGTATTTTTCCCGGTGGCAAAATTCGATTCCCACGCATCACTAATACGCACGCAAAGTAATAGAAACCATTTGATATCGAATAACCCTGTTTAGATACGGATTAAAAGTACAAATATAACTACAGGGGTGTAAAAACATGAGCACTGCAATTGATGTTTTGTATTTTCCGTTCTTTGCTGAGATAAATTTTAGTTCATTTTTTTATTTTGCATTAAGTCAAGAAATATGCTGATGTGATGAAAAATTACTTTTAAATCTCTTATAGTAGGCTAGGTACCCTACTTTTAAATATTCCTTAATCATGGATTAATTAACATTCAGTTTGTTATTTAGATTTAATTAGTATGATAGGCAATATGTGTACTTACATGGTAAAAAACTATGATAATTTTTTTAGTAAATGAGTGTAAAATATTGATTTTTATCTGACTGTTACCTAGCTTGTCAAATGTATGTATTTATTAAATTTTAAGAAATTGCAATAATTGTTGCAATGTGTACTTGTCAACAAAACCCTTTGATTTGATATTCGATTCAACAATCAACAAATATTCGCGAATATTTTTAAAAATTCGCTTCAAATGAAAATTTCCAGCTTTGCCCACCCCTAATTGTTAATTTTAATTACTTTCCATAGACCATGTATACGTGCACGTTTCGTAGCGAGTCAAGTCAGTCTTTTAAGACACTGATTTTCAATATGAAAATTTGTCTCAGCAATCTCGATTTTGTAAATTTCCGTGTGGCCAACAGGGTTGTGCTAGAACATTCCAGAATGTAGGTACACATCTTCAGGAAACATTTGGAGAGAAGTCGCAATAGCTTGGGAATTTCTGATGTAGTGCCTGTGAAACTTCATCAGCTGATTCTGTCTCAGTTTCACGGGCTAATGTGACTGCAGATATTCCTGTAGTTAATGTTGTCGATCACTTTGAAGAGTGCGCTGCTCTGTTTGTGGCTAAAATGTACAGTAATCCAGCTTTAATGCGAAATATTGTGCAGCAAGTGATTGATGAAGTAGATATAGAAAGTCTTTTTGGAATGGGAATGTCATACCTAAAATCAAAATTGGATGAATTATTGTCTGGCCAACGTGAGGAAACTGTTACTAAGATTACATCTCTGATCAATTCACTTCAAAATCCATTTAATAATTTACGCACAGAGCATAAAAGGATTAATTTTTTTTTAAGAATCTGGATGTTTTAAAAAGTCGCAATAATGTCATATAGGTGAATTTTTTGCAAACGGAAGTACTGCTGCACGATTACTGGAATCTAAAACATGTGATGGTCAGTATGTGCCAGTGAAAAAAGTTCTTTTTTTTTTTGTGTAATTACCAGGTGTTTTGGAAATCTGTCTGGAAAACATAACAAATCATTTCATGCAGACTGACACAATCTCCAACTCCCTCCATTCGAATTTGAGGTTGAAGAAAATGAGGGAATCGCCTGTATTTTCAAAATTTCAAAATTGATAACCCACTAGGTTCACATGCTGGAGTACACAAACTTGGAGCTCTGTATTATACTATTCCAGCTTTGCCAAGCTAATATGACTATTGGATAGATTTTTTATTATTATAAATAAACTCGTAGATTTGGAAACAAATGGTATTTTGGTGAACACTGTTAATGGTGCGAAAACTATCAAGTTTTGCTAAGCATTGCTTATAGGTGAAACCTTGGGTTTGCATTCAGTTCTATGCTTTGAATGTTTTTCTGCAACATACTTCTGTAAGTTTTGCAAAGTAGACATGCAAACTGTACAGATACAATTCCAAGGATATAAGTTACTAATTAGAAAAAGGGACAATTATTACACGGATGTTATAATGATGACTGTTCAAAGACTTTAATTAAAACAAACTGTATATGGAATAAGTTGCCTGGTTACCATGTGACTGAGAATGCTTGTGTTGATGTAATACACGATTTGTGAGAAGGTGTATGCAGATATGACATGACATGCATCATTATATTCCTGGTGCATTTTGCATTTTCTGACATAAATACTCTAAACACCAGAATAAATATGTTTGACTATCATATAGGTGAAAACCTCAACAAGCCACCTGCTATTCTTACCGATCACTTGAAGAATGGGCAGTTTATTATGTCGTCATCTGAAATGCTCTCTCTTGTTAGGTTTTTTAGGTTAATGGTTGGAGATTTGTTTCCAGAAGGAGATGCTGTGTGTGATTTCTAATTATGTGTAAGGAAGATCTTAGATATTCTGACCAGCCATGGAATAACCAGAGAAATACTTATTCTTTTAAAAACCTTGATCACTGAACATTCTACATTGCTTTTTAAAGAAACTATCGAACCAAATTATCACTCAATGATCATAATGAAGTCTGTGGGCCCACTTGTGAATGTATGCTGCATGAGATAATGAAGCAAGGTAGACTGTTCAAAATATCTGCTCTGAATATTTGTTCTTGTAGTAACAATACATATTCTCTGGCGTTTAGGAATCAATTGCAGCTCTGCTTTAGATTATTTACTGAAAAGAAATTGGATAATTTCTGTGTTTTTGGCCCAGGAAAAGTAACTTCAACATGTGCGGTGAATCGTTGCGACAGTGTTAAACAAGTGCTGCCACCACAATTATAAACAAACTGTTACCAAACATCACAGTTGTTTGTGAGGGGAACTAAGTATTTAAAAAAAACGTGTGCTGTATCTTGACGTAAGTGATGACATGCCTCAGTTTGGCATAACTGAATATATTTTAGTTGGTAAAATGTTTATTTTTTATCTTGTACGGTGCTGAAAACTAAAGGCCGGTACTCACATGTATGTACATTCCTATTAAGTTAAATTCTCAAAATTATGGAAATGTGTGGCTTATGATAGCTTGTTTGACTATGTCACTTATAATCTGCATATCCTGGGCGAGGGTAAAGTTTCCGTTTGTTTGAAAAATGCCTGAGCAAGAGAGTTTAGGTCTGTTTTACTGTCACGTTTCTCTGTGCATTGTGTACACAGTTTGTCCGTTTTATCCATATTTTATCTGACAATATTAACTCTTTCGGCTTTTGGTGAATGGAGTTTGAAAACATGTTTAGCAATTATGACAGAGCATGTTGGCTCTGTCATAGCCCGGTGATCGCCATTGTGTGTGTATTTTTATAAGAGTATCTTGTTGGTGTTGTCGGAATATTTTATCGGAAGTTAATTATTTTTTAGTTAATTATTTTTTATTTGCTTTCGTGAAGCATAGTTGGTTGTGTGCACCATGGTAGTGCATTCTCTTGAGTGAAATGTCATATTAATCGGAACGTGTTAACCACTTCGTAAAAACTGAAGTGAAGTTAGCTTCGAATCCCAGCTTCAATCTGTCACTGCCAACATTACAGCAAAAAGTCACTAGCGACTTTTCCACTCTCCAGGAAATGTGTGGTGCAAAAATTGCACATGTCTCATTACCTTAAAAATGATTGTTGAATTGGTAATTATACCAGCTAGCCGATAAACAACGCACCCATGAAAAAAGTATTTTCTGAGCCTAGCTCGAGTTGTTTTAACAACCTGCCAAGTTGTCCTAGCAAGCCCTGATTCTTATAAAATGCCCCCGCCCCCAAAAAAAAAAAATTTCCTGCACAGAGGTCGTGGGAGAAGGTAGTTGTGAGGCTGCTACCTAGTTTTGCCCCTTTAATTAGTATTTTGAAAAAGCACATTCGCCATTAATCTGATACAATCTGTAATACAATGAGTAGCTGTTATTACAATACTGTGTGAATTCTTCTCTTTCATGGGTAATTTAAGGCCCTAAACTTGCTTCCCAGAACTGCCAAGTCGTTCTGAGTAGCAAGTTTATTGGCTCCAAGACAAAATCTGGAGCACAGTCGCCATGAATCTGATACGTTTTATGCTACAGTTGGTAACTGTTCTTACAATAGTCTGTGAATATTTATGATACATTGGAATTATTTGATTTTACAAGGCCATAAACTTACCTCCCAGAATCGCGCACTCGTTCCGAATCTCAAGTTTATCGGATCTTCGACAAAAAATTTTGCACGTTCACCATGAATCTGACACACTCAGTATTATGTAGTTTTCGCTCCAACATGTCACACTAGTAACTTTTTCGTAAGGTTGGATGTTACCAGATATGCATGGCGCATCACCACATGAAGCTGGGATTCTAAGGTAACTTCAATTCGGTTTCGTAAAACTGCTCGTTCCACCATTTCCCTTAACTGCCGTTCGCAATGAAACGACACCAATGTAATTAACGTATATTTATTTAGGTTGTTGGTTTCAGGAAACCAGTGCAGTGTTGATTTTATTGAATGATTCTGCAAATAAATAATTAATACTAGTGGCGAACAAACGTGATTTTAGTGAAGTAAACTTGCAAGGATTACCATATAAAACACGTGTTCAAGAGGTTGCGAATTTTACAAACAGTAAGTTTACGTGTTTTGTAAGTAATGTATTTGTTTACTGTTACTATGATTATTGGAATGCACATGGCATGCAAAAGCCACACTTTCAACACGTTTATAGTGTGTGAATAATATTTATTTGTTATGTCGTAAATTCAACGAGTGTAAGGTTAACTTTAGTCAAAGTATTTTATTATTGAAGTTAAAATTTTCGAAGTTACAATATTTTTAATGTTATTTTCATACCAGCAAAATTTTTCACTTCTCCATCAGAACAATATGCATTGAACTAAAGCCCCCTCCCCCTTTTCTGTTTCTTTTTTCCCCTAGAAATAAACTAAACAGAACCCCAACAATGTTAACTTGGCAATTACAAGAATTAAACAGGTTGGAATGTCAACCTGGCTATAATATCCTACACTAATTACTAGACGGAAGTAAGTAAACATCAGTCTTTGATTGCCTGCTGTCTCGAAACACGAGGAAAGGGAAAATGCAAGAGTTCATTAAGACTCAAACATTTGTTTACCAGCGTCTTTTTCTTCAGTGACAAAACAGCTGTGTTAGAAGGATACATTGTGGCCGCATTACTTTTATAGAACTGTCAAAATTAAACCCAACTTACATGAAATGGAACTGTTACCATGCATTTTTGTAGAAGACAAAAATGGAGATGAAACGAAATTTAAATAAACTTGACACTCCACAACGTTGGCTCGCGTAATTTGACGCCGGCCAAAAAGTCGGTGACCATCAGCCCATGATGGCGCTCGCCAATTAAACACACGCAGTGGTATAACGAGTTTAATGAGAGAACAGCCCCGACTTTCGGCGCAGTCATAATCAGTGCTTGTCTAAATTATTTATTTTTCAAGGGTCAGGTTCTGTACAAAAGTCTTTTATGTAAGGGTCATGTCTGTGTTTATGTTTTTAATTTGAAATGCGCGCCGAAAAATTGTAAGACAATAATTCACATAAAAACGCCTTTAAGAGGCGCTAAAAAGGTAACAGAAAAACGCTAATTTAAATGGCACAGGTAATATTGTTTACTATTGCATTTAATAATTTAATATTTTATGAGGCGTGCATAGCATTTCCGCGCTCGTATGGACCCCGTAGGCAGCCATGTTAGGGCCGCGCGTGCCTGCCTCCTTGCAGTTTTGTCAGAGTGGTGCTGTAGAGGTTAAGACGCCGTCCGTACGCACTATCATTCTATCGCACTGATTTAGGTTACCATAGTTCTCATTAGTATACGAATTCACCTTTGTCCGCGTTTGCATTGTTATCTTGTACCCAGCATAACGCTAGTCGGCATAACCTAATTATTTGCAGCCCTTGTTGGCTTTTGTTATTATAAACGACGAGAGAAAGTGTGTTCCGACCACGAGGCCACACGGCCGTACGAGACTGTATCTGATACCATTTAGCTATGTGATGAGTGAATTCATGTAACTGCAAATTTATTCTGACGTGAAATATTGAGGGCAAGATTTATCTATGGAAATGTAAAGTATTTTATTAATGTTAATGTGTTTGGCGCCAATTTCATGTCCAGCCACGTGACCGTGTACCATTAGGCCCGTAACGCTGTAATTACCACGTTTTAACCCTTTCGGACCCACATTAGTTTACAGTTTGAGGTGTTGCAAACGAAATTTTTTTATGATGCGTGCTGTACTTAAGACGACACAGCACGTGTTTCGTTGTTACGGCCAATGAGATGTAGGCTACAGTTATACTTAACCAATTATGACTTAGACCAGTATGAAGGTTTGCGAATCAGCTACCCACATATGAAATCATTGGCTATTGAGTTTCGCAGTGTGCATTACAGACCAAAAATCACCCACACGTGCGTGATGTACAAAGTTGTGTACACTGGGTCAGAATGGGTTAAGAGCTACCTATTCTCGTCTCTGCTTCGCTGTTGTTTCTCCAGCATTTTTATGGGAATATTTATGTTGAGTTCTGCATCATTTTTTTTTTTTTTTTTTTTGACCACTCGGTCGGCCGATAGCCATCAGGCTGCCGCGCCATTTAAGAGTAGCTTCACACCGTCGTGTGTTTATTTTCCAGTTTCATGCCGTGCCCACTTTTCATCTCTTTCATTGTCCTAAATGTTTTGTCTCGTAACGTGCATGTCCTGCACCAGCCCGTTCCGTCCCGACGTGTTGCGGTTAGCTGCGGTGGAATCTCTTCCAAGCTGTGATGTGTTATTTGTCAAGGGTATTTTGTATGGCGATTATTTATCGATACTAGTTTGCGCTATGTGTTTAGACCGCCACCCCACTTCGCGTGCCTACACTGTTAGAAAAAATTTTCCTTCATTTTACGGAAAAGTGCTGGTAAAATTTCTCCGGAAGTGTCCGTAAACTCTTCGTAAAATAACGGACACATTGATTTCCAGAAACGGACGTTCCGTATATTTCACGGTACCTCTCCGTTAATTTCATAATAGTTTTTTCTGTACTTTCCGTTTAAGATAAACAGAGATAGCGAAAATGTATTTAATTTTTGTTATATGGTTATTCTACCTTGTATAAAAATTACATTAAAAAAGTTTAAATATTTTCTACTAAGCGAGGTTTGAACCCGAGTCAAAAAATTGCCGGTCCATGACTTCAACCATTCACTCATAACTCTCACTCGAAGATTGTAGTATAACTTTAATATTTAAAAGGAAAAAAAAAAGCAAAACTTCAGCTTCTATTAAATTTGGTGTATTTTTAGTGTTGCCAAATGTTACAGACGCCTGATGCTATTTTTTAAT
Organism: Dryococelus australis; assembly: GCA_029891345.1. NCBI lineage: Eukaryota > Metazoa > Arthropoda > Insecta > Phasmatodea > Phasmatidae > Dryococelus > Dryococelus australis. Next base: position 33,524,172 of record CM056998.1, on the reverse strand, counting down.
GTTTGAAAGAATAGGCCATAGTCGCGTGGATAACCTTAACTGCCGCAGAAAACGATAATTTTCTTGTTACAGTGGCGAAGAAAGCTTCGTGTAGAATCGGTATTGTTCGTCCCCGTAACTCGAAGCCAAAGGGAATACGGAGACTTTCCGTATTTTGTATTTACGGACTTAACTCCGTATTTTCGTCATTACGAATTGGCTTTCCGTATATACACTGTACATTTCCGAAAAAAAAATCCGTAAATATACGGGAATTTTAAACAGTGTAGGAGAAGAGTTGAGCCTGTAGTGTATCATTGATTTGTTAAGGTTATGCATTCATGTGTTATTATGTTGTGTCCATTTCACCCCCGTGTCCCGCCTCTGGGTGAACCCTGCAGTCCATCACAATGGCTGTAGGACCCTCACGTAGAAGAGGCCGTGTCTTCTGACACCGCGGGGAAATCATCCTGTAGGAGCTGTGTCACTGGGTTATGTGCCGAGGGTTCACTCACCAGAACTAGCTACACACGCCCGAAGTAATCACTAAATAATAAAGGCACGCATTGTATGTTGGTACCATAAATCCCCTTATACCAGTGCGAATTGTGACTGTTTATGGAGCGTAAGTAACCAGCTCAGGAATAACCTCTCGGTGATAAATGTTTAGTATTGCAAAGTGTTATGTACGTACGCTCGGGTGAGACGGACACACAGAACCCACAGCATCCCTGAGAACCCTGAGTCTCAACAGTGCGGTGACTGGGAAACACCGCTGGCGCCCTCATCAATAAGTAACTTGTGTCTTCGTTCGTCTCATGTCTCCCGACGGCGTCTAATTTAATAATGTTTACGTACGCAAAGTAATAGAAACTTATTAGATTGAATCACACTGTTTAGATACAAAATTTTAATAAAAAGCACAAAAAAAAACTACTGGGGTGTAAAATATGAGCACTGAAATTAATTATTCTGTTTTGTATATTCCACACACTGCTGAAATAATTTTCGGTTCCTTATTTAGTATGATTTTGCATTTAGGTCAGGAAATATGCTGATGTGATAAAAAATTATTTTTAACTCTTGAAAATATGTATGTTTCTTTTAAATATTCCTTAATCCTGCCTTAATTTTCAGCTTCTTGTTTAGATTTGTTTAGCATGAAAGGCAATGTGTGTAATTACATGGTAAAAAACCTGAGAATTTGTTTCTTTTATCAGTGGAAAATATTTATTTTTTATCTGCAGTTTACCTAGCTTGTAAAAATGTATGTATTTGTTAAATTTAAAGAAAAATAATTATTTTTGCAATGCGTACTTGTTAACAAAACCCTATCATTAGATATTCAATTCGAATTCCTTAATATTTAAAAAAATTTGCATCGAATTTGCTTCCAAAAAAAATTTCCAATTTTTTCATGTTTTTCCCCCAAATATTACCCTTATTTTGGTTGAACAAATACATACAATCTTTATGGATGTTTTTCTGTGCAATATAAATATTTATAAAACAATATATAGAAAAATTACTAAGATGGCAAGTGAAAAAAAATGACAGGGGAATACTAGATATCTCAGGGCCAGAAAGTCACAAAATGATAATACGTAATACAATGTAACAACTCGCTGAGAACTGCTACAAGTGTTCAAATTATTATTTAAGATATTTCATTTGCAAAATCTCAAGCTGGCGCCTAAAATCACATTTTACACTACGTCAATGCTTGCTGTATCAGAAATTAAAAAAAAATTCTGTCAAGAAAGTAAGCATAGTACGAATTTTGCGTAAGGGAACGAAATTTGTCTCTGAGATTTAAAATTTTCCTCCAGTGATAGAATAAACCAAGATTATTCATTATGCTATTCATAAGCTGGCATGTAGTAGAAGTGCAAGAGAGAAAAATTAATTAAATTATTGTATTTATAACCACTTTATATATATTCCATACCTACCAACTCTCACGATTTAGTCGCGAGGTTCACTATTTTTGGATATCGCTCACGCCCACAAGAATTTATGTGAAATGCTTACGATTATTTGCGCATGAATCGATTGATCGACGATCAATCGCAGAGAGATCGATTTCAGCTTCACTCGTGCGAAGAAATCAATTATTCTCGTTGCGGTTGGCGTAATCTGTGTAGTAAAAATATGCTTTTGTCATCGTCAAGGGGGGAATTGATTCAAATAAGTGCCGTGTTCTGAGATCGGCCGGCTAAGGCTTGCGTACTCTATTGCTTTTGACGTTTGAAGGTTTCGTGCTTCTGTAGTCCGTCATTATTTATGTAATGTTTCGCGCGAGATTGCTGAGGTTAGGTTATGTTGCGAATTTTCTGTAGTCTGTGTTTATAGGGCTTACGATGTCTGAACAGACTACTAGTAAATAACACTACAAAAAAAATTTAGCCAGTCCCATTCAGAAGAGTTTCTGCATATTATCGCTTCACGGAAAGGCAAAAGCTTCGAGTTTTGTGCCGCGTGCAGTTGTGATTTTTCGATTGCGCATGCAGGCCGAAACGATGTGTTTAAGCATTCACAAAGTAAGAAACTCCTCGATAATGTAAAGAGCATAGAATCTAACAAGAAACTGAGTTTTATATGTGATACTGGTGATAATCGCCTTAGTCGCGCCGAAGGTTTGTTTACATCATTTATTGTGGAAAACAATTTGCGTTTTGAGTTGTGCTGACCGTACCTGTCAATTATTCAGGAAAATGTTTCCAGACAGCGATATCGCGAAGAAGTAAAGCTGTGCAATAACCAAAACTACTCTCATTGTGGGTGAAATGGAATCTAAAACTCACGCATAGGCAAGCCAATTTTTATTATTTTTTTTTTTTTCCCTCAATTTCTACGGATGGGAGCAATCAGGATGGTGCGAAACTCTCTCCAATAGTGATTACATTTCATAATCAAGAAAAATTAGAAATTGAAAGCCGTTTGCTATCTGTGCCTGTTTTGCAAGGCGATTCAGCTGGCTTGAATATTGGCCACCTCCTTTTTCCAGAACATAAAATAAAATGGAATTCCTTATTCTAACTGTTTAGCACTAGGTGCTGATAAAGCCCCTGTGATGGTAGGACTAAAAAGTGTCGTGGCCAGTGTTCTGAAACGAGAAATTCCCAATTTAATTGCGATTGGGTGTCCATGTCACCTAGTAAATTTAGCGGCAGGAATAGCTGCCGCTTTTCTTGCAGTGAAAGTGGATGAGATGTTGGTCGATATTTTTTATTATTTAGAGGAAAGTGAGATGCGGAAAGAGAAAGTAAAAGAATTTCAAAAACTGCACGATACAGATACAAAGATAATCATAAAACATGTAACTTATCCACGCGCTGGTTGCCATTGGGTAAGTGTTTAGATAGGTTGATTGAACAATGGTAGCCCTTGACAAGTTTTTTCATGTAAGAAACTAAATCTTCACACCATAGCGAGAGAACTGGGTTCCTACAGAGCTATCACATTCCCAAATTGAAAGTTACTCAGTCTGGCTTCCCGAATTCTGAATCTGGTGTAGGTGTACATGAAACTGGTCATGGTGTAAAGACAAATGATAAGCCTACATCATCAAAGAAACCACAGTTAGAAATCGTTGTCAGCAACTTGAAGAAATCAAAGGCAAACGATGTGAAAAAGATCAACTCAGACGAGAAAAATACAAAGAAACCTGTCAGAAAATGTTTAAAAGAATTTTTATCTAGAGAAGAAAGAATTTTTTATGTGTCTGTCCTGTGATCTGAACAAAATATTGTGTTTGTTTCTTCAGAATGTTATTCATGTGTTTGAAAAAATCAAACATTATTTTGCAATCTGCTGAACCTCATATTCATGTTTTAAAGTTAGCGTTGCTCAATTTATCTAGAATTTAATTTCTAGGTTGGTCATTTCCTCGACGGTTAAATCATCCTGTGTTTTAGATGTTGACTACAACAACAAAAATAATCAGAAATCGGATATGGATTTGATAGTGGGCACTGCAGCTTGCAGGTCGTTGGAAAATATCAATCAAAAACGGAAACATGTTTTTTTTTTCCTCTGTCATGAAACACTATACATCAGCATATGATCATATGTTTTACAAATTTCCCTTGAAAAGTGACGTGTTGTCATATTCTGAAGTGGCAGATATTAATTCAGTTAGTGCTGATTCTTTTTTAAGTTTGAGGTTTTTTTGTGGAAAAATTTTGCTGTATCTTGTGTAATGATAAAGAACTGGAGTTAGATTCAGAGATAGATCCACTGGAAGCACAGTTTTGCTGTTTTCAAATGGAAGACATTACATAAGAACTGTCGAAACACTCTAGAATAGACACTCAATAGTCAATAATTGGATAGATGAAAAATGTAGATGGTACTTTGAAGTATGAGAGACTTTCTCGAGTAATGCTTGCAATTCTTTCTATTCCACATAGCAATGCTGATTCCACATAGCAATGCTGATTCCACATAGCAATGCTGATTGCAAAAGAATATTTCCTCGAGTTAAGAAAAATTGGGTGCAGTTCAGATCATCAGTTTTAGAAAAGCTTATTAAACTGAAGTCTGCCCAGTGTGGGCTATGTTATGAGCAAGAATTTGATTAAAATTTCTTGAAAAAGGCCAAATCGGTAGAATTTATGTCATTGCATAGCTAAAAGTTGAATGGAATTGTTTGGTAACATGTAACTGACTGTAGTAAACAAATCCTGCTTCTTTCGTATAGGTCTAGGGTGAGATAAAATTCTTGTTTATGTGCAACTAAACAGTTTTTCTGACAGTATAAAATATTTATAACTTTTATGAATGCGTATGGTTATGTGGAAAAGTGTTTGTGTGTGTGTGTGTGTGTGTGTGAAGTAAGGTCCTATATGAACAAAACTGAAGATCGCCTGTGATATGACTTTGAAGTGTGTTCACCTGTATCTGCTTTGACAAAATATTTTGTTGGTTTGTATTATGCATTTCTCTTTGCCAAAAAAAAGGATGCCTAGAAATAATATTACGTTGCACAAGAATATGTCAGTGAAATAAAGATACCATGTACAAAACTCACGAAATTGAATAAAATTTACACCACACGAGAATCGGGAAATTAATTAAATAAGTTAAAATAACTGGGAAGTGAAATGCAATTAAATAGCCATATAAGTTGATAACCCACTGAAATTAACATCCAGAATATTAAATCAATTGACCCTGGATAAAAAAAAAACCTTGCACAACCTAACGTAAATAATATTTTTACATACTAGTGACTTCATTCTTCATTTCTGGTATAGTGGTGGGTAAATAGTGAAATGTATGCAGCAATTCGTACTAATATTGGCGAGTATTTTATGCTTTAGTTTGTTCAATGTGAAATATGTTATTACGAAGTGCCAAAATTATGGTTCCTTCAGGTTTTTATTAACGAGATTCTTCAGACCTTTTGAAGAACCACTGTGGCATACAAACGATGCACAGAAAAGTGACAAATGGTTATTTAATTCATAAGTAATGTGCGAGTCATTTATAAGAGGACCACCTCTAATAAGAGAGTAGTTTGGAATGGATAGCAGGGAAAATATGGAAACCAGCCTCAGTGGCCTCCAGTTAAAAATGCATTTTTAGTAGTGGTTATGCATACTTTTCCTTTGCGGGGAAAAAAATATCACTTTCCTGAGTTTTTTGAAAGATTCTTGCAATAGTTGTGAATGATTAAAAGAACTATTTTACACATACGCCATTGCTTACGTCGTCAAAGAAAATGAATTGTGAGAGACAAAACCAAAACTGAAAAATGAGAGTAGCTGTAGTCAAGAGATAATTATAAAACGTATAATAAATCTCTTAATGAATTTTGTCACATTAATAAGAAAATATAAAACCGAAACCAAAAACCAAATTGCGGAATAAATAATCAAACGAATAATCTGAAATACCTAGGACAACCCAAATAGGACAGTACAGTGCTCTGACTGTAAAAAAGTTTGCATTAAAGTATCGTTACAATAAATGAGTAATACTTTTAACTTAATATTGTTTAACTATAGTAAAGTCAAAGTTCCTTCCAACTTTTCTGAAGCCTGGCCACGAGCTAAACCTGTACTTCCAGGACAATCCCCCCTCCACCCAATGTAAACAAAGCTTAATTGAGTCTAGAAAATGACACCAAAGGAACAGTGCACCGCATTCGTGTGCACTCAGTTTAATAATATTTCGCGTAATAACTATTTCTTACTAGGTATTACCAACACACATATTTTCTCCATGTTTTCATTCATATTAATTATAAATGAGATGTAATTTATAGAGTAAATGTAAGTTAAAGTTCGATTTAACGAAAATAAGGTATTTTATAGTAACCCAAATATAAAACGATTGTGATAAATGACATGGGAAATAACCAAACACGTTAAACATGGGGTGAATTTTTAAAGGTTTGTTTCAAAGAGTGCGAAATAACCACTAATATACTACAGAACTTTACTTGCAACTTTCACTACCTTACTTGAAATAACTTTTATTATTATAACACTTCACTATAGGCCTTACATAATATTACACGTAATAAGTATTAGTACTTCCTTTTATTATTATAACACTTCACTATAGGCCTTACATAATATTACACGTAATAAGTATTAGTACTTCCTTTTTTGAGCATTATTTGATTAATTTATAGATTTCATGAGCGATTGGCTCGTGTTGAGGAGATTGAATATTTATTTACTTTTACAGATGTGAACTGTGTTAGGTCACTTGGCAGTACTCTGTCAACGACGGTTAATTTTGTAAGAATTGTTTGCCGTAAACTTATCGCGCTTCAACTATGGTGTATATCATATTTGCTGTTACTCACTGCTTTTGGAGAGTTAAATTCTCAATCACAGAGTATGTACCAAATAGTTCCACTGTGAACCATCGAGTACCTCAATAAAATAATTACTTTGAAATAATTGTGTAGGGGAAAGTTGGCTAATTATTTATATAGCTGAATTCTTGTAAATGTTTTCATGATGGAAACAGGACCAAGTGGTTGGAAGAAGATTCCAAGCATGGCTTTCAGAAGTGCTCAAATAACAGTGATCACAATGCATATATACAATTCACACCATTCAGTCCACAACCTCTTGAGGGAAATGAAAATGTGCTGTTATTTTGGCCCCTGTGAATCCAAAGTAAGATGCAAGGTTAGCAATGGATCACTGTGATTCATCAAATAAATACAGCTTCAGGCTGGAATCCTTTAGAATTCCCATGCTCAGTAAGTTGGGGCCAGCAACATTAATTTTAACTACTATGTAAAGAACAAGTTGAAAAAAGAAATTGCTGTACCTAGTTGGGTGAATGTTTCTGTAGCAGTCACATGCAACTCGAGATTCCACAATAAAATATTATAATTATTACATTTAAGTGTTCACTGTGTATCTTTATTTGGATTTTACAGTAGGCCTACCTGTTTATTTCCAAGCATGCCTGTCCATACATGGAAATGTGTGAATAGTGTTTCCTACTCTTTCAGTTTTGAGGATATGAGCACACGTTAATTATGAGCCACTGCCTCATTTTACAAGTTTCGTACAAATACCTCTACGAAACTGCTTTATACCTGGCATAAAATGTTCCCGTATTATTAACACTACCAAAATTTTGCGAGTGCAAATAAAATTTACACGTCCATACAATATTTGAACACGTGACAATAGGGATGCTGTATGTGAAACACCATTTTACTATCCACATTCCAATACTTCCAAATCACTAATTATAAGAGGCTTATTCCAATTGGCACTTAATGAACTGAGAATTAATTGCCGTATTTCAAGCAGGTTGCTGAAATTACCGACATGTATGTTTCCCGCGCCGTATATGATAGATGTGTAATAGTAATAGGTTAAGGTTTTTTAAATTCTAATATTACATGTGAAACAGTACTTCGCTTATTGCATATATGTAAGCTATTTTTAAGACCCTCCAGTAGGTTATAATTTGTTTTATGTAGGCCTATATTCGTATTGCATCAGCCATACTCTACAGCATAATGTCGCGGACAAAACCACACACACACACACACAGATATATATAAATTTACAAAGCCCGCAATGGATAATCAGTTAACTTACCTGCAAACACTTCTATTAGATCAGAGAAGCTCCAATCTAGTAAAAGTTTATTCGTCGCCTCATCAGCCATGCTCAATGTCTTATAACCTTCATACTCCCCCACGCACACATGGACCTCAAAAATACAAATGGCGAACGTTTGCAGCCAACAGAACGAAAAACGGATATCAAACAAATGGTTTTGTGTTGCCAACAAAATATTTGGTAGCTTCATATATATAATTTCATCGAAATATACCGCGGGTAATTAAACACATCATTTTGTTGACTTACTGTAACGATTTGTTTGTGCCCACCAAATATTTGGTTAACATACTGAAACAACCAAATATTTGATTGGCATAAACAAAGATGTTTTAAATTAATTATTTAATTTCGTTAAAAAATCGTATTTATTTGGAGCAACTGAGGCTTGGTTGTACCAACAAAATATCGTTTGCCTGAAACAAACATCATGCAAACAAATATATTTGGTTTAGTGAAACAAATCGTTTTGTCAGTGTATAAGGGACACACTGACACGCGCTACAAGAGCGCCATTGCCGCTATGCGCAGGGCTCTGAACTGGGGTGCCCTGTTCTTTTATGCCCGGTTGCACCAACATCTTCCCCGATCCGAGATCGAATGATCCTGGTTCCAAACCAGGATCCAGTTTGTTCTTGGTTCCAATGTAAACGTGTTGCACTAACGAAATTTCATGATTCTGGATCTCCGATTTGTCGATCTTGATTCCAAAGTGAGAGATCGAGATTAAGTATGAGATAAATGTTGCTATTGGTTCGTAATATATGACGTCATGGAAGTAGGCGTATTTTTCTCTATAGATAGAACTAGATGTGGGATGTTTTATCTGTTTTAAGTGAATTATTGCTGTACGAATTTTACTGAGAAATATTCAGTTGCGTATAATGTTGTTTAAATTTCCCAAGAAAACAAACGAACGTAGTTCTATCTGTTGGCGTATTTTCAAACTACATTTGTCGACGATGGCTACTGATTTCGGATCGATATTTCGAACCGCCAATTTGGGCGGTTCGAAATGAGCTTCATCTCGATCGCTAGTCCAGCTCTGAACTCGAATGGTGCAACAGTTTTCTGCGTTGATCATAGATCCGATCTCGGATCGAGTTTCGAACCACGATGGTGCAACCGGGCATTAGTACTGCGTATACCTGTGGGACTTACAGCGGCGACCGTAGTTCGGCTCGTGACCGGCTAGTATGTTGTAAGATAAGGCAGTCTGGAAAAGCGTTTTGTAACTACATCGGAGAGCTCCGAAATATTATTGACATCATGCGTGGTAAATTTCAAGTACGATTCCTTCCTCGTCTGGAGTATCGTGTCTTTTCGTAGGTAAACATTCTATAGGCATGTTTATTAGTTTCGTAAAAAAAAACAGGACTTCAGACACTCTGCAACGCAGTTAAAACTCTAAAAAAAGCGGAACCCTTAACAAACTCAATCTGAATAAGTCGTCCTAAAAATTGGTAACTAGCGACATTATTACAAACAGCTTTCCGACCGTTCTAGACGCTATCCAAAATCTGTTAGTAGTTAATCACAGTGTGAATTTATTATATATATAATAATTCTATATGTAATATTATTGCTAACATTGTATCTAAGAAAATATAGCTGCAATAGTAATAGTTGTTCGATCCAATGCAATATCATAACTTTTTGTCATTTGCCATTTATTGTTGTCTCTTTTTTTTTTTTCTGGAAACGAAAAACTTATCGCTATAAAATTTATACTGGAAAACTAATATACGACATACCTATATTTATATCAATGCTGCGGTCTTGCGAAAGAGGGTGCAAGGGCACGAATAATAACGAACGAAAGGTTTACAGAAGTATCTGGGTGTGTTGTTGGTAAGCTTAAAAAAAAATATTTTTTTTAATTATATTATTTTTGCCCTGCTTGTGCAGCACAGACGAGCCAGAAATTTCTTCCATGGCAAGGCTGTTGGCACTTGCTTCATGTAAGACATGGCTGTTGAGGCTATTTGCAATTTATCTGTAAGTCGTGCATCTTTTAGGACAAGCTTGTCAGTGGTAGTCAAAGTAATTTTTATCCGCACTGAAAAAAATATTCAAATGGACTTCCTAAATCATAATGAAAGTTATAACTATACACACTAGAGAAATTAATCTCTCATTGAGTTAAAAATATATAGAATGATACTGTACAATGGTGGGAATTTAACTATGAATTTTATTCTTTTCTTAACAAATGTAGGAGTATTTCTGAGGATGTCAGATAAAAAATTTCCTCAGCTCACGTATAAAATTATTTAAATTTGCGAACAATTTCTTAAAGTGTATATATATATTAAACAGTGAAAAATTAGTATATGTTTTACTATGTTTTTCAAACAAATCCTTCAAACTAGCTGTCAAAATATTTTTTTTGTAACATTACAAGTACATTGTTATTTACCTACGAAAATGGGGTACGTAAATCATACTAAATTAATGACATAAATGTTTTAATGTACATGAAATCTACAGTGCTTATTTTTTTAAATATATAGTTAATACTATTTTCATATTAAGAACTGTTGCGAAATTTGATCGAATACACTTGTAGTTTTGCAAAAATTATATTGGCACATAATTTACAATTAATATTACTGTGTACTTAGTGAGTGAGAGTGAAGGTTATATAATGACTCAGTTTAACAGTTATAGTCTTCATCGCCTACTCGGGGGACGCTGTATGAAGCCAGAGTAGTGATGGAATCCAATAGTGAGGTGTTTGGAGCAACCTGAGAAAATCCAACGGGAAACGGTAGCTCCCGCAACGTTTCTTTCACGTGAAAATCCATGTCTAATCACACCGGGGATCGAACCCAGTTCGCTTGGAAGAATATTATTGGTCAAACCACTACGACACCGTAATCCGTGGTGCAGTATTTGAAGGAAATGATCAAGTTGTTATCATTCATGCTATGAATGTACCATGGAAACTTCCGGAAATATATGTTTGTGTAGTCCTCTTAAATTTCATAGATTGCACACAAATGGTATTCGGAAAGAAGTTTGATAGTACGAGGCCTCTAATTTAAATTCGAGTAATCAGGAAGTTGGGGCTGTCTCTCGATTCCATCGTATTATAATTCTCATTCGTGACTTCATACACCGCACAATAACAGTCACTCAGTCCTAAATGAATCATGAACCATATGGTAATCATGAAAACAAACTCTTTGCTGGTAAAGGTATCACATGAGAAAAAAATGTAAAGTGTGCGTTTATGTTAAAACAAGTGCTTTTCCGATCAGACCACGAGAATTACTCGATGTGATTTCTCTCTGTTGACGCAGTATGTGTAGTATTGCTGTCCTCAAGTAAATTGACGCTTATAAACTGCTACGTTATTAATTAATATTTTAGACGATGAAAACTCAAATGCATTTCGAATATGATCATTCCTAGCCTTTTGGAGAAAACTCCAGCTGATGGACACTGATTGGGAGCGAGGCAACAAATCTTCCACGTCAGAATTCGCCTCCGACACGAAAATGCTGGAAATGCATTTTGTGATCACCAAAAATGGTCAATAGTTATGCAATTTTTTTCCCCAAAACTCTAACAGGAAAACAGGGTACTTCTTGACTCGTGTTCATTTTCTTATTTAGTGACAGGAAATCAGTATTAAAAAATTTACTTTCATCCTTTATAAAGGCTAATCAAAGTAGTTCCCCGATTTTTTGTTTCACTCTGGAAAGTGGATTGAGTGGGGAATAAACCAAATAGAATTAAAAATTGTAATCTACGTAACAAGAAATCATTTTATTCATAAATAATGACAGTATGATTAGTATTCAAGCTGCGCCTGCAAAATACAACTTGACACTGAAATGATGTTATCGACTTTATTAAATACTGTAAATTTATCTTATATAATGTACAACAAGTAGAGGAAGAGCACCTTTTTTCATCCTCACGCATTGTACTTTTCTATTTACACCTCGTTAAGTCCGTAAGACAAAACCGCCGAACACTGCAGCAGCCCCGTGAAACTCCTTCGTCTGGACTGTAGAACTGAACTGCAGAAATTTCTTCAATCTTCCGGATTTGCTCGCGAGGCATAACGGCAACTCATAAACAGTTTAGTGTGTCAAGTGATCATAGGCTGGGCCTAAATAATCGCCACTTCGCCGTGTCAGTTGAGCCTTTTTTTTTTTCCTTTGTTGTGTTCACTTCTGGTTGTTTGTTTCTTGTTACTTTGGTGGGATTAATGTCCACTGTCCCATAGTCTCCGGCCATTGTGCATGCCTGTAGTACATTCGCACTTTCTTTCGCTTTTCGAATCAAACCTTAAAAAAAAAAAATGACTCCATATATGGCTTCCTAAATATGTTATTTATCACATGCGTTTTAAAAGTGCATCAATTTTGATTAAATCAAAGTATAACTTATATTTTATCTATAAATAATATTATTTCATTTGTAATTGATATCAACAAAAACAGTGAGAAAATAGGTGTGTTCGTAATGCCTAAAGGCTGTTCACGATAAAATGAGCACTTTTGAAATCAACCTTAGAAAAATGTCACTGTCCCTGCTTGCAAATATTTTAACGGATGCGCTGAGTGACATGTACTCCGTGGAGTTGGTGCCGATGGAGGGGAAGTAGTTCCATAACTTAATATCGAATAAAAAGTGTTAGGTAACCATTTACGATAACAAATTATTTCTTTCGCTTGATTTTTTTATGCTTTAAAGTGTAAAAAATGAGCAGATTTGTATAATATTTACTTTTTTAATAATTTCACAACATCACTTGATCGGCGCATCAGTAGCACATGGCAATGCTCATTTTGCATAAGGCGGAGGATAGACACTGTGCTCAGAAGTAGATTTTAAGCAGGGCATTCAAAAATCCTTATTTTACCCTGAACAGCTTATAGTAGGAAATTCTTCTTATGCAAAATATTATTAGACTGAGTGCGCACGAATGCGGTGCGTTGTCCCTTTGGTGTAGTTTTCTAAACTTGGTTAAGCTTCGTCTGCATGAGGCGAAGGGATATAATGAAAGTAGAACTTCAGCAGGGCTTCAGGAAAGATGGAAGTAACTGTGAATGTACTACAGCCTAGTATTACCGAATGTTCTTGTAAAAATATTTTCATGTAGTCTTCTCTACTTGATTGTTTAAAACATTTTTAAACTCCCTTATGCAACAAGGATAGTGACGGTAAAGCTTAATTTTATTTACAGAAAAATTCGCTCTTATCATGGGTTTACCAAGATTAAGCATCATCGCTGTAGGTCGGAAAAAACTGCATTTTATTTTTATTTTGCAAGCGAGAGAATTACGAGTAAATTGTATCGCGTTTTTTTTTTCTTTTTTTTTCCATAAAAACCTTGTAGGATCTTGCCGGAAAGCACAAGAGTCAAGGGGTTTCAACAGGAATGTCGAGAATTAGTGCAAGAGAGAGTGCGAAGCAGAGAGAGGCAAGGCATGTCGCGCCATCCATCAGGATCCAAGCCCGACCTGCAATCGCTGAGTGGGATAACGCCCTGCTCCCGCTGGCCGAGATGACAAAATCGCGCCGAGCACTACGTCTTCGTTAACGGGTTTGTGAGGGGGGGGGGGGGGGAGTGATGAGAGAAGGGTTAGGGGCGAGGAGAGAATCGCACGTTAATTTCGTTATTCCCGGACTCGGCTGACGTCGCTTGATGGATGTGCGAGTGTCTCTCTCCCCCCAACCCCCGCCCACCTGAGTTATGGTCGCGCGTCGCAGAAGTACTTCACACGCCCAGAACGATCCAGAGATTTCTGTCGGGGTCTAGCGAATCGCGCGGTCGGACTCGTTAGCTCCGCGAGGGTACGACGTAAAAAAAAAAAAAAACGTGAGTTATTTACGAGTGGAGCTTCGCCACGTAAGATTAGTGCAGATCTTAACTGTAGTTTATTCATACTATGTAATAATGAAATGTTATGATTTGTAGACAAAATATAAGTAAAAGTTCATTTTAACCGAAAATAAAACACTTACTCATTTTAACCCAAAATATGATACTTTCCTGTTAAAATAAGTACAATACACATCTAAAGCCCCTTGTTGGGACCAGCTCCTGCGAGGGCAGCTCAGCGTCGCGCTGCTGCGAGGCGCGGGGCGACCTCGGCCAGCTGAAACTCTGTTTTTAATAACAGACCTCGGGGGATCGAGCACGAGGTCAGAGGGGGTTGTTTATAAGCTCAGGGAGCTGGAGGCTCTGCGCGCCCAGACGAGGGGACCGCAGCCCGAAGTCCGCCATCGACACCCGAAGACTGCCCGTCGTCGAGAGAGCTGTGCTGCTGCAACGAGACCTTGGGTAAGTATTGAATCCCTGGTAGGGCGACGTTAGGCATCGTATGGCACGGGATTCGCAATGGCCTAAGCTCTTTAAAGCATTACTGTATCAATTCAAATTAAAGCTAGCTAATCCAGGCTTGACTTGGGGCATCAGCGCACTGTTGAGCTATTACTGAATTGAATGACGTGGGTATTGAATATTTGTAGAAATTGCTATCTGTGTGAAGAAGCTAGTTGAGGCTTGATTGTAATTGTTCAGTAAATTAATAAAATTAGTATTTTGTAGACGAGTGCTTTATCTTTGAGCTACCTTGATCCCCCTAGTTAAAGCGTGATCCGCTCCCACGGGAGAGGCTACAGTACCCTGTAACACTGTCAGATTTTTACCTTCAACTATGTTTGAAAATAAAATTTGAGGACTAAATTCAGGCCATCAAATTTTTCCTTACAACAAATTTTATCAAATAATCTTGAATGTGTTTTAAAATGCGTCACACTGTAACATTTCTTTATTGGGAGAATCTAATTTGAAATATGATTTTTAAAATGATTTTCGTAGTCAGATATTGTTTTTGTTTTTCTATGTGGTCCATTACAGGAAGAAATGTTATTGTAATTCATTTTCGTTTCTTTACTAAGGTAAAATTTTATTCTAAGATCTGTTTCCTACGCAATGAAATTTAATCCCTCTGAGTTGGTAATATTATGTGCAATATTCACTTAAAATAACATTCATGCCCAGACAACCTCTACGTAAATTAATTATTTTCATAACTTACGCCCTTTCCAGCAATTGTTCGTTATTTTAAGTTTTATTGACGTCCATTTGTGTTGTGCACGATTCCGATTGCCTCAGACCGTCAAACATCAAATAAATTTTAGAACCGGTCCACTATTCAAATGTTTGATGGAAAATGAAGCCATCCAACTCTTTCAGACAAATATGGCTGTGTTTATGACGTTTCAATGACGTCATAACTGCCCATATTTATTTGGCCAAACTTATTGAAAGCAGTTTGACGGAAAAATTTGACAGTGTGGCAGGGGCTTAATATATGAAATGCTTAGGAAATAACAAAACAGGTCGTACATAGAGTGGTTGGCGATGGTTCGATTAAGAAAGTGTGATGATAGCGCAAATAGACTAGACATCTCAGGAGATCTCTGTGGACCAGTGAGGAAAGTATAGGGTAAAAGTGATGAGAAACGATCAGTGCGAACACCTCTTCACACACACATATATATATATATTTCACCTGATTTGTTACAGGTGATAATTTCACTACGCAACAAAGCAGATTGTTGAAAATGTTAATACTACGAGAGAAGAAGAATACGCTTCATGTGACATTATTAACCAGGTCTGGGTAGCGTTGCAGGGAGGAAGATGCAAATTCGGAGCTAACCTATGCGCGTGTGGGTGTTTGAAAAACTGACGGCTTTCCCTGGATTCCGTCCGTTCTACTCGCAGAGCTGTAATTTACACATTATTATAGCCCCAGGGAATTCCGCGAATTGAATGGGCATCAGGTTAGATTTCACAATGCTATCAACGCTTAAGCCACAAAATTTATTTTTGTGAAAATGAAGGTACTTAAAATATTTCTTAACGTAATTACTATGGTGTATGCGCAGTATTTTCGAAGTTTGAGACCATTTGTCTCATGAAGAGCGGAAAATTACCTGCCACGCGCCCCCAACTTGAATGCCTTGCGGGTCTGCAACCTACATCACTCCTGCTGGTGTGTTTGCCTGATCGCCTCGCCTACACTTGCGACGCAATATTGAGCGACGATTATTTTCCCAAAACGAATATATGCCAAAATATATTATGAACTATGAAGAATTAAAGTGTTCTTACTTTATCTGGCTCTGTGATTTGCTATCGCCGAACGAAAAACATTATGAGCGTGAGCCGCGGCAGACCAGTTAGCAGCAAGTCGCCTGTTATATTGGGCTGTGCCGGCGATAGTTCACAGACCTGCCACCATGGAGCGCTCTCGTCGTGCAGACGACATATGCAGCGTGCGTTGTACAGTGTTGACGGCGCCAATATAAATTTATTTCCGAGAAACGAAGGATTTCTGAAAGGTGCCACAGATCCTAATTGGTTAATTTAAATAAAATTCGTTTGTCCCCGAAGTGGTGGGTATGTTTCCCCTACCAAAATGTACTATAAGTTAAATACGCAGCCGATTGGTCGTGAGAGACTGGGCTGTTGGGATTCAGATCAAACCCAGTTAAGTAAACCTACAATGTACGCCTATGTATGGTCCATCAGGCCAGATAAATGTAGAAATGGAGTTTGTAGCTGTCCATGTAGATAGTAGAAATGTTGGTCTGGTAGTCACAGACCTGATTTTGAATGGCTATTCTCTTTAAAAGACAGGATCCTTAAAATGTAAAAGTAATTTTCTATGTTGGAATATTCTGTTAGCTGAAACTTGGCATATTACATCAGCCTTGGAATAGTCGTGTAAAAATTTCAAGAGTATTGGGAAAAACTTCAATGTTACACAAAATAAAAGTAACTGTTTGCGAATATTTTACTGGACAAATGTTGAGTCAATTTCAATATTCTTTAGAGAATTTTGGCTACATTTTATAAAAATCATGCTGTATCATGCAATGTGTATTAAGACCTTTATTTTCTCCTCAACCTAATGAGAACTACCAGAGTAGTGAGACATTTAAATTGTTATTTTAACAAATAGCTGGAAAAAGTACCGTTTTTAGAGTTTTAATAAGCACGAGTACGGTTAAATGGCTTATTGATTAAAATCCTCAAGTATGTTTTTATAATGTGGATTTGAGGGGTTTTGTTGAATATTTATCAACCCAATAAATTTAAAAGAAGTATTGTTTTGATATTTTGGTACCTCGTACGAGTATGTAATAATGATTGAAAACAGATACAAATATAAAAAGCTTTTCCCGTACAGTTAAGTGTGAGTTTTGTATTTTTAATGAGATATTCGTACTTACTGCCTTGAATGTATTGGTCCGTTCTGGAACGACTTATGTCGTGGATTGTTGGTTAAAGTACGTCTCTTGCATTGTCTTTCCCTAAAAGGTGTTGCATGGGCTTCAACTTTTTGAATCGATCTCTTTTAAAAGCACCCCATTTATGACGTGTTTTGTTGTTTCCTAAATGTGTCGTAAATCACACGAGTTTTAAAGTTCTCTTAATATCACAATAAATTTTTTTTTGTTGAACTGAACATTTACTTATACTTTTCCATAGCATTTAATATTTTATTTAATATCTATATGAACAAAAATGAAGAGAAAATAGACGTGTTGACAATGCCCAGTAATAAATTGTTTTCATGGAAAATTTTTGTTAAATTGGATGCGCACGAATATGGTGTATTTTTCTAGACTCAGTTGAGCTTTGTTAGCGTGAGGCCGATTAATAACCTGAAAGCAGAGCTTTAGCAAGAATTCGACAAAGTTGGAAGTAACCATGAATAAACTATAATATTTTCTAAACTCAGTTGAGCTTTGTTAGCGTGAGGCCGATTAATAACCTGAAAGCAGAGCTTTGGCAGGAATTCGACAAAGTTGGAAGTAACCATGAATAAACTATAATATTTTCTAAACTCAGTTGAGCTTTGTTAGCGTGAGGCCGGTTAATAACCTGAAAGCAGAGCTTTAGCAGGAATTCGACAAAGTTGGAAGTAACCATGAATAAACTATAATATTTTCTAAAGCTCAACCATAGTAATTATTATGAGTCCTCTATTTGACGTAGGCTTTCTTGCAGGAAGTGCTTCCTGAATAATCTAAATTGGAAATACGATAAAAAATTTTATTAAAAAAACTTTTATTAATTGATTTTCGTAACATTCAAATAAGTTAGTTATATTAAAATATTTTTAAGTGTTACAACATGTATTCGTTCTTTGTTCATTATCAAAATAAATCACCCTTTTTCTCATCACTTTGGTAGTGAGAGTACTACATCCTAATGAACTCCGCATGTTGTACCGTTGGGCACAGTGCTCCATTAGAAGGCACTCTAATACTTCTTTAAGAAATTTACTTACGTGAGGCTATGAAATAGAGTTTCCTGATTTCACCATATGAACTTAACCGAATTTGCCTTTTTTTTTTTTTTTTTTTCATATCCTTGTTGACGTTTTCATTGCTTATTGCTACCCTATTATTAGAGACCTGCAAAATTCCGGTTATTATATAAGGACAGACTGAACTCCAAGTTACTGTGTGGTTGACCAACTTCAGCCATAGGGCAAACATATGTTTGACACGCCTCGGAGAACTCTTGAGACAATAACATAAGATAAGCGGTGGAGTGTCCAATCTCTTTTGAGGAGATCAGGCAGACACGTGACGTCGATTACAGTGCAGCGGCCAAAGAATCCCAATTGATTATAAGGCAGTGCAGTCTATCATGTCACCGAAAGATAACGCGAATTTCCTGGGACTCCAGCTATTAGTTAACGGGACATAGAATAATGAATTACAATGGTGCTTAGCCGGTGCTTGCTCTCTAGTCCCATGAATTTATAGGACAGTGGGATAGCAGCGTTCCAAGAGAGCATAAAAAAATCCGTGTCAAACACTTACCGTATGAATTTAGGACGAAATACGAGAGCGTTCAAATTCAGCTTTATGATCAGTAATAAATATGTATATAATCATAACGTACGTAGCATTCATTTCTGTGGCAATACGTGAATATGTACATTTATGACAGTGGTATAATTTTTCCGCGACATATTACAGAAACAAACTAAAAAAAAGGGGGGGGGGATTGTTATCCGGTTTATCATTTCGTGTAGATTAAAATTATTATTTCCCAGCACTAGACAGCTCTTAATCACATGTGGTTAAAGAACAGTAAAATAGTGATCGTTGGAAAGTATCATTTTTAAATCACACTGCAACGTAAAACAAATTTATCTTATGGATGTAACGTAATACATTTATACTTGCATATTCTAGTTGAATACAATTTGATAAGAGCAGAGGCGAATGATTCGGAAAATAACCTGGCAGCCAAAAGAAAATTTTTGTTCATTACGAGGAAAACATTGTTAAAATTCCCTAGAAACAAAATCGAGAAACCATGTGTTACATAATTTTCGCTTTCGTTTCCTAAAATAGCTTAATTAATCTGTAGGTGGCAGAGATAAATTTGCCACCTAATAACTAACTTTAAATATATTTATTTCTGTCTCTTTACGAAGCAGAATTAGCTGTTTATTTTTAGTGTATATGTTTAGCCCTCAGCATTTCTGATAAGTATTATAAGTTGTTAGATTTTTCTGGGGTGAAAAACAACAAAGCTCGATAGTTATTTCCAGTAGGATTTTGGGCTCTGAGTTCCGCTTTACATTTACTCTTCCTAGGAATGGTGATATAATTTTGCAGCTTTTCATAGGTCTTCGTAAATTATCACTTATATTAATAGGTCTATTTGTTCCTCACATAAAGTCAATGTCATTCTCTGCTGGCCTGAAATTATCATAAGCAATGCTTACGCGGGCGCGATGTAAAGACGAAATGAATACAACGTCTGGAAACGGGGGGTACCTATTGAAAGCCTCCTACAGCATATTGGTGCCAACTTCCAAATACTGTTTCTCATAGCTTGATGATTTTCAACACTTATCTAAACGAGAACGTAAACAGTGAAAAGTTGGTTCCTAACCACTGGGGTAATATCATCTCGTCATTATACGTTTTTCAAATAAGCCATTATATAATGTACATAATTTTAGCGAATAGCTGTCACTCCGAAAAATATTCTACAAAATCAGATATAATTTTAATAATAAGATAATTCCCAAATCATATTATTAAATTTTCTAGCATTTTTGGGAAAATTAATGAACTGAATAAATTAATATGACAGTAATTATTCTAACCCATGTATACAAAAATTAATAATAGTTTGGAAAAATATTTGTTATTAATTTTTGACAGTCCTACTACTTTTAAAAATATTAAATTTTTTTTGAGTTATTTTTGAAAGTTTCGTAAGTAGGCGATTGTTATATTCCATTGATAGGTATAACATTATAATAATTGAAAATAATTTATAAAATAAAAAATACCGTTTGGCACAAGTGTATTAACAGTTACGTTTGTTCTGAGCAGGAAACATGCCATTCGTAAGATTAAGATGATAAAGGATGAAATAATGTCAATATTAACAAACGCTTTTTGAATTATTAACGTTTATTTCATAAAATATGACTCTAATAATGAAATGGCCAGACACATGACACTCGGGATAAATGAAACTGCGCCTTGTGTGGCACAGGCTCAAATGGTAACAACAACATTCACATTACATTCTCCAGTAGAATAGAATTATTTTGACGACTATACACTTATATTACTAACATGGTTTCCTCCACAATTACAGACATTGTCAACACTCTGCTCGTACAAAACACTGTACAGGAAAACGTCGACAGCAAATTTAACTGTGCTATCATATTAGTGCGTTGTTTACGAACAATAAAAATTTTTTTCTCACACATGCCTCATAAAATATTTATTAACAAGAACGGAGATGTTTGGATATGTTTAGGAAAAAAACTGTCCATTGCTTTTCCCCGCAGGTATTATTTTCACTGTTGATTCCACAAATGTCAAGACCAGTACGCTGAAACAATC
Organism: Dryococelus australis; assembly: GCA_029891345.1. NCBI lineage: Eukaryota > Metazoa > Arthropoda > Insecta > Phasmatodea > Phasmatidae > Dryococelus > Dryococelus australis. The sequence goes on along the minus strand of CM056998.1, from coordinate 33,503,149 downwards.
ACCAGCACCACACAACTGCCGAGTGTTTTCTCGAAGGACACCACTCCAGCTGGGAACAGAAACAGTTATGTTATTACGTACAAATAAAAGGGAAACATTCATGTTAATACCATATTATATAAGTGGGAATACGTGGTAAATGCTCCAGCAGGCGATGTATATACTGCAGTAGTGATGTCACTTAAAATTAAGGACCCTGACTGGTTGCGCACGTCTAAAAGGATGGGATGAGTTTACAACAAGGATAAGCGAACGGGTTGGATGGTATATGGTAATGAAACTACTCAATAAAAAATTTCAGTGACTTCTCAACATCAGAACCGTCCAAGACTCAACGCGAGCAGTAGAGGTGATGAGCAACTAGTAGAATAGACCATTGACAGTCGTGAGCTTGCCAGACTATAAAACTGTTTCATAATTAAAAATTTTATTTACTTATAGAATTTAAAACTCAGGAGGCAAATTCAAAACAAAATGTAAACAGTATAACCGCTTTCAATAACAATTAAATTATGCTCAGCAATTTTGAACCATTTTAGTTTTCGCGAGGTAAAACTATCTAAAAATATCCGGCCATAGAGTAAGTTATAATGACGATTTGGAGAAATTATTTATATATAATTGAACCTCTGGCCATCAGAAAGAATTTCGTTTACTCCAAGAACGCAACACAATGGTAAATGTAAAACACAGAGCAACAAATTGTACGACATATACATATAAAACTCGGGTTTACAAAGATTCAATTTGTACATGCCTGCACCTTTTCTATTGTTGTTGTATGTTTGCTGTTTAAGAAAACATGTTATTTACGCTGTAAATTATTTTTATATAGTACTAGTAATTTTTCCAAACTAGTCACCAAAATATTTCGGTTATATTACAACTTAATTAGAGTAAATTGCACAAAATTTTACAGTGGAATGTGTAGACCTGATGAATTTTTACAAGCAAGTGTTATTTATAAATATTGAACAGCATAAACAATACTGTGTGTTTTCAGAAGTAGTGTGTTGTAAATATACACAGATGTAGATGTACAAAATATCGTTGGCTACTAGTAACTCTGCTCTTCCAGTATTGTACTATTTGTGATTCACCTTTAAGTTACTACACAATTTAACATTTTTCCCGGCCTTAAAAATACGTCAAAGCTTTAATATTTTTAAAGCTTCTTGGCGATCCTGATTGTTAGTGCATACAATAATGGCGAGCTGGATGTTGTGTTCGATTCCAAAACACATGACTGATTATTTATATACACAGAGCTGGTATTACAACTACTCGTAGCCAACAGTATTGTGTTACCATTGTCGTCAGACGCAGAACATAACTATAGCTTCCAACACATACATATCACTGTTGACAAACACATTATGCTTTGGTACATGCGGTGGGCATATCTGAACTTCCCAAGAATGCCACTGGCTGAAACAGTTCAAAGCTAACGAAATGGCAAATATAGGAGATGAAGCAAGTGTTCGCCAGACACACGTACTGCGCCTGGGCAAACGTTCATACGCAAGCTCCGTGCAGACTGAGTGCACGAAACATGAGGTGTCAAGCCAGCTGCTTCCCGAAATTTAATGAATACAGATTGGGTAATTGTAGATGGTGTAGCAATAGCTGGCCAGGTGAATGTGCTATGTTTAAAGAGATGCTTTTGCAACTGCTACATGCGTGATAAACATGGGTTCGCAAGCATGTCATTGTACGAAAGATTTTATGAATATAGAAAGAGGGATTAGAAAAGATGGAACAAGTGTGATCTCAGAAGATAAACCAAACCTTAAGAGTCACGCCTGAGGAAGCTCCATGCAAAAGAAATAAAACACGAAACTATGACGCATGCAGCTTTATGTAAGACAGAAGGAGAAGAAGCAAAGTGGGCTGGACTGATGTACAATGCTAGGACAGTTCTATGCGGGAGACAAAATACAAAATTAGAAAAAAATGCTGAAATTCGTGAGAATATATGTGTAAATAATGGGAGGGTGGAAGAAATTAAGCAATTTTGTACTGGAAAGATGTACCATGCTTGAACGATCGTGTCCAGAATAATTTCAAACAGAAGACAAGGCGCACGAAATTCCAGAGAATCTTGCTGTGTGTGATGGTCCAGGACCAAATAAATGCGATTGGAGGAGATGATGCAATTTTGTATTGAAGAGATGCATTCTACCAGGAGAGTCCCTCCTGGGACAACTCCAGGCAGAATACAAGTTACATGAAACTGTGAAACATTCTGTCGTCTGTCAGAGATTAGGAGAAAATGAAGGTTGACTGAAGGAAGTGTAGCAAGTGTGAGATGGATATGTTTTCCATTCTTACAGAGTGGTCCATGTGGAATATATGACGTCCATTTTAGTCAACCATGCAATACTTGGAACAGTACAGGAGTAAATAGAGGCGATTGAAATATATGAAACAATAATGCAGTACACATAATTGCCATGAATGAAAATTCCCTTTCTGAACTGCTACGTACGAAAAAAAAAAAAACTAAAATTTTAAAGCAAGCTGCTCTATTTAACAGTAAGGCATAAATGATGTAAACCTGGAAGAAATTAAGCAATAAACACTGGAAATATGTGCCATGTACAAATAGTCGAATGTGGAACAGCTTGGTGCGAAATTGTGAGGCAAACTGAAGTCTGGGAGAATTCAGAAGTGCGTGAAGGGCGATGGTCAAAGGAATATGTTGGATGTTGTAGGGAATAAATAGAAGAGGCTAAGGAAAATGTGGTAAGGTGTAAGGAAAATTTAAGACACAACATGGAATAAGTAGAACAGGTAATACAACATTTAGGGGGTTTTTAGCAAAAGGTAGGAGAATGTGGGTAAATGTGAATCTTCAGAATGTATGGAGGAGATGTGACAAGTGTTGGCTGGACAGATGTAGCTTGCTTGGAGATATACTCTTGCGGAAGAAAAGAAGCACATGGTCGCCAGTGATGTCACTGCCTACAGAAGTTCAGGAATGAAAGGAAGATAATGTTCTGAATGGATGTAGGGGATGCGATAAGTTTTTGCCGAACATAACCAACATCTTTGGAGACAGCTGCGTGAGTATCGCCACTGCCAACCAACAGTTCAGGAATAAATGGAAGAGAATATTCTTTATGGATAAAGGAAATGTTGTAAGTGTTGGCGGGACAGATCCCACATGCGTGGAGATAGTTCCTATCAAAAGACAAGTACACGCATGGTCGTCAATCATATCTCGTTATGAAGCAGTTCATGTGTGAAAAAGGGCCTGACTGGAGGGAGTGAGGAGGGGGGAGGGACACATATTCGTAAATGATGTTACTGCCTACAGAAGTTCAAGAACGAACGGAAGGGAATCTTCTCATTGAATTGAGGAAATTCAGTAAGTTTTGGCCGGACAGAATCAGCATGTTTGGAGACAGCTCAATGCAGAAGCAGTATGCACCTTCTCCCCAGTCATGCCACGTCATGAAGCAGTTCATGAGTGGAAAAGGAGGCGGATGGAGGATGTGCGGGTGGTCACATGCTTGTCAGTCATGCCACTGCTTACAGAGGCTGAGGAGTGGAAGGGAAGGCGACTGGAGGACTTGGGCTAGGAGGTCGACGAGGCGGACTGACCCCTGTTGCCGAGCCGCTCCTGCGCCAGCTTCTGGTTGCTGGGGTCGGCGAGGACGGGCCTGACGGCGCGGTCCCAGTGCTGGCCGGCCACGGCGGCAGAGCAGCGCAGCTCCACGGCGTTGCCCGGCTGCTGGAAGTGGCGCCTCTCCAGCTGGAATCGCAGCGCTACCGAGCGCGTGTACAGGCCGTCGTGGTCGCGGCCCTGCTGCCGCGAGTGGTCCTCCACGAACCACGGCTCCACCTACGGCAACACCACCACTCATCTCGCACCACCACTAACTGCTCGCATCAACTGCAATATATTCTGTTTGCGGCATATTCACACTTTCTGAACTAAACCTTTGAAAAGTCACACCATTTATGACACGTATGGTTGTTTCCTAAAAAAAAAAAAATGAAATTGGCTATGTGCTCTTATTTCAGCATTTCTGAAGTCAACCATTGAAAAATGTCACTACTTGCATATATTTTAACGGACACACTGACTGTCACATGCACAGTTCAGTTGGTAACGCTGGAGGTGAAGTAGTTCCATGTGTTAACATTGAATTAAAAGCGTTAGGAGAACAAGATTTATTTTTGTTTATAATGTGCATACAGTGACTAGGCCCATGGCAATGTTAGTTTTTCACATAGAAAACAACATATTTATATATTTTTCATAATGATATTGGGACTAGTCGCATAATAATGTCTACCAAGTTTTCCTTTGAAAACAAACTGGCACCATAGAGTGACGTCTTCTCCCCCTGCCCTTTTTTTAGCATCTCACAAAACAAAATATTTGGCAGGCCTCCACCCCACTCGTCCATACCCAGTCAGCCTTCTTGGTGCTGTCAGCCATTTTGGAAACCATATTGGATGCAGGTGATCTTGACTTTGACCCCATGACATTGATTGACCTTTAAAATCAAAAATCAACATTCCTGATGTACATAAATTAAATTAGAGCTTTTTGACATGTGTGTGAGGTGATGTCAGAAATACAGCATCTTTTTTAGAGGTGATAGGTTTTTTTGCAGCATTGACAAAGGAGTACACCGGAGTTCCACCAGCGCAATGTAATCGGCTGTTGTTTCCACTGGAAGGTGCACCTTGGTCCTCCGCTAATACTGGAAAATGTTCAACAACATCTGAATATTTTGTAGTGGTTTGACTTTTCTATGCTACCTTAATATAGGTTGCTCACGGTAAAATGAGCTGTTTTGAAAGCCCTGTTTAACACACGGAACTATATGCTCTCCTGTTAAAATATATGCAAGTAGGGGCACTGACATTTTCCAAAGGTTGATTTAAAAAGTGCTCACTTTACCGTGAAAAGCCTTTAGCACAGTGGTGGTTAACTGTAGCAGAGATCAGATTAGTACACAGAGACAAAATAGTGTGGCTCTTCCTCCTATTGGGTGGCTACGCAAGGCTCTGGAGACAGGCATTGTGTCTCATTGGCTAATGCGTGTTGCACAAGGTTCCAGTCGGCTCGGCTGTCATCGCATACGTCTGTCGCCCGTCCACCAGGCGGTCACGTGATCTTGAACCTGTCGCAGGGCAACTTTTCGTATGCTATCCGTCAATCAGTCAATATTTCTCAAACTCAAACTTTCGGCAGACCGACTGATGGGTCACCACCTTCTTACGACATTCCGTAGACGCAAACACGCACTTTGAAATAAAATACAAGGCGGTGAATATGTGTTTATTTATCTTCTGTGGTAAATTCAGTAATCTAAAATGTAAACAAATATTCAGTATAAATTCTCATCACGTAATCAAAATATATTCCCCAAATGTTTTTCTCTTGAAAGTGTATTTCCAACCAAAATACACCTCCAGCTAATGGAAGATCAAGTTATGTTGTCACGTTGAAATTTTGCCGTTCAGAAGGATTGACGGAGAACGGATTGTTATGAGTCGCTTTCAAATGACAGATTAAAAAACAGACGGAATAATTAGGGACCTGCGAAATTCGCGTAATTTTCTGGCAACACGCTAAATTTTCATAGTTCTATATTTTGGTTGCCAATTGTTTATTGGTAGAGCACCGAGTATTTCGCGGATTGAGTTGGCAGCAAGCTAGGCTGGACAGCCCTCTATACACTCGAGACATTATCTTTTGCTTATCGGTTTCTGTGATCAAGTGAGGCCTCTGTACATGACTACTCACACTACTGCTTCCTGCTTACGATTGGCTCACAGTTAAACGGGGCGTGTCTAAAGAATGTGTCATCCAATCACAACAGTAGGAGAAAAGAACAAGTGTTTGGATTCTACCACGCCTCCGAATGAATTCGCGAAATACTTGTGGCTCTATTTATTGGTTCCTGCAGCAGCGAGGACACATTTTTTCCTTTCGACTTGGTTGGACGTGATTGAGCCAGCCTCTCGTTAGCGGTATCCTATTGGTAGAGCCCCGAGTATTCAGCGGATTGATGTGGCATCAGGATAGGCATTACAGTCCTGTGTACCCTCGCGACACTATCGTCTGCTTATTGGTTGCTGCGATCAAGTGAGGCCTTCGTACAGCACTGCTCAAACCTCCCCCATACTGCTGCTTCCTGCATATTACTGGCTCATAGTTAAACGGGGCGTGTACACACAACTGCTGTCCACTCACAGTAGCAGGAGGAAAGAACAAGAGTTTGAAGTCTACCTCGCTACAGAACGAATTCACGAAATACTCGCCGCTGTACCTATTGGTCTAAAGCCATTCTGATCGTATCCGAACAAACTGTAGTCCAATGACAAACGCAATACAAAATGACAAGGGTTTGAAGTCTAGCCTGCCTTGAAATAATTATGCGAATTTTGCACTTCTCTAGGAACGACTGACTGACGGACGGGAGACTGACGGGTGCGGCGGATGGTTGAGAGTCCAGCTGACGTCAGCAGGTGCTGATTGGTTGCACGGGGTTCCCATCTGTTGCAGGCCAATGACGCCATTTTTCTGGCGTGTGCGCTTGGGGTTGGTGGTAAACAGCTGATTCACCCTCGCATCCTTAAGTTTTCTGTTCTACTGCTGTGGATATTCAGCCTGTATATATATATAATTTAAAATAACAAGCTTACGTTTGTGACGTATAATACACAACTTTACAACACTTCAAGTTCAGGCAGTGACAGGACCATATAGTAGTACCCTGAGCTGGTATATTTTAATGGCTACGTACATGATTCGAATCTCGTTTACAACAAAATAACTAAAATCAAGCCACGAATACTGACTTTCAAAGACATGATAGTGATATTTTTGAGAATGCAATAAATATTATGGAACACAATCTTCATTTGGAATGCATAGTGACCATACTAAGTTTTTATATTTATATGTGATGAATTGGAGCTCAGCAAAAATAAAATATCGTCTGAAGTGTAATTATTATACAGAAATGAATATAAACTTCACTCATAGTGTTTAGGGAAGATTTAATTCCCATTTCGAGCTTAAATGCTAGTATAAATCATTAAGTCATCTTGTTCTGTTTACGTATGCCATTGTTTAAGCATATTTGGCCCTCCTTTTTTTTCTTCAGAAAAACCGCAGCTGAAACAAACAGAAGTTGGAGTGAATACAGTAATCTAGGAAGTTGCTGAAGTCTTGGGGCATTTTCGGGAAGCAAAACTTGTATATCGGGAAAAGCAAGTGTAATGGCTGGCGTGAGAAGGGATCAGTGTTTCGCCCAAAGCTAAGTGACTCCAAAATCCAAGTGAACGTTCTGGCCGTCGAGGAACTTTAACGAAGTGCCTTGGGCAGAAACACGTGTTATATCATCTGGTAGTCACTATTGAGTACGAAGTTATCGTGGTCCAATATAGCAAAATTGTTGCTATACTGTTCTGGGCTAATGGAAGTGTCTACATTTCTGAGCAAGCACTCTAAATTCGAATCAGTGGAAAACTACTGATTCACAGTGAAATTAAAGTACTCGAATCAGAGAAAATGGCTCCACATGGAATCAGTGGAAACACACTCAGTGTTTAAGTGAAAAACTTTCACTGATTGAATTGGTGACGTGAAACAATTTCACTGATTGAAAAAGTGAATAAGTGACGGACGACCTGCAATGGCAAATTAAATATAGTTTTTATTGAATTTATTCATACAGTTACACGAAATAAACATATTTACGATAGTTTACTATTTACATTGGAAAATTTACCGTAATTTAAAAAGTAAAAAAAAATTTCGAACGTGGCCGCACCCATTGCACTTAACTTTTGCACCATTACCTTACCGTGTATGCAACAACGCCAAGTTTAAATAATTTAAGGAAAATAAATGTCTTATAATATTATCAAAATCTTGAAGATTTCAATCATTTTGGATTTAATTGGTACTATTAGAATTGTTAAAACGAATAGTATAGGTAAATGAGTCGACTTTCTTCGCCACATTATACTGCAGTTTATAACTTCAAACACAGCGCTGTGGTGACTACATGAAAACGAAATCGAAGACGTGAAAACGGAATGAAAGGATGAATGTTCACATTAATTCGTAAAATGGTGTTTTGAAAGACGAAACACATTCTAGAAAGTATTTTGTATTGGTTTTATTAGTTTACTCGTTGTTATTTCACTTGATACATGTTGTTTAACGGCCATTTTCAAAAGTTGTTTGACGGTCATTTTTACACTCTGAATAACTGATCAATCAGTCAAAAAACAAACCACTGATAATAGTGAAAAAAATGACTAATGAATCTGTGCAAAATGTTACTGATGAATAAGTGAAGACAATGTGGCTTTTTCCACTGATTCGTCAGTTTAATCCACTGAAGTGACTGTTGAATCAGCCAGGTACTGTTGACTGATTCAAACAGTGAAATTCTCACTGATTCAGATTAGAGAGCACGTCTTCAGAAAAACTGGCGACAAAACCAACTTCTTAAATATACTATATTTAGGCGAAGAGAGAAAGAGAGACAGGGAGAGAGAAATAATTCTGGTGTTACCGGTTTTTTAACCATAAAATGTATTCACTGTCAACAACTGAAATTAATTTTTTTTAAAAGGCACGCTAGATCACACAGATAATTTAATAACTTTATTATTAATGAAGGTATTTTTTAAGCATGTGGAATACATGGGAATCGATAATTTATTTTCTTCTGAGAATGACTATAGGAACGATATTAATACAAGAACTCGAACGGCAATAGTCTAGTAAATATAACCAAATGATGTTTTACTCCCTAACCAGATCACATTTTCAAAAATTTACTTCAAGCAATCATACAAGATGGCGTCTACTAATTCTTGCAGGGTTGACTGGGCATTTTTTAATGAGCATTCGAAAAAAAAATTGCTGCCTGTTACTGTGTTTATTTTAACGTAAAAATTTTTACAATACTTAATAGTTATGTTAGAAGCGAACAAGAAATGAGAGTGAAATATTTAATATAATGGTGGTAAAAATATGTTCTCATTCAAATTTTAAAACGTTTCTAAGCTTTCACAACATGTCACTTGTTAGTTATAAGATTTGAATTACTTTTGTGTTTGGTAAAATATCAGCTGATATTCTTACTGATATATTTCTAACTTTCAGTGGGTCTCACTTGTAAGTTCAGTTCTATAGACCGTTTAGTTTGAGTGATTCTTGTAATAACATCTGCAAATGTCTCAAATTGTTTTCTGTCATGCAGGAACATCCTTGGTACACATGACGAAGTTCGCCTATTGGACGAACCTAAGCTGGCTGGAAGTAAGAATACGGAATAATTTAAGGTATGTACTTGTAAAACTAACAAATAATGTAATTTTTTCTTAGTTATTTGAGCATTTTTAAAACCCTGCTTATGTTTAATTTTGCAGCCAGTCTCTCAGCAAATTTAACTGCTGGTCGTTTAATAATAACAGTGTCAGAAAGTATATCAGGTTTATCTGAACTGAGATCAGCGTGTTGGACAAAAGAGGGCTCCTATTTCCATCGATATATTTTACAGCAGACAATTTCCAGAGCAATTTACACGACAGTACGCTCAGCGTCCAACACTTGCTATTATCCAGGCACACCATAAGCCACATGGGTAATCATTCCAAAGAAGTAAGTCCAGAGCATTCGCTGTGCGTACCGGAAAAGTCCCAATCTGTCGTCTATCACAACACTAGTTAAGGGCACTAGCGAGCTTTAATTGGCCGCAGTTGAATGCACTGCGATAGAAGGAGGTTACGCTCCTTCCAATCGTGGTGGGTAGGCGTGGATACCGCCTCACCTGATAACAGCAGCGTGCGGAGTTGAATCTCCACAAGCGCCAACTTTATGAGGCCGATACCTATCCAACCTCTGAGAACCCACTAAGTGGACGGGTCCTCTTACTAGGCGGACCAGACCATCGTCCCTCCTTTAGCGAGCATCAACCCTTCGAAACCATCACCAGCACGATGACACGTCGCTTTTATTCCCCAGGGAGATACTCAAGGCGACAACTTTCCATCTCTCCCAGAGTACCGAGGCAGTAAGAGCCACCCCCGACATCTAGGATCGGTTCCCCTGGCCTCCAGTGATCTCCTCCAAGCTAATATCCTCCTGCAGGCCTTCTCTTAGGCAGGAGATTCAACCAATGCCACCCAGAGTCCGATCCGCGATCGGATCGGCTAAAGGCCGGGGCTTCACACCGATCCCCTGGGCACCCACAAAAACGGACCTTAGGTAAAATTCACGGAACCTCTTCGTTAATTCCGTAGTTAGTTTTCTGTACTTCTGCGTTCAATAATTTTTAATATCTGTTTTATTTTAATTTTCATTGTGTGGGTGTTCTACTGTGTAAAAAATTATATTTAGAAATGTTAAATTTTTTTTTACTTAAGCAAGATTTCAACTCAAGTCAAAAAGTTGCATGTTCACGAACCTAACCACGTACCTACAATGCTCACGTGGTGAACCTGGTATAACATTTGAAATTCTATATTAGTCACATAAGCAACTTTTTTTAGTTTCTCTTAGTTATGGTATTTTAAGTGTTATTAAGTGTTACACACACATGTTGCTACTTTTTAATGTTTGAAAGAATAGGTCTTAGTGGCATGGATAATCTTAACTGCCGCAGAAATGGTAATTTTCTGGTTACATTGGCGAAAAAGTTACGTGTAAACTCGGCATTGTTCGTGCCCGAAACCCGAAGTTATGGGAAATAACGAGATTTTTCGTATTTTGTATTTACGCACTTAACTCCGTTTTTCGTCATTACGGAATGCATTTCTGTATATTTACTGTGAATTTTCGTAAAAATTTTCGTAAATATACGGAAAATTTTTAACAGTGCACAGCTATGGCCAGCACCCCGAGTTTTCACCTAGAGCATCCCAAATCCTCCAGGACTCCAGAAAGTCCCCCCTGCGGAGCTTCGCCACCCCGAGATCTACCCAACAACTGCATGCCCCGGCTCGCGACAGTGCAATCATCTCGTTGGTCATCACAGCAAGCGAGGGACACATGAAGCCTCTGGAAACTACACATGACCTCGCTGCGGCTAACCACCAGTGCACGAAGTAGTGGTCTGAGCTAGCCCTCACTTGCCTCTCGCGTGAACCTAGCAACACATTGAGCGGGGAATCGGGACGCCAGGGATTGCGACAAACGGTAGACAGTAAACAGTATGGCGACACATGAAACAACGCGCCGATATAGGCCAGTGCGAGGTTCTTCGCGGGGCCAGACGCCAGCTAGGCGCCATAGGGACGTCAACCAGTGGCTGACCTCTCAAGAAGGGCCACGAGAGGGGTGTACCGGGGATCGCCACTGCCGATAAGTGATGAGACGCAGCCTCTGGCAACAAGGATTAAGGTGAACTGGTTCCAAACGTTTACGTCGGAGAGACTTTACTTTGGTACTTAACACAAGCGTATTTAACATAATTGAATAGCAGTAAAACATAATTACTCTCCCGTTTAATATAACGTAAAGATTGTGAAGTGTTGTACTCTTATGAGTTGCAGAGTTTTATATAAAGACGATTAAAGAGAAACCCGTCTTTATTATTCAGCAAGCCCCCAGTCACAATAGCCTCACATTGCACAGGTAGAGTCACCTGAACAACAAACAGAATATTCGTATTGTCTTGTTAGTCCATCAGGCAAAATCAGAACAACTAGCAGAGACTCCATTAGTCCATAATCGTGCTCACCCCGTCAGCCACAGTGCAAGCACCATGTTTCCAGCCCAGACCTTTCAGCAGGTGGAGACGATCTTGAGCAGCGCTAGGCTATGTAAACGCATCGCTGCCCCATTTCAGAGACCTAGCCTTGATCTGCGTGGGATCCACTGGAGCAATCCAATCCCGTGTCAGGAGTCGAGAAGGCCCCATCGGAGCTCGTCAGCCGGGAGAACAGCCCACCTGCAGACTAAGTACAGTGGGTCGTGGTGGTCCGGAGGAAGGTTGTCTCCTTCACGCTGATCTGCGCTTACACCCAATACAGACCGGTCGTTCCACCCACAAAAAGTCGCCGCCTAGAGATGGCCGAACGAGATAGTCGTTCTCGTAGTCACGACTACACTGAGAGAAAATCGAACAAAATATTTATTTGTAAATGGCCAAATATATATTTAGTTGCCCTAACAAAATATATCGACGAGCAAACAAAATTTGAAAAGCATCAAAAATACTTTTGTTCGCCTTACAAAATATATACAAAATCTTTGCTTGGGCCAAAAGAATTCGACTGTTAACTAAATATTTTTTTAATCAATTATGCATATATTTGTTTGGACACTCATTTGGCTGCCTTCGTTCAAAAATACAGCTCGAGAGTTTATTTATATTTTTTGTGACAATTAGGATAGTAACCGTGTATGTTAGTGCATCTATCTATGCTTAACAATTATATAAACACATTAATAAAACAATGCAACAAGAAACTGACAAGTAAAGCTGTAAAACTTAAAATTTTTGTTTGTACACGTAGCCCAATATTTGCAGTATATCTATTTAAAAGCTTTCCAGAATTATTAGTTGTTACGTTAGCAGGTGATCTAGGTTCGAAACTCGCTCGAACGTATAACATTTTTTTTATATCTGCCCAAACTGTTTAATGTACGTGTAGCGAAAAAAATCTTTAGTTGCACCAACCAAATCTTACAGTTTGGGGCAACCATATGAGAAACAACAAAACAATTTGGTTTCAGCAACAAAATATTTCATTGCCTCTATACCAACATATAATTTGGTTGCACGAAACAAATATCGTTTGATGCAACAAAACATTTACATTTTTCTCAGTGTGACCAACCAGATTTCGGGCAGAAGTTCCTACGCTCTGCACCCTCTTACAGTGGGTCATTGTTGCCGCGATTGCCACCTGCTTGTGCCCATTGCAGGCTGGTTGCCTGAACATCAGCCCAGCTTCAACCTGCCCCCCCCCCCTGGGCCATAAAATATATGAGTAGTAATATAACCCGCAACTTTTATTTAAGGTGGAAGCATACAATCTGAACTACTGAGACGTTTTCGGCGTACATCGTAATCCCGCACCCCATTTCGTCCAACCTGATCCGATCTTCAGGAACGATAAGTTTGAACTTCAGGTAGGGCGTAAACCCAATATTACCTCATTCTTGTTCACGCCGCCTCAGGAAGTAAAAAGCGACAGTATTCAAGAGCACATTCTGTATAGAACCTCGGAGCGCAGAGGTTCAGTAGTGTAGTTCTAATTTTAAAAATGTTCAATATTGTTGAGCGTTGTCTGCTTACAATCAGCATAAAATACATGTTTCAAATGTGTAAATTGAGCTAGTACTAGTGTTTCACAATAAATTGTTGGTATTAAACTTCCGGTAAAGGCAACATGACATACCATAAGTACCTGCAGCACATATTTATATTTATTATCACACCATAAAATGAAAGGACCGCCACTGAAAGTCCTACGAGGCCAGTCACCGGGACAAGGACTTCACGTCAGTTCAGCAGCTTGCCCGCGAAGGCTACCAGACATTCGATGCACGTACCTAGGTCCCCCTTACGACTCTAACATTTCTAGGCTTCGAACACGTGGAAATTGTCCAGCCATACGGCATCTTTAAACTCGATCGTAACCCAGTCGATAGTACGTGCAAAAATAAATACTGGCTTGATACATACTGACCGCGGACGTCGATGAGTTTTTGATTGGAGAGGAGGTAGAAACCATTGTGGCCGACATTCCATGAAAAAAGAGATATTCAATATGCTATTGGTAGACGAAAAAATACCACCATGAGGCTCTTGCCAAGGAAATATACATTTTATTCGCACATAACTACAGATGTATTGTGCATGTCATTCGTGTAATATCATAGTTTTTTCATTGCTTGTATATACAACATGTCACTAGAAATCACCTATGAAAACCTTCTTATATTTAAAAAAGTTCTCGTCTGATTTTCAAAATAATCACGTCAAAGAACTCGCCGGTCAAAAACATCGAAATGAGTACATTTCCCATTTAAGAAACCAACGTTAATATCTTTATCTCAGTAATTAATTACATCTCGGAACAGAGATGTTGTCTAATGAGCACCGTAGTTCAACTTACAAATTCGAAATCATAATTTCGATATATCTACAGGGGTTGGGAAGAATTTTGGGCTGAACATCTTGGCTGAATAATCTTACATAGTGCCAGCAGAGTGTGTTGCAAAACCATTTTAGTGCTCCTTGTAAAGTCCTGGTCACGACTAGCTAATTAAAACGTTCACAGGGAGCGATGGCGGTGTCAGAAACTGGGCCAGACAACATCCAATCGAGTCACACGCATGCTCAAAGGGAGACAGGTCTGGTGATCGTGGTGGCGTGGGGACTCGAAGAAGACACTTAACAGCGTGCTGTATTACACAAGCGGCGTGTGAGAGCTGGTGTTGTCATGTTGGAGTATCACGAACGGCAGTAGACCACGTTGGGCAGTGTTGTGGTCCTACCTCGGAATGTTAAAACATCTCTTTATACGAACGCCACAGCTCAGCAGTTGTAGAGTGGCCTTGTATCCAGGCTCTGTTCTCGTGTGTTTGCAACCGTAGCATATACATTGCGGGTGGGGTCTCGCACCTGGTGGACGATGCACACTGTTGTGAAGGGACTTTAAGTGTAACACCCCACTCTGAACCCGGCCTCGCGCCTTCAGGGTAAAAACAGGACGCCAGCGATTGCGCCAAAGCATTATTGCGACAAGGGCCAGCAACTTTAACCCCCTCCACCAACCAGGGAAAGATTAAACGTTAAACAACGCACCGATATGGGCCGACACAAGGCGCGGAGCGGCATCTTTCCACGACGGGCCAGACTACAGGGAAGGCCACAGAGATGGGGATATCCGTCCGTCGTTAACTCTTCAGCTAGAAACTAGCTCCCCATTACAGTTGATATTACAGTGTTGTATTGCCTGTGTCACATGATATGATTGAAACCACTCATTAAAACTATGCTCTACCATCTACCATTCATCTACAAGCTACGACCCATTACACCTTAATTTATGAATATGACGATAAGGCATATTGATAACAACACGTAGGTGACTTTCACTAGCAGTGAGGCTGAGTACGTGTTCGTCTTTGAGCACAACATTTGCCATTTGTCCCTCCGGGTGCACTTTTCTGGATACTTCAGTAGGCGTGCTGAATGGTGGGAAAGTGTGAATGGAAATCTTTACAGCTACATGATATCGTCTATTCGCGCTTTCTTCACACTTATCGTATCAAATATTTGAAGAAAAAAAAAACACCCCATGTATGACGCGTTTGGTTGTTTCCTAAATATGTCATCAATCACAAGCAATTTACACTTGTGTTAACATAAAAGAATTTTATCCTTGGTAAAATTGAACTATTACTTAAATTCATTCATAAGTTATAATATCTCATTTATAACTAATATCAGTAAATATCGAGAGAAAATAGGTGTGTTGATAATGCCCAGTAAGAAATAGTTCTTATGCGAAATATTATTACACTGAGTGCGTACGGATGCGGTGCGTCGGCTCTGTGGTGTAATTATCAAAGTTTCATTGCACGAGGCGAATGAATATCCGGGAAATAGAACTTAAGCAGGACTTTATAAAAGTTGGAAGTAACCGCGAACAGGAGTAACCAGCGTTAAGCAAATGGTTGCGAATACACCCTAGCTGACAACTCTTGGCATTCCACAGCCTCTAGTATGTTCTGCAGTCGCTGAGTGATTCTCAAGGCCGCTCGTACCAATATCTTGGCATCATATGTGTTTGGCTGCTGTCCGTAACTAGGAGTATGGATATACCCACCTTCCTCTGATATACAGCACCAATTACAATAAGTCAGTGAAACTTTTCCTCTGACACATTACGCAATTCACGTGCATGAATATGTGGCTCTCTTTGAGACTCACTGTACAGACTCGTTCAAAATTCCGTCGTCCATGTTTGATCAAGACTAGAAACCCCCATGGATATTCTGTGTGAGGTATTGTGTAAAGCCAATGGAATGTGTGCCACAGTTTTGGTTTTTATTTCTTTATATATTGGAGTGGCCCGGGACGCAGCACAGACATGCAGAAGAAATTGAAGAATGAAGATTACATATTGAAAATTGAAGACTATTTGTATTTTGTTTTATATTTGTTTTAGAATTAGATAATATAATAATTTGATGTTTTGATATTGTTCTGTAACTAATGTGTTCATGTTCTGTACATAATGTGTTCAAGTTCTGACTTGTCCGATGTCTTTGTACAAACTTGTATTCGAAAAAAGATCAAAGGTATGCAATAAATGAATTTAAAAAACAACCAAATTGTGCGTGCCTACTCCTTCTGAGCATGCCAACAGAGTTTAGCGTAACTTACGAGCACAGTAATGCTCTTCTCTTTCTAAATGCACGGGACTGGTTGCATGCCCTCGTATATTGGACGAGCAACAATCGAGTTGAGTTATTGTTGTTGTGAGAGAATTTGGTGGCTCTTAACAGCGAGGTCTTGAGAGGAGCCGATGAAGGTGAAGTGAGGTGAGAAAGGAGCAGCGTCAGAATGCAAAGGCGGGGGGAATGGGAGATCCCCGAGAAAACCCGCCGACCAGCGGCATCGTCCGGCACGAGTCCCAATTGCGAAAAGCCCGAGAAATACACTGCCGGGGATTGAACCGGTTCGCATTTGTTGGGAGGCGAGCAGACTAACCGCCCAGCCACTGTGGTCCCGAGAAGCAACAATCGAGCAATGTGGTGATGTTTTGACACTCTGGACTCCTTCTGAAAGACATGTGTTCGATTCCAAAATCTATCGTCCTGATTTTCGGTTATCCATTGTTATACAAAATCACTCCAAGTAGATTTTGGGATGGTTCGTTAGTGAATGTCATGGCCTTTTCCTTCTCTTTCCTGAATGTCCAAATAACTTGTTCGGTCCGTAATAAACCCACTGTGGACGAGATGGTTAAAATACCTGTGTTATTATTCCACAGAACAGCGCTCTTGGTTAAGGTGTGTACTGTATGATATCTATTAGTGCCACGTAAAAATAGTATTTCTGATGCAATTCCTGCAAAGAGTTGTTTTTATATGTTTCCCGACATTTAATTAGTAATTTTATCTGATTATTTAATCCTTCTGCTCATGAATGTATTTTACGTTCTCGTAGTTGAAATAATTAACTGGAGGTTAATTGCAATTTTACGCGATGTAATATGACAATAATAAATGTCTTTACAAGAACAGTTGGACACTATTAATAGTCAGGCGCTCATAGATTTCCGAGGGCGCGAGTTTCATCAGAGTCTACTTATCTTATACAAAAATAATCGCTTCATAAAATTTAAATTTTAATTGCTGTTTTAAAATGAAGTGGCGGAGGAGTGGAATGTGGATGAAGTCACGTTTAAAGAAATCACGTAAGTATTGTCAGAACTGGGTGTGAATTTACAAAGAGTGGTGTGTATGAAACACCCTCACTGCGAACGGTTCGTGATCGAAATGCCGAACTTTGTCATGCGAACTCGAGAATTTGCCTCCATGACAAAACGCACCTTGTGATATTTGCAGATCTCATTACAGACGGACCTCTATATCCAGAGTATTCTCCTGTCAAAGGACTGAAAGTGTAGGTGGGTTTAGGGGCCTGTTGTAAAACACTGTAATATATTGAGTGTTTAAAAAAAAAAAAAATTGAACAAAACATTTCGCTTATATTGGCGAGTGCAAGGATTATATTTTCAAACACTGAATTTATATTCAGAAATGCGTGTATTTTCCCAAACATTTACAGTTACTTTTGATCATGCTGATGTACCAGTTAGTTAGTTCTGTATCTTTCTTTCAGGACAAACGCAGATATCATTTCCGAGAAAAAATGGTGTCATACATACACCAACCAGTTATTCTTCGCAATATAGGAACTGTTAATTATTACAGTGGATGTTTCTCTCGGTGAAAAAATAAGCGATAAAAATATTAAAATTAAATGATCATATGAATGAGGAAACACGACGAAATAAACAAAAACATCATAAATGAATTCAGAAATTAACTGAGCATACATAAGTACCTTATCATACAGAAAAGGGATTTCTGACTAAAGGGACTTCGAAGAGAAGAACAAAGTATATTCTGCAAGACTGTAAAACAGCTTCACGTAAAGTACAGTCTAAACTGTCACAGCTGGATCGGTTCCCGCAATTCTTTCGCGCTTTTCCCTAATCGCTGAAACACAAGCACATCTTGAGTGTGTAAACGATCTGCCTAGGCTTTTGAGTATCAAATACACAGAAAACACATTACTTATGTTTTATCGACAATAGCTTCGAGAAAAAATGGATTTAAAGTTCGTCAAATATTACAGCTATATTAAATAGATTATTTTAAGCCACACAGTAGTCATTAACGCAGATTATGCGTATAGGGATAACTTAGGCTCCACTATTATAATGTGGTCGGAACCTCAGTTTTACTGACCTGTCCTAATAATTCCCATCTTTCCCGCTTCAATTAACATCTTTAACAAAACCAAGTTTTTAAAACACTTTTAATATTGACGTGTTATTTTGTTTGTCTATATGATTTTCTCCAGAGTATAAATATGAATTTTCCGCCACAGTACACTAGATATGAGAGGGATTGGTGCGTCCCTTAACATCGAGGTCTTGAAAGCCGATGAGGGTGCAATGATATGCAGTAGCGCCGGAATGAAAGGGCGGGGGAAACGGGATATCCCCGAGAAACGACATGATTTCACCTCTGCAGATACAAGGAAACTGTTGGCTGTTCACGGTAAAGTGAGTACTTTTGAAAGCCATGCTTACTTGCATGCACGGTGTATGCACACACACGCAATAGAAATTATAAAAATTATAGTACTTTTACAAATATTTTGGAAGCCATTTTATAAATAAATCATTTTTGAAATGCTACAAAATTTTTTCTTGTGAAATGCATGATATATATATATTTATATTTATTTGTATTATTACAAATTAATGTTTGAATTTTTCAACTTCGGTTATGGAGAAGAGGAAACAGGGTTGTTTCACTATGCTCTTGACAGTAGCTATAGTAAAAATAAAAAGGAGGGAAAATCCTTGAAATCGCAATCACAAGAGAAATAAACTTGTCAATCCCGCGACTCAAATCGGCATTCTTCATTTTAAAACATAAGCGCTTTTCCACAAAACCACTTAATCTTACGGGTAACTCAACACTTTTACACCTTGCAGACCATCGATGTTAAGTAATTTAGACAACCACTGCAATAAATAAGGACATTATGTCTGAAGGTGAATTGACCAATCATACAGTTAGAGTTTTAAATATATAATTTTATAATCGTTGCGTCGATATTTAAGTTACTGGCATTGTAAATGTACAGTTTGATCGACTGGTAACAAAAAAAATTGTTGGCTAGCGAAAATACACACAGCAGTGTCATAGCACGAGCCTCTATTTCCTGGGAAATCAAGTAAACGACAGTTAACTTTTCTTAACTCGGAAGAACATTGATAGGAAACATTCTCCACTCCCATCGATTCAAAGGTTACAATACAGTGCCGCATCATTTGTGCACGCGTTCGCTTGTTCTACGTGAAATTGCTAACACATTGTAATGGTTTTAATTTTTTTACTTCGAGATGTAAAGTTGTAACCGGCCATTACAATTTTTTTTTAGGTGTATTGCATACAAGGAACTATTAACGTTACATAGAAAAAAAGTTCACAAATTATGTTACGAAAATATTAAAAATTTTTGTAAATGTACAAACATTTCTTAGTAAAACTTAATTAATAAAATGGGGTTTGGCTGTGTTGGGGACACGGCCGTTTGTTTTGCGTGAATACGTCTACGTTGACGCGTTCGGACGCCTTGATGTTTATTTTTCGTTCCCGGCACCGCTTCACTCGACCGTATGGGGCTTTACAGGTATCACTGGATTGCTTTTGAGATGCTCTTTCAAACCATATACGATTTCTGTATTCCCACTTGACTTTTTGAGGAGTACAGGCCGACATTGTGGTAAGATTTCTTAGTTTTTTTTACATTAATCTCATACAATTTCCCCATAACCACGCCACACAAAAGTTTTTATACACGAAATCGACTGACCTTGACGAGAGCTGTCAATTTAAACTCAAACGAACGCTGTAGTTTTTCCTAGTAAAAAGTTATACTGCGCGGAAGTTATGGGACGCTGTGAAACGAACTCAGAATTGCGGCGCCTCCCCATCCCCCCTCGCGCAATGCTTCGCAGTCTCCACTCAAAGTAACATATTCTTTGAGCCTTTGGTAATCGAGTTTTGTAATTGGATTTTGAAGTTTTGAATGTAGATGATAGATTCGAAGTTGCAATGTCAAACTGTATCCCCCGATTTTATCATCGGATTTTCTGGATTACCTCCCACTATGGTTGCAAATTTAAATGCGTAGTCACGCCAAATATACAACGCGTGGAGATGCCTCGTTACGTAACTTGGCGCCTAGTGTTTTTTATAAGGTTGGCAACAGTTGGTTGCCGTGGACTCGAGTGTAGAATACTTTTATACGGTGTATTTTATTATTTTGCTATTGTATATACTATGTAGTGGAATATTTAATATTTTTAGAATTTATTAATCTTATTTGCTTATTGTATTTTTATTTTATGCTCGTATATTTCAAATAGCACTTCACTGTAACGTGCGCAGTTTAAATGGTTGTTAGGGCGATCGCCACCAGGTGCGCTACGTGTCACTTCACTGGCTAGGTGCCAGTCGGCTGACGCCCGTTGCAAGGAACACAAGTATTGCGCGATTTGGCAGGCGATATACGAATGAAGGCGGTTTCGGGCCGGAATGTTTTGCACGTAACGTAAAAGTAATGAATTTGCTAACTCGGTGTAAAGTCTGCACGTTTATTATTACGTCACGAAACTTAAAGCTACGCCCTTTGCCACCGCAGAAGTGTGCTGGTCCTGTTGTAATATTTTTTTTTTTTTTTGCAAACTTGTACCTGGATGCAAGTGCCGGGAGTGGTAGATGCAGTGGTGTGCATCAACGTAACTGCAGCGTGCAATACTTTCGATCGTACGTGGCTGGTGTGTGTGCACAAAGCGTCGCGGCGCATTCAATGCCCCGGAGCTGCGGTCAGCTGACGAGCTGTGAGGCCTAGTCGTCCTGGCGGGCGCTGGAACCCGTGACACGGCGCAACAACGGTGATATTCCTGGGGCTGTGTGTTGTCCCGTGCTGCTTCGTCACTTCCTAAATTACCCGGTATGAGAGGAGCGAAACTTGGTGTGGCCGGTACTATTCGGACCGTATATTTTCTTCAAGTTCTCCGTCGTCTAAGTGTTGTCAAAGTTTGCGATGCGGAACATAACTTGTCTGCGAGCGTCTTGCACTGTGGCACGTAATATTAACTGTATTTGAAGGCCAAGGAATATTTTATTAATTGTGTTGCCCGAAAACGTAATTTTTTTGTATAAAATGTTCACCACTATAGTATTGAATTTGGGAGCTTAAAAGCTTGTTACGTATGATACGGGATGTTAACGAAAGTGAAAATAGCAGACTAAATTATTAGTAAATAAAATAACTTGCAATTTAAACTGAAAATTTGTGTGCGGTATCAGTTAGTGTTTCAATCCTCTGCCTGCATACTTGACAGTTGCAAATATTAACATTGAACTGATGACGTATTGTGTGAATAATGAGACTGCGCAACGTTTACACTCATACTCCAGTAATAAAACTTAACAACGAGTTCGCTACATGTGCTTAAAATTTGTTGCTCTTTTCTATAATTGAGTTCGTCATCTACTCACGAGTTATGTTCGGAGGTTTAGGGTACTTTTGGCAAAGTCAGGTAGCATTTGAGTATCCCGAAACCCGCGCTGGGTAGAGGGCGGCTCAAGTGCATGTTTGAATTTATTTTAGCCGTGGCCATCAAATAGAGGTGAAACGCAGGCCAGGAGTTTGAGTTGGGGTACATGTGGGATGTTGACGGAACAACGGCGTTCTCCGCGAGTGTGTACGAAAATTCAATACAGAGAAACCAATTCCCACTGCAGTTACAGGGATTAAATACAAGAGCATGTAAACATGGCTAAATTGCGCGACTGCAATACCAGGCACATGCAGCACATGCATCCCCGAGAACAGGAACAACAATAACATAGCCGGTTTAACCTACTACAACGTGTTATCGATGCTGGTTACGAAAGTTTGGTGATATTTGATTTTCCTTCGCCACTATCGAGTTCCAACGTTCTATTGTTTGCTGAAATGTTTATTGCAAACGAGCCGTACAAACGTAATACTGCTTTACGAAATACATATCACATAATGTTTATCCTAAGAGCATACATACATTTCGTGAATGGACGCGTTGTCGTTTAATGCCTACCACATCTATCATCCACGATGTTTTTTGAGTACACGTAATAATTTAAACTTGAAATATTGATTCGAACAAATTTACGAAAGTTATTTTGACAAATTTTAGTTTCATCTTAATTGTTTACTGAATGGAGTTGACGTGAGAGATTTGGGCGGCTCTTAACCGTGTTTACTGAAGCCAGTGGGATGTAACCTCCAAATTCTCAGAAATATTTTTTCACCCAGACCAATGCTTCAACATTTACATATATCAGATTTTACATTTTTTCTCAAATGTCAAACTTGAATTACGGGTGAACCTTATAATTAATGTCTAATAAACCGTCTTCATGACTTTCGAATTCCTTGAACAATTATTTTCTGTTATAGCCTATCGTATAAAATGTTTTCATTCTTAAAATTTTTACGAAAAAAAAATTTTTTTTTATTCCTATTGTAATTTTAAAAATTTTTTGAGAAGTCAATTTTACTCCAGTGTTATGCTTTGTCTTGTTTGTTATTTAATATCACAAGGAAAACTTATATACTAGTATAAACATATGTAAAATAATTCTATAGATTTTTCACGGTACAATGGGTACTTTTGAAAGCCCTGCTTAAGATTTACTTCTATGCATGTTTCGTAATCTTCCACCTTATGCAAAATTAACATTAGCATGGGTCTTGTCACTTTATTCATGCGTCGGTAAAGAGGAAATTGCGAAATTATTGCAAAAGTAAATATTTTGAAAATATACTTAATTTTACACTTCGATGCATTAAAAAGACAGAGAGCGAAATAAATAATTTAAGTTAGCACAAATGGTTGCCTGACACCTTTTTTCGTCGTTAAGATATAGAACTACTTTTCATCCATTGCTATCAACTTTTCTCACTCGTTGCTCCCATTAAAATATGTGCAGGCAGGGGCAGTGATATTTTCTGAGGTTGATTTCAAACGTGCTCACTATATAGTGAATAGTGTTTAGACTCTTGAACGCTATTACTCAGTGTGAGCAACCAATAATTGGGTTCAACTGGATCGAGCAAGACATAGTGGTAGCAGCCCTAGTATTTCGGGTTATAAAACTGCTCTAAGACAGACCCCACAGTCGTTTACATATTCGAGAAGAAGATTCTTTTTCATTGGCTGCTGCCGCAGGAACAACTCAATATCCTGTTCTGACCGGCCACATAGGATGGAGCTACCAGAATGTGGAATGTCTACTATTGGTCCGAAGTTACGCAGGACATGGACGACAAACTTCTCGTCCTGTTTAGAAACATCGGTACAAAGTCCACCAAGATTCCGGAAAATCTTTCTTGTCCAGTATCTTTTCCTTTAGTCGTGCAGTGGCGGCTCGGGCTTTTTATTAATAGGGGTTCACACTTATAATTTTTTCTTGAGTATAATACTTTTAAGCAAACGTTATTACTGCAATATAACATATTTATTCAAAATAAACATAAAACAATGCCATAAAGAGAAAATCACATATAAATCTGAACACAGTTTGATAGTAAGTTAATCTTAGTTAAGGGCGCCGCCTGAACACAGAACAAAAAAAGAAGGTCACAAACAAAAATATGGAATTTTCAACAGCTTCGAAATAATTAAATACAACAATTATAAATTTAATTCCTTTTTTAGCTTTTTTTTTAAGATTAGATTACTGGAACACACCACATTGTCAACTTGAACTCATTTTACAAACTATGATTTTACTCACAAATATAGTACAAAGAAAAATGAGAGGATAATTACAATGTTATCAAAATGCTTAAGTGCATTTCTTATAAACTAAATCCATCCTTCTGTCTTTGTAGAAGAAAACATGTCGATGACACTGCCATAAAAATTTGGTATTTTTTTACCATATCTTTTACTATCGAAAGAATGGCTAACGCACTGAGTCTGTCTTCGCTCATCGTACTCCTTAAGAATGTTTTTATTCTCTTCATGGTTGAAAATCATATTTCAGCTTCAGCTGTAGTCATGGCAATTGTATAAGTAATCAGTAACATTTTGTGTGTCTCGGTAAACGTGGTTTGTAAGTAGTTTTCCACGACAAACTGCAAGAGATTGGCTGATGTGCTCATTTTTCGGAAGTCTTCTCGTTTGTAGATTACTCCGAGCTCAGTTTTCAGACGAGCCTTACATAAAAAAAGGATACATTTAAGTTGTATGATCAAGCTGATGAACCGGAAACTTCATATAGTATTCCTGGAAATTTTCGACTTCAAAAAGACATACAGCAGAATAAAATGTGGCAGAAGAAAATCTTTCCTTTACTTGATTATCAATCACATTTCACACTTCTTTGGCTACAACAGTTCTATTTACATTGACATCTTCCACTTTCCATATATATATATATATATATATATATATATATATATATATATATATATATATATATATATATATGTATGTATGTGTGTGTGTGTGTGTGTGTGTGTGTGTGTGTGTGTGTGTGTGTGTGTGTGTGTGTGTGTGTGTGTGTGTGTGTGTGTGTGTGTTTGCTCTGACACTAACATTTCAGCTTGAATTATCACCTTCTCAAAATTTCCTCTTTCTTTCTGAACAGAATGTCTAAAACTGTCTACATGTTTTCTGATTTTATCGGCGTTGATACTCTTTTTTTTTGTTGTAGCTGATTATATAAAATATCCACATGAAAAATAATATTGTGAAAAATTGTGAGCCAAAATATAAATATTGGATCATCCAACATGCGCCGAATAGCTCCAGCTTGGTTAATTGTTGTTGGATACTTACATGATGACTAAATTTTGTTCGTGCATTCAACCAGTTGTTTTCTGTACTCGTATACTGTGTTAACAGTTCGACTCTTAAAATTCCACCTTGTAAGGGAAGCGTGAAGAATTCACCTATCAACAACATCGCCAAGAACAGCGATCCTTTGTGGCGAGTGACTAATAAAGTTTGTTCTATCACTTAAGTTGGATAAAAATACATGGACTTGTTCATTTTGACTTGTAGGAAGTGCTACGATTAAACTCATCTGGTATGCATAACAATGCATATAATGTTCATGTGTATATTGTTGCTGAATAATAGCCCGAACACCATTATGTTGAGCGCTCATAACACTAGCATCGTCAAAGCTCTGAGATATCGTTTTCTCATGTTCATCAACAAAACTTGCCAAAACAGTACGACTGCATGGAGCGATTGAAGCAGCATCGTGTCCAGGAGGATTAAAAAACTGCCAGAATCCTTAAACTGCTTATCCGTTAGGTAACAAAGAAGATAACAACAATCAATTGGAACATTGGTGATATGTCTGTCATTTCGTCTGCGATAACTTAAACATAACTTGCAATTGAGATTTCTTTTTTGATGATTTCTTGGCAAATATTAAGCATGCACTCTAGCAAATAATTTTGAATTTCTTTAGAAGTCCCTTCAAAAACCGCTGCATTTGTGAGGCGGTCTTTTAAAGATTAGTCTAATTCTGCTGAGAAATTAACTAGACATCTGAAAACTCCAGGATTACTATATACTTGTGACTCTTCGTAACCTCGAAGAGCGAGTTCAAATGCCCCAGAAAAGTTTATGCAATCGATATTTTTAGAAAGGACAAACCAATTTTTTGAAACTTGCTCGTTAAACTCCAGAATGGAATTCAAATGCGTTTGAGAATATTGATGTGTGTGTGTGTGTGTGTGCGCGCCCGTGGTTTTTTTTTTTTTTTTTTGCGACAAATCTGTGATGCCAAAACCTACCAAACTCGATTCACCACTTTGTTGCGAAGAGCAGCCAGGGAAAACAATAGCATCGTTTAGTCTTTTAGCATCCATAGATACACGAGTATTTTTCATAAATGTCTCCTTTGAAATCTCTTCTGAATTCCTTATTTATTTTTACTTTTGTCACTAACGCTGTATTGAGTTGAGGCGTTGGATTGCCAGTTTCTCTAATCTCAATTTTCCTTATCAACAACATACTAGAGACTACCAGAGATTTCATATATGAAACTGTTAACTTACTTGAGACCATAACGAGTGATTTTGTTGTTGATAGTATTAAAATTACTACTTAAAGTGACGCACGTAAGAAAAATAATAACACTTCACAAGCAGGGAAATCAACATTCTCGAAGAAAGAGCAAAAATTGGGAAATATACACAATGCTCGCGCCGCGCACGACTAGCCATGCACGCACAACATAACTGTGCTCATGTACTGGCTAATGGGAAGGTACACCCCCGCCCCTTGACGCTCCGCGCCGCACATGAATAGCCCTGCGCGGACAACTAAACTGTACTACTGGGCTGGCTAATGGGAAGATACCCTCACCATGTCACTCCCCGCTGTGCAAAAATAGCGCCGCATGAACAACTGAACAGTGCTCCTGGGCTGGCTAATGGGAAAGTACCCTCGGCATGTCGGTCCATGCCGCACTTGAATAGCCTTGCGCGCACAACGGAACTGTGCTCCTGGGCTGGCTAATAGGAAGGTACTCCCACCATGTCGCTCCTAGCCGCAAACGAATAACCCTGCACTCACAAGCGAACTGTGCTCATGTACTGGCTATTGGGAAGGTACCCCCACCAGGTCGCTCCTAGCCGCACACGAATAGCACTGCGTTGCACAACTGAACTGTACTCCTGGGCTGGCTAATGGGACGGTACCCTCTCCATCTCGGTCCATGCCACACACGATTAGCCCTACGCGCACAACGGAACTGCGCTCCTGGGCTGGCTAATAGGAAGGTACCACCCCTCCACCCCCCCCCCTCAAAACATCAAATTTTCTCCATTCCGCGCGTGTGCGATCGGGTCAAACAAAGCAAGTGGCAGCTGTGTACGGGCAATAACAGCGCTCAGCGCATTAAAGAAATAAATATAGTCCATTCCCAATTGGAAGCGACTTATGAACCTTTGAAAAAACGTCCTAGCCATTAGCTGCATGCATAGCTAGCAAGAAAAGTTGCAGTTTCTGGTGCAGGTACAGCACTCGCACCAGAACCTGGAACTTTTTTTTTACTAGAAATGCATGCAGCTAATGGCTAGGGTGTATTTTCAAAGGTTCATAAGTCGCTTCCAATCGGGATTGGACTATATATTCAAGGTTTATATTTATTTTATTCTCTCATTAATGTAATTACGATTACCGTAGAACCTACTTTATAAATATTTGCATTTGGTAGATATACCGGGAAGGGAGGGGTCGTTCACGTTCGAGTGTGCTGTGCTCTAATGCAATAACCACCACAACGTTCTCCAAAGAAAGCTCACATTAGATCGTTAATTTTCTTCTGAAGGGTTGGTTGGAGAGGGCGTGACCTGATGTATGCCCTTACAGCACTGATGTGATATGCCTTTCCTTCGACATGGAGCGAAGTGACTTATGACACTTTTTCCTCTCACTTGTACTACGGAAGTGAGGGACGTGACATGGGCGGCTCTTGACAGCGAGTTCTTGAGAGACGATGAGGGTGATTGAGGTGAGTATGTACCAGCGCGCGAATGAAAAGGAAGTGGAGGACGGAAGATCATCGAGAAAATCCGACTACCACCGGCATCGTCCGTACGTATCGTACCACGTGCGAAAACCTGGGGGGGGGGGGGGGAGGACCCGGCCGGGGATCGAAAGGGGTTCGCCTCGGTGGGAGGCGTGCAGGCTAACCGCTCAGCCAATACAGTCCCTTATACTACAGAATTTGAAGATACTGGCCAAGGAGGATTTTCCGGAGTATTGGTGGGCATAGTGTCGATTTTTCTAAGCAGGTCGACGTTTTTGTTAAGCGGGTTATAGAATGTCAAGAAAGTCATATTTTAGTTTTATTTATGTATGTATTCTGTTCCCAGGGTACGTCTTGGTAATCCTGGAAGTGGATTATTGGAAATTTTTTTTTCTGGGCTCAAATACAGAGATGAGGTCCAATGACACGCGTGAAATTAACACGTAGTTGAGCTCCTTATACTTTGGTACTGAATAATAACTGGAAACGAGAGAGTTTTCAATTTTAATAACTGGAAGTGAGGATCGCAATTTTTTTTGGAACAAATTCAGCATAATTGTTAATAGAGTTCACTGAAATATCTGAGCAGAATAGGCTTTCCTTTAATCCTCGGTTACCAGATTCTCTCGTGCGTAAAGAGAAGGCAGTGAGAAAGGGAGAGGTTGCCGAACTCACGCCAGTGCCGAGAAACATGTATAGACTGGTTCACGGACAAGTGGACATTTTTGGAATCAAGTTTTGAAAAATGTCACTGCCCCTAACAGAATTTATTTTAACGAGCGCTAAGACTGGCATCCACCCAGTAAAGTTGGTAACTATGGGGTCTTAAGCAGTTCCGTGTATAAAATTTGAATTAAAATTGTTAATTAAACACTTGTGAATACTGAAATTATAAAAACAATTTTTTTTGTATTTTAATCCACGTAAGTGTAAGATTTAACGAACTTGTATTTTTTAAATCATTTCACCGTTTCACTTGAACGCCGCATAAATAAACTGAAAAGGCCCAGGGAAATATTGATTTGGCACGAGGCGGTGGAATACGCTATGTGCATGCAAAGTAGATCTTACGCTGGGCTTTCAAAAGTGTTCACTTTGCCATGAACAGCCTTGTATCTGCAGAGGCGAACTCTTCTCTCATTTTTTCCCCTTCCCTATTCCCCTTCACAACCTCTCCTCGACCAAACCGAGGACCGTTAGTTCTGCCGGCAAGAGCGAGGATGACCGAACATGAACTCGAGTGCACTGGCGGAAAATGCAAACCCTCTCCACTTACAGCATCTTTTTTTTTACGAGCGCTGTTCTCAGTTTCCAAGCAACTGCAGCGTGGAAGTGAAACACCGCTGAACTTTACGACGGTTCCGTGGAATAGAGATGCATGTTAATGAAGATAAGCGCGCCGTTACTCAGAACAAATTTTCTACTACTCCGTAAGCATCTTCAGAGATCAAGGTAAGACTAGAAGCTCACTTTAGTCTACCTCCATGAATAGCCATAAAATATTTACCTCCTTTTATGGAGCTCTCAAAGCCTCGCGATCAATTGCAGAGCAAAGCATCTCTCTCTAGCTACCTTTGAATGAAACAAGAATATTAGATATAGTAACACAACGGTTGAATTTTGAGAAGTTTCACATGAAAGAACTGTTCTGGTGTGCGAGTGGAGCAGGGATGAAAATACACTTTGGAAAAACTGCTGCCACCGGAATTGAGCCAACGCCTTTCTGGCTGCAAGTTACATAATTTCCCTTCGTGTTTAGTATGAAGGGTTTATAGTTCGTCTACAGCGAGGTTATTAAATAAGGAGCAAGAGACGTGCTGATAGTGGAAAAGAAGAGGCCATGAGATACACTGCAGTACTCGCTAACTGTTATCACGTAAAACCATGTTGAAAAAAAAAAACTGAAATCAGAATGTTTATATCACTTTTTAATTAATGTATTTATCAAAGCCTCATATTAGGTGTAACTATGTGAAGGGCTGATAACCAGTTAGTTAAAGACAGCGATAACATATTTTTAATATCCTATGCATATTCAATTGTATGCACTGAAATTCATTTTTAACACCTCATTTTAAGCAGACCTAATCCCATGAAGTAACAAATTAGCTAACCATTCGAGAATATGCTTAGGATATTATATATATATATATATATATATATATATATATATATATATATATATATATATATATATATATATGGCGAGTTGATACATCCGACAACAACAAGAGGTGAAAATCAGTCATTCATTCGTATTCTCAGATAATCTACTGATCAGAGGTTCGTAAAAAAATTATCACGAAATGCGTAAATTACCCAGCGTACTTACAACTTTTTTACATTTTAAATCCATTGTGCGTGACTAAACCGCATCATCACTGACAAACCGCTAGACCAATTGAGACCATATTCACACCATATGTTATTGAGATGGCGAGTAAGATTTTCAATTATGTTTAATTCCGATAAGTGGCGCTGGAGTCTAACTTCTATATTTATGGGCTGATTTTGCTTATACTTTCAGGAAATGTTTGTTGATCTAAAAGAGAAAAATGCCAGCAATACAACGTTCAAACATCGGTCGATGTTCCGGACGTAATAGAGAGGACGCATTGAGGAGGCAAAATAGACCGTGAAAGAGGCGGAACAAAGTTCGCTGGGATCAGCTGGTGTATTAACTTTAAATATCAACAAGCTAGGTATTCCGATTCTTACCCAATTTTTTAATTTATCTTTTTAAAATTTGACTTCTTAGTTTTTCTAAGTAAGCAAAAGATCGATCATGCAAACTACACATAGAATACAAGCACGCACATACAAAATTGATTTTTTTTTTGTTAGAAAAGTTGACATAAGAATAATGCAATACTTTCTGAACGAAATCTTTTTTTCTTTAATTTAGCACCTAAAAACTTTTTCAGAGCCATATAAGCAGATTTCTCTATGGTTGTCCTTTTATATGCCTCAGGGTCATGTGCCATTTATAAATGTTTGTGCATTATTAAATTCAGGGTTATCACGAGGCCATACGTTGGATTTATATCACACTAGTGCATCGTTTAGCATTAAGGTAACACAGGCTCCTTTGCAAATTCCGGATTCGCCCTTTACTATAAATTCCGAGTTTCCGACGCGAATATCAGCAAGGGAGTAATTAGCGGAAGGATCAGATGATTGCGTATCGTCTACGGGCGAGGTTCAATGATGTAGTATGCTGCCGTGAGGTTACTCCGGTTCTAACAACGGCACTCCCTGAGGTGGCGTTAGGACATGGCTTTGGATTTCTAACTGATATCTCTCTTCAGCAGCATCCGAATACCTTGCTAACGCTAGGCACTCTAATTATTTTAAAAAGGTTGCTAGGAACACCCGAATTTTGCGAAAATATTCCCGCACATGGTACATTTCAATACACTACGGACATACCAACAATTTCAGCTGCTTATTGGCGGCGTGTCCTCGTGAGGAGAACTGTTCCTTCTTGACTGGCCAATCAGAATTGGGTAACATCAATACTGTGCGTCTGTGATTCGCAGGCGTACACCTAAGACGTGTAACACGGAAACCATCCAATCACGAAAGCGGATCTGAGGTAAATTGTTTTGAAATACAACTGGTCGTGAAATCTTTCCGCAAAATTCTGGTGTCTCTAAAGATTGTAAATTTTTTTATTAGAAAT
The DNA here is from genome assembly GCA_029891345.1 of Dryococelus australis. Classification (NCBI taxonomy): domain Eukaryota; kingdom Metazoa; phylum Arthropoda; class Insecta; order Phasmatodea; family Phasmatidae; genus Dryococelus; species Dryococelus australis. Next base: position 33,471,596 of record CM056998.1, on the reverse strand, counting down.
TAAGTTATTGCTGCTAACTGTTTAAATGATTTTTAAAAGGATTAATATGGAATCCATAAATAACACACTGCCGTCTCACTTGCGCCGTGCGTAGCTGTGAAGCATACGCTTAACACGTTATATACCAAACATAGTTAGGAGTTCATGTGTTGCAATCATGCAATATTTTTGTGTAAGCTGTACGTGTTTGCATCTTGTTTTTAAATATAGGTCTAAGTGCGAAAACTAGAAAACTTGTAAAATATTTACTTTGAAAATAAATTGCTGGTTTTACTTGATCGACGCGTGAATGAAGGAGCGGACCTATGGCAATGTTAATATTTACGTGTGGTGGAAGAATACACATTGTGCATGCAAGTGTATCTTAAGTAGAGCATTCGAAGTGGCTCAGTTTACCACGAACAGCCTTTATCAGAACTAACCGTTCATACGTGAGCGGTGAGGAAACATTCGCGAATCAAATTTCTCAAAAGGACGACACTTAAACAAACCTGTTTTACAGACACGCATGTTAATTGTGGCCGATATTGAACACTGCAAAGCTTACGCCCTGTTCATAAACTACGTAGAGGGCGGAAACACGCAAGAAACGCAAATGTGCAAAATGTTGAACGCACACGAATATACACACTGTGTTTATTACTTACGTGGAAAACAATAATTAGCGCCTCAGAAGGTGTTCACTTTATCGAGAACGGCCTACAGCAACAAGTCATCTAACACAACCTGAAGGGTGGAACTTGTAAAAACCATACTAATTCGGCAATTGCATATGGATTATATAAGAATAGATAACAACTCTAACAAGTGTACCTTCGTGTGGTTTTGAAAATCATGATTGTTTAATTTTTTTGCTATTTAATCATACTGCTCACTGGTTCCGTGACAATTTAACAAAATTTGCATTGTTTGGTATGTTGAGAAATTGCAAAATCTGTTAGTTTATATTTTAAATAATCCGGGTAAGTCGCCGAATATATTTTCATACTTATATCCTTCGCGGCTGTCCCACACATGCAGCATTGTTTTCATTATTTAATAAATATTAACATAATTAAATATTACACAGAGCTACAACCACCACCAAAAAAAACATCTGAATCATTATAAAAGTTCAAAAATAGGTTATATTTTCAGTATGCATGCACTTGTAAACAATGTCTACGCAGTGTTTTTAAACATGAATTAAACAGAAAAAAAAAAAGTGAAATTTTTTATAACACAACTTACCAGTTCATGTTTGTGTCACAGAACTTGTCTGCACGGGTGTAATTTCACCTGTTTTTACTAATCCCATAATGTTAGCTACAGGGACCATTGTGGCTGAGCGGTTAGAAAGCTCGCCTCTCACCAAGGCGAACCGGGTTCAATCCCCGGCCGGGCCACTCCCGGACCTTCCCATGTGGGAATCATGCCGGACGATGCCGCTGGTCGGCAGGATCTCCTTGGATGGGCAAGAAGGAGTCCTGAAGAAGATATACGCAGATTCATCGCCGTGGATCCGCCACGCCAGGGTAAGGTTTATTCTACTCAGGTTATGAACAAAACGTGATTTACTGTGGGAGAGTTTGGCATAGGGGAAATTTCTGTAGCTAGGTGCTCAGTGTTCCAAAATGAAACATTTAATTAGAATTTTAACCTACGTGAATTAAAAAAGATAGTGATTTTACCTAGTTGCGAAGTCAATTTATATTTGATTTATGCTGATTTCAATTATTCTGTTTTTTTTTAACGTAGAAAATAGATTAAGTCTGGTACATTGCCGACACTAGCGTTTACCTAGTGGCGAAAATCCTTGGTTGCCAAACTTTTAACACTGATCTCCTCAACCAGAAGTAGAAGTTATCTTAACCAGCATGAATCTCTTTAGTCAGTACTGGAGCGCCCTGAGACCACATCACATGGTCTACAGGCAGCAATCGAGGACGCCAAAGGGCGATTTATCCCCGAAGGTCCAGCATCATCAAATATTCTTGGTGCAGACTCCTATAACAATTATGTTAAACTTATTGCACTCATCACACATTGAGCAGTTTGCAAGGAACTGGCGTTTTTATCAATAGTAAGAGGCAAGGAGAAAGTTCCTGTCAGTTCCACGTTTTATAAAACGAATTGATGCGATCTCTAGTCATGGTCCAATTCGCCCGGTAGCTGATTATGGTATTTATGGCGAAAGAATCCATCGGGTATCAAAACTCATTGCTTTGTTCAGTACGCTATTTTGATAGTGTACCCGCGATTGCAAAAGTGGTAAGCCACGTCTGGCATATTTGCCTCGAGTTGTGGTTTTTAGACGCTTCGGTAGATGTCTCCCCCTCACAGTAATATTTGTAATATAAGTAACGAAACAAGCCGTGGATGAGTCTGTGTTTTAAGGTCGTGACATTTAAGAGGACCATGACCCGTTCTAATTCTTTCTAACTACCCCTCTTTTCCTAAGAGAGAGGTTTGCTGGTCGTTCATTGGTCATGTTGTACAGTCTAAGGCCCGTAGTACCTAGATCGTATCCCCGTGCAACACACTCTCGATCGTAGACGTGGGTCGAGCAGACATACTGTATTACGTCACCAAGCATCCGACCCGTGGTACACGTTCGCCCGGAATGATAAATGTCCTGGGGAACAAAGGCGAAGGACACGTCAGACATGCCCGTAGTAGGTAGTTCGCGCAAGTTTGGCAGCAGGAGCCGGCTGGAGTTGGTGATTGAAACGTGGTTTGGGGAAGGAGGGATGGGGGAGTGTTGGAGTTAGGGCGACCCCTTGGACCTCCATACTGCCAAGAAACCGCTGACTCACGCTCACCCTTCAACTTGCATCGTCTCTTCAAGCGCGATCTAATTTACTTGGCTGCAACTTCGCCGGCTGGAAACTCCACCTCAAAGCTTTGACCTTTGTCCTCGTATTTTAATGGCTCCCTCTGTGATGGAATTATTTACGCAATTTTTTTAAAAGTCATACGGCAATTTTGTAGTACACATCTTCCAGCTATTCGAAAACACCAGAGAATACCATCTGCAATATTTTCATTTTATTCATAAACCTTAGTTGTTTTTGTGACGAGTAGGTTATTAATACATAACTGGAAAATGAGTTACGAGGTTTTTTTTATATGCCAGCTGAAATGTATAAAAATCCTCTTTTCTTTCCAGTTCAACACGAAAATGAAGGACCTTTTAATGCAATAATGTCCGGTCAGATAAGGAGGAAATATCTACACAAAACAGGAAGGTTGATTGCAACAGGAGCTTAAAAAGTATATCGGAGACTTAATGAACATCTCATCTATTATCAGTTTACAATTTTAAAAATAAAAGGCGTTACGTTTACATGCTCGATTAAGTTAGAATTGTAGGAAGGCTTTATATAATTTGGGTGTAAGTGTCTCTAAAATTTATAAGCATATTACATTTTTTGATATTGAGACAGCCTCTGGAGAATAGGAAAACTTTATGGGTATCTCAGGTTCTCTTGCCTTCAAAAATTTATCTAAATCACTACCCATGAAGTTCTACGCGTCTCGAAATTCGACTTCGGTGTAGGGCAACTAGACAGGGAGTGGAGATGAACTCAACACGACACGAGGTAATGCAGTTCTGTCTGTGGACTGAGTCGCCGCTTACGTCGCTAGTGTTCTCGTTACACTTGGACGTGAAGTCTGCTGGTTTTGACACGGCATAGTTAGTAACCATATAATTTCGCTTTATAGTACGGTAACATGTTAAGTATTACATAATTATTTGTTGGTTTCACGTTGTCGCTAGAATTCCGCTCATCAGACACGCCCTGGAGAAGTATTAATTAATAGTATGCACTCAGCACTCGGGGGATTAACTACGTATGGACGAGCCAAACAGGAAAATGAGCTCTTGGTTGCAGCTGCGACCAACGAGCTAATGACCCTCTGCTCGAATGGATATAGAGTATTGTGTAGTCTAGCTTGGTGCCATTTTATAAACCGAATTGGTAGGATCTAAAGTCATGGTCCAATTTGCCCAGTAGTTGCTTAAAGTATTCATTGCAAAAGCATCCGTCGGGTATCGAAACATATTGGTAGAGACCTGCGAAATTCGCGTTATATTTCGGTGACATGATAAGACTCCACTGCCTTATAATCAAGTGAGCACAGTTAGTGTTTTCATTGGCCGCTGCAACTGTAATCAACGTCACGTGTCTACTTGCTCCACCGCTGAACTTATATTATTGGCTCAAGAGTTCTCAGAGGCATTCCAAACTTATTTTTGGCCAATGCCTGAAGTTTATGAAACGCATAATTACTTGGAGTCCAGTCTGTCCTTAAATAATAACGCAAATTTTGCAGGTTTCTACTCATTGACTTTGTTCAGTACTTTTACCACCACTTCATCGTCTCTACTATTGCACCATGTTTAGAGCGAATGTGTAGCAGCCGGACATGTAAAAGGGAAAGGCAGTCCGCTTCTCATTTCTACATACTGCTAGATTCAAACTAGCTAGTGAAACACATTGGCCCATTTAATATAAGATCGTTTATGAAGGCAGTAAGTTAGGATGATTCGCCAGGACTATGCACGTGTAAACACATACTTGAGTTTCACTGAGGACTTGGGCAACAGAGTCCTCGATAATCGCTGAAGACCACGAGGCTAAATTACGCAAAAATGAACTGGAACTATAAACTGCAGAGTGAAAATGTTCTTTGTCGGGTCACTGAGTCGACTGAGGTAATACGCGTAACCGTAAGTGAACACCACGTACACGGAGAATACAAATACCAACTTTAATAACTCGAGCTTTTTTATAAACTTTTGAAAGGCATATGTAGGCACTACAAAAGGAAATTCCGTGCTTCAAATCGACTCTTCGAGACACGCATTTACATACGTTTTCAGGTGCTGTAAGTCAGAATTATTTTTGTTGTATGTTGTGATTGTCCACACAGAGGTTCTGTCATCTCCACAGCCAATGACCTCTATCTTTGAGTTCGGTTGTAGTAAAATGAATTATTCATATTCTGGAACTGTAGCACGGACCACGACAGGGGAGATTATTCGGCACTCAGTGTCGTACTGTACAGCACTCGCGAGAAGTAACCTTCATGTACTTTATTAACACACATTCTGTACACTGGTATAAAAGGACTAGTTTTTTTAAAAATGTTTTTATCATATTACCCAGTAGCTTACGGCACACAGTGAACATTACTCACTGTGAAGCATAGTAACACCCTTAACAGTGATGACGAATCTGAGGAACATTGTCTTTACTTGTGGCGTAAATATGAATTAATGTGGTATTTGCAGCCCGGAATTAACATTTTTTTATGTTGAAGCTGTTCCCTTGAACAGTTTATATTATTAGTTTAAAATTACTTTAGTTATTGAAATACAAATCTTTTAAATTATTACCTACCTTATTATGTGAAGTAAACGTACATACAATTGGCAGGCAATCTGTTATGCAGTTGACATTGTGTTTGTATAGCACAATCATATTTTGGAGTTTACCCAAAAATGCACAAATTTTCTTTAAAAGAGTCACTTCAAAAAGAGGACATATATGTACTACCATGAGTAATTTTATAATATGTTTTCTTGCGTCGTGTCTGAACCATGTTTATTCCTAGTCATTTTTGCAAAATTAATTCATTATATATAGGGAAACTCTTTATTTCGTATATCTCAGGTTCTCCTCGTTCACTTCATATTACCTTTCGAAATTCCCTTAAGCAATGCATTGAGTCTTTAAAAACTTGGGAGATACTCTTTTAGTTTATGGTGTTTAATGCTTGTATGCAATTCATTTTCCACGCATGTGCGATTTAATGAAGGCAAACATTTTTCTGGTTTATCCTCCATATTCACATTACGAAAGTACTTTCGTAATATGTTATTCACTTTGAGGTGCATTATGAAGCTGCGCATCACAACTGTTGCTTACGAAAGCCCTACCTAGTAAAACGTGTTATGGTTTTATTTAGTTTAAAGATAGCTATATTTATAATGGATTCTAAGCACGTATTTAAGCATTTTATTTAAAAAAAATTTTCTTTCTTTTTTATAATATTTCCCGTCATATCATCAACATTTCTAAGCGTCATAACTACTATGATCTCCCGATGTATTCGGCACTTATGTTAATAATGAATACGAACACACTAATATGAAACACGATCAAATCGCTGCAAAAGGGAAATGTATCATTTCCACGTATTTTTACAAACATGTTAAAATCTGCTGAAGAGCAAGTTATTTAACAATAAAAACATTACGTAGTCTTTTTGTTATTTTCTGCTCTTATGACTGCTCTTGTTTAATTTTTCTGGTTTCTCAATCTTAAACTAAATTATCCAGTACAATCGAATCTAAATTTTTGGGGTATTAATACGTTTCGCCCAATTAACTTCAACAGAGAAAACCTTTGGGTTCACAAACATAACGAAAATGCCCCTTTATTATTTTTATGAATCGTTTCCCTTTGCCGTGAAAAATTCTTATAGAATCGCTCTCGAAAATCCAAACTGCGTGTGTAGTTCTTCCCGTTTCAAATACTAATCGTTCTGGGCTAACCGGAATTCACTTATCTTTATCTTATCTGGAATAGCTACATCTTCTTCAAGTGTTAGACCTTCTTTCCGCTACTCTCGTAACATTAATTACATACACTGAGAGAAAATCGAACAAAATACTTGTTTGTATAGGGGAAAAAAAATATTATATTTAATAGCCCTAAAAATAAAGCTCGACAGTTTGTTTGTATTTTTTTGTGACAATTAGGATAGTAACCGTGTTTGTTAGTGCATCTATTGATGCTTAAAAATGGCATTAACACATTAATAAAACAATGCAACAAGAAACTGACAAGTAAAGCAGGAAAACTTCAAATATATGTTTGCACACTTTGTCCAATATTTGCAGTATATCTATTAAACAGCTTTCCAACGTTCTCAGTTGTCACGTTAGCTGATATTACTAAGGAGAGGAGTTCGGCCACAGGTCATCTAGTTTCGAATCTCGGGCGAAGTTGCGGTTTTTTTTATATCGGCCCAAATTGTTTAACGTACTTGTAGCCAAACAGATCTTTAGTTGCACCAACCAAATTTTACAGTTTGGGTCAACCAAATGAGAACAACAAAAAGTTTGGTTTCAACAACAAAATATTTCATTGCCCCAAACAAATAATTTGGTTGCACCAAACTAATATTGTTTGATTCAATAAAACCATTTTCTCAGTGTAATGCACGTACGTTTTAATAGACTCCGGTCATACAGTGTTATAGCTCTGTTCTTCCATGTGTTACTTATAATTTTGTTACGTTCCCTATTATCATATATGCGTTTATTTTTCTATTCTATGCATTGATATAGGTTATTCACGGTAAAATGATCACTCTTGAAAGTCCTGCGGAAGATCTACTTGTATGCACGTTGTGTATTCTTTCGCCTTATGTAAAATTAACATTGTCATGAGCCTCATCACTTTATTCATGCGTCGATCATGTGAAACTGTGAAAGTATTAAAGAATTAAACATTTTATAAATGTGCTCATTTTTAGACACTAAGGCGTTAAAAAAAACAGAAAGCTTAAGAAACTATTTAAATCATCATACATATGAAACTACTTTCTATCCTTCGTTGCCAATTTTACCGGATTTATGTCTCTCAGTGCGTCCGTTAAAATATACGCAGGCATTTTTCCAAGGTTGATTTCAAAAGTGCTCACTTTATCGTTAACAGACTTTAACTACGATCCTAGAGATCTGTGAACATTTGTGTGGCAAGGAAGCTGAACTGGCGATATTTTTCGCCTAACTCCATGCATTAGCGCCAATAGTTTTCAAGCCTCTCAACGCACACGATTGACAGGAGATATCTGGTGGTGATGGTCAACCTATCCTTCTCTCCCCCCCCCCCTTTCCACCCTCACTATTGAGGAAAATTAGAAAGGTGATCGTCTGAACTGCCTGGAACGACACCAGCTGAGAAACAACTCCGACCAAGGACAGGCTGGCTGAAAGGAGCCAAACTAAAGAACATTGGACGATGACTCACTGTGAGAAAGCCCACCCCACAGTTATCTAGAGCAAAATGGAAGAGAAAGATCGCAGGATTAGTGGTCTCATGCCTTAAGGCCCTTACACAAAAGAAAACTTTAACATTTGACTTTGCATTTCCTTTCACTTGACGAAACCACCAATACCCAATATAATTGTAAAGTCAGAGTTCAGACAATTGAACATCGGTTCCGCGAGCTCCATAAAAATGTGTATCTTGTTGGGAAAATAATCATGATATCATTCAGGAACGTATTTTAAGTACTGTAAGGTAATGTGCGTTGCACCGAGGGTACGCGGCATACGATGCACCGAGTATAGAGTGCACACGCCGTGGAAGAAGCGCTGCTGCGACACGATGCATCCGTCGTGCCAGTGTCTTTGCCGCGCAGCGGTGTGCACGCGGCCAGGCAGATGGCCCCCCGCCGGCCTGCTAGTCAGTTGTTCTGTAGAGTTGGAGCCGGGCAGGCTAGTCTTGTGTGTATATCGGTGCCCGTCGCTGATGGCCCCCGCCGGCCTGCTAGTCAGTTGTTCTGTAGAGTTGGAGCCGGGCAGGCTAGTCTTGTGTGTATATCGGTGCCCGTCGCTGATGGCCCCCGCCGGCCTGCTAGTCAGTTGTTCTGTAGAGTTGGAGCCGGGCAGGCTAGTCTTGTGTGTATATCGGTGCCCGTCGCTGATGGCCCCCGCCGGCCTGCTAGTCAGTTGTTCTGTAGAGTTGGAGCCGGGCAGGCTAGTCTTGTGTGTATATCGGTGCCCGTCGCTGATGGCCCCCGCCGGCCTGCTAGTCAGTTGTTCTGTAGAGTTGGAGCCGGGCAGGCTAGTCTTGTGTGTATATCGGTGCCCGTCGCTGATGGCCCCCGCCGGCCTGCTAGTCAGTTGTTCTGTAGAGTTGGAGCCGGGCAGGCTAGTCTTGTGTGTATATCGGTGCCCGTCGCTGACGCGTGAACAGTGGTTCTATACCGCGGTGATGCTCGGTGCCAGGTGACACCCACGTATTGTAACATGTGTGTACACGTAATGGGCAAAATAAAACTGTACGTGGTGTTCATCCCGGACTTTATTTGTCTGTGAAAAGAACCCTTACAATGCCTTTTTTTTTTAATGTGCTTAAAACTTACAGTACCTTTTTTTTTTTTTTTTTTTTTAAATGGGCTTAGAATTTATATTAAAAGTTTATTTCAAAGAAAAAAACTAATTCGTTTACTTTATTAAAATATGTCAATTCATATATTCCTCTTCACATTATAATCGTCTGTCATTTATTTAATTTAAGACGAGCTTTGTTTAATATACTGAGATTAAAACCTCCCTACAGTAAAATATGCACTTTCCACCTAACCTATGTCAGATTCTCGCCAAAATGGCTGTTTGACTTTGACTTTGAATTTCAACTTTTCGAAATCGTAAAGTCAAGAGTACTCGACTTTACCTTTGACAGTTCCATTGTGTCAAGTTCCATAAGAAACGACATGTCGGAAAGTAAACGAAGTCAAATCGTAAAGTCAAATGTTAAAGTTTTCGATTGTGTAAGGGCCTGTACTCGTATCGGTCACAGTTGTATGAGGTGTGGAAGGGGATTCCCACGTGGGGCACTCACCGGAAGTAGGAGGTATCTGGTCACTTCAACCATCCTTTGCGCAACCGTGCGTTTTAAAACAAAAAAAAAAAATCAACTGGAACAATTGTTAAGTTGTTAGGCCTTACCTAGGCCTCCACAATTATTTCATATTGTCCTATTTATTTTCAGGATCATTTTATCCTTGCTATACACTTCTTCGCAGCAACAACCAGACATATAATCAGCAAAATTCAGTCTTTTCCACGCCATGCAATATAATATAAACTGTTAGTACAGGCGAAGTAAAATTCCCTTCTTACCCAAGATCTTAAAATTATTTCCACAACCTCAGTTTGGCCGCTTCTCGCAATCCATACACTTTCACTTTCCTTCCTCTCTCCTGTATGTTGGTTTTCTTGTATTATTGATTCCTAATGGCTTCTTATGAAACTCATATTTTTTTTCCTTCGTAATAGATTTTGACTAAATAACATTCATTTTCCTATCTATATTTTAAATAAAATTTTTACCATTGTTATGGATTCTTATTAATTACCAATATGCTTTAATTAATATTTATAGTTAAGGTATGTGAAATGAACGAAGTATATGCACTGTTCCATTATATTCTCTCAAAATGTGTTTAAATGGTGTACGTTACGTTTCAGTCCATCCTGCATGCAATTATAGCTTTGATTTAAACTGTTTGTGTGTAATTTCGAAATTAGCATTTCCCAAATTTGTGTTTCTGGAGTCAAAATTACATATTGGTGTAATTTCGCCAGAGTGTTAGGAAGAGACGTAGGAGATTTATATCTGAGAGTAGGAGATAAGGTCTCTGAGACTTATAGATCACTTGCGCTTTCTTATACAAAGTTCCTTTTCTTCCATCTTTACCGTCTATCCTTTCGAGTCTAATTAACTTAACGACCCAGACTTTAGTAAAGGGTTCGAGGTTTATGGACCAACTTCTTCAATACGTTCCCCCAAAAGGAAGGAAATTTTATCACTCCAGTATTCTTTCACGTCAGATGCCGAATACTGAAGTAAGGCTACTGCTCCAAGAAAGATATATTCGTTTGTGAAGGCAATGCGAAAAGTTAAAGAGCCAAATATTTTTATAACCTTATCGTGTTTGTGGATATAATATGGGGCACTTTTAAATGAGTAAAATAATTAGCACGAAATTGTCGATTGCTGCCTTAGCAGGCTTTAATATATACAAATATTTTAATTAGCTTGTATTTCTAAAGGTCGTTGTGTAGTTTGTATTACTAAGAAATCGAAACGAATATCTAAGTCCAACAAAGAAAACAATCGAAATATGAAATGTTGGCTATTATATAAAATATACGGATTGTCAACTCATAGCAATTACCATCGAACAAACATGCATTTTATCACGTTTTTACATGTCTGAGAGAAAAAGAAATTGCCTTGCCATATATGAACTAAATTTGAAAGAATATTTTCTACAGTGATCTGCAAATAAATTTTAAATCTGAGTCTTCTTTCGCAGAAGACAAAAGGAAAACATTAATTATAGACTGTTCACAGTAATGTGAGCACCTTTTAAGGCCCCGCTAAAAATTCCTTTCAGCTAATTTATATCTGTCTGCGACTTTTTAATATAAGCATTGACATGTGACTGATAAATACAGTGTGTATATTTCACCACTTTTAAAAGTTAACTCTCACGCTGCAATAAAAAATATTTATTAATGGTTAATGCCTGTAGGATGGGCCTTAAAAGTGCTGACTTTACCGTGAATAGCCTATAACACTAAACACTTAAATGCATGGAAAGTCAACCATGAGGAAAAACAGAGAGGCGGCATTTATGATATAAGAGAATATCATGAAAACCAACTATTTCTTACATATTTCATAAAGAGGCGAATGTTATGGGATGATCGCGAAAGAGGTAATTAACATTTACCCGTATATTAATCATTATTGTTCACTTTAGTTCCGGGCCGCGGTGGCTAAGCGGCTAGACTACCCGCCTCTCACCGAGGAGAACCGGGTTCAATCCCCGGGCGGGTCAGTCTCGGATCTTCGCAAGTGGGGATCGTGACGGACGATGCCGCTGATCTGCGGGCCTCCTCGGGGATCCTCCGCTTCCCCCCCACCCTAGCATTCCGGCGCTACTCCATTCTCACGCCGTTTCACCCTAATCGGCTCTCGATACCTCGTTGTTAAGAGCCGCCCAAATCTGTCAAGTCGAATCATCAATCTGCCTAAGCCAACCAACGTATAGGCGAAGTTAGGTAGAACGTTACCTTTAGTGCCTGAGTTGGAGCTCTGGTTAAGGCGCCTTCTGAACCGGCGCTTCAACTGTGATAAACTATGTATGAAACGACACGTTTCCCCACTAAACTAATAAAGTGCGTTGTGTACGAAGAGACAAAAATAGCACACACTTCAGATGAGACTTGTTGAGTGCTTTTATGACGCTACGTACAATAGAAACACCATTTCAGAACACTCTCGCGTAGCCTAAAGAGAAAAAAAAAAAGCCTCACGCTTAAAATACACGCATCATGAAGCTGCATACAAAAATACTCAAGTGCTCATATTTAAACCTTGCTATAGGCTGTTCATAGTAAAATGAGCCCCTTTGAGGCCCTAGTTACTGTTTCCTTTCAGAAATATTTTATACTTTTACCGCCTTTTTTAAAATAAATGTTGCCATGATAATAATAAGCACATCTTGCAAATTCCGCCACATTTCAAAGTTAACGTCTTAGGCTAAAATGCAATATATTCGTGACGCGTTCTCAGACTAGGTGCCTTAGGGGGAAAACCATTTTCGTATTTCAGGCTGTCTGTGTAGACAATTCTACGAAGAATTCAATGGGGTCAGTCGTACCCTTGTAGCGTTTATGCTCTCAGCATGTTCCGTCCATATCTCTCTCGAAAACTAAAATGTTCGCATTTTTAACATTTTTTTTGGGCCACCTGAAAAACTTACGTTCTCGTCCTAACGTACATTTTCTGAGAAGGTGTCACATATGTTGACTATTATTCCTAACGAGAGGGCTTTCAAAAGTGCTCACTTCACCGTAAATAGCCTCTACAAACGTCCCACCAATAAAATTATTGGACCACTAAAGTACTATAAGTAGACGCAATACGACGAAAATACTGCACGCCAGTTATGAGCCTTGCGCTTAGTGACGAGGGCGCACTTGATGAGCTTAATAATGTAGACCTTATAGCTTCCACGCTTCTCGGCTCCAGGTAGCATCTTTCTTAAGATACTGTCACGAGTGCATATTTGAAATGCAAACTCTTAAAATTTAATTCGTAAGCTGTCCAGGTTCAGTTTTTGTTGTTATCATATACTGTTTAGTTAACTGTGAATTTTTTTTTCTTTCTTGGTTTAGTACCTTTTGTGCTCACAATTTTTCCAGAATATTAAAATTTCTTTACACTGCTTGAATATTCACTAAACAAACGCTAGTCACTAAACAAATTAATGATAAATTGCTAGAAATACTTATTATTGTATTCAATTATTTCAATATATATAAGAAATACCAATGCACGTTTGAGGAAAGGGATAAGAACACCGTGAGACATTCGTCATTACAGAACAGCCAGCACGAATATGTAGAGTTAAAATTAGGGAAATATAAACTGGAAATGCTTCTTGGTATAAGTTAACATTATCGCGATAAACTTTGAAAAAGCACAAAGCCATTTGAAATAATAGGGTTTGAGGATAGCTTGTAATCACAACAGTGCACGTTAATATACAAGAAAAAGCATGAAAAGCAAACATTAAACGGAAAGAGAGAGTGAGATAAGTTGAATATAGCTGAAATATTTAGCGTTTATTCAGAATGTCTCTAGCATTATGGAAAAAGGTTTTATCTGGCTATAGAACACAACATACGCGATAAAAAATTACCATGGGTTTATAAAGTCTCACTGTACTCGCTTATCGTTATACGCGAAGTATGACAGAAAAAAGTGAATAGGGCAACAAAATGCAATAATAATTGTGTATATCACTTGCACATAATTCCGTAAAGTACGTAAAATAAGATACGGGAGGTGATTAAAATACTCAAATAGATAAACGAATGGTACACCGGTGTGCATGTGTTGGCGATTGGTTGAACTGAAGAATATATAAAACTGCTGTTTGACCACAGTGTGAAGAAGCTATTGAAGGACCGCTAAAGAAAAGTTACTTTATAGATTTACGGATTGGTAATTTTCATAAATACCACCCTGTCCTAAGAGTACAAGGAAACAAATAAAACCTACCAATGATGGTGATAAATAAAATGGAGCGTAAGAAACAACATCACGGAAGAAATTATTAATTGAAATTTTACGTCGGGATTTTTTTTGAAGATATATCTTAAAAAAAGTGGGGGGGGGGGGGAAGGGACATGATCTAAATTACACGCATGATTTATTGCGAAGCGAATTTTTTTTACTGTTTTACGAATACATGAGAATAGTTTTTTTAAGTAGAATAAATTAAGTAACTAACGCGTGTTTATAACACGGATCAGAGAAGTTAAGGCAAGTTTGTTGGCTACTGCCAATAAACCGGGAAATTATATTTCCGATAGCACAGGCATGTAAAGCGAACAGATAACGGAGTACTCGAGAAAAGCTGTGGGAATTACATGCGCAGGCAGAAAATCAATTTGAAATACAAGGACCAAGTAAGTTAATCACGGAAGGAGAAATGTTGATTTATGTTGATCATGGACGAAAGTAAACGCGTAGAAGACGCTGAAAGATAACAATATAACACATTACACAAGATCTGTGGGAATGATATCAACATTTTTGAAACATGGGATTAAATTTTTCAAAATTATTATTTTTCATGGGAAGGATGGTGCTTGAAAAATATTTTTGTGAAGTGGTTTCATCAGTTATTCGCTGCATAATACGGTGTGATCGAAAGTACAAAGCATGGCATATGCGATTATTTGCTAACAGATCGTGTGTGTACACATGTGTGCAATATGAAACTAGTAATTTGTAATTTTTTTGGAGGCGCATACAATATTTCCACAGCGCTGATGGAATTGCTAAATACTTTGTTACGTATAGCGAAGTAAAAAAATTTTTTGATGATTAAGGATCTGAACATGGTACAGGTAGATCAATAAAAGAGAAGTTAAGTTTGTTAATGTAAACTTTCTTGGCAGACCAGCTAACATCGGTGCAGCTCTACACGATGCAGGTAACCTAGAATATTACCGTTTTAAGTCAACGCACAGTTATCACTTATATTATTACATCTTATCTTACCTTCTGCTGTACCAAAATATACCATCTACCTTCAAATGTTTAAGTATAGATTTTTTCCACGATTTCTTCACACTTTTTGAATCAAACCTTTCGAAAATCACTACATATATGATGTGATTGCTTGCTTCCTAAATACATCCTGATTACGTGTGTTTTATACTTCTCTTATAATTAATACCATATTATATGTTAAATTTAACTTTTACTTTGATTTCATACATAAATTATAATATTTAATTTTAAATTAATATGAATGAAAACAGGGAAACAATAAGTGGGTTGGTAATGCCTATTAAAAGTAGGTCTTATACAAAATGTTATCACACAGAGCGCTCAACGAAGGCGTTACGTTGTCCCTTTAGCGTAACTTTCTGGGCTCGGTTAAGCTTTGTTTGCATAACGAAAAGAAATGTTCTATAAGTAAAACTTTAGCAAGGCTTCAGAAAATTTGGAAGTAACAGTGAATGGACTATAAATTTTTAATATGTTCTCATGCATATTTTAATGTTGTCTGATTATGCACCAAAAACAAAGGCGTGCAAAACGTGAGGAATTACAGTGTTATAAATAACCAACCAAATCATCCTACACCCAACATTTCTTGGTAAATTAATAATAAAATGAACACATCTATTACTTGATAGAGTCTTTTAAATAACATACAAAACTGTATTTACTAAACGTCACTCATGTAAACTTTGCAGTTAACACGACCATACAATATTTTACTCGTTCCTCGATAACCATGGCTGCCTTGTCGAAAACCTGATCATCCGTAACCTAGAATTATGAAATAGTCGGATACGCAGGATGACTATTGTTGGGATATCTACAGCCTCCGATTCCTCAAATCATTCCTCAAATACAAGCTGGCGCTTCGAAAGACAAAATGGCGTAGAAGCTCCGGTAACTGTCGTACGATTCAGTAACCAAACAAATTTTGCGCACAGGTTTCTTACGGATTTGTCTGTTTGTGTCTCATTACCTCTAATTGGACATCTGCATTGAAATAATTAAAATTTGATTCTCTTTCTCTCTGCTTATGTTGGTGATTTTTTGCACATTTTTTTTTCTTCACAACAGTAGTATTAGTTATGTTCGTGTCGGCTCATAAATCGTGACTAGGATGCAGGATTCGTCCGCAATATTCGAAAACGTCACCTCCTGCGGTGTCATTGCGGGCAGCCGGCAGCCATCTTGTATCGTCAAAATCACTTGTTTCAGCCCAAAAATTACTCCTTAAATAAATTATCTTACGAAAAATCACTTTTTCCACCAAAAAAATGTCCAAAAAGTGGAAAAATTAGGAAAGCGAAGAAAGAGCCGAAAAATCCTCAGGCGAGCTAGAGGATTCGAGGCTCTTAGCGGAATGAGCCACTTCCTTAGATCGGTAAAAGAGGATTCGAGGCTCCGAGCCATATCCAACGGACCGGAGAGGATCAGCGGACATGGCCTCCTCCCCCGACAACCCTCCTGCACATACTATATCCAACCCCCCCCCCCCTTTTCCCCATCCCTCCCCATCATTAAACCCTTCTTCATCTTCACCTCGAACCCTCCTCCAACGCCTTGCAAATATTATATAAAAATTTTAACAAATCTAAAAAATAATAATAATATGATTGAAGAACATATAACGTTAAAGGCTGTTCACGGTAAAGTAAGCACTTTTTAAGGTCCTTATAAATTTTTCCTTTCATTCGATTTCCAACGTCCTATTGCTTTCTAATATAAACATTGCAATGTGACCAATCAACAAAGGGTATATATTTCACCACCATCAAAATTGAATGCCTAAGGCTGAAATAAGATATATTTATTAGCTGTTAGAGCCTGTTGGGAGAGCCTTAAAAAGTGCTCACTTTATCGTGAACAGCCTATACCCTGCCCTACCCCTTGCTCATCCCACCACCCTCTCCCAACACCTATCGAATATTATAAAATCGAGAAAATAGCAAAAAAATTTCTAAACATCAAGAAACATATTATGATACCCTACCCTCTCCACACTAAACACCTACACTCTTTGCCATTAAACCCTACTCCTACCTACCCACCTCCCGATTCTAAAAATCGAGAAAAAAAAATTAAGTCTATAAATTAAGTGATATCTAACCTTGATGACCCCCGACCAACATGTTGGCTGTTAACGACCTTGACATCAATAACATTTAAAATTTTAACTCGAGGGGAAAATCGTAAAAATCGAAAGAAACGTATAAGAGTTTAGGAACATTTTACACCACTGACTCTGATACCCATGTTGGATGCCAGCGACCTTGGCCTTGAGGCCAGTGAAGATTACTGGCCAAAATATAAAAAATAAAACAAAAACATAAAATCGAATAAAATAAATCGTCGAAAGTATTAGTCAAGCTCCCATGTTGAATGTTGATGGTGTAACCTTGACCCTGTTGGCATTAAACTCGAAAAATTAAAAAATATTGCGAAAATCTTTAAAAATGTAAAACAATCAAGTAAAAAATTACATACCTATTACAACAAACTACGTTGAATGTGATATTAATATATATAATTATATATGGATTAATTAAAACATATATAATATTTCTATGCATATATATATGCATACAAGTCTTTTAAAATAATATATTTTATATTGTTATGTTGGTGTCTGCTTGTTTTCTTCTGCGTATTTTCTTCTTCTTATTATTTTTTTGCGATTTTTCCCGATTTTTATGGTTGGTAGAAGGGTAGGTAGGGCTAGAGTTTGATTTTAAGGGAGATGGTGTTGAAACAGGGTGGGGGGGGAGGGCATGATATTTTCCTCGATTTTTAGACAGTTTTGCGACTTATATCGATTTTTATGGTTGGAAGTTGGGTGGGTACACTGAGAAAAACGTTTTTTTGAGTCAACAAAACATTTTTTTTGTATATGGCTAAAAAAAACACGTACAGCTGATTCAAACAAATGTTTGGTTGTCAGGCAGAAATTTGTTTTCCCAACTAAACTGTTTGATCAGTTAAAACGTATGAAATCGTATATTTTGTCAGGTGAACAAAATCAGCTTTGTTGTATTTCAGAAGTTGTTTAGTCAAGAAAATATTTTGTTAGAGGAACTACTTATTTGTTTGGCCATATAAAAACGAATATTTTGTTTGTTCAACAAACTTTCCTCTCAGGGTATGGGTAGAAGATAATGGTAGGGTAATGGTGTTGAGTGTTGATGGCCCTGAAGGGGGGGGGGGGGGGAGACATTTTATGTTCCTCGATTTTTAGAAAATTTTGCGATTTTTCTCGATTGTTATAACAGTAAGGTGGGTAGGTAGGTGTAGGGTTTCATGGTTATAGTGAAAGGTTTGGGGGGGGGGGAGGGTGCGTGAACGTTATATGTTCCTCGATTATTATAAAATTGTTTGCGATTTTTCTTTATTTCATAATATTGTTTATTGGGAAGGGGAGGGATGGGGTGAGGTGAGGGTGGTGGAATGAGCAAGGGTTAGTATATGGTTACGTTATATGTTCTTAAATTTTTTTAGAATGTGTTTTTTTTTTTTTTTATATTTTGTAATTTTTTTATTATATTTGCAAGGGTTTTGTAGAAACGGGGTTAGGTGAGAGTGAAGAGGATGTGATGATGGGGAGGGGTGGTGGGGAAGGGTGGTGGTAGGGAAGGGGGTTTACATGTTAGGTGCAGGGGGAGGAGCCTCGAATCACATTTTATGCTCTCAGGATTAAGGGGCTCATTCCCCTAAGAGCCTCCAAATACTCTTGCTCGCCTCAGAAGAATTTTTCGGCTCTTGCTTCGAGGAGCTACAGATCCGCTTTCCTCTTTTTTGTCCATTTTTTGGCCAATTCTTGCTGAAGAAAGAGATTTTTGGGTGAAACAATTCATTTCGGAAGTGATTTTTTTTTTTGTAAAACAAGTATTTTTGTCGATACAAGATGGTTGCTGGCCTACAGGAATGACAGAGCAGGAGGTGAAGACATCCGATATGGCGTACGAATCTTTAATCCTGCTCATGACTAATGCGCCAATACGGAGATATCTATACTACTCACAACCCTTTATTTTATACAGTCAATAAAATTCTAAACTTAAAAAAAATAATGCTAGAGCTACCATCCTATCCAGGTACAGTATGACACTGCAAAATAGTATATTTCTAAGATACAGAGTTATTCTTCCAAAATCCCTTGATACCATTAACAAATTCAATTCAAACGTGCATTATAATTGTTCTAAAAAGATATTACGAAATAAATATTTATTGTTTTATTTACAAGTATTAACTCAACTTGAAACATCGCCGTCACATATATGCATTTGAGCGACGTATAAAATAAATTTAAAGAATACCTTTGTATTTTAGAAAGACAATATTTTCAGTAACATACTGTACAAGAGTGAGTGACGTAGTGTATAAGTGAAGATATTAGGTGGGCTCTTAGCATCGAGGTACTGAAATCCGATTCAGGTGAAACGAGGTGAGGATGGAGAAGCGCCGGAATGAGAGTGGGGAAAACGGGAGATCCCCGGGAAAACCCACACACCAGCGACATCGTCCGACATAATTCCGACATGCGAAAATCCGAGAACGGACCGCCGGGAATTGAACTAACCGGTTCGTCTAGGTGGCAGGCGAGTTGTCTAACCACTACACCAACGCAGCCCCATTGTTTAGGAGCAGGATGGTGTTTGCAGGGGTGTTTTCTTTGGGAAATGTTTAGAACTGTTACTGGCTGCATAATGTTTTAATGTGCTGTAATTGTAGGAACAAAAAAGCGTCAAATAAATCACATTAATGGAGATGAATCTAATGTTTATCTAATTATTACATTGGCAAAGTGAGTTTGCTAAAACGCAACGGGAGATAAGATGGCGTTAGTCATTAATTTTAAGCGAATGTACAATATTTAGAAATATCGTACTTCCTAGTAGTGAAATATCGTGTGACTGAATCAAATTTAAATGTTGTTGGGGTAAAAAAATGTAGGAAAGCGGTTTTTCATAATAATAAAGAAACAAGTTGTACAAATATCTTAATTATATAAACTAGATCGTGATTCCTTGTATAATCTCTAGAAGTGGTGATAAGTATTAATGCTTTGCCTTGTTATCCCACGCATTACATTTGATTTTAAAGTAATGTTATTGGGAAGACTATATGGTAATATAAAAGCAATATTTGCAGAGACCTGGGGACATTGATATGCAGTTTGTTTTAACGTGTATCATGTATTTCACACGAGAATTAATTCAATATTTATTAATTCGTTAGATAATGTAGGTCTAAGATTAAAATACTCCAATGGTACAGTGATTAATTCATAACGGTTGATTCGCAGTAAATTCTGAGTTCCTTATCCGTTACATATGGAAACCTCTATTAAGACTGTTTTCCTTGAGAAGGTCGATTCAAAAGATGGGTTAATTTCGTGTCTGTGTGTACACCAAATAGTGACTTTTTAACTATCGAACACAGCGTATTACAATTTTGATGGCGTTAGTCTTAAGTAAAGTTCGTTGCAATGCAGACTTTAATATAAATTCATTTTCTGAATTTTTAAAGTTTGAAAGTGCAAAATTTTGAGTGCGTGAGCAAGTTCTTAATCCTAAGAGAGTTTATATATCTAAAAGTAATTACTCTTGCATGATTATATTTATGTGATCTTTGAATGAGTAGTGCTAGATGGCTGAATGACTAGATGGAGATTTTTAGACATTCGCCATTGCGATGCAGATGTCTGTCATGGAAAAACAGGACTGAGCACTAGAAAAATGCTTAAATAAGACAAGTAAGCTAAGGATGAGAAATTAAATACGTGTATACGACACTGCAAAATTCCTAGGGAGAATACAGTAAAAAAAACAGAACAGCAATTAATTACGAAAAACATATGTATATACAGAATGAACCATCAGCTCTGTGACAAACTGCGAGAGGACGTTCCTTGCAAAATTATAGTTCGAAAATGTCTGGTAACGAATGCCAAGAAACCACTCCTAAGGGCAGGAAACCCTTGTGAAGATGGGGTTGCAATTATTAACTATATTTAATTACACTTAAACCATATGATATTCGGGATGCAATTCTGTAGGCATGCCAAACCATTCAGGCACTGTAACATGCAAGTATCCATGTTGACCTACCGCATATCCTACATAGTAAAATGGGGGTAGCCAACAATTAAAATAGTGAAAAAAGGGTCATCGTACATCGTTACGTAAATTATGATCACGGGCCTATGAATTAACATTGCAGAATGTAAAAAAAAAAAAAAAAAAATGTCATTTTGGTAAGAAAACCGCCAACGAATGGTTTGCGAGAAAACAAACCTCCAAGATTTTAAATGCCACATAATGCTTATGAGGTTGCCTAGATAGTTGATAACGGCATACAAGTACTGCTGTAACATAATTACACTTCGTTTATGCGAAAGTTTGTCATTAAATGTGTTTCACTAAGAATTGTTTTAATGTAACTAAATTGTAATTCGTTCAATGATTGAATCAGTACGTGTTTGTTTGTGTTGTTAAAGTATTAAGTGTCATTTATTGAATGGTCTGTGTTTAATGTACAATGCACGTTAGTTGATAACGTCACTGTATGTGGTGGTTGTTTCTTTACCTTTAATAAATGTTATTGCATTGTTGTTACTTTATGCAATTGCTACATTTACTGTTTCATTTACATTACATTAGCGTGAGACTGGAGTGTGTACCACGTGGCCTAAAGGTGTTTGGCCTACAACAGCTTGAGACAGTTATTTGGCCTAAACGTGTTTGACCTAAATTCATTGAGGGTACAATTATTTGGCTTTATTAGGTCACGTAAATGGCACCCTCAGTCTGCACCTCTGCGACAACATCCTAAGTAGGAAGAGATCGCTCAAAGACGAACATTGTTTGCGAAATAACATATGGCCGGCGACGCATGTTTCAGACGTTCTCACGCCCCATTGTAGTGCACCTAGTTTGTTTTGTTGAGCACCGACTCCAATTTCACGATTTGTGACGTGGTCGGTGTTGACCGCGTCATCTACATAATCTCTGTATGCTTAATGTGTGTGTGTAGTGCAATGAATAGATATACAGCAAGAATGGCAGTCTATGCGTTCCCTGAGCTGTTCGGCATGATAATGCATTACGGCGAGGCTAGACGGATTGTACGACGGGCTCTCCGGAATCTACGAACAGTGGTTTACACACAGACATTATCCCCTTCGTGGCACGGGGTCACTTCGTCCCCGGCACGCTGGCTCCATACGGCGCGACGTGCGAACACCTGCCTTCGATGAAGAAGTGCTTCAGAGAGTCGGCAACGAGTCTTGAACAAGCACACGTGCCATTGCCAATACTATGGGCACAAGCCAATCAACGATATCCCGCGTAATGCGGGATTATTCTCGTCATGCATATCACCTTCAGAAAGTGCAGGCACTGGGGCTGAACGACTTCGCACCTCATGTTCAGCATCTCCAGTGGTTACTGCAACGGAGTATCGCTAATCCTGCCTTTGCTGCGAGCATCTTGTTCAGTGACGAGGCGTGCTTCACAACAGATCGCTACTTCAACATCAGGAACACCCACATAAGGGCCGTCGAAAATCCACATGCCTGATTCATCCACGGCCACTAGGTGAAATTTTTCGTCGACATCTGGGTTGGAATTGTTGGTGGAAATGTACTGGGTCCTGTCATTATGCCACCCCGTTTGAATGGGGCAGCTTACCTTCACTTCCTGCAGAACACGCTTTCACTGGTCATTGAGAACGTACCTCTCGAGATACGCAGAGACGTGTGGTTCCAGCATGATGGCGCCCCAGCACACTTCAGCCGTGATGTTGGAAAACCTCTGAACAACACCTACAGGGGGCGTTGGATGGGGCGAGGGGGGCCTGTTGCATAGCCGCCACGATCCCCCGACCTAACTCCCATGGATTTCTTTCTTTGGGGGCATGTGGAGAATGTCGTGTACTCTACCCCAAATGATACACGACAAGAAATGGGGGAGCGAATATTCGCAGCTTGTGACCAACTGCACCAGAGGGCTGATATCTTTGTTAGAGTTCGACAGTCACTGCTACGGCGGTGTACTGAGTGTAATGTAATTCAGGGAGGACACTTTGAACACCTCCTGTAAAGTAACTTGCAGACGAAATGTTATGCCACAATTTATAAAGTGTTACTACCATGTGTGTTTCCATTGCTGGTGTTCCCCCCCCCCCCCTACATGACTCGTCGGTTGTTTCACAAACAATGCTCTTTACGAGATCTCATCCGACTGTGTCCCAAAGGTACAGACCCACCCCCATGTGATCTAATTTAATTACAATGTAATCACAATGTATTGCAATGTAAACAGAACAATAAATATACAATTCACATAAAGTAAGAACTAAACAATGACGTAATAAATCTAACACAAACAACCCCACATCAAAGAAGCTGACGTTATGAAGACTATTACATTACTTCTTAACAGCAAAAATAAACATGTACTTCATGCAATCATTGACAAAATAACCATTTAATTACATTGAAACAATCCTAGTAGAACACATTTAATGACAACATGTCACATAAAACCATTGTAATTGTGTTACAACAGTACGCGTGGGTTATCACCATGTAGCCACCCTCATAAGCATTATGTTGTAATTAAATTCCTGAAGGTCTGTTTTCTCACAAACCATTCGTTCGGAAGTTTTATTACCAAAATTACTTTTTTTGTGTCTTGCAATGGAAATTCATAGGCCGTGATCATAATTTACGTAACGATGTACGACTACCGTATTTTCACTATTTAAAGGGGTGGCAAGCCCCCATTTTACTGTGTAGGGTATGCGGTAGGTCAACATGGGTACTTGCATAGTACAGTGCCTGAATTGTTTGGCATGCCTACAGAATTGCATCCCTTAAGATCACATAGTTTCAGTGTACTTAAGAAAGATTTGTAATTGCAATCTCATCTTCACAAGGGTTTCCTGCCCTTAGGAGTGGTTTCCTGGCGTTCGTTATCAGACATTTTCTAACTGTGATTTTGCACGGAACGTCCTCTCGCCGTTTGTCGCAGAGCTGATGACTCACAATGTATTGATGGCCAACAGATAACACATAGAAAAAACTCAGGCTAGAAACCTTCTAGAAAAAGTTAGGAAAACACTGACAAAATAAGTAGTAACAAAATAGGACAACACGACTACGAAACGCACCATGGCTTTCGACCCTTGAACGCCAGTGTTTGAATTTTGAGAGTTTCGCGCCTGATCACAGCTGACTACCTGAATTCATTAACATCATGATCATATTCTTACATTTTAGAGTAGCACATCGTACAGCAAATATCTGAAGAGGGAACATGGCATAGCGTGGGCATACCAACTACGAGAGAAGGCAATATCCATGTTCCAACATTGGATAGCCTTTCTGCCAACAGCAACACAAAAAACAACATGAGTAGGATTTGACGTTGGAAAAAAACTTTATGTAAGCAAACGCTCTGAGACGTTTGTGCGCTCTTCTAATCTTATTTTAATTCCACTGTAATATATACACTTATAGGCTGTTCACGGTAAAGTGAGCCCTTTTGAAAGCCCTGCTTAACATCTACTTGTATACGCGTTATGTATTCCTCCACCTTGTGTAAAATTAACTTTGGCGTAGGCCTCATCACTTTACTCATGCGTCGGTCCAATTAATTTGTGAAATTATTAACAATGTAAATATTTTATCAATCTGCTCATTTTTACACTTCGATGCATTAAAAACATAAAGCAAAAGAAATAATTTTAAGTTGCCACAAATGGTTACCTGACACTTTTTATTTGACGTTTACCAACTTTACTGGACGAATGTCAATCAGTACGCTCATTAAGATATACGCATGCACGAGCAGTGACTTTTTTCTAAGGTTCGTTTCCAAAGTGCTCACTTTATCGGCAACAGCCTTTAAGTATACTGCCTTTCTGGAGTTTACCTGCGCGTTTTAGGTTGAGCAGCGCGGAGCCATAAGGGCGAGGGGCCACGGTGGCTGAGCGGTTAGCCTACTCGCCTTCCACCAAGGCAAACCGGGTTGAATCCCCGGCCGGATCACCGGATTTTCGCAAGTGAGAATCGTGCCGGACGATGCAGCTGGTCGGCGGGTTTCCTCGGGGATCTCCCGTTTACCCCGCCCCTTCATTCCGGTGCTACTCCATATTCACTCCCACCGCCCTCATCGGCTCTCAAGACTTCGCTGTTAAGAGTGGCCCAAATCTCTTCACTCACCCCATAAGGGCGACATCACCACGGGCATCAAGTGCCCCATCGCCGCTAAGCGCCAGGCTCTGAACTTAACAACTTATCCTTATGCTGAGTGTATATATGTGACTTTCAGTGGCGAGCTAATTACATTACTGGTGTACAGTCTTAGGAAGGTCTAATACAGGGTCCTAGAGTATTTTTGTATGTATCTGATGTGTATACTTGGAGATGTAGAGCTTTTAAAAATACATTTTTAGCCTTTCTGAAGTACTCTAAATGGTATTTCTAATGTGCATGACGTCTTTAAATCACTCAACAGCCCTCGTCTGTAGTGTGTGTTCTTCTCGTAGACCAGGATTTTGGACGCATGTTTAATAGTTTTGTAGAAAACTCTCACTTTTTACCACATGATCTTGCCATTTATATTGTGAAGGGTGAATAAAGTTTGGAGACAGGATCAGGAGAAGGAGGACGGTCTAGCCCCCTTTATTTCAGTCTATGCAAATATCTGATCTGACTGCTTCGGTCAAGCTCAGATCATGTTCGCCACGCTCAAGATCGATCATCGTTCATTCAAATAAGATAATCCCCGTGATTAATGGTGATCAGTTGATTTGCTGCATCACAGTTCATGATCAGAAAGCTCAACGATGTTGCCACTCCTCCAGTCAAATAATACCGCGTCTCACTCATCAAACATCTTAAATGTCACACTTGAGGTATGCAGTCGCACCAGTGCACCATTCGCAGCGATTCAAGTCGTCGTTTAATGGAGAACCGGGACAAATTGGAAGAATTCACGCTTAACAGTTTACTTATATAAACTACAACATCCACAATCGCAACGCAGAGCAACTGAGCCCATCACGGGAAGTATGCATTTCAAAGCAGTCTTTATAGATGGTAATGGAAGTTAATGATGTAGGACGGTCCATACAAACTGGTCCTTGACCACTCTTGCAGCAACGAGGAAAGATCAACTTATTCAACAGGTTTCAATTGATAACTAGTTGTTTGAATTCGTATGGTGCAAACTGCAGTAAATTGATGCCGAGCGCGACAAGACATGACCTTGTCGTCGTACGCAAAAATAACACATAATATCGCATTCACTTCAAGCAACAGTTCAACTCGTCAGATTCTGTTCTCGTATCGTTCTCGATCAAATGGTTGGCAACTCTGCTTTTTTTTTTTTTTGCTGGTGTTTTTCTAATGTTCACTGTCTTTTTTTAAGAGAATGTGTATTTTACCGAGACACTCAATTCTTAACAAGAGAGATGCGTACAGCGGTACCATGTTGTTGACTAGTGTTAAACTGCAAAATTAATAATTTTACGAATTCCCACATATTTTAAAATATAGATGTTACCCACCTCTGTACGCCCTCAAATATTATTTTTATTAAATCAGTCTTTGGTGTGATTTTTTTTTTACTTAGCTTCTAGGTTGGCGTGAGACAGCTAACTGGTACGCAGAAAGAAAATAGTTCTAAATCACTTTACTTCGTGTTTGTCAGTTTGTACGAATCAGTATTCATCTATAATATTTAAAATGTTACTTTTATTACAAGAAAACTTGGAACATAATTATATATAACAAAATTATTTGTCAGCGCACATGCGATTATTTTCTTCCCACAACGTGTGACAATGTCATTTTTCATGACAGCATGTAATACCTGTAATTTACGATAACCTGTAATACTAGAGATTTAATTACTATACGGCAATATACCTGGCCCTAACTTTGCAAGAAATTACTTTCGGATACGTAGATAAAAAAACGAACTGGGAAAATAAACAAGTTTGTTATATCAGTAATTTTTTTAAATTTTGTTAACTGATATTTCTTTAAGTCAGATTTAGTGAACAATGTAGTACAGATTTATAAAACACAGCAAGAGACGACAAAACGCAAAACGTAAAAATTCGTGTCATATATTCCTCCCATATCAAACCATTAGTCAAATAGAAGAAAATAATTGTTTTAAATTACTTGTATATAAATCTTATTCACTTATTCACAGAGTAGCTCACTACTTTCATGTTTTAATAGTAAACTTCGGACGAAGGAACAACCCACGATAAAATAAGTTTAGGCCTTGAAATTAGACGGAGTTATGAAAGAAGTTGTCTTCGCACGTAAGGGGTTTGCCACAAAAATAATGTTGTTATTTAATTTTTGTGCCCTATGCTGTTCAAACTTTAAAAATTACAAGTTATTACTCTTACGTCACAAAAAAAAATGTCCTTTAAATAGTTTTCGCGAAGATAAATGTCAAAACCACAATTTTTTTTTTTTTTTTTTTAGGATTGTTCAGATATTAAAAAATAACGTACGCACAAAGTTGAGATAATTCACATAGAAAGAAGATGCTAAGAGTTACTTCAATGCGTTAATAAAATTGTACAAAAAAAAAAGTTTTCGCAATTAAAGAAAGTGCTTAAAATAAGGAAACTCTTCCACGGATCTGAATTTTAACTGTCCTTGAATTTCGTAAAATAACACTTGCTAAGCATACCTTCAACTGAAGTAGGACAAGACCTGGGAGTTGCTCTTGTTATATTTTCTGAAAATAGAATATTTTTGTGCATTCCAATAAAAGTAAAATTTTGACCTTGGCATGTCGTTCTGCAAAAACCATGCGATCTAAGTTAGGTAAAATGAGAACTTATCAAAGCCCTGCTTAATATATACTTGTATGCACGTTGTGCATTCTTACACCTTATGAAAAATTAACAATTTCATGGGCCTCATCACTTTATTCATGCGTTGGTCAAATTTATCTGTGAAATTATTACAAAATAAATATTTTACAAATCTGCGAATTTTTACCCTTCAATGCATTAGAAAACAAAAACAAAAAGCGAAAGAAACAATTTAAGTTATCACACATAGGGTCTAGTTACCTAACGCGTTTTATTCGACGTCGAGATATGGAACTGCTTTCCCTATATTGCTACCAACTTTACTGTGCGCATGTCACTCAGTGGGCCCATAAATTATATGCAGGCAGGGACAGTGACTTTTATCTACGTTTCATTTCAAAGTTTATTACTTTGTCGTGAACAGGCTTTAGGGCTTAACGTCTCGTCGAAAGCAACGTCATTACAGACGGAGCAAGTTGACGAGACATACAGGAATGGTTAGGAATCGGACATAGCCTTTATAGGCTGTTCACGGTAAAGTGAGCACTTTTTAAGGCCTTAAAAATGTTTCCTTTCGTCCAATTTCCATCTTCCTGCTGTTTTTTAATATAAACATTGCAATGTGACCAATAAACCCAGTGTATACATTTCACCACCATCAAAATTTAATACCCGAGGTTAACGTTATATATATTTATTAGTAGTTTGTGCCTGTTGGGAGGGCCTTAAAAAGTGCTCACTCTACCGCATAGCCTTAAGTAAGTAACAATCCAAGCATTCTCCTGAAGTGGTTGCGGGATACCCATGGTAAACCGAAATCAGTATGGCCGGACGCTGGATTCGAACACAGGTCCTGCCGAATGCGCGTCCCAAGTTAAGCCACTTATGTTTTTTTTAAGTTGACTCTGTTGACCTTTTGACCGATACGTTTGCCGTTGGACAGAGCACGTGTGACGTTTGACGGTGCGTGTTTGTCGGCGTTCGAGGAGCTCAAGTTAGGCCGACTTGATGACAAATCCACAGTAAAGGCCGTTCACTGTAAAGTGAGCCCTTTTTTAAGCTGTTTCATCAGATATAATAACCAATAAATACATTTCAATGTGGCCTCGGACTTTTGGTTTTGAATATGGTGAATGTATACACTGTGTTTATGACTCGCATGGCAGGGTTTACATTAGAAAGTGGCGGAAGGATATAAATTGGTTTAAATAAAAAAGTAAACTAGGGCTTCAAAAGTGCTCACTTTACCGTGAACAGCCTATACACATTTACACGACATGTGAAGTGGAAATCTATCGCGGAGGAGGTGGGGCAGCTCCGACCTTCCGACTACAAGTCGGCCCCTCTGTCCCTGAGCTGTGAGGGCAGAGCACCACTCACTGCGCCACACCTCTCGGTCCAGACGATAGAAAGATTTTTTTCTTAGGGTAAAGTAGTTACAGACGTCTACAAGTTATCAGTATGTGGTACAAGTATATATTTATATATACACTTGTAAAGGCAGTTCACGATAAAGTGAGCACTTTTTTTAACCAACCAAGGTGTTACAGTAAAAGTTATATATATATATATATATATATATATATATATATATATATATATATATATATATATATATATATATATATATATATATATATATATAAGATTCGTTAGCCTTGCGCCGCTGGCAGCGGCCCTAGTATTACGGGCCACTGCCGAGGTAAGACGTCAAAGTTGCGATAACAGCCATATAATGTATGTATTTCTCAAACACTTAGACTTTGTAGCATGCGGCCTGTGATAACCTTACTTGAGATTATGTGTTTTTGACATCTTATCTATTGAACTCTGTACTTTGAACTCTGCAATGTTGCAAATCTGATAATACTCCAAATAAATGATTACCTTCGCAGACCACTGGCTAGTGTTACTACTGATTTGAAGGATATCAGATTACAGTGTGTAATATAATATGTGGTGCTAACTTCCTCGAATTACATTGGCATTGAGTTGTTATCTGTTTACCGGCTCCAATACTTGCCAGCTGGAGAGGGTCGCAGAGAGCGGTAGAATTGGTAACGATAGATGGAAAGTAGTTCCACATGTTAATGTCGAATAAAAAGTGCTAGATAACCATTTGTGATAATTTAAATTATCTATTTCGCTTTATTTTTTTATGCATCAATGTGTAAAAATTAGCAGATTTATAATAAGTATACTTTTATAATAATTTCACAGTTTCACTTGATCGACGCACAAAGAAAGTGATGAGGCCCATGGCAATGTAAATTTTTCATAAGACGGAAGAATACACAACGTGTAAACAAGTAGATCTTAAGCAGGGCTTTCGAAATTGATCATTTTACCATGAACAGCCTATACTAATCCTTTTGTGGCTAACTTCGTTAAGATTTCATTACATAATTTCATGTGAAATACCTTCTTCACTGTTTAATCTTACTTAGGTTATTTATTTTACTTGGCTTTTCGACGCATCCAATTTTGTAATGCGCACGATAATATTGCGTATTAAGGATGCACCTGAGGACATGTTAACACCCACTAAAGTGCCGGGAAGAGCGCCCTAGCCACGGATATCCGGAGAAGCTTTACCTCTCGTACAATTTCCAGTTCGTCGGTCTGTATCAAGTATTGCTCTTTCCCAGTGTTCTTTTAATCAAACAGCCTGTACGTCTCGCAGGCTTCGCCGTGTTTCGAGCCCTAAATCTCGTACTCCGACTGTAACAACACTGCCAGTTCGATCTCACAGACTGTTTGGCTTAATACTGTATGTTAATGTTTCCTGAATCGCACGCGGTTATAAGCTGTTCACTGTAAAGTGAGCACTTTTGAGGCCCTAGTTACTTTTCCCCTATCAGCAAATTTTTTATCCGTCCACCACTTTTTTAAATGAATAATGCCATGAAAGTAATAGACACAGTGGATATAGTTCACCGGACTCGAAAGTTAACAACTAAGGCTACAATAAAATATATGTATATTGACTATTATGAAAGGGCTTCAAAAAGTGTTCACTTTACCGTGAATAGCCTATATCTAGGTATAGGAAAAATTCGCAAGTTCAGTGACCTGTAGGCTAGACTCCACAGTCATGTGTATACTCGAGCATCAGATGTTTGTTTATTGGCTGCTGCTCCATAGAGTAGAAAATGTTACTGAACACCTGGCAGTGTGGTCTTCGCTACTTGTTTCCTTGTAAGTGTGCTATTGGCTCAGAGTCGTGCAGGGCGTGTCTAATAAACTGTTATCCAATTGTAAAGTCAACTTCAGTGTACACGTGTTTGACTTCGATCTTGTCCTCAAATGAACTCGCGAAATGTACCTATCCCTACCTATATCTGACATTCCCGTTTCACAATACTAGGACTGGCCGCAGGATTTCGTTACTTCTCGTACGTTGAGTTCGTGGAATTAAAATTAGGTAGAGGTGCCGCCCACATTTTAGACACCCTGTACTAAGAAGAAAAATGTTTATAGGAACCTGATATACTGTTTAAATACGGGGAAAAATCTGATGAGTTGTAGATACCATATAAGTATTGTTAACATATATACGCTCTAAGAAATTATTTGTAAATTTACCACGTCAGTGTATATTAACAGTGGCAAAGCACGTTTGGTAAATTATTTTCCCATACATGCATGGTAACATTCCTACAGTTGCTCACGAAAGAGTCAACTGCATAGGGAAGTTCCCAATTTTGTATAGCAGCAATGAAAAATAATCCCATATTTTCAGCCTGACATGTACTATTATTTCCATACGCTGTATAGGTTAAAATTTCCATTACACTTTAGGAAGTTTACCAGAAAAATTTTTACGGTGTATTTTCACCAACAGAACTGTTTGTTGTAAAATTATGCATGTGAGTGTATTCACTATTGTACTACGAAACAGATAGAACCACCAACAGAACAACTTCGTCATATTACGATTGTCCTTATAAAAGTCAGAATGACCTGTTCGTAGTGCTGAAGAATTCTGCAAACGTGTGCGAAGGTATTAACAAAATATTGAATAATGTTAAAAAATACGTCATGTCAGTAAGATAACTCTCCTACAGATTAAGGTTCTTGGCACATCTCTCGTGTGAGTTTTGTGTGTGTCTGCGCGTTGAGTTCACACTAAAAAGCTCAGTATATAATGCCGGTCTGTGACATCCGACAAGCACATATATTTGTATCTAACAGGTACCCATCATAAGTTTAACATCTACTTTTACTCGTTTAACCCCAATATACGACTCGTATTTATAGATTTATAGTATATATATATAGTAATATACGTCACGTAGTAAATACGTGACGTATTTACTACACATTGAAAGTTTTTATATTAGTTTCTCAGAAAAATATTATATATTTCGGGCTGCAAGGAAACAAACTTGACAGTCATTCAATTAAATGCGAACTGTTCTTTGATAAAAGTTTAACTCATATGTGGTGAATAAATAATTAAACACAAATTTATCTTGTAATTTTTTTTTAAAGGAAGTAATACATTTCGCATCGGGGAAAACGGTTTTGGAAAGGAAACTACAAAATTGTCATCGGGGAGGGTTTGTGAGAAGTAAAGAGTGCCCCCAGCCCGAGCTCGTCCTTCGGTTTCCTCGAAAACCAGCTGATTGAGCGAAGGAAATGGCAGCCTGAGTTACAAGCGTCGCCGAACCACATCAGCCTTCCCGCGAGGCGGGGAGGAAGTGACGTTAGACCCGCGCGCTTTGTGTCCCCTCGTCAAGGGCGAAAAGGGGGTTGGTAGAGGCGGAGGGCTGATTGCCAGCCTGCCACCCCGCGATATAAATTCATTGTGTTTCCCCTTCTGGCTGTAACAGCAGGCAGGCAGGGTCCAACAACCCCCGCGGGCTGTAGGGGTTGGAGTGGAGGGTGGTAGCAGGGGGTTGACGCTGGTCTATGCGGGTGGGTAATGAAATGTGCTCGGCGGAGATGTAGACATGGAACTTCGAAATCGCACCCTACCCACGCCACCCCCTTAGGCCCGACGAGGCAGTTTGCACCCCCTCTTCAAGGAATGTTTGCAGCGACGCGACGCCAGAGCAGGGGAACAAGCCCACTTTTCCGCCCAAAAGTAGGCCCGGGGGCGCTGCTGGTAATTGCCGTGGGCGAGTTCTTCCTGCACGGCTGCTAACCGACCCTGCAGCCCCTCCCGAAAAACGGGAAATTTACGTCTTCTTACAGGAGCTTTTCTTAGCAGATTCAGCTCTGTTCTCACAGCTAAATCACGTCGTTAAAGGCGATTCGGAGGGTGTGTAAACAACGCGCGCTCTTCGCTGATTCCAAACTGGTGAATATTTATCAAGCAAATGTAATGTAGTAAGAGATAAACTTTATTTACACTAGTTGAACCCTTGTGTTTAAAAAATACCGCGAGAACCGAGAAGTGTGTAAGTAATAGGCATAAGTAATCGACTCTATTTCTAAAGTTTTGTTCTCACAAACTGGCTTCTAAGCTGGCGTACAGTTATGGAAAGAACATTTTTAATTTTTCTTACAAAATGAAGTGTTATTCGATTTCTGCTGAATCTAGGATTTATTAACTTTTTCTCCTTTATGCACATGCATTAAGTACATGCGTAACAATACATATCCTAATTAGCATTGTTCGTAACCCCATAGTAGTCGGTTTTACAGAAAACGGAGAAAAACTTAATCATATATTTAAAATTCTTGTTGATCGTATAAAAGTAGGAGATCGCTGTTATTGAAAATACTACATTATTTTATTGCAAGTTTTCATTGCAATTTTTTTACAAATAATATATTTTAATAAATTAAAAATGTGTTTATGTAATTTTATTTTTGAATATGCGAGGCTGATTGATTAGCATAGTGATATATAATTTTATAAAAACATCACGTTCTCAACAGATCAACGCATACAAAGTAGTGTATTTCTTACGAATGACATTAGGATAGAACGACGGTAAATAAGGGCGTTTTAGAACGCTCATTTAACCGCGAACCAACGAAACGGAGCTGAACGTGTGTGTGAATAATACAAATTTTATTGATGACATCTGCTTGTGTTTCGGCAGCCAAATACAGAAGTGAATCAATTGAATTAATTTACGGTTGAGACAACTAACTGTTCTAAACTAAGACTGTTGTGTTTCCAACATCAACGAAACATATAATCAACTAAACATGTGAAGTTTAAATACAAATTACACCTACATTATGATCTGGCATTTTCTAATTTAGTGGAATCGTTAATTGACGGTGCTAAGAAATCTCGTGACACAACAAAGTAAGAATATACGTATTTAAACATACTAAATCGTCACATATACTTTACACTATATGAAACGTACACATTATTAATTTAGTGGTGGTTGCAAACTCTTAGAGTGTCTAGAGAAAATACGAAATTGAAGGGATTATTATTTATTTTCCTAGTAATGTGATGCAATTGTGGGGTGCAGCTGCAACAACTGCACTCCCCTGCGCTAGCCCATTTGTGCAATGATGCCAAGCGCTTCGACGTGTCTGTTAAACAATAGCCTATTAGTAATAGCTCATTAGAGGTTATTTCCAGTTGTTTCGAAGCGCTGGCAAATTTGCATGCTCAGGCTACCCGCTACGTATCCTACTTCCACGTGCAAACAAGACGTAAACAAGCTGGAAGGGAAACGCCAAGCAGAAACAAGACGTAAACAAGCTGGAAGGGAAACGCCAAGCAGAAGCAAGACGTAAACAAGCTGGAAGGGAAACGCCAAGCAGAAACAAGAAGTAAACAAGCTGGAAGGGAAACGCCAAGCAGAAACAAGACGTAAACAAGCTGGAAGGGAAACGCCAAGCAGAAACAAGACGTAAACAATCTGGAAGGGAAACGCCAAGCAGAAGCAAGAAGTAAACAAGCTGGAAGGGAAACGTCAAGCAGAAGCAAATACGTAAACAAGCTGGAAGGGAAACGCCAAGCAGAAGCAAGACGTAAACAAGCTGGAAGGGAAACGCCAAGCAGAAGCAAGACGTAAACAAGCTGGAAGGGAAACGCCAAGCAGAAGCAAGACCTAAACAAGCTGGAAGGGAAACGCCAAGCAGAAGCAAGACGTAAACAAGCTGGAAGGGAAACGCCAAGCAGAAACAAGACGTAAACAAGCTGGAAGGGAAACGCCAAGCAGAAACAAGACGTAAACAAGCTGGAAGGGAAACGCCAAGCAGAAGCAAGACGTAAACAAGCTGGAAGGGAAACGCCAAGCAGAAACAAGAAGTAAACAAGCTGGAAGGGAAACGCCAAGCAGAAACAAGACGTAAACAAGCTGGAAGGGAAACGCCAAGCAGAAACAAGACGTAAACAAGCTGGAAGGGAAACACCAAGCAGAAGCAAGAAGTAAACAAGATGGAAGGGAAATTCCAAGCAGAAACAAACGCACCTTATCTGTGCGCTAGACAGAGAAATTGATTAATATTTTAGATAAAACATGAACTGTATTTCCAACATATAATGTATTTCCAAAATTGCATCCCTGAAAACCTAAATATGTCAGTAAAGAACTTTTACTTCAAAATTAACGTGCCAAATATTAAATTCTAATAATATCATAAATGTAGAAGTTTGTATGTTTGTTACTCAATCACGTCGTAACGGCTCGACGGATTTGGATGAAATTTGCAACAGGGGTAGATTATATTCTAGAATAGCATATATGTTACTTTTTATACCGGAAAAAAGAACAGTTTCTTAGGGAATACATAAAAATCTTTTGACTAGGCACTGGTTGGAGGTCTGTTATTTTATATTGCTTAAGAAAATGTTCGCTTTTCCGGGATGAAAAGTACCCTATGTGCTAATCTAGAATATTCCCGTTATAAATAATAACAATTAAGATAAAGAACTTAATCATTGAAATTAATGTTTGGAATTTGCACGTGAGTGGAGCCGTGGGTAACAGCTAGTTTAATAATATTTTACCTAAGAAATATCTTTTTATCAGGATTTACAAACACCTCACTTTTCGCTTTTCTTTTATTCATATTGACCCTGAAATAAATAAAAACCCTTTATGGACATAATATAGGTGAATATTTCATTCAGAAAAATGCGGCACATTAATGTCAGCGGAAGTGTTACATGCTTAATGGTATACGACGTATTTTAGACACAACCAAACACTTCCTGTAGCAACTTCTAAATGATCATTTTGTAATGTCTCAAGTGACCATTTAAAAATTTTTATTTCATCCCTGGAACCAATTTATTTTTCGGTCGTTTTTCAATATCAGGACAACGTGAAATTTGAAATTCTGATCTGATCATTGAGGTTTATTTCTCACCTTATGTCACAGAAAGGTAAACGAATTATTACTGACGTGTGATGTTTCCGAAAAGAATTCATGGCTACATATTTGTCCAGTATCAGAGGAAAATATCTTCTCTGAAAGACAGGAGGACGATAAACGCAAGAATATTGAAGTAGGCCCTATACACGTACGATACTGGTGTCTAAACTGTACCGAAATATTTCCTCTAAAACCGAGGGGCTCGTTCTCATATAAACGTTAATTTTCCGTACAAATTATTATTCATTGACCCTTTATTATTCAGGAGGGCTGATCCCCATGTTGGGGGGGGAAGGAAGGTATAAATGAAATATAAAAACGGGCCGCACGTTCATACTTTGCAAGGAATTCGAATCCAGGAATCGCACTGTAAGCTGCAGTTCCCACCAACATTTCGCTGTTAATATGACTGATTTCATTTTAACATCTTTTAAAGATTATTTATTTTCATAGTGTACTGCCTATGTTCTTATGATTGACTAGGTGTACTGCGATTTGGCATCCGATCTGAGATGGTTTGCGACTTCTTCCCGGCAGGTATGCATTTTTTTTAATCAAGTCGGTATGAAGTTCTTCAGAGCTCGTCACGACCATGAATGCTGCGTCATCCGTAGTCTATCTGGGCCTAGTCATGCAATATATATTTAAAAAAAAAAACCGAATACCAGTAAAATAATAATGAAGAAGAATTCACTTACTACCACTGGCATGTACTGCTCTAAAGTGGAAACTGATTGTGGGATCGTATTTCGCACGGTAGAAAATATAGCTCACGAAATGTATTCTGAAATGATGTTTCGTAATACCGTTCCAATACGTGCCTAGAGTAAGTGGTTTTATCCCTACATTTTCAGTGACCAAATAGTTTAAGATACTAACGTTACTAATAATGCCACCAAATAAGGTTACAAATTCATGCAATTCAGTGCCGTCTCGTTTGAGAGTTTGTGTTAGCTCGCGTACTAACATTTTTGAGGCCAGTTCAACGTGGTTTATAAGATGCCTACGTAATTTTCTGCCAGTTAGCTGCAGGGACTATGGTACCCGATTATGTGGTGCAGAATTCTTGGTAAGGGAGATATTTTTAATAAAATATGCCTTCATAGCTAGTTACTTAGATGTTTCTTTCACATAAGAGTGCAAGTCTGTAAAGCCTTATATTTTTGTTTAATAGTTCGTTAGATTTTATTGTGCCAAGTATTCTTCTCCAAAAGTGACATCACTATGTTGCTCATGTCTTAGTATTCGTATTGTGCTTTGTATATTAGCGTGAAGTTTTCCTCTTAATTCGACCTTACATAATGTGTTATAAAGTGTATCTTAAAATTTTCTTTACATTCATTCACAAATATTTGATTTCACTTTATTTCTTTTTGCAGTGCTGTAAATATTTCACTTAAGTATATATTACGTATATTCCCCATTAGTATTCATATGCTAATATGAGATGTGTTCCGCATCTCATTAATTCCGCATCTTTGCGCTCTGGTTTATGCTTCATTGCGAAAATGCTCGTAACATTGCAGTGAACTTTAGGTATGTTCGTGTTTAACAATATGCAATAACACTTCTCATTTGGGTAGAGGTTGCAGGCAAAGAATTCTAATTGCACTAACATAAAAAAACTGAATATTTTTATAGTTTATATAAATAAAGTTTGAAAGAAATATATTATTATTATCTGCGGCTTGACGCCAACAGGAGTAAGCTAATGTAAAAGTGAAAAATTTCCAGGGCTAGAATAATGTATGTAATTCGTCGTTGCACGCCAAGTGGTTACGACCATAATCGATTGTCGTACGTCAAATGACAGAGTACGTCAAATCACTGCGAGATACTTGCTTTGATCTCGAACACAGGCAGTGCGTGATGACGTGCAGTTCCATCAACATCAACGTTGCGGTCGACTCTCGCAACTCGGCAATAATTACTGTGAGGTTTTTACATCGCCATGATAGCGCTTAGCTATAGTCTATCCACGGTTACTTCAGCCGTTTATGAAGCCCTGCTAACGTTCTACTTCCAGGATATTCCTCCGCCTCGTGCAAACTGAGCTTAATTAAACCTGGAGAATCACACCAGAGGGACAACGCTCCACTTTCGTGCGCGCTCAGTTGTAATGATATTTTGTATGAGAACCGTTTCTCACTAGACGCTACCAACATGCCTATTTTCTCCCTGTTTTTTAATAAAATTATTTATCAATGAAGCAATATAATTTATAGATAAGATATTAATGATATTTCAATTCAATAATAAAAAAGTAACTTTTATGAACACCAGTATAAAACGCTTGTGATACGGGGAGTATTTAGGAAATAACTAAACATGTCATGCATGGGGAGATTTCAAAGGTTTGATTTAAAAAGGCCGAAGAAACCGTGAATGGACTATACAGAGTTCGATACTCCATCTTATCCACTCTCTCCGCTTCATAGTGGATGTTAATACACAGCGGCATGCCCTCATGCTGGGCGCATGCTCGAACTCCTGGCGCCGTTTACATTCAACTTATAACTAGTTCCCGTTATAATTCAGAAAATACTGAACTAGTAGTTCTCAAATTGTAAAGTTCACCCCCCCGCGAGTTGAAACGACTCGTTGCGAGTGCACAGTGCATAAATAATTGCTAAAGGCTGTTCACGGTGAAATGAGCACTTTTAACAAACCCTGCTTAAGATCTACTTGTATACACAATGTGTGTTCTTCCGCCTTATGACAAAATTATCACTGCCATGGGCCTCATCACTTCAGTCATGCGTCGGTGTAGTGAAACCGTGAAATTATTACAAAAGTAAATATTCTACAAATCTGCTAATTTTTACATTTCGATATATTTAAAAAAAACAGAAAGCAAGAAGAATAATTTAAGTTATCACAAATGGTTACTTAACACTTTTTATTCGCCGTTAATATATGGCACTACCTTCCCCTCCATCGTTACCAACATTACTGGGAACATGGCACATTGTACCCGTTAAAATATATGCAGTTAGGGTCAGTGACTTTATTATAAAGTGGATTTCAAAAGTGCTCACTTAATCGTGAACAGCATTTAAACTTGTTAAATGAAGTATAGATATTTTTGGGAGCAAACATTGAAAAACCAAACAACGGCAATCATAGATAATAGTATTTTTTTACTAACTTAGCGAGTTTACCAGTGAGATCTTCCATTTTGGCATGATATCTGCCATCGTAAATTCACGTGCACATTTAAAACGCAAGGAATACCGGAAATCATCACTCCGGTGAAATTATTGGTTCACGAAGTTGGCAAAAGTTTCCGCCTGGCATTACTGTTGCTTGAAATTTCTGTACTGGCTGCCAGATTCCTGTAAATTTCAAGTATCGTGTTTAGCGTTAATTACGTCCTACGTCCTCTTATGGTGAAAATTGGTGAAAATTGTCACAGAGCGTAATCATCTTGTATTCAAATGTCGTGATCCTTACAAATGCCTCTTAAAAGCGCAGACAGAGTGTAGGATGATATAAGCTCGGTTTTTAGGCAAATTCATAACATAATCCTTAGGACTTGAGAACTTCGCTCTCTCTATCGTAACGTCCATTACAGAACTGGTATGTTATGTCAGATCACATTTAAACAAAACGCCAATAAAAGCAAAACACCACCGAATTAATTGGCCTATTTTATGATCGTATTGACACCAACAGTAATTAATACCACAAGCCAAAAATAAACCTAATGTTGATACAAAATTTTAGAAATGTCATTTATACAATCACTCAAATACATTTCAAACTAGGATTTTGCCTAGTCCAAACCCACACTAGAACTTAGCCCTTTTATTATCTCGTAGAAATAACGTCTAAATGTTTATATTTTCAGATCTGTAGTGGACAGAATATTGTATATTCTCTGTACGATAATGAAAAATAAAATATTTTAAAATGTATTACATATTCATTAGACAAATATAAATGTATTTATATATACACAACGTGCAATGTTTCATTCAGTATAATAATAAAAATATAGCATGCACCAATGGTCGCACGGGTTGCAAAGGGCGATGGCTGAGACCTTGTGTATATAATTCGTTCAAACTAAATTGAGTACTCTTAAAACTCTTCTCAGTGTTTTTCTTCCTACTTATAGAGAGCCTTTCCGTTTAGTTCAAAATATTGCGAATGAAGCTATCAGGCCCATGGAAATATTAACTGTACTTAATGCCGAAGAATATACAATATGCAAATAAGCAGGGTTTTCAATAGTGGTCAGCTCCCCATGAGGAGACTTTACGTAAATGATTTAAACATATAAATAATGAATTACGTACGTAAGAATTATTTCTTAGTAGCATTTACTAACATACCTCTTTCCCCTCAGTTTGGGGCCGTGTTGGCTGAGCGGTCAGAATGACGTGGGTGGCCCACCAAGGCGAACCGGGTTCAATCCCCGACAGGGCCACCAGACTTTCGATGTGCGAATCGGCGGGCTTTCCCGGTGATCTCCCGTTTTCCCCGCCCTTTCATTCCATACTCACCCTCATCGGCTCTCAAAATCCATTGTTAAGAGCCAACCAAATCTCTTCACTTCACTCGCGTTCTATTTATAATTCATATTTGCCATGAAATCAAAATTAGGATGTGTATACAAGGCATAAATGAAAGTTTCGTTTAACCAAAAATATAAGGCTCATTAATGCTGACATAATAAAAAACGCTTGTGAAGAATTATTTTTAGGTCCCAACCAGAACTCTCACACATGGATAATATTACCAAACATTTTGATTCAGCAGTTTGAAAATTCTCCTTAAGTTTATATCGTGTAGTACCCACTGCGGAATAGTCTACCCCAATATAAGGCGCAGTTTCCCAATAAAATACTTGCAACTCACAACTGAGTTGTTCTCCAATGTTTATTTCAACTTTTTTTCTTTTAACTGTGGGCCAGGTATGATCGAAAATTGAAATTTCCTAAAATCAATCAACAAAAATAAACAGTCTCGACGAGTGTTCAGGAAAAATGTTGTGAAGAGGAGGGCAGGATAAATTTTTCGATTTCAAAAGGAAGCCCGTATGCAAATAGCTCGAGGACCATTGGGTTGGATTTTATGATTTCTTTTTGTAACAGGCATTTCCAAGTAGCTATAGTTCATGAATCAGGCGGTGTATATAGGGTGGGGCTGAATTTGACCGACAAACTTCGTGAAGTGATTCTTTATGCAAAATAAAGTGGCAAATATATATACCTGAACTAAATATTAAGAGTGAAATAATTCCCCGAAAATGGAGATTTTGGAACGTATCTTTGCGAAACATCGGAAATAATGTATGATGAGAGTACAATTCGCGGAAAATTGTTTTATATTATAGGGATCTTCAACCTTAGAGCAAATGCACAAAAATTACACTCCCCGTTGCGAAAATATCAAGGGTGGCCACCCTCTTATTGCCGTCAACTTAGTTACCGTCGGGAATTATTAACGTTTGATAATTGTTTATTGAGCAGTATTAACTACGAAACCATAATTGTCGCCTTGTTACAACTGCCTAGGAACCACCGTTTTCGTTTAAAAGCCACACAAAGATTCCTCTAGAGTCCACTGCAGCGATACAGCGCCTCGTACGTAGGCAATACGCCTACATGCGTGTATGGTAAGCTGATGTTCCCACAGTACAAACAATGGTGGAGGACATGTATTACGTACTGTAACAAACATTGCCACTTATAAGGGGTAATGAGAACCCAGTAGCTGCATTTT
Organism: Dryococelus australis; assembly: GCA_029891345.1. NCBI lineage: Eukaryota > Metazoa > Arthropoda > Insecta > Phasmatodea > Phasmatidae > Dryococelus > Dryococelus australis. The sequence continues at coordinate 33,429,834 of CM056998.1, read as the reverse complement.
ACTTTAAAACCAATGAATTTTAAATTTAAGTGTTTTGTTTGGTTATATTTTGTCAAAACTTGACTTTCGGAAACGGTTATTGACACACGTCACTTACTTAATATTAAGTTTAGTCGGGAACATCGCAAGTTGCAGCTTCAAACTATTCAATTCCTGTATGTTCTCAATAACTGCAGTAGAAATGTAGCGAACAGTTTAATTTACTTTTGGCGTAAACTGAAGTCCGTATTCATTATGGCGTTAAGAATGCTTTGAAGCGAAAACGTTCAGGTTGTATCAGACTCCAGTTTATTTGGAAACAGTTACCTCAAGAGCGTTTCCGGTGTTGACTTCACGTTTGCAGTTGACGGCGACAAGAAATTGCCATGCCAGAGGCAAAGTCGTCTGTAATACAGACTTCCCGCAAACGACACGTGGAGTTGACGTAGATTGTGTGTGTGTGTGTGTGTGTGCGCGCGCGCGCGCGTGTGAAGCAGGAATCGTTCCCAGGGCACGTGTCTGCAGAGTCAACAGACGAGGTACACACGTCGGGACTTAACCACGCACACAAGGAGAAACGATCGTCAACCTCAGCGATTCCGTGCAACACAAGCAACTCCGTTCTCCTACCTAGGCGCCGTTGTACAGTCTATTCACTGCATCTCCACACTTTTCGCATGAAACCGTTGAAAAATCACACAATATAATACGTGCTTGGTTATTTCCTATGCCTTATCGTGTTAAGAAAATATATCTGACTGTTTATTAAATTCAACCTTTACTTGTATCGAATCCATACAACATAACATTTAGTTTTTAAAATAGTTCGCTTGCTTTCGCGGCCATTGCCGTCAATTTCTAGGCTTCTGGTTTTGAGCCACGTCGTCGATTTCTTCTCCAACGTTTCGGCAGTCGTTGCATCTGCCATCATCAGGGAACAATACCTGGCCAATTGACAACAGTCGAAGGATGAGGTCTTTATACATTCTGATTTCTGGAGGGCTGTTTCCTGGTTGGCTGGGCTCTTCGGCCAATCACAGCCCGTCTTCCACCTGACTGGCTGAGGTGGTTGGCCAATCCTGGCGAGTCTGTGTTCTCTGCTCTCGCATCACAGGATTTCAGGTCGTCCATTAAGATATTTGCCTATATTTTGTTTAACTTGTAACCATCTTCTCTGTTGATGTTATTCGGATGCTTTAATATTTATATTGATTCTTTAATGGTTCTTGGGGGCCACGGTGGCTGAGCGATCAGCACGCTCGCCTCCCACCAAGGCGAACCGGGCTCAATCCCCGGCCGGGTCACCGGATTTTCGCAAGTGGGAATTTTGCTGGTCGATGCCGCTTGTCAGTGGGTTTTCTTGGGGATTGCCCGCCCCTTCGTTCCGACGCCGCTCCATACTCACTTCAATCACTCTCATCGGCTCTGAAGACCTCGATGTTAAGAGCAACCAAATCTCTTCACCTCACGTCACTTCTAATGGTTCTTGGTCTACAAGTTCGTATGTTGGCTGTTGTGCTGTGCTTGGGGAATAAAAACACCAAACCCAGGAGCCTAGAAATTGATTTCATTTTTTAACTTACTAGCGACCCTCACTGGCATCGCTCGGGTGAGATTTACATACATAGAGCCGGCCGCGTGTGAGCAATGTGACGTCATAGTTTCTTCCTCATCAGCTTGCTTGAGCGCTGTAATTATTTTGTTGCGCATAATTAATAAATATGTGCTAGCTCCTGAAATGACGTTGTGTATCTAACATATTTAATCTGAAAAGGAGTAATACTGTATTGTTTAAAAAGTTACATGTTTAATACATTTAAAAAGACAAAAATGGTTAGTGTTGGTCATCCTTAAAAAATAAACATGCTCTTGTGGACTTTTTTTGTAGATATTTTTTACATCTACAATTCTGTAGTCATTATTTTGGCGTATCTCTTATGGTTTAGTCAGCGTAAGCCATTTAAGCGCCCGAAAGGAAGGTTTTTCCGACTTGAATAGAAAACTTCGACATTTCTCTAGAATCCTTACATTAAATACTAATGTATTACATACGTAAACATTTCTCAAGAGATTCTCTAAAAAATAGTGATAACCTCATCAAAATCCATCAAGTAGTTTAGAGGCCTTATCCGAATACACAGACACACTCGGCCGGGCGACTTTGCTTTATACTATGTATAGATATGAATGAAAACAGGGAGGATATATGTGTGTTGGTAATGTCCAATAATAAAAAGTCCTCATCTTAGAAATGTTTACAATTTTTTCTATATGTGGGCTCAGTCAGTTTATTTAAGGGGTGGAGGTATTAATTAATTAATATAGTTTAGAATTTTCTAATTTATTTACAAACAATATAAAGAAAACACTCTCGAGATAATTACTCACACTAATGTCCATCACTTGCTATTTACAATTAATAAATTTAATTGACATAATTTAAAACTACTAGAAAGTAATTATTACAATCTAATAACTAAAATCAGTCCGAATGAGCAGTGTGTCAAAATGTATTGAATTATTTTATATAAAAAAAAAAAACATATCCATATTTAACAGTTCCAATACTTACAATAATGTCCGTATCTCATGTTCATATATTCCCACCGTATTTCAGTCCAGATTTCATCAGTCCGAAATGTTCGAGGGATCCCGCAGCCATTTCTCGCCTCTAGTGCTTTCAAGGCCTCGATGTTAAGAGCCGCCAAAATATATCAACCCTATCAACTCTTACCTAACTACCACATACCAATTCACAGGATGGCGCTCAGATACATTAGCACAGTTTCTAGCATAGCGAGTCTTAATATTAAATAAATCTTCTCGCAGAAATCGCCGAATCAAATGAAAACGTCAACCCATATGGCTTGTGTACACAGGATTTGATTAACTTTATTGGCTATCCTAATAAAATCAGACAATTGGTGGAAATGAGGTGAGTTTTTTTTTTTTGCTATAATCGCTACCAAAAACGTGACTTACAAATACCCTTCCATTTTATATTTTCGTCTCCACAATCCATAAACGTAAATAGGCCGCTATGAAAATACTGTGCTAGTTGTAAATTTTACGAAGACATGATGATTTTATATGTGGTATGAAAATAATGAAAATTTGTGGAGTATGAAAATCCCGAATTAAAATTTAACCCGTTCGTCCTCGCATTAATTTATAAGCTTAAGCAGGGGTGCGACATTGAAAATGACCCTTGATGGGGTTTATAAAATATCGTGCTCACTACATAAACATTACTTTGCAAAACGTTTTTAATTTGTTATATAAATTAGATTTTGTACGATAATTATTCGTCTAAATAATGTAAATTTTAATCATGGTACTTATTTTACCAAACTCTGTTGATACCTCTTTTGAGTTATCGTTTTATTCAATATTTACGCTTGTATTAGTGAGTTTTTGTTTGGTCTTGGTGGCATTACAGATTATTACGAGTGTTTATATTCTACGTTGGTGCATATGTGCTTCATGTAAATTCTGAAAATACGATGAGCGAAACAAGCCAATAGAAATGAAAAGTGCTGGGTGCCCTTAATGTAAAGGCTGTTCACGGTAAAACGAGCAGTTTTGAAAGCCCTCTTTAATATCTTCGTGTATCCACGTTGTGTGTTCTTCCACCTTATGTAAAATTAACATTGCAATGGGCCTCATCACTTTATTCATGCGTTGGTCAATTTAAACTGTGAAATTATTAGAAAAGTAAACATTTTATATATCTGCTAATTTCTGCACACTGGCGCATTAAAAATAACAGAAACCGAAATAAATAACTTAAATGATCAAAAATTGTTACCGAACACTTTTTATTCGACGTTAAGATATAGAATTTCTTTCCATCTATCGTTACCAACTTTACTGGGCAAATGTCACTCAATGCGCCCGTTGAAGAATATGCAGGCACGGTTGTGGCATTTTTCTAAGGTTGATTTCAAAAGTGCTCACTTTATCGTGAACAGCCTTTAACAACTTGTTAGCACAAGGTACTATGGGATACATAATAAACGACCTATTTACATGTTTCTAAAACCGAAACATTGACAATACTAGGTGCGGCCCTGTAAAAGAAAAAGGTTTTTTTTTTTTTTTAAGTGAATTAGGAAATCACTGAAAAGAAGGCAAAAGCTGTGGAGTTTGCAAAACAAGTTTCAAGTGGGCCAAGGAAGTTCATTTTTCAAGTACTTATTAAATGTGTATTATTTAAATAAGCATAGTTTGGATGAGGCTGTTTGGTTAGTGCTATGACCGTACTATATTCGCTTACCCTCCTTCCCCCACTCTCTCTCTCCATTTCATCGCAAATAGGACAACGTAATATAAGAATGCCATATCTTCCTCCATCTCGTACTCTGTGGGATCAAGTGGCAAACTCGTGAAACATTTTGGTCTGAGCTGTACTTGAGTCGGGCACACTTCTCACAACCAATTAATAATATTCTGCGTGCTCGAAGTTATAGGCTGTTCACGATAATGTGAGCACTTTTGAGGCCCTAGTTCCTTTTTTTGTATCAGACATTTTTTATAAATTTTGACCGCTTTTTAAAATAAGTATTATCATGTAAGTAATGGACATAGTGTATATTTTTCATCCGACTTTCAAATTAATATATTTAAGGCTACAATAAAATATATTTATTGACTATTATTCCAAATGAGAGGGGTTTCAAAAGTGCTCACTTTACCGTGAATAGCCTATATCAGCGGGAGGCGATAAAGAGGATTTGGTAAATGAGATTACTCATAAGGAAGACGCCCAGCATGCAGAGATCTGATTCTTTTCTCGTACATCAATATCCTTCATTAACAACATGATCACAATTATGGATACGAGGATTTAATGCTATAAAATTGAAGTATTTACTATCTCCACTCATTTTACTTCAAAGTTTCTTATGTCCATGCTAATCGATGCCTCCTTATATACTTAAAATTAAAATAGCTCATTCTTAAAATAGCTTACGCACCAAGTATCTACCTGGTGTTAGAACCTAAGGGTTATCGCACTTGAAGGGCTTCACTAACCTGTCGCTTGAAAAGCGTTGTAGAGTGAGATAAATCCGCGTTTTTTATGAAACTTCTTAACGCGTCGCCATTATACCAATGTATTAAAAGTAAGAAAACATTAGAGGAGAGATAAATAACAGTCTAAAGACATCACACATATTACCGTTACTATTCCAGAACCCAAAAATTTAGCTATGAAGGGCTTTTTTACTCGCTTGTTTTTAAAACTATTCTGTTCGGTAACATGTAAATCTATTACAGGACCCTGCATGGAATTTATGCTGCAGACTCTACGCCAATAAAATGACAGGGTCGCCTCACAAAGTCCCGAATGTACTCGCGGCACAACGAGAACACCGTATCCCAGTTCAGAGCCTTGGTGATAGGGGTGATGATCCACTAGGCGCACATTTCAGTGCCGCCTTTATTGCTTACCGCAAACCAGCTCCAAGGTACTTGGCGTCCTTATGCTGCAGACGCTACGCCAATAAAGTGACAGGGTCACCTCACAAAGTCCCGAATGTACTCGCGGCACAACGAGAACACTGTATCCCAGTTCAGAGCCTTGGTGATAGGGGTGATGATCCACTAGGCGCACATTTCAGTGCCGCCTTTATTGCTTACCGCAAACCAGCTCCAAGGTACTTGGCGTCCGGTGACCAACAAAACGTTGCCTCGAAGGTTTGGTCAACCCACGCGAGGCGGAAAGTCAGGTTCTCGAATACTTGTCGTGCAAACTGCCGCGACAACTAACGCGTTTTTATTATCCCTTTCATCACAATATCAATTCGTGAGTTGAAGTGTTGCAACTACGTATTTACTGCATGCCCTGCACTTCTGTCAGCATCTCCCTGGCAACCTGTGAACTAATTGCTGCGTGCTCCACGTTATAAGCATTAACTATTCACGCCAAACTGGTGTAGGAAATCGTACAAATCGGAGACTAGCCACTAACCACTAGTCCGTACGGTTCAAAAGAATAATTCACACGCAACGTGTCAACTACAATCCAGTCGCAGTCACTTCACACCTTTCGGAAGCCCTGCCACAGTTCTACTTCCAGGATATTCCTCCGCCTCGTGCAACCAAAGCTTAACTAAGTCTGGAAAATTACACCAAAAGTCGACGCACCGAATTCGTGCGCACTCAGTTGTAGAAATATTTTGCATGAGGACTATTACTTACTAGGCGCTTCCAACACACAAGTTTTATCGCTGTTTGTATTCATATTTATTATAAATGAAATATAATAATATATAGATAAAATATAAGTAAAATTTTAATTTAACGAGAAAAAAAAAACTATTATGTTAACAGAAAAATTAAACGCTTGTGATACATGACATATTTAGGAAATAACTAAATACTTCATACATGGGGTGATTTTTCAAAGGTTTGATTCAAAAAGTGTGAAGAAACCGAGAATACACTATATCGTAGACTCTGTGACTAAATGGCTTAATGGCCACGTTAATTTGGCGTTAAGTATATACATAATTTAAGAGCGTCTTGAATATGAATAAATAAAATAATAAAATATAATTATTTGAACACTCTCTGGTTTTCAGAAACCAGGGTTTATAGCAAGGCAAAGCTAGATCATTATTTCCACCAAATTATTCAGAAAATATCTTGCGAAATTTATGTATGGCGGTTGGGTGTTTTTGTGACTTGAAATAGCACATTTTTGTTGACACGCAATGAAATATTCTGAAGAAATGTATGGAGCCAGATAAAGACTTATCCAAACATAAATATATATTACGGTATTCTTTAAGATTCCCATTTTCTGAAATATTGTCAACGTGTTTATGTTGGCGACAGTTACAAGAACGTGTTAACTGCAAAATTAAGTATTTTCCATGTTCTCTTTAATGCGAGGACTCTCAATACAGTAGCCAATTTTTCCTTCTTCCAATTGTGAGACAAATGTCCCAAATACAGGCCAGAATAATATTGAAAAGTTATGCTCATAATGTCTCCCGTAGAATATTTCTCATGACATAGACTTTCTTGCATTTACAGTCCGTACTAACATAACCCGACGTTACTAAAAGAGTCTTTATATGTAATATCGTTGAACAGTACACATATGTGTCATAGCGTCATTTGTGAAGTGTGTTCAGCATGAATGAGGTTGGTCTGGACTCCAGTGATGTAATAATAATAATAATCGAAACATTCCGAAGCTAATAAAGTTAACCGTAAATGGAATATTTATTACTAAGTAAGTAGAAAAAGAGAGTCCTGTTTCTTTGGAACAATGTAGCTAATTGCTTGGTGCGTATAAATAATAACCAACGCAAATACGCAAGCGAGATTTAATAAAATATGCTCTCAAAATCTATTAAGAATATGGGACATTTTATAAGCTTCGGAATGCAGTTTGGAAGAAATATTGGTTCCACCCAACAATGTATATGTTTACATGAGGCCAAAAATATATTTGTTTTTCCTAAAATTATATTTTGTTGAGTAAACTAACTGAAAATAACAGAAAATTGATATTAATCACCAAACAAAAATACACGTTTGATTTAATAAAACCTCTGTGTGTTGGGCCAAAATAAATTGAACTGTCAAAAAAATAATTAGTTGATCAACTGTTTATATTTGTTTGGCTACTCATGTAATTGACTTCGTTCGAAAATACAACTCCAGAGTTTATTTGCATTCTTGTGGCGGTTAAGGTGGCAACGATATTTGAAAGTGCATTTATTTATGAATAATAATGGTAAAGGTTGTTCATGATAAAGTGAGAACTCTTGAAACGAACCTTAGAAAAAATTGACTGCCCCTGACCGCATATATTTTAATGGGCGCACTGAGTGACAATTTCTCAGTAAAGTTGGTAACTATGGATCGAAAATAGTTCCATGTCTTAAGGTTGAATAAAAAGTGTTAGGTAACAATTTTTAATAATTAAAATTATTTCTTTCGCATTTGGTTTTTTTAATTCATCGAAGTGCGAAAATGAGTAAATTTGTATAATAATGAATATCTTAATAATTTCACAATTTTTTCTTTACCGACGCATGAATAAAGTGATGAGGTTTATAACACTGTTAACTTTAAATAAGGCGGATGAATAGACAACGTGGATATAAGTAGAAATTAAGCAGGGCTTTCGAAAGTGCTCATTGTACCATGGACAGCCTATACCAACATACTAATGAAACAATTTCAACAGAAAACTAAAAATTAAAGCCGTCAAGTTTGAAATTTTTATTTGTGCACGTTGTCCAGTATTCGAAATGTCTATATTAAAAAAAAACATTCGCATTTTGCCAGTAGTCAACTTAGCTGATGTTGCTAGGTCGTGGCCCTCGGGAACAGGCAACTAAGGTTGGAGTCCTGGTTGGCCTTATGAAATTGTTCGTACTAAACGAAATTGTTTAATATACACTGAAAAAAAAAAAGACATTATTTTGTGGCAAATAAAAACTGGTTGATGCTTTCCAAGGCGGAATTTAGTTATTGGTAAAAAAAAAAAAACTGATATTAGTACCCAATAACAAGTTGATTGACTAGTACTAAAGCTATTTGCTGCTCACTAACATGTTTGATTATTAAAAAAAAAAAAAAAAAGTTTATTGGCTGCCACGAAATATTTAATTGTCAGCAACAGTATTCATGTCATTCACAGTAAAACACTTTGCTGTAACTACAAAACTACATCTGTTATATTCTGTGCATGCGCTCTGGCATATACGAAGAGGCCACCTTCTGTCTGGCCACGACGCTACGTTTGTATGTGTTCGGTTCTTTGCATCAGGTAACAAACTAGTTCATGAGGGATATTCTTAAGTACTTGTGAACGGACTATATCATTCCTTTATTCCAAGTGAGTAAATGTTATACGTAAATGATAACAGAAAATTAACTTTCCATGAGGTGTGGTGTGCAAGCATTGTCGTGTGTGTCTATTATAAACACGCTGAAAACAAAGCTTCACCGTCGAGCAAGGTAGTGTAATGGTAACTCGCTGAGCTCACCTTTGAGAAGTACAAAGTTAGAATCCATCTCATGTTGGCTTTGAATTTAGTGTTAATTGTAGTTAGAACGTACCTAACAACAGCCCATAACACCCAAAACTCCTTTGTAAACCTCACTGACCAATTTTGCTGCAATCATCGTAACATTTTTGCTGCGACTAACAAACACGTTTTTGCCTACAAACGCACTCAATTTACTGCTGGCCACAAACTTCAACTTGTAGTTTCCACTAAATGCTGGAATTCCGCGTAGTATAACCTTTGACTAGGAGAAGCTACGACGCTCCTTTAAGTTTCACTCGACAGCTCTCATCATGATCAATCGGTTGTGTGTGTAAAAATATTTGTGTGGCGTGGTTAAGGTGAAATTGTACGAGTCTAATGTAAAAAATTAAGAAAACCTCACACAATGTTGAGCTATGCTCGTCAAAAAGCCAAGTCGAAATACAGAAATCGTATACGATTGGAAAGAGCATCTCAAAAGCAATCTAGCGATACCCGTAAAACCCCATATGATCGTGTGAAGCGGTGCCGGGAACGTAAACAAAACATCAAGGTGTCCGAGTGCATCAACGTAGACGTATTCACGCAGATCAAACGGCCGTTTGCCCAACACAGCCACACCCCATTTTCCATCGAATTTCATTGCCCCATTTATAGCTAATATGAATAACCTAGGAGAGGAAATAGGTGTGTTGGTAATACCTAGTAACATATAGTTCTCATGCATTATGTTATTAAAGTGAGTGGGCACGAAGGCTGTGCGTTGTCCCCTTTTGGTATATCTTTGTAGATTTGGTTAAGCTTTCTTTGCAAGAGGAGCAGGAATAGCCTGGAAGTAGAACTTTGACAAGGTTTTATAAAAGTTAGAAGTAACCGTTAATTGACTATACTTACAGACTTCAGAATAAAAAATAATGTGTTGATGTGTGAGGATTTAAAGCCAAGAGAATATAAATAATTTATTGGTCGTGCGGTATTCGGGTAGCGAGTTGAAAGTGTTAATATAGGCTGTTCGCGGTTTCATTGCACTTTTTGAATCAAGCAATCGGAAAATTTCCCCACTGTATCGCGTGTTTAGTTATTTCCTCAATGTGTCATGTATCACAAACGTGTCGTACCTCTGTTAACGGAAGATTATATTATTTTTAGTTAAATTGAACTTTTACTTATAATTAAGTTTAAATTGTGATACTTTCCTTTATAATAATTAACATGAATAAAAACAGGGAGAAAATAGGTGTGTTGGCAATACCTAGTAAGAAAAAGTTATTGTGGAAATTTCTATCGCACAGAGAGTACGCACCAATGTAGTGTATTGTCCTTTCGGTGTAATTTTATAGAATCGGTTGAGCTTTGTTAGCGTGAAGCGGAGGAATATTCTGGAAGTACAAATTCAGCAGGGCTTTATAAAAGTTCTAAGTTAACCGATAATGGACAATAACTTCCATTGCAGATGAAGACGGTTACTAGGGAATGTGTTACAGTGTAGCTGTGCGTGACTCGCTGCATGCGTGTCCCCGGCGGCCGGCAGTGTGGTAGCCGCTGCTGCGTGGAGCTCGGCGCCCTGTACACATGAGGGGACGGTGTGACATGCGAACATAGGCTCCGGCACCGCAGGGCGTCGCGACGTCAAAGCGGCTAATCCGGCCTCGCCGGGGGGAGCCTCTTGTGTTCGCACTTCCTCGTGGTGGGGGCCGCGGTGGCTGAGCGGTTAGACTGCCCGCCTCCGCCCGTGTCGCTCCCGGGTTTTCGCAAGTGGAAATCGTACCGGACCATGCCGCTGTTTGGCGGATTTTCTTAGGGGTCTCCCGTTTCCACCACCCCGTGATACCGACGCTCCATCCGCATTGGCTCTCAAGACCTCGATGTTAAGTGCCACCCAAATGTCTCCGCTATAAGCCAGAGTTTGATTTACATCCCGATTTTCAACTAAGTACATTAATAAATATAGATATATTTTGAAATAAATCATTTGCATTTATAATAACTAAACAACATGTTTGTTTAATTAGTCCGTATTAACCCTTTCAGACCAACTTTAGTTTAAGGTTTCAGGTGTTGCAAACAAAACATTTTGTGATGCATACTGTACTTAAGTAACCAAAATACTTGTTTTGTTTCCACAGCCAATGACAACTCGGCTATATGTTTGGCTACATTTAAACGAACCAATTATGATCTTTACCAGTAAGAAAGTTTGCGAATCATTTACCCACAAGTAATTTCATTGGTAGGGACACCCGAATTTCGCGAAAAGATTTCAAGACTAGTTGTATTTCATAACACTTTAGCTCAGGTCCACTTTCGTGATTGGACGGTTCCCGAATAACGTGTCTTAGGTCTCTGCTAGCGAATCACAAATAAACACTATTAGAGTTATTCAATTATGATTGGCCAGTCAAATAAGAAAATGTTTTCTCATAAAGTCACGCCGCCAATAAGGATAACAAAACCACTAATAATCCCATAGCTTATTGAAATCTAGCATGTGCGGAAATCTTTTCGCGAAATTAGGGTGTCCCTAGTCATTGGTCATTGAGTTTCGCAGTGTGCAGTACAAAGTTCCCTGTGGAACCGACGCTTGCCTCTCCATATCTCCCCTAGGTGACCGATACCTATTAAAGGTCATACCTAGAGCGCTACTTTCCAGCCAAGTTACTTTAACCCCTGCAAATGTAAAAGCTAAATCGGCTCTTTTGTTCTTCGGGGTCCACCAGGAACTTTGCAATTTTGACACCGCCATGCTGTCCGAAAGATAAAAGAAAACTACACTAATCTACTCACACAAACACTAACTACTGCGATCCGCGCATGTCCTTCCCGTTAAATTTAAGCATGGCGGTAAACCCATTAACTGCATTTGGCCCAGTGCGATCGGGCTGGGAAGGACTTAGATTTGGGGAATGTCCGGTAAGCCAGTAACATTCCCCACCACCTTGCTCCAGACCGCAAGGGACATTGTCGAAACCACACTGCTTCTTTCCCGTACGGCACTCATGCACACACACACTCATTCCAATGCCTACTATATCCATGCTTATCATGTCCTTCATTCCTTAGCCATCTTGTTCTCGTTCTGTTTTCACCTCGGTTGTCCGTATCGGTTACCTGTTCCAAGGGCATAAATTTCCTGGGAAACCTGGTCATCATCAGAGGTTTGTCTAGTTCTGGTATGATTGGGTGGGGTGCGGTGAGAGCGTGATAGTAGTGATCCTTCCCAATCTCCGTTCGTTCCATCCTGAGCTCGGTACAGCCGAGAAGGGGGCCTGTGGACTCCTTTTCGATCCCCCTCTCCCCACATTATTCCTCACCCAGTCAGGCTTACCAAGGATGGAAGTGGTGACTTGTCTGGTGAATGGCGATCTTGTGTAGGATGCCAACCGAGGTGGAGGACTAATACCTGACCACAGTGTACCCCGTGAAGGGTTCGCTGTAATGAAAGGTAAGCCTCCGTATGTTCGGATGGCATCCTTAAGGATTTCTGTTTCATTAAACTGCTCTACTCTACGCCAATAGCACTCCCTGAGTAAACTCAGGAGTGCAGTGTGTTGGGTTGGCAGGCCCACCTGGGCGACTACGAGCCTGTCAACAGCCTCCATCGTGGGGAAGATATCGGCGTGGTTGGGTCTTCCAACCTCGATAAAATCGCTCCTTTAATCGTCTCATCTTAGAGCCACCATGGCTCATCCGTGTGTGCCGCCACATGCCATGCCTGTACGGACGCATCTACCATGTTTGGTTCATCCGGCCAGTCAATTGTCACAGTTCTTCCTTCTTCTGGGGTGGCTTCTGCTCTCCTTACCAACTGTTTCATGAGGAAGACCTCCATGGCAGCTGTAGTTTCCCTTGGCTGCCTGGTCTGTACCTCCTCCATTGGTACCACCGTTTCACATACCTTGCTGGCTCGGTTCATGGCACAGACTGTTCTTCGTCTGTTATCCCTCTTCAGCCTGCCCATGTTACAAGTAGCAAGGGCAAAACCTTCCTGGACGAACACCGCGGGGCTCCAGGCATACGGCCAGCCCGTACTAGGGATTTCCTCATCCCTGTCCTGGCCAATAATTTCAATTGCCTCGTCCTGTTCCACGGTTCGCATTGTGGGTTCCTTTTTAGGTAACTCCGTATCCTTTTCCATTTTCTTATCTTCGTGAGGCTTCACGAAGTGTGCTATAGAGACCAAAAATTACCTACAAGTGTGTAACGTACACAATTGTTTACACAGGGTCTGGATGGGATTAAGAAACACATTTAATTTCTCAGCCATGCTCATAATGGTGAAGTATTTCACGAAATATATTCTGAAAACCATTGCTGCCATTCTTTTAGAAGGTGGTAGCGTATTTCAAATCGATCTTAATAAAATTTCCTAAGATTACTATCATGACCATTCTAGAAGAATTAGTATTTGAAGTTTTTAACCCCAAATGTTGTTTAGGTGCAGTCTAGGAGCTACGAATGGGAGGACCAGTCAGCCCCTTGCATGTGCTGGTGTGCCATTGGTTTGCACAGCGTGTAAGTAGGACAACTTTGGTCCTGAAAACAGTAGAACAATTTTTCACGTCTGAGTGAAAGCTGCCCTGATGGGTCAGTATAATGCATTCACTGTCACTTCCAACTTTCCTGAAACCCTGCTAAGGTTCTGCTCCCAAGAAATTCCTCCTCATCATTCAGGTAAAGCTTAACCAAGTCAAGGAAAATGCATCAACGGAACAATGCACCGCAATCGTGCACACTCAGTGTAAGAACATTTTGTATTACAACTATTTCTTACGGGGCATTGCCAATACCTATTTTCATTATGTTTTATTTATAATAATTATAGATCTAATATTACAGTAGATAGATTAAATACAAGGGAAAGTTAAAATTAATCAAATATAATGTAGGCTACTTTTATGTCTACAGAAGTATAAAACGCTTGTGATATATGGTATATTTAGGAAACAACTAAGCACGCCATGGGGTGCTATTTTTAATGTTTGTTTCAAAAAGTATGAAGAAACCGCGAATAGTCATAGTGAAAGTCCGTCTGGGTTGGGAAAATGGGGCTGGGGGGGAGGGGCGTAATGTGCTCGCCCATGATGCGCAGTAGCCACTCCGTGTCCCAAAATTGCACTGCTTTACTGTCAATATGACTATTATATCCAGTGTGGATAGGATTGAGGTTAACAAGTGCTTTAAGATGTTCGTTTACTTCATCCAGCCTGTTTTTAGTGCAATTAGACTAAATTCAAATGGGTAAAAGTATTCTACTCGCATTAAATATCTCGCATTTTGAAAATTAAGGTACAAATAAACACGTTCATCAGTGTTGATCACGTGACTTTGACAGTTGTATTGGTCTGTGGTAAGTCAATGTTGCGTGCATGCACATAATACAATAATCTGACTACTTCATATCACGTAGCTTGGACTCTGTTCAGCACACTGTTTGTATAGCTAAATTTAATTCTGTCATTTCAAGTGCAACAAGGATATCCAATTTTATGAAAACATTTTTTTTAATAACATAAACACCTGTTTCGGAAACAAAACTGTAAAGAAATACGTCAGTTACAATCACTTCACTTTGACATTCGTGATAGCAGAACGTAAACAGTCGTTAGGGATATGCAGGAGAATAAAAATATTCTACAACATGAATAAAACCCGGGAACTTCGAGATACCAGTACGATACCAATCATTTTTTTTAAACGATGGCCATTATCATTTTATAAGCTGACTAATGCTGTAAAATACTCTCTTCACAAAAGCAGGGGCTGACAAAGGAACAGGCCTTTTCCGAAATGATCTGCAACGAATTGCGTGGAGTACAGTCTACAGTGCCTAATTAAACGTAACACGATATTTATCAGTAAATGCTATTCATGGTAAAGTGAGCATTTTTGAAAGCAGTCTCATTTGGAATAGTAATCAATAAATATATTTTTTATTTTAGCCATAGACGAAAACTTCCGAGTGTGGTGGAATATACACACTGTGTTGATAAAAAACGTGGCCACATTTATTTTAAAAAGGTGGTTAAAGGATAAAATATGGCTGAAATAAAAAAGTAACTAGGGTCTCAAAATTCCTCACTTTACCGTGAACAGCCTGTAGATAGTAAGAAGTTCATGCAGAGTACACCAGCAAAGTGATCATCTAATGAGGGATATCGCATGTGCTTATGAAAGGCGGTACAAATATTGTACAGTCCACTGCTGTGAGATGAAAGGAGCTAACCAGATGGTGATAGCTAGTATTCGCGCTTGATCTTTTTAGTTCAGAAATATTATCTATGCGATAGGCAACTTTGATTCGACGATTGTATTCATTTAGTTCCGCAGAAGGCCAGAAGGCTGCTCTGCCTCACTTTACCACCACATGTGTTGTAAAATTAAATTCAGATTGTAACCCAGTTCGCCAACTTCGGGTTAAATTAGCCAATCGGGAAAGCACCATTGACAAGCGCAGTTCATATTGAAGTTATGTTCAGCAGAAGAGACTCAGCGCATCGCATGTCCTAAAATAACTGGGAAATAAGGATTCGTGTCGTTCGATCTCCACTAATTTCCAATACCCCACATTCTGTAGCATCTCTGACACTTGAAATGATCAAAGTCGCTGCATATTAAGAGGTCAAAGGTCATGCGTGTTCTTGTTCATTGTCGCTAGCAGAAATACGTTAAAGGTACTTTGGAAATAGGCAACCTTAAAATGCCGTATTATACATGAAGTACGTTTGTCTCGCTAGACCGTTGTTCCCACAGATTCAGTGGGTCAAAATTTAAAAATAAATAATTGTACAATGTAAGAAACAAATCTCTGATATAACTATTACCCTCTTAGTAGGTGGAAATAATTTTTAATGGAGTTCTTATAAGTTAAGATGATGCGTAGGCCTTGACGTCTCGTCGACAGCAGTATAATTAGTGATGGACCCAGAAACATATGCAACAGTAGTGAGACAAAAATAAACCAAGTGTCATACTCGGGACTCGGAAACAAGAAACCTCGCACAATAATATGACGTGGTATCTACTTGATTGTGGAGGGAGAATTCGGAGCATCAACATCGTATATAATCCGTCTAATATTTCTGGTCGAAGGGTTTACAAATTTGAAATATTTACAGGGCCGTCGTTTTTAAAATAAGTATCCCATCCACTTAATACACGTATGTGAAAAATTTGGTGGGAATCGGTTGATTGCTCCTTGAAACATGACATACAGACTTTATTTGATTATTTGGTTCTATTTTTCGAAATTGCCTAGAACGAGGTTTCGTATATAATTATTCTAATAGATACTATCAACATACACAATTTAGTTGAATTTGTTTTAATGTGTAAAAGTTATGACAAACTTATCTAAATTATTTGCATGGCCACTCTTTTGAAAATTAGTGCGTAACTGACTTAAACCATTCAAGTTTCCACGATATTCTGTAGTAAAAATAGTGGGTGAAATTTGATTTAATTTAATTTTGTGTAATTTAATTGAATGGTTCCGGAAATATTGCAAAATATTCCATTTTTCCATATGACATTATTTTACAAAAACAACTTCAATTAGGGCCTCTGTATACATAATTGATGATTAAATGATGGAGCTTGAAACTTGGTTGAATTGTTTTGAATTTTTTCATAAATTTATCATACTAATACATTTTTTTATTAAAGCCATAAAAAAAATTATACTCCACCAAAAACATTAAATTTTACATGCCCTACTGTAGTAATACTCGTTTTGTAAAATTTGGCGGGAATGGATTGATCGGTCCTCGAAATGTGGCGTAAAACTTCCACGCACTTTTTAATGTAACGACCTTCATAAAGGGAGGACAAAATTGATATATATTAGCAAATTTGATGGTTGTCGCAAATACTGCCATCATACAAAGTAAAGTTATAATTAGTTACATAATTTCGTGGATATAGCACAATAAGATAACATGTTTATATAGCCGCCATTCTGAAAATAAGTGTTCGGCCTACTTCAATAATACTTATTAATTAATTTTAACTACCATACAACTTCTTTCCCAAATTTCGTAGGAATCGGTTGATTGTTTCCCGAAACATTACATAAAATGGTAGAATTTCGTGTGGAGCTATCTTACAAAATGGCGGAGAAACGGGGATCTGTAAAGACATATTTGATATTTATTATAGATACTGCCAGCATTCAAAGTTTATATGAAATTTGTTTCGTAGTTTCGTAGATGTAGCAAATTAAGCTGAAATGTTTATATTATCACCGGTTTGAAAATCAGTGCCTGACACACTCGTATGCTATTATTTTGCATAGCGTAACGTGATACTGCTTGTTTGCTAGCTTGGTAAAATCTGTTGTTTTTTTACCCACTGATATGACATAAAAGTTTTAATTTTGTCATGTAATGCTATCTTACTAAATGGCAGACGGAAGAGGTTTCTGTGTACACACTCTTCATAGTCGTAACTCATTCATCATATTAAGGTAAGTTCGATTTAATTACATGGTTTCGACGTTATAACAAACTAAGCTAATACAGCTCCATGGCCGAAATTCTGAAAATCTGAGTCTGACATAGTTAAAACATATCAAATTCACATCTCCTGCCGTAGCACTGCTTCTTTGCCAAATTTGGTAGGAATCGGTCAACTGTTTCTATAGATGTGAAGTAAAAACTTGATATTACCTATTTGGCGGTATCTTACAGAATGGCTTCCAAAAGAGGCTCTGTGGTAACACATTTGAAAGTTTAAATATATACTACCAGCATACAAAGTGAAATTGTAATTAATTACATGGTTTCGACAATATTGCATATTAAGCTAAATTTGATATAGGCCGACATTTTGAAAATTTTAGTCTGCCCCACTTAAAGCATATTCATTTGTGTTACGCGCCGTAGTATTACGTGTCTGGAAAATTGGGTAATAATCTGTAGATTGTTTCCCGAGATATAGCATTCAAACTTAATATCTTCATGTAGTACTATCTAAAAAAAATGGGGAACGAAGTGGTTATTTGTAGGAATGTTTGATGCTAGTAATAAATACTTAAGGCATACAAAATTCATTTGATATTGGCCAAATGGCATTGTAGATATATCACAATAACAAAAAACTTTTGTATTGCGGCAGATTGACTGGACACAGAACCATAAAGTTATGTTTATTATAAGCATTTGAGCTACACATATATTTTTGACAATAATATTTAATTGATTTCACTTATTATTTGGATGATAATATATTTTTTTACATGTTTATTATATTTTATGTTAACACCTTCATTCCCCCTAATTTTTCTATATATGTGAACCACCAGTCCACTACACTATGATATTTTTTACACGTTGTTCTGAATTTCTACACATGGTTATGTCACTATTTTATATATTGTGTTAATATGTTTGATTTTATTTTCAGTAATTACTTCATAATTTTTTAATCTGAAATGTTTATTTGTTTGGTGGTTTAAAGATGTAATATCTTAGGCCTTAGTCTTATTTTGCGAAGGTAAAGACGGAAGCGAGCCGTGATTGGCTGTTCGTTGGTAGTAAGCCGGAAGAAGGGGCTTCTGGGAAAGAAATTGAACATTTGAGGCGTTACGATTTTCGTTCGAATTTAATTTTTGAAATTCCAACGCAATCATAAAT
This sequence comes from Dryococelus australis, assembly GCA_029891345.1. NCBI lineage: Eukaryota > Metazoa > Arthropoda > Insecta > Phasmatodea > Phasmatidae > Dryococelus > Dryococelus australis. Next base: position 33,411,212 of record CM056998.1, on the reverse strand, counting down.
TTCTGTGTAGAAACTATGCTCCCAGAGGTTAAGTTTTAGGTCGTCGCCGCATATATATTTAAGAAGAGGCTGTAGACTAAGTCGTAGTTATATATTTTGAGTGTTGAATAAACTAGGCGAAAATGACGCCTAGACTACGACGCTGGCGCCGTGTAAGGAGATAGCGACGAAGTACATCAGGTGACGCCAAGGCAAATTAATGTATGAGAAGCCTAATTACATGAACTGTGTGCAAGTATTAAATTCTGAGCGACCTGAACTTATTTTCAGAAGGTATTTTCATTTTAATTTCAACGACTTGACTGTGAGTTCCATGTGTATGTTAATCCAGAAGTCCTGAACGATCGCACGTGAGCTAGTATAGCCCGGAGCAATATGTAATGAGGAGTTAAATACTTGTTTTGAACTTTCAATATAAATACAGAGCATTTTTATTTGGCGAAATGTCGGATTTGAGATAGTTAATTAATAACTGACTTTTTATCACTTACTATTAGTGAATGTGATCTAAGAAACTTAAGAAATCAATTAAGAGCTTGCCAAAACTTTCTGGAAAGTCAACTACAGAGGAGGCTACTTCCGGCGGAACCTATTTAGTTATTTTGAAGTGAACTTTTTAGGTAAAAAGTTTACTTTTTTTAATTGCAGCTCTAACGTTTTACAGCATTTTTCAGTCTTTTACTTCAATTTAATTTATCATTCTGCTTCATCCCTATTCTTACTTGGACAGTGATATGCCATTTAATGTTAATCATCATAAAATATAATTTCATTTGAGTAAAGAGATTTCTGTCACACCCCTACATTAAATTTTACACTTTGTTGAATTATTCACATATATGAGTTTGAGTTTATTTGTTTCCCTTTTCAGTAATAAATTAATTATCAAGGTTACACATGTCTTGTTTAAATGAAGTACTGTGAAGGTTGGAATGTATTTTCTATTGCATGAGGTTTACAGCTTCGCCAAAGAGCTTCTGATTCCAGTGTGGCAAGACCAAAGCTGCATCACGAAAATAAGGCGCCCAAAAACTTATCATATCATTATAATTATTATTTTTCCCAATTCACACCAAATAGATTTACATATACACTATTACAGACACTTTACATGGTGTCTTAAATATTTCAGAGTTGCGCTCTACAGAGACACTATTACATAAAAGTGACGGTTTTTTACAGTATGAACGCCATTTTGAAAATAAGTGCCTTATCTATTTAACACTTTGAATACTATGCCCGATTGTAGCGCGGGATAAACTAGTATGAATATTTCTCTGCCCATAAAACACAAAACTGCCCTTGGCTGTAGTTACATTGTTTCCTTATTTTTGTCACGACTTTACCGAGGAAACAACACAGCACTTAATTAATTTTCGCAAAAAAATAGAAATATCTTTCTATCATTTCTTAAATTAACACGACGGACTGTAGATACTGTTCATTACGAAATACAACTTGAGTGGCAGACTGCGAACTCCACACTTAGTTGGCTAACATGCGGCTTATAACGAAAGCCTGGTGCGGTTCTAGCGAATAGGACGACGTAAAGAAGGACCAGAGACCAATATATTATGGTGTCCTTGCAATGGTGTAAATAAGCGACCCACTTCAAGCGTGTTTCTTACGCTGGTAAAAGCTTGCCGACTTCAAACTGTTAAATTGCATATGTTTAAATGAGCAACCATAGTAATATTTACCTGCCAATTTTTGCGACCCTCTGTCCATTAGTTTTCGAGACATGAAGAAAAATCTTAATTTTTTTCAAGTAGTGCTATCTTCCAAAATGGCTCATTAGAAACAATATCCACCACCAAATTCAATGCTTACATGATGCACTATTAACATTAAAAAAACTTAGTTTCGATCGGTTGAATGGTTCCAAGATACAGCAGATTACCCTAAATCCTAAAAATACCGCAATTTGGAAAATAAGTGTTTTGCGTGGTCAGAAAATATAAAACTTGGATTTCCTGGATTTTCGATTTCTGTGAAATTAGGTTGATGTACCGAAAAATTTTTTATTAGGGACACACGCACGCACAGATGCATACACACACACACACCCACACACACACATGAATATTAACAAACACACTGCAAGTAAAGTGATCTCATAAGCCTCTCTTTCTTTCATGTAGTAGACCAAAACTATATGGAAAATATCACATCGGCAAAATATTTGACAAAAAAAGTATTTTAGCTTTAGAATTTCCATGGCTAATGCTAATTTATGCACTATGAGCTACTCTACAATTCAGTTTAGCTGAAAACTTGTCAAAATTACTTTTCTAAGTGCATTGAAATTATACCGGATACTTTATTAATCATCATTACCTTTCAAAAATGATTATAATCATTTATCAAAAACGCCTTTGGAATGGAAATGAGTGTGAGTGAATTGCAGAGATTCGCAATAAGAAACTTCCAATTAATTCAGTCATCTTGAACTTGAAGTCGTTATTTTTGTAGGCTTGTGTGTAAATGCCCGCATCTTTATACTCTGCCTCCCCCTCCCTCCATTCTCCCCACCCATTTTAAAGAAAATAACTAAAAATATTAATTGCTCTTGTTATCCAATTTCATACACAAGTAATCAATTACCTAGAAGGGTGGCTTCAAACGATTTGTCTATTTCTATAAACTACGTTTGGTAAAATGATACGTGTTTTATATACGATAACGTGAGTTTTATTTGAATATATCAGGATATGGCACAAAAAATATTTATTAATAATGATTTTTTTTTTCATAAAAGTCTTGATGATATTGACGGTTCTTTGATGAAAGTTGCAGACTTATACCTACACGTTATTGAAAAATTTGTTCAATTTAGCATAAAAGAGGGGATTTATGTAATTACCTGATTTTAGGGACAAAATTTACTGTTACATATTTCTATACTCTTTGAAAATCTGTGTTTACATATTATTGCCACGTCGAAATTTTTTCTTTTTCTGGTGTGGAACTGCAATCTGAACCAGAATAAGTGATATCAGTCAGTGAAAGTCACTTAAAATAGTGTTCCGCACTGGCCAATCAGTCGAATGAACGGGGAATCAGCGTCACGGTGTACTATTCTTGTCATGTTTGTGCATACGACATAACTTGCAGGGACATGCATAATACGCTTTATTATTTGGCGTCAGGCTAAACTTCACAGTAGTGTGTATACATCGAGCCAGCGTTTGTTTCCTTCCTATTGGCTGCTGCAAAGACGTGACCTCGCTACATTTCTGACTGCTTTGCCCGCGACTGGGGCACACAGTTGTAAAAGTTTAATTTACTGGCCCAGATTGGTTCAGGACGTGTCAAATAAATCTTGTTACAAATGTACGCGTGTTTGAAGTTTTGATGTGTCCCCACATAATGACGCGAATTTTGCAGGTCTCCAGACATAATACGTGTTTGATATGGAGACTTATATATGGAGGTATTTTTGTCGATATTGAACATGTAAATCTGATTAGTAACGTATCAATAATCTTGAAGGTAGGTGGGAATGTACCTTCGCCCAGAATGCATTGTACATCATGGGCTCTAGGAAGATTGCCGTACTAATTACTTTTTCATTATTATTAATTGTTCCGCCTTTATTGAAAATTCATTGTCCGTTTTGAAAGAGTTTAATGGCATGGTCTCATAAAGTTGACTCGTACAAATGCACACAAGCCTTATCAAGGACTCGAATCTGAAACCCCATCGGATTCCGGTATGTAGCCAACTACGCCAAGGAGATGGTCAATATTCTCACTTAAATTTGAGTAAAAATTAAGTACCACAAAAAAAAAAACACATTATTTGGTAATAAATGTGTATTGTATAACTAAACCGATCTGCAAAGTTTAAAGCCATACTTGTTCACAGGCATATGCCAGCGTGCGTCATGAAGTGAACTTGAAATTAGTGAAGTTTAACCACCGTAATAATGAATTAGCAACAGATTTCTTATGAAGTAATTTTCACTGGTTGCTAGCGATTTTTCTCAATTTTCACCACTTTAGTTTTAGGGTGTGTATGTCTACAGTAAAATGTTTTACTTTATGTTTATAAACAAAAGAGGTTAAACTAGCTGCCAAGAAATCTATAATTTTTTTTTTTTTTAAGGAAAAGATCTAGAATATTCTAATTTTTTTATTAGTTTAGTTTTATCAAAAACTTACGCAAGCGGAATACATAGGAAAAAATAAGTTCCACTAAACAAAAATTTGTCATCCTGTTTCGGGGTATTGTTCATTTCAGATAGTGTTAGCGGCCAACACGCGTTCAAAGTTCATACTGAAAAACAATTCGCCTTAAGCTATTCCAGAAGAAGGCGGAATTCCAAATATAAGACAATAATCCTATGTTTTAAGTGATTCTTTGCAAAACAAATTGTTAATCGTTATCTATTTGTGTTTCGATACTGGAAAATAAAAACAATATCATATATTTACAAAAATGTGACCTTAATGATTTGTACAAGTCTGTTTATGTACTGTACAATAATAAATCGACACGAGGCCAAAAAAAAACAGTACGTGTGAATAAAATGAACATAGATGCTGTTCGCGGTAAACTGAGCACTTTTGAAAGCCCTTGCTTGAGATCATCTTGAATGGTCATCGCGTATTCTTCCGCTATGTATAAAATTAACATTGTCCTGTGCCTGATAACTTTATTCATGAGCCAGTCAAGTGAAACTCTGAAATTATTAGAAATGTAAATATTTTACAAATTTGTTAATAATTAAACGTATGTGCATTAAATAACAAATCAAAAGAAATAATTTTAGTATTCACGAATATTTCCCCGAAACTATTGATTCAACATTGCTATACGCTATTAACGGTAATATGAGCACTTTTGAAAGCACTGCTTAAAACCTACTTGTCTGCATGTAGTGTATTATTCCGCTTAATTTAAAATTAACTTTGTCACGGCCTTATCACTTTAATCATGCTTCGGTCAAGTGAAAATGTGAAATTATTAGAAAAGTAAATTTTTTCAAATTTGCTCATGTTTACACTTCGGTGGCTTAAAAATACATAAAGGGAAAGAAATAATATAAGATATCACAACTGGTTATATAACACTTTTTATTCGACGTCAAGATATGGAACTACTTCCCATCCATCGCTACCAACTTTACTGGACGCATGTCACTCAGTACGCCCGTTAAAATATAAGCAGGTAGGAGCAGTGAGTTGTTTCTAAGGTTGGCTTCAAAAGTCCTCACTTTATCGTTAACAGCCTTCACATAGAATAATTTTCACTACGTCCTTTGAAAACTTTATTCGCCTCGTGCCAGTAAGTGAACACGTTAACATACATGAGGGAAGGGGGTTTGGGGAGGGGGGAGTGACATTTTTGAAGGTTGATTTCAAAAGTGCTCACTTTATCGTTAACAGCCTTCGCATAGAATAATTTTCACTACGTCCTTTGAAAACTTTACTCGCCTCGTGCCAGTAAGTGAACACGTTAACATACATGATGGAAGGGGTGTTTGGGTGGGGGGGGGGGGAGTGACATTTTTGAAGGTTGATTTAAAAAGTCCTCACTTTATCGTTAACAGCCTTCGCATAGAATAATTTTCACTACGTCCTTTGAAAACTTGACTCGCCTCGTGCCAGTAAGTGAACACGTTAACATACATGTAGGAAAAGGGGGGGGGGAGGAGCGGGAGTGACATTTTTGAAGGTTGATATCAAAAGTGCTCACTTGATCGCGAACATCCCGCACAGACATCCGCGAAACAACTCGCTAGGCAGGGACGTCGAGCTCACCTTGATGCCGTTGATGTACCACGCCAACGTGGCAGGCGGGAACGACCGCACTGAGGTGCAGTTGGCGTTCACGTAGCTCCCGACGATGTACGACGGCAGGACGCCTTCGATGATCGGCCCGTCGTGCGGCAGAGCTGCAACCACACAGACCAGTTTCAGATATCGTGTTCTTCGAACGCTGGTTGTAATGGCGTTGAGTGCCACTGTAAAACATATTCCTTCCAAGCTTTATGTATATAAAAGTGAACCATTTCTTTGGTGCAGCAATGTTGCTTTAATTCAAATGGAATGCCAAATAAACCAATTTTCTTATTAATTTTTTTTTCTTACACAATTTCTGTTTTATGAAAATATTAATTTTCATTATATATGCTTGAGCATGTTTTGTTTACAGTAAAGATGTGTTGCTGTATACCAGAAAGAAGAGGGTTGAATAATTTTAAAACTTTTCTTTCGTTCATTCTAGTTTTCAGTACCTGACTCAAATTTCCAAATGCTACGTTACCGAACAACAATTTCCTTAGATCGTGGACATAAGTTGTTTATCCTTCAAAATACGGTAACTGAATTTATCGCAAAAAAATACCGCTGTGCTATAATAACGACCGTGCAATGTTATCATCGTCGTTAAAATACAGATATAAACAAAATTTGGATTGTAGCAACCTTACTTTGCAGTAGCTCATTTTTAACGTTTAAGTTTTATTTTTGCGTAGGCCCAAACAAAACATTTGTTGCGGCAAACAGCGTGATTTAGAGCGTGACAAATAAAAAAATTACTTCGGAGTTACGCTATTTCCAGAGACCTGAGATATTCGCGAGTTCAATGACCTGCAGGCTACACTTCACAGTCTTATATGCTCTCGTAGACATATCAACTGTTTATTGGTTGATTGTTGTGGTATTGAAAGGCTGTGGCTGGCCGCACAATTTATTGCATGTTTGTTATTGGCTCGTTTATCTCCAGCAGGTGCCAAACAACACGTCGGCCAATTGCAAAAGTAACACGAACCTAAATGTGTGTGAATTCCATCTTGTCTAGAAATAAACCCGCGAAATTCTCGGATCTCTAGCTATTGCACAGCTATGTCACAAAAAAAGACAGAGGATGATATCAAACACATGTACGAAAACAATCCAATAGATTCCTGAAACATGAAATTAATTCCTAAGGAATTCGGTTAGGAGTTCTACCAAACTAGACGAAATAACACAGGAGAAACAAACGAACGAGCTACGGCGACAAGACAATACACACAAACGCAGACAAAAATCTCTAGACGACGTAACAGAGATGACGCAGATGAGCTCTGGGGCGAAGACAAATTCGTAAGCACAAAATACGAAACCAGCAGCGATGTTTCGGCAAACGGCGTTCGTTCCAGTCTTTCTCGCCTTGTTTTTATTTCGTTCAGTTTGGAAGAACTCTTGATAGAGTTCCTTGTCCAATTATTTGAATATGTTAAGTATCTGTTGGCAATAGCTAGTCTTGGCTTGTTTTACTGTAGGTTTTTGATGTCATCATCGGTTTTATTGCCTTTGGCGACATAGATATACGATAGCGTATGTCCGAAATAATTAATTTAAAATTTATTCAAGTGTAATATATTAAGACCTTCAATCTATTGCACTAATGGGATACTAGTACTGGAATATTCTCCGTGAATATGTTCAGTAATGGGTAGTTTATGTCATAATTTAAGTGATATAGTAAATACGTGTGATCTAAAGATTGTCGTAATGAAGTTATAATTTCTCATGGTATTGGAACGAATATTACTATTCCTGTTGTGATTAGTGTTCCTACTGATAAGACGATGTTTCGTAATGTAAATCTATCTGGACAGTCTGAATATCGTCACTGTATTCATGGTAATTCAAGAAAGTGTTAAGGGCAGAACGTCTAAATAACTAGTTAGCGAATAAATCATTTAAAATATTGCTCTTTAATTTCATAATGGGTTTTTATTGTGTAAATAAAGTGTACAATTGAATTAAGCTAGTTATTATTGCGAGTACTACCGCTATTGATAAAACGGAATTCTAAATACAGTGAAAAACAAACAATAATAACTTCGCCAAGTAAAAATATTTAATTATTTGTTAATAAATGTGGATTGTGCATTAAAACACTTTGAAAAGTTTAAAATATTTTTCCATTGTGGTATTAAACAATAATCGGAAAATATAATTTACATCGTAAAGAGGTACCCGAAACAAATAACTTTATTCCATACAACTTATGGAATCGACATGACGAATTATCAGACAAAAATTACTGGGAAAAAACGAAATTCGTATTACACACGCACGTTTAAAAAAGAACACTGTTAAGACAATCACAGCTCAAAATGGCTTACTCAACAAACTATCCTCCGACTAACACAATCGTATAGTAAACAAAGTCTTTAAAAATTACCTACAAAATATCTCCAAACCCATATCTCTCCCTCACACATTCCTAAAATTCAATTAATCTTTATTCATTTTAATCGAATACCAAGTAAAGACGTATTCCGTCTAACATACCGCACTTAACATACAAATGTTAGATCGGAAGGCATTATTATCGTTATATTTTAAACCTGTTTCTGTTTAAAACAAGTAAGTTTTAATTCTGACATTATGAGGTAAACATCTGTTCGGAAGTAAACTTTCTCCTCACACCGAAGATTGTTAATTTAATCTACCTTAATGTTAATGGAGACATAACCGAATCGTCTACAGTGCAGATACTGTGGGGAAATTTACACTTTCGCCTACAATGTTCGTAGGCACGAGAATAGTGAATGTTTGAAGAATCGTTATGTCAAGATCTGTAACAATTATCTTCCTCCTGAGAAAGTAAATGTATCATCCACACTACATAATATTAAAGAAAGAGAGAGTACTAACGTAATTACAAGAAAATCCATAGAATTGGATTGTATGAAAAATTATTTTAGACATAATTTAGCACCCATAGCTGTGGAGACCAGTGTCTGTAACGATATTGCTCCTCTTTGTAAGCAAAGTAACCTCGATATTTATTATGAATCATCAAGTGGAGACAGCAGTGACGATGTCAGTGATATTGTTGAAGACATTCCTTCAACAAATTCTCTGAATAATGACTACGTATTTCTGAAGACTCCAACGAGCTTGTAGACAGACTTAAATATTGATTGTAGTTTAAAAAATATGGTGAATATTCCGGAATTAAAGAGATGGTTTTGATCATAACAATACTTAAGGTACAAGGTTCCACCGAATGAAGTATTATCTGCAAAAACCCGAGAAGTATGATAATAAATTTTAGGTAAACCTACCACTTGGCTGAAGAAAGAAATTATTTCAAGTAAACATTGCGTTATGGGAACATGTTTCGATTTGAAGTATTATGTGTCTTTCAAACCAATTAAGTTGTTTGAATTTAATTGGAGTGTTAATTAAGGAATCAACCGATTTATTTGAGGAATAACAGGCTTAATTGGGGAATAAACGGATTTCTTTGTGGAATAAACTTTCTTATTTCAGGAATACATTATGTCTTGGGGAATGGTTTCAAGGAATAATGTGTAACCTGAATTAAATTTTGTTTTGGTATTAATATGTGTGAATCGTCCTACACATGCTTGTGCTATGATTTTTTATAACCTAATATACTTTGTTTTTAATGGTGTGCATATATTTTGTAACCTCCTGTACTGACTTCTGTCAAAAATGATTTGATAACTTGTTCAATATTTTGTTTTATGCTGTACTTGTTTATGTGTTTTGGAGCAAGCTGCATTTGCTAGTGTAAAAATGTCGTATATAAATTTTTTTCGAGCGACCTGTACTTGCTTCTTTAATGTTGTGTGTTTTGGAACGCTCTGTAGTATAACAGAGAGATCTGCCTCTTTAAAAAATGTGGTAAATATATTTGTGAAGTAACTGTGTTTGTCAATATTTTTATCAATAAATATGTCTTAAAATGAATGTTTACTTTGATTCATTAAATCCCTTTACAACTGTGAACTTGTTTTCCTAATAAAGTAATAATATATTGATAAATAAATGTCTTAAAAGAGAGAGTGATTATGTCTCAACCGAGAGTGATTCTTAAATTTTCTAAAAAAAAGTAAATTGAATTGAATTAAAAACTTAGCATTTGTATCAAAAACAAACTATGTTCTTACTAACACGAAATACTGTTGTTATGAAAAAAACAGAGAAAAAGTTCTGGAAGTGAGCACTCTAATCGCTTTTCCATAACTAACTTTTTAATATTCCATCAAGGATAAGACATGGTGATTATTAGTTAGTTTCTGGGTTCTAGTCACGGGTAGGTCATATACAATTGTAATTTAGAGTCTGGGTTCGAGTCTTGACTAGGTTATGTATGACTGCAACATTATAAACATAAAAGGATTAATTAACGTAACACTGTTAATTAAACCAAAATAAATTCGTTCATTAACATGAAAAAGGTATATATGCTTAAACTTAAATTAATCGCGATAAATAATTTATACTCACTTCAAATTGGTATACTTATAGCGTTTGCTAAGGTCTCCAGGCGTGTAAGAAAAACGTTAAGTTTACAGTAATACAGGTAAACCAGTGCTACCAAGCTTTCAGCAGTGTCACAAAATTTCAAGTCTTAAATTCAACGTCTTCCTAATGCTACCAACCCCAACCAAGATCACAGAGGGTGTATGCCTGACACCAACAAGCCTCGCAGAAAGCACTTGGCTTTTATTATACTCTAGTGGCAACCCAGGCGCCTACCTTTGACAGGTAATATAATAATAAGAATATACAGTATAATAAAAAGGAAACATAATTAACTTAGATTTGTTTGTATAGCATAACACGTTTCTTCAGCTCGCCAAGGAATCAAGGTGAAAGACATATCTAAGAGAGAAAGTTAAATTTTTCCGTTTCACTGTTGGACAGCAATACCACTGAGAAAACATTCAGAGCTACTAACCCAACATTTTCGGCTACACTATCGTATAGGAAAATATAATAAAATATTGTTTAACTTTAATATTCTATGTCAAGTAATAATTCGTTTATATTTTATTTTAAACAAGTACTATCCCATATTGAAAGTTTACTTTCCTGCTATGTTATTAAATCAATAAAATAATAAGTGACACAGTTGAATTTTATTTTTAAAACCTTCAATTTGGTTTTCTGAGTTTGTGTAAAGTATTATTGTGCTTTTACCACCAGACATCATCTTGTTGATTCCTCAGCAGCAGCAGTAGTTGCAATCTGTTTTTGTGTGATACATTTTTATTAGACGTTCGCTGGACTCTCGCTGCTGTAGATTTGAAGGGTAGCGGGAAACATTCTTGGAACTGGGGTGTGTCGCTTAGAGCTCTTTCTACCTGGCTCCTATGAGGAATTTATGTCAGTCCAATATCTGTTTCTTATGTCCCCCAGGGTTCTTTAAGTTGAGATGTGGGTCGGCAAGGTTTTCTGAAGATACTAGTCTGTTCCCTCCCCCTTCGCCATAAATTCATTCAGACGGAATTTATTCTCCATCACTTTTGTGATTCCCCTCAGCCCTTAGTGTTTTTATTAAATTTCCTTTATTGAAATTTCATTATTTAATTTATAATCATTTTTTTCTCCCTCATGAAGAGCATAGCAAGAAACTTGTATTTTCTCATGAAAAGGCACCAACGTATTTGAGTTTAAATAGAAGCCTGAAAAGCTTACTGCTAGTGAGCCACTCATCTCAAGTCTACCAATAATTTTCCTTTAAACATTTAATACAATAATATCCAGTCATATACAAGTATTTCATCTTCAGACATACCCTATCTCCCATCATTCGCATAACAAGATATAAAAAAATTAGTGACGTGAGGTATCAATACTAATAAATAAAAAGACTCACTGTTCTACTTTTTTTCAAAAAGGAGCTTTATAACTAAATATTTACAACCAACATTTTATTTAACCACTATTTTTACCAAATTATATTACTATATAAAACAAAAACATTCACACACGCATTCATACACATTATTCCTATAAATATATTAACAAAACAGGAATAAAAAATTCAACTGAAAACAAATTAGAGAACTAATTTAAGTGTTATGGATGTACATTGATGATGTACAGCATGTCACATCTGGTAATATATTTTTCAGACACCTGCACATGCCAACGACAGCTTACAACACTCAAATTTAGCACTTTGTATTCGTAGATTTTAATTGATAATGTACAATCCCACGCTGTGAATATCTTCTTATTATTTGGAAAGGGGAAAATGTATCGAAGACAGTTGTTTCAATACTCTCCATACTGAAGTTATGGCATGCCTTACAGTTAGGAAAACAGGGAGCAGCTGCATTAATGGTGATGAAACAGGTTTTGCAAACATTTTCAGAGTCTGTAGGTGGCTGTAGATAGATGTGATGATGGTTGGGGTTCAGGATATGCGTGTGCTGGTGGCAGATGGTCGTCATTGACAGTTGTGGTGTTACAGATGGCAGGGCTGAAGATATTATGACACTAACTGCAGTATTGAGGGAAAAAAATTAGACAGATATTATTTAATATCCTGTAGGTATACAAAATCCGATTTATGTATTTCCAATCGTATTAAAATATTCTAGCAAAAATATTTATCTGATCATTGGAGAGAGTGAAGAGATTTTGACGTCTCTCGGAAACGGTGGTCTTGAGAGTTAATAAGGGTTAAGAGAGGTGAGTAATGGAGCACTGCCACATTACATATCTTCTTATCGCCAATTAAGTTTTATTACTTAGTTTGTGTCACCTACGGTGAACGCTCTGTATTGAAACACATGGATGTCCATATCCACATCACTGTTAAGCCTATCGTTAACTATCCCCATGTCAGTTAGCCTACCTGCGAACTCTGCAGAAGCCATTTGAGACTCAATGATAGACTCTTCACTTAGGCTAGGGAATCGAATTACGTTTTATACCGGAATAAACATAGCGACTTTTTGAAGATAATTCAGTATGTGGAGCTGGAAATTCTAACTGAGGAGCTAACTGTGGAGCTAAGTGCGGAATATGCGGATATTGCATAGAAGCAGTCCTGCAAGTTTTTACAGTTTCCCTTTAAACAACACTCTGTGTAAATTGTCTGACAGAATTTGCATTCAAAAGTTAAGGTTGAACTATTCCTCTTGCAGGTTGTTATTTCATACCACCGCATGCTCTGCAGAGCTGTAAGTTGTTTGCCGCAGAAGCGACACAGCAAATACATCATTCCCTCTGTAGTATTCCAAGTCTAGAATGTCACAAAAAATAAAATGTATACATAGAAGTTTATTGTGAATATCTGATCAAATGATGAGCATAGATATATACACAGGTATGAAGACAAGTGACAAAAGATTCTAAAGTTGCACACCTTTTACAGTCAGGGATAACCAATTCTAGGAACCAATTCGATTCTGTTATTCGATTTAAAACACAATATGCCTGAATTTGGTCTTTTCATTAGCAATACAGAAAGTGGATCTATTTTTTTTCTCCCCCAATACTACAATTAATGTTATAATATACGTATATGGTGCTGAAAACAGAGAAAAAGGAATTCATTATTCTCACTTACCACAATGTACCTGTTAATATAATATGTATTACTAACATAAAGGAGAACATTCTAAATATAAAGTAAATTTTATGAGGTAGGTAGCAAAGTTCTATTTGTTTGTTAAATGCAGAACTGAGTGAGCTGCGTGTTTTTACAAAATAAATGGGGGACAAGGCTGTCTAAAGCCTTGTGGACAAAATCGGGTAATGGACGCTCGAGAATTGGTGCGCAGGGAGCAGGCGAAAGTAAGGTATCAAGACTTGAAGGGGGCGCCATGCACGGGCTGGAGCAGTGTATAACATGGACGAAAGTTTGGTTCGCGCACACAGTGGGAGCTGTGTATGGCATGGATGAAACAATGAAAAAATGTTTCAGTAAACTAGCGCTAGCACCAGCATGCACCATTATCAAAACAAGCTCCCCTTTCCCCCACCCTATAACCCCCTTCCCTCACTAGCATTCATCTTGCAGACACAGCAGTTGCTTGCACACATGCATGCCAGAGGGAGGGAGAGTTGTTTCTTCCCCTCCCTCAGCTGTGAGACAACTTCACTCCATGTCATGAATTGCCGGTCTGCAGCTCGCCTCCACTGTACACAATGTTTCATAACCTGAGTCGTTTCCTCTATCTTTTACAACTATTGTGTTTGAAGCACACAGACTTTGTTTACAGTATTGAAATTTACGCTCACAATATTGCATTGATTTTTAAGGTTAGTTTTTAAAAACCATTTTTAAAGGGAAGAGCATTATATCTTAAACGTGCTTTCTAAAAATAATGTGAGTTACTCGACACCATTTAACTAGTGTACAAAATCAAAAATATGTAGTAGGATACACCACTAAAAAGTATGTTCTAGGTTATACCATTAAAAATATGTTCTAATGTACACTGTTAAAAATATTTTCTAGAGTACACCATAAGTATATGTTATAGGGTACACCATGAATACATTTTCATAAATTTAATAATGAATTTCGTCTAAAAGTTTTAGCAAGGGAGTAACACTATATGTTAATAATACAAACTAAACAAACAGTCTTAAACTTAAGATTTACCTAGCAAAATTTACTTAAATTTTATAAGAAAATTACTCAACTCTCTATCTACTTACAAAGATAGAACATACCAACCTAGAATGATTTGCAGCACATTTCCCCACATACTCGAAGTTACCCGTCAACTTTGAAAATGAAATCTCTTAAAACTACTTACAATTATATATCCAAACCACCCCATCACACGCATCAAAACATTTAATTCGCCGAAGTACTCAGTGTCCATGTTTCCATCACACAAACATCCTTCTCTAAACTCACTCTGAGCAGAGAATAGGACAGAGCTGTGTGCTGTCCAGACATGCTGGGCATAGCCTTGCATACATTCCACCCACTTTTTCTTGCTGCATAATTCATACATTGTACAGACAACATCCCCCTTTAAACATATCTCAAAAACTATGTTAAACTAACTAAATTTAAAAAAAATTGTCACATATTTCCCTCCCACTCATACTCGCAGTAATAAACCTATTTTGAAAATTTTTCTCAGAGTACTTGAAGTTATATTCTAGATGGTTTTAACCTTTTTTGCGAGTATTTAACAGCATAGATAAGGCCTAAATATGTGATATTGTCATGACTTAGGTCATTTATAAGAATAAAGGCAGTCACCCAGTGTCTCTTTCTCAATTCCATTACATTCCTCTCAAATATACATCAATAACCCACCTAGAATCACTTGCAACTTATTTCCCCCCACTCATACTCGCAATAATACACCTACTTTGAAAATTGAATCTCAGAAAATCTACTTACAATCTAAAAAATATAAACCCAAACCAGCCTGTCAAACACATCAAAGCCTTTCATTCGTTAGAAGTACTCAATGTCCATTTATTCATTACTCAAACATTTGTCAACAAACAACTCACTCAGAACAAGATTGGAAGATCAGGTCATGCACCGCTGCACCATATAGCTGTTCCATAATTCATACATCAGTCATAACCAAAACACACCCTTGAAATCCTCTAAACATATTAAAAAGTATCAAAATAAACGTATATGGCAAATTTACATTTAATTTGTTGAAAGTTTGAATAATTTGCTGAATAAGTTAATGACTTTCAATCAAAATGTAAAGACTTGTTTACAAAGTTTAATTAAATGTATAAAAATTCATTCAAGTTCCTACAATTTGTTTGCAAAGTTTAACAAATTGAATATAAAATGTTCAAATTTGAAATATTCTAAGAAAACTTCATTCTTTTAATAAAAGTTTGAACAATTTGCTAAAAAAAAATTAACGATTTTATCAAAGTTGTTAAAAGATTCAACAATTGTGTAAACGCTGTCAAAATGAAGCAATTTTTTATAAATATTTCCTAAGAAATTTATGAAATTACCACAAAAACATAAAAAAGACCCAAATTTTATTTTATTATTTACTTACATAAAGTCTAGTAGCGAAGCTGGTACTCTTCGATAGAGCTTTGAACTCAGGTCAGACAAGTTGAGCAGTACCCCGCTCCGCCAGGTGAGCATCGAGATCTGTGCTCCGGAAGAAGGGCGCCCGTATTCCCCAGTGAATTACAGGGTGCCTTCTGCGACAAGCGAGCGAGCAGGCAGGTTGGCGTGTAGTAAGCTGGTGCTTTTCCCGTCATGGCAGAACGGATCGCTTCACCTCTGATGCGGAAGATCCCGGCATGGCAACCCAGCGGTGACCAGGTTACCGAACACGAGCATGCAGACGGTAGGGGTAGTACGAGCAGAAATCGGTGGATTAAAATGTTTTTCTGAATTTTAGCATGTATATATTGGAATTTTACATGGAATACATGTATTTATAAGTTTTAAAGGATTAGACTGGAATCAAATTATTATTTTACTATTTTGTATACTAGCAATAAGTAATTCCAATACAAGGTGTTTGCAATCAGAATGCTATAAATTTTATCTATGTTTTCACATGTATGAACGAATTTATGTTTATAAGGTTTCAATCATACATAACCTATCTGAGACTGGAACCCAGAAAGTAGATTACAATTGTATATGACCTACCTGTGACTCGAACCCAGAAGCTTTCTATTATTAACCATGTCTTATCCAGGATGGAATATTATTATAAAGAGAGTTATAGAAAAGCAGTTAGAGTGCTAGATTCCAGGAACTTTTCTCTGTATGTTTTTCACTACAACAGTCTTTCATGTTAGTAAGAACATAGTTTCTTTTTCATAGAAATCATCGACTTTTAAATCTTTTCAATATACTTTTTTTGGAAATTTAAGAATCTCTCTTGGTTGAGACATAATTACTCTATCTCTCTCTCTCTCTCTCTCTCTCTCTCTCTCTCTCTTTAAGACATTTATCTATCAATACATTATTACTTTATTAGGAAAACAAGTTCACAGTTGTAAAGGTATATAACATAAAACCAGGAATTCATTTTAAGACATATTTATGGATAAAAATATAGACAAACACAGTTATTTAACATATTTATTTACAAAAAATTTTAAAGAGGCAAATATCTCTATTATACTTCAGAGGGTTCCAAAACACACAGCATTAAACAAGTAAGTATAGGATGCTCCAAAAAAATTATATATGACATTTAAACACTAGCAAATGCAGCTTGCACCAAAACACATAAACAAGTATAGGATAAAACAAAATATTAAACAAATTATCAAATTATTTTTGACAGTAGTTACTACAGGAGGTTACAAAATATATGCACACCATTAAAAAACAAAGTATAGAAGGTTTCAAAAAAATCAAAGCACAAGCATGTGTAGGACGATTCACAAGCATAGTTACCAAAACAAAATTTAATGCAGGTTACACATTATTCCTTGAAATAATTCCTCGAAACCATTCCCCAAAACATAATTTATTCCTGAAATAAGACATTTTATTCCACAAATAAATTCGGTTTATTCCTTAATTATGCCTGTTATTCCTCAAAAAAATCGGTTGATTCCTTAATTAACACTCCAACCAAATTCAAACAACTTAATTGGTTTGAGAGACACATAATACTTCAAATAGAAACATGATTCTATCACATAATGTTTACTTTAAATAATTTCATTCTTCAGCCAAGTAGTAGGTTTACTTAAAATTTGTTATCATACTTCTCTGGTTTTTGCAGATAATACTTCATTCGGTGGAACCTTGTACCTTAAGTGTTGTTATGATCAAAACCATCTCTTTTATTCCGGAATATTCACCATATTTTTTAAACTACAATCAATATTTAAGTCTGTCTACAAGCTCATTGAAGTCTTCAGAAATACATAGTCATTATTCAGAGAATTTGTTGAAGGAATGTCTTCAACAATATCACTGACATCGTCACTGCTGTCTCCACTTGATGATTCATCATAAATATCGAGATTCATTTGCTTAGAAAGTGGAGCAATATCGTTACAGACACTGGTGTCCACAGCTATGGGTGCTAAATTATGTCTAAAATCATTATGCTCACATGTTAGTATATATTTCATACAATCCCATTCTATGGAATTTCTTGTAATCACATTAGTACTCTCTCTCTCTCTCTTTCTTTAATATTATGTAGTGTTGATGATACATTTACTTTCTCAGGAGGAAGATAATTTTTACAGATGTTGACATAATGATTCAAGTTATAAGTTAGTGCGAACTGGCAAAAACTGTTTTTGCTGTTAATAATGAATCGAGATTCATTCTTCAAAGATTCACTATTCTCATGTTTACAAACATTGTAGGCGAAAGTGTAAATTTACCCACAGTATCTGCAATGGAGACGATTCGATGATGTCTCCATCAACAATGAGGTAGATTAAATGAATAATATTCGGTGTGAGGAGAAAGTTTACTTCTGAACAGATTGGCACCTCACTATGTCAGAATGATAACTAACTTGTTTTAAACAGTAACAGGTTTGAAATATAATTATAAAAATGCCTTCTGCTTTAACATTTGTATGTTAATTGCGATAGTATAGCTAATAATTCACCACATAATTAAATCTATGTATGTTAGACGGAATATGTCTTTAGTTGGTATGAGATTAAAATGAATAAAGATTAATTGAATTTTAGGAATGTATAATGGATAGAAATGGGTTTGGAAATATTTTGAAGGGAATTTTTAAATACTTTGTTTACTAAACGATTGTGTTAATCGGAGGCTAGTCTGTTGATTAAGCCGTTCTAAGCTGCAATTGTCTTAATGGTGTTATGTTTTAAACGTGTATGTGTAATACAAATTCGTTTTTACCAGTAGTTATTTTTCTAATAATTTGTTATGTCGATTCCATAAGTTGTATGAAATAAAGTTATTTGTTTTGGATATCTCTTTACGATGTAAATAATTTGTTGACAGTCGGAATTTATTATCCTAAATAATGGGGAATACGATTACAAAATGGATACCATTTCCCTTTAAATATGCTTATATTTGGACTTTTTTAGAAAATAAATTGTAATTTAACAGATTCCAGTTTCGATAGTATTAATTTAATGCTGGACTCGTGCTATTTAATAATATTATGTTGAAAAAGTATTTTTTTATTAAATAAGTTTAAATATTAACATTTAATGCTACCTTGTACAGTTTAAATTCAGGGCTGGGGAACTTACCATGAGAAATCTACACATAAAATATGCACAAATATTTCAAACAGATCAAAAATGTATGTTTACAAGTCTCCTGTATTTAAAGATTTTTGGTTTTAACGTGAGTTTCTTTAACGTAAGTTTTCAATGGCTGAAGAAAAAAGTTTAACTTGTGTATTCCATAAATAGAAAGATGTGTGTTATTCATTACTTAAAAATAATGTAGCTAGTGAAAATTCCTTCTGTATGAAAATATACTTTGTTTCCTAGACTAAGTGCATAGGTTTTGATGGAAAACAAGATAAATGTTTTCAAAATTGAAGCTTAAATTTTATTGGATAAGTATATAAAAATGATTATTAAAATTTTATCGGGGGATTTAATTAATTTTAGCTTCATGGGTATAAATTTCATCGGTGGGATTTGTGAAATTTTATTTCACTGCAGATAAGACAGGCCTTTGCATCTCAAAAATAGGAGGAAGCTTCCTTTCTGAACAAGTCAGTGTCCGAGCGAAAGTGAAAGTGTGATAGAAAAAATTGGATATGGGAACTGGCCAGGCAGGGTCACTTCAAAATTTACTGGTCTGAAGGGTGTTTGACAGTTGGAGACTCTCTGACATGGTGCATAAAGATGCCTCCTGGGCTTGAAGATGAGGGGGTGCATAGCGCACTCTGTGGGTAGGGCAGTATTCCAAATATCCGAAAATGCATTTTGATCAGGACGGGGGATGGGGGCACATCTCCAAGACAGAAAGTCCTCGAGCAAACCAAACATGTGGTCTAGTGTTTTTGAGCGGTTAGCGGGAGTGGGGTATAGACAGACAGAACCGATCTGTCCATTTCTTACTGACCAGCACCATGTTAGTGTGATGCCAAATCTCACCGTGGATACACATATGCATAGCTCTCTCCTCTGAAGCATCTATTCACCAGTTGCAATGTTCTGACGGGCTTCGGGGAGTGTAGGCATATCATATGCCTGAGAGCTAGCGACGATTCTCGTGAAGTGATAGTATCTGCTCTGAACTTCAGCTATCGCTTTAATATAAAAATGTTGTATAACTTTGAATTTAACAGGAAAAGTACATTTTCATGTATTAAGACTATATAGTGCTTATGTTATTTTTATAAGCATTCATTTTCTCAAGTATATTTCTGAAATCTGTTTACAAAAGTTCATATCATTTTCAACTTACCTTTAGTTATCTAGTGCCATGAATTTCACAGACTGAACGGAAATTTGTGTATGTCCATTACTTTTAATAATTTTTCTTAGAGGATCTTTGTGAACTTTATAAAATATATACTACATTTCTATTAAATGCTATAGGATTACACTTTGCGGGATTAAGGTCTTCTTCGTGTCATCTGAGTATCCCAATGCTTCAACAGATATTTGTGTTACATTAAATTATTCTTACAATAGTGAGGTTTGTGTTTAAAATATGGGTAATTGTTTTTTTAATTTCATGTGACATGTTTAGGAAGACGTGATTAAATTGTTCGTTTTTAATAGTAGCTTTGAAGGAAGACCTTTTATTCTACGTAAAATACAGTATGCCCATGAGTAGTGTCCAAATTGTTTACTGAGTCGTATTCAGAGCATTTGCCGGAATCTCAACTCGGCCGCAAACTCCATGTTTCATTTATTGTCTGACTTCCCAGCATGACAGACATCGGCCGCGCTTATAAGTCTCTGCAAGTCATACACTGCAGTCTTTGGTTCACTGAGCTCGCAGCCGGACATACGTGTTTTGGGAGAGGTTAGATTTCATTACGTGTTTTTTAATTCAAATATTATAAATTAAATATTAGTGTGTGCATCGTATAAATAATTTTTATCCATTTGTCACATAAATCGTATTCACATTTCTTTGCATTGATTTCCAAGTTTTTCAGCTCAGTCTATAATAAAACACAGGCCGACAGACACGCAGGTTCTGTTTGCTCTAAACACCACTCGACGTAAATTGTATATTGAAGTCAGTACTGCAGCGACCTCTCGAGTGAATGGACATATATTAAAATCACTGACTGTTAAATTTATCCTTTTTATAGATTAATTAATTAAATTTAATGCGTCGATTATGTTTCCAAAGTCTCTCACCTGTCTCATAGGCAGACAGATGTGTTTAAAAATAATGTAAGGTATGTGTAATTTGTACGAGTTTTCAAATCCCTTGTTAATGTATTCAGGAAGACTGTCGTTTCATTTATATATTTATAGGGTAATTTTTGCTTTGTTGTAGCTCATTAATTCTTTTTCTTTAGGATACCTGGAGACTAACATAATTGTGATCGTTTAGCACTTGTATCTTTATGAGACCAGGTTACTCATGTTGTTGTGTTCGTTATACTTCTCTTACATGCTATTATTTTATAATGATAGGTAGAAACAGTTTTAAATATGTTTCGTTTAAAAACTCCGAAATTCCCCTCGTGTATTACATCACTGCTGTTATTCATTCGGAATAATAGTATCTTTCAAAGTCGCCTATATCCCAACACCGTTTACAAGCAATATCCTACTCCAAACCCAAAAAAGCATTTATGATAATCTTGCACAAAACTCACCACATATACACCCTGTCACCAACACACCTCACCTCAGTCTAGTGCCAGTGTCGTCCTAGCAACATATACCAGAGCTGTTCCCACCCCAAAAAAGAAAGAAATAAAATAATGAACTATACACACAAACAAATTCCATCAAATAAATTTGATAAAACTTTTTCAACAAACAAATTTTATCAAATTTGTTTGATCGGATAAAGATCGGATTAAGAATTAATCCCAAGGATAAAAAATCATCGGATTAAAATCGGATTGAGCACTAACCCTTTCACTCAATTTGATATCAAAGGGTTAATCTTAGTAATCAATAGTGAAGTAGGACCGGCACGCCTCTACTACTAACGTACTTGATATTTTGCGTCTTGGATTCCATCTACAATTTTAGTGACAAATTTAATTCGGTAAAATTATTTAGGTTATTCATGTAATACTTTTGATTAAAAAAATTTATGAATAAATGTTAATCCCTTAATAATTTATATTTAAAACGATTTTATAAAAAATATCAGAAAGCGCATTTAATTATGTTCACAAAATATTTCACAATAAAACGTAACTGATAATATCATCATTCTAAAATATTGTAATCGGTAGCGCTCTATTATATTTAAATAAAAATGGTTACCTTTTAAATTTTAATCTCGTTTATACTTAATTGATTCACAATCATAATAACTCATTAAACTAAAAGCGTTGCCATAGTGAAAAGCTTGCAGGCCAGCTTTTGTGGAGAAAAAATGTACAGCTTGCAAAGGGCGCGGTTTATAATCTATTTCCGATTTCTCCACACATTTCCAGTCAAAACTTGTAAAAAATAATCCAATATATGGTGAGTTTGGTTTTTTCCTAAATATGTTATGTATCACTACCTTTTATGCTGTTGTTAACATAAAGAGTATAATATTTTTGTTGAATTTAATATTTTATATAAACATTATAATTGTAATAAACCAGGGACATAATAGGTGTGTTGTTAATACCTAATGATAAATAGTTCGCATATAAAATATTATTAAACTGAGCGCACATAAATGCAATGCTTAGAACCGCGAGTATTTCGCGGATCATTGTGGCAGCATGCTAGGCTTTACAGTCCGGTATACACCCGAGACAATATCGTCTGCTTATTGGTTGCTGCGATCAAGTGAGGCCTTCGCACACGATTATTGAAACCTCACTCAGACCGCTCCCCCCTGCTTATTATTGGCTCACAGTTGAACGGGGGCGTGTACAAACAACTGCTTTCCAATCACAATAGCAGGAGAAAAATAACAAGGATTTGAAATCTTACCTCGTCACGGAAGGTATTCGCGAGATACTCAGGGCTCTAGTAACGCGTTGTAGTTTTGGTGTAATTTTCTATACTTAGTTTGCATGGGGCAGATGAATAGCCTAAAAGTATTACTTGAGCAGGGCTTCAGAAAAGTTGCAAGTAATCATGAATGGGCTGTAAGAATGACCGCGACTATTTACTAAAAATTACGAAGGCATTTTTTTTCCCCTTGTGCTTGTGTCGCAACCATTAGCATACAAGATCGGATGTACAACCTCCAAAATAATGTAATTCCAACAAGCTGTGGCTTTAAACCCTTTTAGGAGTATGAACATATATACTCGGGGCTACGTTTATATGGAAATTAATTTGCTCTTGAATACAAATCTTTTTTACTATTTCGCTAGACTTTATTGGAATCGAAGTAATAAATTACAGCTCGTCAAAATTTCAATTTGTAAGAATGAAACTGTCCTTTTCAATAATTTTTCAAACGAACACGATGGATTTTAAAACATGTTACTTCTATCGCGATACGTTTACTGGTACACAACCAAAACGCGACTTTATTGGTCGACGGCCAGTCAATCATAAACGTTTGTGAGTAACCAGGACCAATGGGGCAATGGTAAGTGGAACTAGAGAGACCAATCCAAAATTATTTTGCTGCTGTGTAAAATATAGGCAGCTCACTTCAAACTTGTCCTCGGTGCTAGTTAATTTGTCCCGTCCTCGAAGGGTTAAAATAAATGTGTTAGGTTGTGGGTAGTAATCAGGATACTGCTCTCCCATCAAGACGAACTGGGTTCGATTCCCCGCAGCGTTGTGGTAAACGTGACGGACGTTGCTGATGGGCGGTTTGGGTTTTCTCGGGGAACTCCCGTCTCCCCCTCCCTTACATACTCCCGCTGCTCCATCCTCGCTTCACTTTATCCCCGCCGGTGGTCAATGAGTGAGTGAGCGAAGGGACTCGGGTGGTTCTCGACATCAAAGTCTTGAGAGCCTATGAAGATGTTGCAAGGTGAGTATGGAGAAACGCCGGATTAGAAAGGCGGCGAGAACGGAAGATCTCCGAGAAAACTCCGCCGGCCAGCGGCTTCGTTAGGTACGATTCCCACATGCGAAAAACCGAGGGCTACCCCGCTCGGAATCGATACCCGGTTCGTGTAGGTGGGAGGCGAGAAGTCTAACTGCCACATCGCCGCAGCCCCACGCGGGTGATCAAGATCTCGCTGCTAAGCTCCGACAGAAACTTCTCAATTCCGAACTAAATTTATGTGAATATTAGTTCGACTACTTCGAATGTACACTCGGGGCATTAAAACTGGGTGAGAGAGTATACTGAAATTTAGAAGCACGTATTTAAGTAAGTTGCTTTTTAACGAGCCCAAGCCGTATGATTATGCTAGCTTTCGTGGCAAAATAAATACCCGATCCGAAAAAAATACCTGTCCTTGCATGTGCACTCTAACGACATATAATTACTTTATTGGTTGTTCATGGTAAAATGAGAACTTTTGGAAGCCCTGCTTAAGATATACTTGTGAGAATGTTGTGAATTTTTCCGCCTTACGCAATATTAATATTGCCATGGGCCTCATCACTTCATCATTGCGTCGGTCAAGCGACACTGTAAAATTATTGGAAAAGTAAATATGTTACAAATTTGCTCAGGTTTACACTCTGATGCATTGAAATTCACAGAAAGCGAAATAAATAATTAATTTATCGCAAATGTTACCTAACACATTTTATTCGACGTTGAAATATGGAACTACTTTCCATTCATTGTTACCAACTTTACTGGGCGCATGTCACTCAGTGCACACGATAAAATATAGCATATGCAGGTAAGGGGAAGGGACTTTTTTCTAGGGTTGATTTCAAAAGTGCTCACTTTATCGTGAACAGCGTTTACAAGCGAAACGGAAGCATTCCTCTCAACTTTTCGTAATAGTCGGCACACAAAAAAAAAAAAGGTATGTATGATCTTCCGAGTGTACTACACTGCCGAAACTGAGGGAGCAGTAGAAGATCAGTCTAATTGTTTGTTCCCGTATAGAAAGGAAACTGAAATATTCTTCGCGACTTCTTACCGCCGCGTGGGCTGTAGGATCCCATATCCTGCCGTGTATACCTCCAGGTTCAATGCGACGGTCGACTGTGGGTCCCGACCAAACAGTCTCGTATGTTAGGTGGGTGTAACCATAGACTAAATATGAGGTAGACCGCTTATTCATCTGCTGCTCATGTACCCAACATTCACCTACCCTAAAGGAACACAGCTGTCAAAATCACATGGTCCACTGTGATGAACAAGTTTGTTAACATCTTAATTTCTAATGACATGTGCTATTATATGATGTAAATACTTTTACCAGTTTCAATTCAATCAAACTACATTACAAATGGTTTAGACGAAGTTTACACACATCCCTAAGAATTTGTTTACAAATCAGTTTTCTAACCTAAAATCCAAACCATGCCGATTTCGCTAGACGTGTAGGCAGGTGTGAAGTTCAATTTTGGGGCATGGAAATTGGTTGTGCGCAGCCAGCGAGATCAGTCTACCTCATCTTTAGTCTATGGGTGTACCCACAGCCGTAGAAGACATGCTCTAAGAAATTATTCTTAAAGTTACCATACCAGTGTATACGAATGTCGAGAAAGTGCGAATGGCAAACTATTTTCCCATACATCCATGGTATCTTTCCTACATTTACACATAAAACAGTCAAATACGTATGGGAGTCCCCAAACCTTTATAAAGGATGTTGAATATAAAGTGAGCACTTTTTAAATCGACCTTTGAAAAAAGTTACTGCACCTGGTTGCGTATATTTTAACGGGTGCCCTGAGTGATATGCACCTCGTATGGTTGGTAACGATGGAGGGAAATTAGTCATATATCTGAACGTCGAAAAAAAGTGTTGGGTAACCATTTGCGATAACTTAAATTATTATTTAGATTCCTTTTCTTAATGCGTAGAACTGTAAAAATGATCATATTTGTAAAATATTTAAATTTATAATAATAATAATAATAATTTCCCAGTTTCACTACACTGACGCACGAATAAAGCCAAGAGGCCCATGGCAATGTTAATTTTACCTAAGGTGGAATAATGTACAACGTGCATACAAGTAGATCTTATGCGGGGCTTTCAAAATTGCTCAGTTTACTGTAAACTGTCTATAGTAGCCAAGCTGAAAGTTCCAATACCTAGAGTCAAATTTTATATTTTATCAATACACTGTAGAGTTTAAATACTTCCATTTTAGTTTAGAATGTTTACGAGAAATTTTTTTACAGTGCAGATCCAGACACACATCTATCTAAAATTTTTAGTAAGTTGATGCCCTTAAGACCCTGTCACACTGTCAAATTTTTCCATCAAACTGCTCGCAATTTGTTTAATCAAATAAAGTTTGACAGTTATGAAGTCAACGAAACATCATAAACACCGCCGTATTTGCCTGAGAAAGTTGGATGGATATAGTTTCCATCAAACACTTGAAGGTTGGACTGGTTCTAGAATTTATTTGGTGTTTGACGCTCTCAGCCAATCAGAATCGTGCACTCCAAAAATGGACATCAAGAAACTTTAAAATAATGAACAGTCGCTGAAAAAGAAGTAGGTTATGAAGTAAATTAATGTATGTAGATGCTGTCTGGACATGAACACTATTTTAAGTGAATATTGCACATTATATTACGAACGCAGATGCATTAAATTTCACTGTGCAGGAAACACATCTGATAAATAAAATGTAAATGTAATAAAGAAGGAAAAATAAATCACAGCATTTCTTATATCTCTTCCTGCAATTGACTACATGAAAAACCGAAGTAATATTTGATTATGAAAATAATTTTAATAAAAATTCCAATTATATTATCTTAGTAAAATAATTTCATAGTGTAACAAATTTACAAATTTATTCTGATTATTTCGTAAAATTTATTGGAACGAAAAATTAAAGAGCCATATTTTGACTTCAAATTTAGGGCGAAAATTTTTCAGTGTGACAGGGTAGTTAGTGACGCATTTAGTTCATGAAGTAGCAGCAAAATCGCTGTATCAAACTAATGCTGTTAACATCGCCTGTATAAGGAAAACACCAAAAAGATATGTCACTTTCACATTTAAAAAAATGGTAATTGCCCTCACTATGATAGCCATGTCAAATAGCACGACTTTGGTAGCAGCTCTCTGTGGCTGTGTTCATGAGCTAAATGGGTAAACAAGGGCGTCAAATTTTCAAGCTAGTGTTCAGACCTGTCTTCTACGGTCGTGGGTGTAATCATAGACCACAGTTGAAGTACACCGATCATTTGTCTTCTGTGCATGTATCCAACATTGACCTACCACAAAGCAACACGACTGTCAAAGTCATATGGTCAACAATGATCAGCGTATCTATATCTTAATGTTTAAATGACAAGCATTATTATATTATTAAAATACTTTTATACCAATTTGAATTTAAAGAATATGCTTCACAAACTGGTCAGAGGAAGTATAAAAATATATCAAATCAGTTGCTGTGCGACTAAGTTTCTCTGCAGTCTTTTGCTTCTGCCTGGATGTTGACCAAAACATAAGGTTAACTCGTAAGCCTCACACAAAAATAGACTAGTGATTGACCAACCACTAAGTTAGAATTCCCTATGACTGGTTTCGAAAGACGAAGTTCAAAAAAGTCCAAATAAAATGAATTAAACAAAATTCATATTTTTATAAAAGAGCAAAAATATATCCAGCTAGGCACTAATAAGAATCCTAATTTATTAAATACGCCTCAAAACAGTATATAAACGACATCAATTTTTAAAAAGGGTATAAATAGAAAAAAACTTTATTTTTAGTATGTGTTGCTAACATATTATCTCTTGTTAGCTATGAAATTAAAATTACATCAATGCTAACTCACTCGATTTCCCATGAGTACATATAAGACCGAAATATAGTAACTTTAAGAGATCCCTTACTGGTCTAAAAGGTATATGTATAATATTGGCATGAATCCTAAGTGAGATACTCAGCCTATATATTATGCATCATTTCAAAGTATGTGGAAAAAAAATATTTGTGCCCAAAAATTTTTCCAAATAATTTTATGATTGAAAGTATTTTGCCGGATACTCACAACTAAAACTTATAAATGAAAGCAACAGTAAACATTTTTATTCACTACAATTTCTGACATTTCCAGCGACTTACATCGGGCGATTCAGTCTGTTCGCTCAAAGTATTTGATCGCAAAGAGAACCAAAATCTCACACAACCTTGTAAATGAAGAAATTTTTAAGCCCATTAGTCGCTGTCTCGAAGTGCTCAAGGAGAGCATGAAGCACCAGCAGCCATGAAGACCAAATTCGACAATACCGCTGAGTGTATGAAGAAGTAAAAACGTGATGATGTACTGTCAGATCAGGATGATGAATCAAATGCGGATTGGGCACACAAAAAAAAGGCACAGAAGAAAGCCCTCAAATGGAATGCTCTGGCTCTGCTTTGCCTACGATTATATACATCTCATAATATTGATATGAAGTACGGTGTACACAGGCATAATGATAAACGGTTCATTGGTGCTGTTAAAATAGAGTTTCTACCAGGTAAGATCATCCACGTTGGCGATTATAAGACACGTGGAACCCTCGGGCTTTACGAACTGCTATTTCGCAAGGAGCACTGGCAATTTACGGAATCTGACCTGCTGGAATACAAGACTTTGCTCGAACTCACGTGCACACTTTACCAAGATAACAATCCTGAGACAGGTGTTTATAAGAACGAAGATCAAGAAAAAATCGATATTCTCACAGAACCTCTTCAACGGCTTAGCAATGAAAAATGGCTAAGGTATGTTAAAGATAGACAGTGACAAGAACATAGGCAACTTGATTTGTGACGATCCAAATGAGCTGGTCGATAGGCTGAAGTTACTGCTTTCTCCGCAAAGTGTTGGAAATTACTCCCACACCAACGAAATAGTTTAAATCATCGAAGAACTTAAGGGAACAGGCTACATACGATTAATCCATTGGGTATCACCCATGAACTGCATCTGGCCACCAGGTGCCACTACCACCAATGCAATGTCATGATTTGTGGGATGTGACGGCTGGTTTGAAGCCGACCTCGTCAAGATGATACTAAAATATCGGGTCAGCATGGACTACAAATATATTTTGACTGTTATAAATGCCTATAGCAAATTCGCCTGGGCCAGGCTCGACAAGTAGAAGAACGTGTGTGACATTGCCGAGGCCATGACAGATGTGTTGAGCGAAGGGAGCTTCCTGACAAATTTGCAAACCTACCAATGTAAATAATTATTCAATGGAAAGTTCAAGGCCCTGATGAAGAAACAGAACATAAATCATCATTCCACATACAGTAATATCAAAGCTTCTACTGTCGAGAGGTTCAATAAGACTTTGAAGAGCAAGATGAGGAAGTATTTTGCAGTGAATGTCAGCTACAGGTAAATTGAGCTACTGCCAAAACTCGTCCATTAGTATAATTATACAGTACATTCAACCACGGGCATGAAGCCTGAAGTTGTCAAGGACGAATCCCTGGTTCAGACAGTGTACACTAACGTGAAAAGGGTGGAGTCACACAAGCTTAAAGCTAAGGTTGGCGACCTAGTGCGAATCTCCAAACAGAAAGGCATCTTCGAGAAAGGTTTCACTGCGAATTGGAACTCCGAATTGTTCCATCCATCCAGCAAACGAAATTTCCAGATGTGTATTTGGTGGAGAAGGTGCTGAAGCAATGTAATGGAAGGGCCCCTCTTCAAGTGGTTGGGTTTCCCTGCCCGCTACAATTCCTGGATCGCCGAGGCAGACATCGAGCGGTGATCACCAAAGGAGAGAAATAAAAATTATAGATTTTTTGCAGATGATGTATATTTGACTAGGTGTACAACAAATTTTGTGCAAGAAAAATTGGTGTGTTTTAATTCACGTCCCCCCAATAACATCCCGCCACTTTATATAAGAAATTATTTTTAGTAAAAATATTTATGTTTATGTAAAGATCAAAAAATTAAATTCGACAGTTTACATACTTTACAAGAATGGTCAGTGTCACCATTCGGTATAGGCCAATAGCAGGCAGCATAATCGAAACTACCTGTACATTGAAAATATGAAGCAATGTGGAGGGGTTGGAGGGAAAGTAAGTAATTAGCATCACCTTTACTTTAAAAAAAACGTAAATAAATATTGCTGCCACCTGCTGGGTGAATTATTACACTAACACAACCTAGGTGATGAAAACATATGAAATCTAATGTGGCAGTCGAACGAAGTGAGAGACAAAGTTAAAAACAAATGACAAACAAATAACAAAAAGGCAACACGATAGACAAGAAAAAATAGAAAGAGATGGAATGAGAAAACAGTGGAGATTGGGAGGACCTCCAGAAAATCCCCAACATGGCATGATAGAGCATTAAAAACAGAACATGTAATGATACAGTATTAAATTCCAAATGATGTACTGGCTACCAATATGGAGGCAGAACCCTATGAAGGCAATTTCTGGAGGGAGCTCTTTTTTGCAGCTAAGCAAAATGGGACACTTTAAAGGGAAAATACCAATTTTGGGATAAAATAATCGATTACCGAAGTGCTTTTTTTTGGGTCAAAACAAGTGATGTTTGGGGGGAAGGGGGGAATGTGACTTTGAGAAAAATCCAAAATTTTGGAATGCAAGATGGCTGCTAAAATCCCGAATCCGTGCTCCTGGCTACTTGGATATGAACTCTCCCTCGCCTACTACTATTAGCCACTGTATGCTGCGGAATTTTCTTATCAGCTGGGCTGCAGGTTGGGTTTCCGAAACTGAGGTTTCTGCTTACTGTATAAATGTAGGTCTACTGACAGTGGACCTTAAACGTTTGTAGAGTTTTTATTTCCCGATAAAACTTCGTTAATATCTAAAAAATGAGTATTTTTTATACGTTTACGATATACCTTCAGAAAACTGTTTGGCTGGATCCACCGATCAACTCTAAACTCCAGCGAGTACTGGACTTAATATGCTGTATAAGTACAGTTTCATATATTCATTAGGCTAAACATCCATTAGGCTGCTCTGGATATGAAAATGTTCCTTAAAAATAATTTTTCTGTTGTTATTTAAAAAAAGTGGTTTCCAAGCGAACTCGTGTTAATTTCAAACACATCTGCTAGCTGCTACTGTGCATTAATTTTGCACGCATAAAGCTGCTTATTGTCTTATAACGCTATTAGTTGATTTCGTTTCCCCGCCATTCGTGTCACGTAATCCGTATATTTAAAAAAAACCGCTGTAAAATACTTGCACCTCAGCATATGGAAGTGTTATGGGTTCATAGAGGTTTTATAAAGATTTTACTGATACGTTTTCGGGGATTAAGGATTAAAAATGCAAAGTTTAATTTCGTTCGCAAATGTTAACAGCAAAATAACTGAAGCTTTTGCATTTTTTTGAATGAAAGTATTAGGCCCTATCGCAAACAGGTCGTTCAGTTCCTTGCTGTGTTATTTTAAAAATACAATTTACTACAGAAAATAAAATATGGTGATTTTGTTTTCGCGTTGTACTCTTTGTGAGAGACAGTTAAAACTAAGTTATATTTCTTTTTTGAGACAGTAAAATTTCCCCAACTAAATTAAAGGTAGTATATTTGGACATCATTGTGTTTGTGAGTAAACTGTTTCTAAATCAAAATTAGAATTCAAAGTATTGCTGCGTAGAGGGAAAAAATAAAATTATATTGCTTTGTCATTTTAAACTTTGGGTTGAACTTGCTTGTATATTGTAAAAAGGTGGAAAACTCAGAAATATTATGAGAGTACAATATCTGAGACCAGTAAGTTATTTTTTCATTGTACTACATTTCCTTTCGTTTCTAAATGCAAATAATATACCAGGTTTATGCAAAATCCACCAAAATATATGCCTGTATTTGTTCCCGGAAGAGAGAGAGAGTAATTCAACATCATACTGTTCTTATTTGAGAAGGTAAGTAATTACCTACCACACTTCAACAGATTTCGCAAAAGCAAACATTTGCGGTTTGCGGTATACGAAAGATTTTTCTATGTTGCTGTTAAAATAATGACGAAATCGAGTTATATTATTAACGGCTTACTAATAAATTTTGGGGATCCAGGAATAGAAGAAATCAAAACGAATTTTAAGCGAATTGGAAAAAATTATTTATAATACAAATAACTGTAGCATTTGGCAAAATACAAATGAGATGTCATATTAAATCTTGGCATACAAGTGCGTATCTATATATAAAATATATAAAATTATATATATATATAATATATATCCGTGATTATGTGTTATGTATTTTTTATTAGTAAATAAATATTTTGTAGGTACAAAATGTACTGCGGCGTTATTGTCGTATTTGTTATATTCATTTCCTTTTTTTAAAAAGGGGTGTATTTAGAGGAAATATTCGAACATTTATTTTATGCTATTAAATATACGAAGTAATGTAAATTCACGTCAAGGATATCACACTAGATTCTCAAAAAATAAACCCTTCAAAAATCCTATTATTAAAATTAATAGCGAAATTTGTGGAGTTTCCTTGGGGAAACGTCCAACATGGTATACATAAATATAAATATAAATATATATATAATATATAACATTAGATTGACAAAAGACATGCAAGAAGAGTTAAATTCATTCCCCCCTCTTTTCTTTCCGATGTGATCCCTTTAAGATACCCGAAAAAAGTATTTATGTTTGTTAAGTTTGTAGATCAAATGTTTATGCTGGCCAACATGTTTGTACTTGTGTGTGTGTGTGTTGCATGTGCCAGGATGTTGTTATCAGTTGCGATAGTGCAATGTGCTTGGTTGTAACCGGAAGTTGTTAATCTCCCGGAACTGGCAGCTTGGTGGGGCCCGGAAGTACATCCGTGGAGATTTGACAGCACACAACACTAGTATGACCTCGGAGGCTCGACGTTCAGACCCAGGTCACTTACGTGTAATAACCCTACCAGATCTTCGAGAGTAACTTCACAGACAGAGATTCCAACGAATTTCTACTTGGATTTCCGCAAACCTATTTCAGGGCATTCGTTAAAAATAATATATATTTTAATTGCAGTAACGTTCCTGCAATACTAAATAAGGTGAAGTTCCCGTCGAGGGTCGTTGTACTACAATAATATGGTTACGGATTCATATCATGGCTGCCGACATAACACACGGTATGAATTCTAACAACGAGTACAGTGGACAGAAGTATTACAAGAAGTGGGTAAGTAAACAAATTCAATATGGATTTTAATAAAGAAATTCGGGGTTGCATCTGTTTGGATTGAATAATTGTTATCGTGTACGATCTGCGCATTCAATGTAGATCCTAGTAGTAATAAGTAGAGAACACGCATGATACGCAGCAAGTAATTTCGGAGTATCAATTTTAGACGGATTCTGCACCAGTAGTCCTGTCAAGAGTACACGGTATCGACACGCAGTTATAACATTATATATATATATATATTTTTAAGATAGACATATGTTTAAAGTTTTAGCTTGTCTCCTCTGAACTAGAAACACCGCTACTTGCGTATATTCAATCGAAGAAAATATTATTTTTTAAAAGTGGCGTTGGCGAATCGTGATTCATCAAGGCATCGCAACGTCGTTAACAACAGCATATCGCAAGTCATGCTAATCTTTATGATAAATATTACTATACCATACAGCTGTACAGATATTAAATATGTATTAACTTTGATATTTATTATCTGACGTGCTACCCTGACTGCAGGGCTATCACGGCGCATGCGAGTAAAATAGCTGACATTTATCAAAGTTGCTAAATTACTCCGTAAATAAGGGTATTTTAAATACGAAGACTGTGTTGCTAAATAACAGCTGCCCATTCAATCCTTTAAAACAAATGCATGTGTAAAATGTTAATGTTTCCTTTTTAAATCTGTTTTTCCGATGTACAAACTCCATTTATCTGCCGTGTGTTAAGTAAAAAACAAAAATAATATCGAGACTGACGTCCATTGTCAAGTAATAGGTATTGCATTATGTTCACGGAAAACTGAGCGCTTTTGAAAGCCCTTTTTAAGATCTACTTGTAAGCACATAGTGTATTCTTCCACCATACGTAAAATTAACATTTCCGTGGGCCTGATCAATTTAATTCATGCGTAGGTCAAGTTAAACTATGAAATTATTGAAAAAATTAAGTATTTTACAAATTTGTTAATTATCGAACCTATGGGCATTAAAAAACGCAAAGCAAAGTGAGTCATGTCAGTATTTATAGATATTTACCAAATGCTTTTAATTCAACTCCAAGACATGTATAGTCTATTCACGGTAAATTGAGCACTTTTTAAGGCCCTGCAAAATTTTTCTCTTTAGCCACTTTCTATCTTTCCGCCACTTTTTTAATATAAACTTAGCATTATGACCAATAAACACAGTATATAAATCCCACCACTGCCAAGTTTTAACGTCTGAATCTGCCATAAAATATATTTATTAGTACTTCATGCCTATACGAAGTGCCTTAAAAAGTGCTCACTTTACCATGAACCGCCTATAACGACATTCCACCATTGTCACCAACACACCTTGGCGCATACCGCCTACCTTCCGTGGCACAGTCGGTTGGTGCGCCGCTGGTCTGGGATGCGGGAGGTCCTGGGTTAAATTCCCATATAATGGATGGGCGATACTTTAAGCTAGGTCATAAGTTGGTTTATAAGCCATCCCCTGATAAGTCGTCAATTATAACACCAGGGGACGTTCGTAAGCACTTTTCAAGCCAATCCATATGACATATGCCAGTTGGTGCACTCGTTGAAAAATACGCAAGTATGGCGAGTAATAATTTTTCAAAGTTGGATTTCAAAAGTGCTCAGTCAAGTGTGGACAACCTCAATCCTCCTTCCGAGACGAAAATTACCAAACCCTGTTTTAAGTGTCACGACTGTCTAGTGTTCTGAGTGTGCCGCTGCAGGCCAGCATACCAACGACCAGTGATGAAGTCATCACATCACCGCTGGAGAAGAGCTACCTGTGATTGGTCGGGCGCGTGAAGGTGCCATAAAAGGGGGTGGGGGGGGCGAGATGTTCCTTGCATGTGTATTTGCCGCTGTCGCCTGTGTTTACGCTGGGGCAGCGACAATGATTCCTGCCGTGGCCCGAGTAATTACTGGGCAGCGCCGTGCAAATGTTTGCCGGCGTAATAGAGTGGCTCGCAACACGCCCCCCCCCCCCTCCAATTGTGTACCGAGGGTGGCAGACCCCCTTCTGCCCCTGGGCCCGTGAGAGGGTGAGATCCGCTGATGCTACCTCGACCCTCGTGGAGGCAACGCGAGCCACGACAACTTGAGGATACCCTTCCTTCCGACACCTTACTCTCCTCGTTCCTAGAATTTTTCTCCCGCTGATTTTCTCCACCGTGTTTCTTGGGGTCTCGGAGGTCCAGTGATCAGACTGCTCACTTGCCGCATAGGCAAACCGAGTACGATTGCCGGAATGGTCACTCCCGGGTTTCACATGTGTGGAAGTCGTATAGTTGATTCCCGGTATCTTCGGCCTTTTCTGAAGCCCTGCTAAAGTTCTACTTCCTGGATATTCCTCCGCCTCATGCAAGCTAAGCTTAACTAAGTCTGGAAGATTATACCAGAGGGACAACGCACCGGATTCGTGTGCATTCCGTTTTAACAGTATTTTGTATAAGTAGTAGCTACCAACACAGATGTTTTCTCGCTGTTTTTTTTTTTCCTTCAAATTATTTATAAATGAATAATTATAATTTATAGATAAAATATGAATAAAATTTCAATTTAACAGAAAAAAAGTAACTTTTATGAAGACAAGTATAAAACGCTTGTGATAGAGGGCGTATGTTGGAAACAACCAAGCGCGTCATACATGGGGTGGTTTTTCAAAGGTTTAATTCAAAAAGGCCAAAGAAACCGCGAATGGACTATACCGGACGTTGCCGCTGGTCGGCGAGTTTTCTCGAGGATCTGCCGTTTCCCCCCGCCCTTACATTCCGGTGCTGTTCCTTACTCACATATATCGGCTCTCAAGACCCCCGATGATCTCTTCACCCACTCGCTCAATCTTGAAAGTTTGACAAAGGTAAATTGTTTGCCACTAAGTTTGTGTCAGTGTCGGCAAGGTACAGGCTGTTCACGTGAGCACTTTTGGGGCCCTAGTAATTTTTTTCCCGTTCAGTCATGTTTTATCCTTAAACGACATTTACGAATTAAATAGTGTCATGTAAGTAATGATCAGTGTATGTATATTCCACCGCACTCTGAAGTTAACGTCTTTGTCTAAAATAAAATACATTTACTGACGATTATTCCAAATGAGAGAGCTTTCAAAAGTGCTCCCAGTAGCGTGAATAGCCTATACCAGATATTCTCTATTTTCTACGTCAAAAACAGGATAACTGCAATGATCATAACTAAAATTTAAAATAAATTCGTAACTAAGTAAAATCTTTCCATTTTATAATTCACGTAGCTTAACCCTTTAATCGAAAGTTACTTTTTGGAACACTGATCATCTAGCGGAGGGAATTTTCCCTATACCAAACACTCCCATAAGGAATCTCGTTTTGTTCCCTACCTCAGTAGAACTAACTCTACGCTAGTTATTATCTTCAACCGATTCTTGAATTGACGGTTGAAAATAAAAAAAGTAAATGAAAAACATGATTTGAAGTCAT
Source organism: Dryococelus australis (assembly GCA_029891345.1). Taxonomy (NCBI): domain Eukaryota; kingdom Metazoa; phylum Arthropoda; class Insecta; order Phasmatodea; family Phasmatidae; genus Dryococelus; species Dryococelus australis. The sequence continues at coordinate 33,374,677 of CM056998.1, read as the reverse complement.
TTCATTTTAAATCTTGTATCTGACTACAATAAGTAGAATATTCTATAAAAACGTAACTACGAGGATGCTTTTAAAAGACAGAGATAAACTAAAACCCGCATATTACGCACTACTCTTAACGGAGTTGCATATTATCACTCGTAAAGACGACACAGAGCACTGAACAATACAGAAGTGAAATATTTCCGTCTACCACGAGCTATAAACGCGCACGCCAGCAAAATGGAGTCACTGGTCAGAAACGTGGCGCAACGCCGTTCGTCAATCACTGTCTGATAACTTACTCGCCATACGGCAGTCCAGCCAATAATGGATCCGTCGCAGCACGCAGTAGCCAATCAGACTAAAAGGTCCATCTTTCAGAGCCTTGTGCGGCTAATCAGAGAACGGGTGTAGTCAATTCCCGGTTTCTTCACACTTTTCGAAACAAACCTTCGAAAAATCACGCTTTTAGTTATTTACTAAATATACAATTAATCACGAGCGTTCTATACCTCTGTTAAACATAAATGTATCCTATTATTCGTTACATTTTAATTTTGTCTACAGTATGATTCATTTATAAATTGTAATATTTAGTTTATAAAAAATATGAATAAAATAGTGAGAAAGCATGCGTGTTGGTAGCGCCTAGTGAGAAATAGTTCCCGTGCAAAATACACTATCTACCAAAAAGTAATTGGGCACCTATCCACAATGTTTGCTCCGTGGTTGTCACCCCATTAGAATCTCTCAGGGCCACCTCTTGTACCTATAACTGCAGCCACCCTGTCTGGCATGTCCTCTACGAGTGTTTGCAGGACATCCACGGGGATTCGTCGCCATTCCTCTTGCAACCATTCCACGAGTTGAGCAATGGATTTTGGCTGTGCCTGACAAGCCCTCACAGGCGATCCAATTCGTTCCAAAGATGTTCTGTAGGGTTGAGGTCGGAGCTCTGGGCGGGCCAGTCCAATCGGCGAACATTGTTGTCGGCGTACCATTGCATAGTAGCCCTTGAAACATGACACCTGGCATTGGCATCCTGGAAGTAACACGGGTCCATTCCGTAAAAATGCCACAATGTTGGGAGCATTTCATTGTCCAGAATGTTGCAATAGGCCTCTGTGTTCATGCTACCACGGACAAACACCAGCGGTCCTACGCCGAAGGCCGTGAAACACAAGTCAACTGAAGTACTGAAATACCTGTATTCACGGGTGCCCAATTACTTTTCGTTAGATAGTGTATTATTGCAACTAAGTGCGTACGAATTCGGTGTGTTGTCCTTTGGTGCAATCTTTTAGACTTAGTAAAGCTTAGTTTGCACGAGGCGTAGGAATATCCCGTAAGTAGAACCTTATCAAGGATTCACAAAAATGTGAACTAACCGTGAATGGATTATACGCACACGTCAAGGGAACCCCTCACGCCATTTCACTTTTGAACACGCAACTGATTCTGCGGCAATGTGATTCACTGGACTTGCTTTTGGGAGGACACTGGCTCTATTCCCTGTCCAACCAGCTTGATTTGGATTTTCCGTAATTCCCCGAAATCATTTCAGGTGAATGCGGGGGCGATTTCTTACTACAAGCCAATGAGTAGAGACGTGCTAAATTCGCGTTATTATTTAGGGGCAGACTGAACTCCAAGTTACCGTGCTTTTGACCAACTTCAGCCCTTGGCCAAAAATATGTTCTCGGAGAACTCTTGAGCCAATAATATAAGTTCAGCGGTGGAGTGGCCAATCTCTATTGAGAGGATCAAGCAGACACGTGACGTTGATTACAGTGCAGCGGCCAATGAAACCACGAACTCTGCTCACTTGATTATAAGACAGTGGAATTTACCATATCACCGAAAGATGACGCGGATTTCGCAGGTCTCTAGTGATGGCCGATTCGATCCCCGTTCCTCCTGCTGTGAGCAGCTTGCTCAGTCCTCGATGTCTTTGGTGCAGACGAGAAGTTAAACCGTACCTACACACCTGTAGTCCATTCATTGTTACTTCCAACTTTTCTATAGGCTATTCACGATAAAATGAGCACTTTTGAAAGTTCTGCTTAAGATCTAATTGCATGCACGTTGTATATTATTCCGCCTTATTTAATATCAACATTTCCATGGGCCTCGTCAGTTTATTCATGCGTCGGTCAAGTGAAACTGTGAAATTATTAGAAAAGTAAATATTTAACATATCTGTCCATTTTTACACTTCGATACACGAAAAAAAAAAAAACACAAAACGAAAGAAATAATTGAAGTTACGACAAATGGTTACCTTACACTTTTTATTCGACGTTAAGATATGGAACTGTTTCCCATCCATCGTTACCAACTTGACTGGGCGCGTATCACTCAGGGCGCCCGTTAAAATATATGCAGGTAGGGGCAATGACTTTTTTCTAAGGTTGATTTCAAAAGTACTCACTTTATCTTGAACAGCCTTTAAGGCCCTGCTTGAATTCTATTTTCAGGATATTCCTCCGCCTCATGCAAACAAAGCTTAACCGAGCCTAGAATATTATACCAAAGGGACGACTCACCGCATTCGTGCGCATTCATTTTAATAATATTTTGCTCAAGGATTACTTCTCAGTATGCATTACTTACACACCTATTTTCTCTCTGTTTCTATTTGTATTTATTGTAAATGGAATATTACATATAATTTATAGTTATAATTTAAGTAAAATTTCAATTTGACCGAAAACACTTGTGATATGTGGTGTTTTTAGGAAACAACCAAACTTGTCAGACATGAGACGATTTTTCAAAGGTTCTATTCAAAAAATGTGAAGTGACTGTGACAATACTTGGCGATCTACATACATATTTCTTTTTCATAGCATAGTATACACACACCCTAGGAATTCAAACGTGTTGGGTAGTGAATAGTTTTAACATAGTTTAGCTTTGTTAAATTAAATAACTGCTCAAAACTATAAAAAAATATCCGTATATAGGCTTACGCGCTTCAAGTCGTGGGGCGGAACGTACAGCGTAAAAGTTGGTTATTTTGTAAACACGGGCTGACAAAGGTTAAAGGTTCTATTTCCGACCTTCGTTCCGCTCCCTCGGCAAGGGAGGGTTCTTTTGGAAATAAATTTTCTTGAACAAGATCGTCCTCGTACGAGCAACATGTGTAGCCATCTGTCGGTATGTGTTCTACATCCCCAAGAGATTTGAAACAGTCTATGATTTTGTTCTACTGAGTATACTGAGGAATAGAGCAAAATTATATTTTTATTTGTAGTAATTTAGTTTTAGATCACTATTTTAAAATAACAACTGAATCAAGGGTTGCTCAAGAAACAGTTTTTTTTAACATTTATAAGAGTTAAATGTCTTGTATTGATATTGCTTACAAAACTTTAGATGTTTTAAAATGTTTTAACTTATTCAACAATTTTTAGAGTAATTGAATTTAATCAATCCTGCAAATAATTAAAATAGTGTTGGAGCTGGTTTTAGGCTAAACTGGAACATTTAAAAAAAAAATTTGAAAAAAATGGTTTGTTCATAAATGCACATACTTGCGGCCAAACACACTTATATGACCCCAGAAAAATTTACAGAGGCGTAGAAGAAAGCAATTCAACGCCTTAGCATAGTATTAAGAAAGCGGTGTTAAAATTCGTATTAAATTAATTAATTTTGAATATTCTCTTTATATACAAACATCCGTGAGAAAGGGGGGGGGGGGGGGGGGTGATCATTTCACATGTATCGTATTCCCGTTTCTAAACATTTCACACTTACATTTGTTTGACGAAAGTAACGCACAGTGGAGTGATATAAAATAGGCGAAATTCGATACTAAAAAAAAAAATTGCAAAATGGTCATTAAACAAAATACATCATCTAAGTGTGTACTTAAATGGAAAGTACTGAATTAATACGTCATATTTTATCTGATAAAAGGGTTGCTACTACCGTATTTGCATCATGTCCCGTTTCTGTCTGTTTAGACATTCCAATCAGATTTCGCATGAACCCCAGTTCGGAAAAAGAATCTCGTAGCTAATAAAGTTGCCGGGCGAAGATTACAACGCAGACAGTGTGGCGATATGTAGACTGGTTTGTGGGTTTCCTCGGGGTGCTTTCTTGAGCATATTTCCCCGCCTTGATGTCACAGCTCCGGGCAATCTACATCATCTTACGTCACTCATTTTTTAGGCTGATCTTCGGGGTAGCTGGCTCCATTTGATACTGACCTAGGTAAACAATAATATATAATTTTTATTGGGGACCGACTTCTCGTAGCGCAGTCTGTTGGTGCGCCGCCGGTCTGCGGTTTGAGAGGTCCTGGGTTCGAATCCTAGATAAAACATAGATGTTAGTTTAAGTTACGCGTAAGTTAGTTTGTAAGCTTTCCCCTGATAAGCCGTCAGGCATAACACCAGGGGACGTTATTAAACGCTTTGCAATTCCATTGGGACCATGGTGGCGCAGCGGCTAGCGAGCTCACATCCCGTCAAGGAGAACCAGGTTAGATTCCCAGCAGGGTCGGTGGCAGATTTTCCCACTTGGGAATTGTACCGTGCGAAGCCACTAATCGGCGGGTTTCCTCTGGGATCTCCCGTTTTCCCCGCCTTTGCATTCCGGTGGTCGCCCATACTCAATTCGTTTCACTCTCACCGAATCTCAAGATCAAATGTTAACTCCTGCCCAAACATATCCACAATTTTCTTTTTATTTGGCGTACGTAATCGGTGTCTATTCGGCATACATTGTGATCTAGAAAGTGCGATTTTTGTACAAAGTTTGTCTTAAGTTGAGTTCCCTTGTATGGTTTTCCTAAAGAGCAGCTCAAAATACTGCAAATTGATTCCTTACACAAATTGAAAAAGACAATACGCCTAATGACCTACTAAACTTAAAAACGTAGACATGCATCCTAAAAAAAATCGAGATTTTTATGCCATTTGACTTCAAAATAATCATTAACCTATTTTAACGAAACAATAAATTGCGGGATAGTATTAAAAAATTTTTAAATTGAAATAAGACATTCATACACGACAATTTGATAGACAATATCTCTTTTTCATAATGAAAATGAGAAGCTGTCGGGAAATTACGTAGCTGGGAACCAAATATTCGCACAGTTTCTAATTACAATTATTTATCGAGAAATGTTCATCTGATAGTGTCACCCCAAGAAAGTTTTCTGCTCATTTAGAAATAATTTATTATATATCATAAAAAATTAATGTCAGCCCAGAGTTTCGAACGTCTGTTCGATATTAATGTCACCATATAATGCCTCTCAGAGCAAGATGACACAATGGGTGAATTTTCGGACTCGCATTCGAGAGATCCAGGTTGGAATCCAGGTCCCACCATTATAATGTCGGTTCTTTAATGCTTGAAAACCAATCGAGACGAACGCTAGTATGTTTCCTTACTAAAAGATCATGGCTGATTCCTCTGATTCTCTGAGCATCGGGCCAGACGTGTGGCCCTACGTAACACACGCTGTCTCAATTAAAAGAGGTGTGACATTACCCATCAAACATTCTCAAATTAATCATCTCATTTAGCTGAGCACGTCTCAAAAATGTTTTATTTTATCACAAATATTTTGTAATACTCTCAAATAATCTTTGTCACATGTCTATTTTTGAGGAATTTTATCGTATTTTATAACGAAGTTAGCAAATACGTAGTATTAGGCCAGTGCCTTTTTCCCCATTTTACGTGAACAAATACCTCACACAAATTTAAGCTAAAAATAACTAAAAAATTTCATAAAAACTCATTGCCATAGAATATCCTCATACGGAAGGGGACTGGAAATTTGCACAGGCATTGAGAACTGTAGTAGCAATAAACAATTACAACGTTAAGTCAAGTGGGACTTTTGTTTCATGCAGAACTGTATTTTAAAAGGACCCTCGGTACATTGTTGCACCACTCGTATCTTGACTCTGTGCGGCGATGCAGTTTGGTATTTAGTCAGAGGCATCCATCTCGATCCTGTGAAACTCGTCACATTGTAGTCACGAACTTCGCTCTGGATTCTTGCATGCATGTAGATGTCTGAAACTACTGTCCGGACTGGCTCCGTGCACGTTCTATTGTGATATTCGTTTACATTTGACTCATTAAGTCTCCAAAATAAGCGCTATAGTTAATTCACGATTACTTCAAACTTTTCTGAAGCCCTACTAAGGTTCTACTTCAAGGATATTCCTCCGCATGATGCAAACAAAGCCTAACTAAGTCTGAAAAATTACACCAAAGGGACATCGCACCGCATTCTGACGCTCTCCGTTCAGTAATATTTTGCGTAAGAACGATTTCTTACTAGACATTGCCAATATTATCTCACCGTTTTTATTCGTATCGATAATAAACGAAATAGGTAATTGTACAGATTAGCGAATTGTTTTCAGAAAGCGGGAAAGCAATACCTACAAATACCTACAATATGGTTATTACTAATCCCACTTATAATCCATTCACAGTTACTTCACACTTTTCTGCAGCCTTGCTAAAGTTCTACTTCCAGGATATTCCTCCGCCTCGAGTAAATTAAGCTTTATCAAGTCTAGAAAATTACTTCAAAGGACAACGCACCGAATTCAGGTGCACTAAGTTTTATTGATAGTTTTCATAAGAACTATTTATTACTAGGCATTACCAACAAACATGTTTTCTCACTTTCCTTTGTTCATGTTTATTATAAATTAAATATAGGTAAAACTTCAATTTAACGAAAAAAAGATACTTTTATGTTAATAGGGATATAAAACGTTTGTGATAGATGCCATATTTAGGAAATACCTTATACAGGATGTGATTTGTCAAAGTTTTGATTTAAAACGTGTGAAAAAAACCGCGAATAGCCTATAATACGAATTTAAGTTGGTATCCACTTAATTTGTAGTATATAACATGAAATGTTATAGTGAGGATAGGTATGAAGATTGCGGTGTTTATGCAGTAAAACACGTAGAATGCGTAAGTCCAGGTGGGGCCACGGTGGCTGAGCGATTATCGCGCTCGCCTCCCACCAAGGCGAACCGGGTTCAATCCCCGACCGGGTAACCGTCCTTTAGCAAGTGGGATTCGTTATATTCCATATTCACCTCAATCATCCTCATCGGCTCTCAAGACCTCGCTGTTAAGAGAAGCCCGAATCTCTTCACTCACTCACGTATGTCCAATATATTTTTATGGCAAACCGCTAAGGTTATACACGTATAAAAATAATAGCAATCAAACAGGCTCAAGGATTTCCTCGTTGTTATTCACGAGAGGATTTTACTACGTAACGTATTAGTAGTATAAATATACTTATAGTAGATCATACAAAAATACGTTCACAGTTGTGCGCGAAATCAGTGTTCCGTCCGTGTGTATTCGGACGTGTGTGATGCACGAGTACTGTTACGCGTGTTTTATTGCATTTCATTCTGTTTTACGTGTTAAATCAGATTATTGTGCAAAAATACGAGTGTTTCTGTGGCATTACGTCCACGGTAAAAGTTAAAATATAATAGTAGCCTGGTGTAGGATTCAGGATTCTGCTCGAGGGGAGCCGGCAGCCATGTTGGAATTTTTCTCTCCCAATATCGCTTGTTTTTCCCTCAAAATCGTACGTTTTAGCCCAAAAATGCCTTCAGAAATCAATTATTGTACCTAAAAAAAAACTTTTTTCACTTAAAATCTCGCGTTTTCCTTTTTTTTTTTTTTTTTTTTTTTTTTTAAATAAAAAAGGACTCCACAGAAAAAGCAATTTTCAGTCATTTTCTCTAACAGGAATTAGTGACTCAGGTGGACTTCAAGCCAGGGGAGCTGGAATTATAACTTTTGACCATTGACCTTTGACACCAAAAATCTAAAAATTATTCTTTAAATGTAAATATATTTTTATAATTAAAAAAATTAAAGCCGTAAGAATTAAGAGTTATATATATAATTGAACTCGTCTTTTCAAGGCGCATATTGGACGTAATGTTATCGATTATGTAACCCAACGCCAGGACCGCCGTATTGAATTTTAGAGCTAGAAAATTGTTTTAAAAAAAATATGGATAAATATCTCATCATTGTTGTGTTGTGTTATATTTTAAGTATTAATTTTTTTATTTTGCATTTTCTTTTTGCATATAATTATTTATTAAGTTCTTGACTATCCCAGACGTATTTTTATTACTCAGTTTTACGTAAATCACCAAGTTGCCACGTGATTGCAGCTGACCAATAGCATGCAGACACTGAGACATCACACACAGGCAAAGCAGCGGACCATGTGCGTGGGAATAGCTGTGTCAGTATTTCTACACCGGCGCGGTAACTGGAGTCTGTACGCACTTCCTGGCCGTTTTCTCACCTGGACGGTGTCAAATGATCTAAGTCGGCAAATAGCATTTCTGCACCTGCACAGTATCAGGTAACTGGAGTTAACTAAATATGAAAAAGAGAACCAGTCGGGCTGTAAGCAAGCGAATATTTATAATCATAGGTGATTATAATTTGCGATTTCTTAGGGCCAGGCTCGTTAAATTGAATTTGCAATAATCATTTCTAGCCCTAGGTATGTATTTTGTTTAAGTCTTTTACAATTATATTGGTCAGCCTATACATTTGCTTTATAGTTATATTTTTAATGAAAACAGTTTATAACAGACTGGTTAAGATACATAATTAAAAGTAAAAAATAAAATATAACATTTAAAAGTTTTAAAATTTATTAAAATATATTCCTACAAAAACACCTAAAAAAATGAACCCAGCTACTTATATACCTGCAGAAGTTGACTTTTCTCCCTGTTTTAGTTTCTGTTAACCACATTCCTTTTTATAGTCGTAGGGTCATGTCAATTAATTTTTTTATTTAGATATTAATTTTTTTAATACATTTTATTTTAATTTCTTTAAGATGTACTTAAGTTGTACACAGAGCACAGCAGAACTACGCAGAAGTATATCATTAATCTGCTACATTTCAGTCTTCTCTCTTCAAGACTAAATATACTACACAGTGATAAATATTTACTATCTCGACTACTTTTCGTAGGAATAACTGTCCTACTTGGATTTTATTAAATTTATGTATATGTGAATAAACCAAGCACCATCATATTCTCTATATATCGGGGGAAGTAGGCAGGGTACATCACCAACAGAAAATTAAATACTATTTTTTTTATTTATATCATATATATATATATATCAGACAAGAAACACAAAACAAGAAACTTTAAATTTTCCCACGCCATTCATGTATTGTCTTTACACCAGCATGCTCACTTTTCACTTAGGGAATATAATCTACTTATACACATCTCAAGGCAGTCTATGCTAGCAAGCGTCCAACCAGAATCCTTGCCCATATATTCTTTCTCACGACTAAGTTTAACAACTGCCACTGTCAAACTAAGCTTCCTAACTGGAACCTGACTGCTCACATAGGAACCATAAGAGCCTATGTAACTCATTAACGCCATCTGCTCTAACAACCAACACCATACTAAATGTACTCATACTATAACTCGAACACACCTCAACCTACACCCACTAAATTATACCAAAAATTTTAACTTTAACACGTCTGTCACAACAACATTACTATCAGACACCAGCTAAATATTTACTAGTCAATATACCACCATACAATTCATTATAACCCTAGTCATACCAGACAACCTCATATACCCCCATCTTCTTTAACCAAAGAAGTATTAAATCCAACCATACCATCCAATTCACCAAGCACAATATCCATCATAACTCGAGAAACTGTACAGCTGAGACCAGCCCAAAACTTATGACCTATTCCATCTGCTCTGCTAATCTACACCATAGCCACTAAATGGCCCCAAAAATGATACCACCACGACCAACACCACCAACAACAACACCATCAATACCATCATAATCTCAATCCATTCCAATCCAATCCAATATATTCCAATCCAATAAATCAAATATGTACTTGTCACTATACCACCATACCCACCGTTATAAATAACCCAAGTCATACCAGGCCACCAAACACTCCATCTCCTATACCATAAGAAAAATTAAATTCAACTATACCTCAGCCCACACACACTAAAATATACACAAAATCGTAACTCCAACATGTCTGTCATAACATATTTACCATCAGACCCAAGTCAAATATCATACCACCAATAAAATAACCCACCTGATTGTACCAACCACCACCAGACTAAATATATTCACCATTCATTCCACCCCACTAGAATTCAAGCAGACCTCAGCCCAAACTGATCTTAACGAAATAATCACAAGTCCGACGTGTCTGTCATAGCAACAGAAACCAGCCAAATATCATACAAAATATTAATGTAAATCACTCTATTAACCATATATACCAATAAAAACACTGGCCACCTCACCTCACACATGCGAAACAAAATGTGAGTAACCCTGCAGTCTAGGAGTACTGGATACTATACCAACCATAACTCCAGCATACATTATTCATGCCAAGATCACATTGTATATGCGAAACAACTACTCATTTCATACCACCCTTACGCCATCCATAACCCACCAATCAAAACATACTAGGTGACAAACCTCCAGCATACCAGACATTAATATAAATCACTCTATCCAACCAACAAACCAGTTAATTATGCCAGCCATTCATACTAATAGCTTCTCTTACGAAACCTACCTAGTAACATTCCTCCAGCATACTTAACAACCTTATCGAATGGTACTGAGTACTAAAAGAGATATACAATAACTTTCACTATGAGATTAGCTTGCCTCAGCCATGCAATATCGAAAGACATACAACCCAACATACTATACCATCTGAATATGTCAACGAACCACCACAGCAGATAGCCATACCAACTAAAACATACAGCCCAAACCATATCATTCGCTCTAACCCAAGCATACCTCATTCATGCTATTAACAATACAGACCCTGTCAACCACCGTACCTCAACTTACTGATCGATCATAACAGTCAACTATATTGACTACCAGTTCACCTCTTCTAACTTCACTAGTTACACATGTAAATAGGTAATTCGTGGTGGTACGAGATGCTTTTATAGACTTTAGTGCAGAGTGGGAGCAATCGACACTGGTGATAAGAAGTTAGCGATGTTGTAGATCGCGACACTGTGAACATCGTGGTCAAAGGCAAGCATTCGTATTCGCATTTCATCTTGCCGGTATGGCAGCACTCTGAGAAAACCCAGCTACGAAAAAATCACATTAAAAAAATTTTTTTTTTTAAATCCCAGAAAAAAATTATAAGATCTTAGCTTCATCTTCAACTAAGCTAGGGTCGACCTTAGCTTCATATTCGACAAAGCTGAAGCTGACTAACCGCGGCCCTATAGGGATGTCGAGGATACAAGTATTCTGCAAGTCATTTGGCAATAAGACGTGTAAAACAGGCGTTTCTGCTATACTTCTCGCATCAAATAATGCCTAAAAGGGGAGCTATAGCATTACCACCGAGACTAAAAGCTGCTCAAGGAAAAATGAGCACTTTTGAAAGTCCTGCGTAATATCTACTTGTATGCGCGTTGGGTATTCGTCGGCATTATGTAATATCAACATTTTCATGGGCCTCATCACTTTGTTCATGCGTCGGTCAAGTGAAACTGTGTAACGATTAGAAAAGTAAATATTGTAGAAATCTGCTCAGTCTTACGCTTTGATGTATTAATAAAAAAACAGACCGCGAAATAATTAATTTAAGTAATCAGAAATGGTTACCTAGCACTTTTTTTCGACGTAAAAATATGGAACTACTTCCCATACACCGTTACCGACTTTACTAGGCGCATGTCACTCAGGGCGCCCGTTAATATATATGCAGGTAGGAGCAGTGACTTTTTCTAAGGTTGATTTCAAAAATGCTCACTTTATCGTGAACAGTCTTTATAGGCTATTCACGGTAAAGTGAGCACTTTTGAAAGTCCTCTCATTTGGAATAATAGTGAATAAATATGTTTTATTTTAGGCCTAGACGTTAACTTCCGAGTACGGTGGAATATGTACTCTGTATTTATTACTTACGTGGCAATATTAACTTTAAAAGGTGCAAGTAACATTATTTTTATTGTAATTATTGTATGTGTGTACTTGCATGATCTACAGTAAAGGACAGCTTGTTATGCATACACCGGAGCTTAATTGTTTCATGCACCTTAGATAAAGGTGTTTATTGCTGTGGTGTTTTTCACTAGTGTTGAACACATTAATTGTAAATATTTTAACTCCTTCATTAGTTTATTTTTACAAATTATTTCAAATGTTGAGGAACACTTGAATTTGCCCCTTTTCATTTAAAAACAAAAACGTTACAGACGAAAATGTACAACGGAAACCAGTAGTCGGAAATTAAATATTTTACAAACGCTATTCATAATCAGACAGCGCTCAAAAATACTGAGAAGTATTTCAATCACAACCATGGAACTGTAGCTCTGCGCTTTGTTCGTAGGTCTGGACAAATGGGGGCCTTAAGTAACTGGTGTCTCTGCCATCTTTAATTTATGTATATTCTTCCGTAAGTAAATTTCCAGATTTAATATTTAAAAACCAAGCTGGTCAAGGGGCAGGAAACATTTAACATTTATTTCGAAATGCAACTTATTTCTCTTAGTGTCACGTTTAATATCTGCAACCGTAGTCAAAGGTGAATAATTTCTGCCTCTTATGGGAAAATCCTACTATATAAGTAGACGATCTCTGTCTGTACGTCTTTAATACCTCTAAGTCCCTTGAAACTCAACAGCAGTTCTTCAAATTTTGCAGAGCGAATTCTCAGGGTAAAATACAGGTCAAGTTTGAATTTCAGCAAGATCAGATTACGCAATCATTACCTTTTACCCTAAGGACTAATTTTTTAATTACTTTTTTCCTACGAAAGTTTTGTATGAATGAATATAGAATATTGCATAGAGATATGAAGGTAATGGAATATCATTTTTGTTTACTTAAATGTCTCGCTTCAATGTTGAGTTAATTAAGTGGCGCCACAGTGGCTGAGTGGATAGAACTATGTTAAATAGGGCCGCAATGGCTTAGTAGATAGAACTATATCAAGTGGGGCCACAGTGGCCAAGTGGATAGATATATATCAAATGGGGCCTTAGTAGTTCAGTGAATAGAGAGATTTCTAGTGGGGCCTTAGTGGCTTTGTGGATAGAACTGTGTTAATTGGTGCCGCAGTGGCTTAGTGGATAGAACTATATAAAGGGGGCCGCTGTGGCTAAGTGGATAGATATTAGATATATATCAAATAGGGTCTTAGTAGTAGCTCGATGGATATAGAGATTAGATTCCAAGTGGAGCCTTAGTGGCTCAGTGTATAGAACTATGTTAGGTGGGTTCGCAGTGACAAAGTGGACAGAGAAATATCAAATGGTACTGCGGTCGCTTCAATTTTGAGTTAATTTCAAATCATTTTATTATTACCTACATATATCATGCAATATTTTCTTTCAGTCTTTGCATGATAACCAAATTATTTAACATGGTAACATTTCTAACCCCGTGACAATACAAAATAAAGGTCACGTGCTATCCCCTAGCATGTATATAATTGGAACTGCACAAACTTTAATTCACTTAAGTAGTCTTCTATTTCATGCCAAGTCTTGAGTTTTAATGTCTGATGATAGAGTTTGATTACGAATATTCGAAAGAAAAAAATCGAAAACGAAAGTGCATGGTCCATCTAGAGGTGTGGCAATCCTCCGGCCAGATCAACCCCGAAGAAGCCAGTGGTGGCTGGCGATAGGTTGTGAGGAGTGTTGATATTTGCTCGCCGCTGTACTTTGACGGGTCACTCCGTGCAAAGCAGCAACCTTCGTGAATATGCGATTCCCTAGACATTTACACCAGCTAGACAAATTATACAAGTCACACGTTACCAAACCACGGAAGAATGATCCAATGAATAACGTCCCGAGAAGGAGAAGAAAGCAATACAGGCGCGTGTAAAAATCAAGAAAACCTTGCAACAAAACCCCCGATACTGGAGATGGGTCCTCCTACCAGTAACACAGCGGCAAAACGTGGACAAGTTAAGTAAAATAACATTTAGAACACGTTGCCTTGTAGAAAATAACGCTAATGTGGCCTAAGATCTCCCTTTTCTACAGCTTTTGGGAGAATTAATTCTTTTAACCCAAACAGGAGCCCATATTAAATACTCTTACAATTTTATTACAAATTATTTTTATTATGTAGACTAATTTTTTACAATGCCAAAAACTATATAATTTTAACTAATAATTAAATAAACAAAATTTTTGTTAATTAATTAATTTGATAAGATCATACCGTTTTTGTGCTGAAAAAAGTAGACTACATAATAAAAACTATTAGTAACAGATCTCTGAGAGGATTTTACGATATCGGCTCCCGTTTGGGTTAGCAAAATTAATTCTCGCAAAAGCTGTAGAGATGGGAGATCGTGGCCTTAAAAAAACAACTACTGTGAAATTCGTGCTGATTATAAACATGGGGATACACAAATATTGATTTTGGTTCCATGTAACAGTATGGTAAACATAAAATATTTGCCTTTTAGTATTGCGAAAAAAATTTCACATTTCAATCATGTTTACTTGAAAACTTTTCTGCAGCCTAGCTAAATATCTAATTGCAGACTATTCATCTGCCTCGTGCAAACAAAGCTTAACCGAGCTAGGAAATTACACCAGACGGGCACCGCACCACATTCGTGCGCACTGAATATAAATTTAATATGATTTTGTATAAGAACTATTTATTACTAGGCATTACTACACAGGAAAATAAATTTGTGAATCGAACAGAAAATTTTTTGTTAAAATATAGCTGCTAGTACTTTTACAAAACAGTTTGTTGTAAACCTGTCGAATTAACACGTGTACAAAAACAGGATTTGTAGAATTCCAGAGAAATTCTTGCAGTTATACTGATATTTGAGAAATTTACAATTATTATCTGGTACTGATACGAAAAATATTTTTGGCAATTATTTTCCAATTTTTTTTTTTTGTAAAATAACAGTAATTTTATTTGTGTACCTCGCCTATTTTCAGTCTGTTTTTAATCGTATTGATTATAATTGAAATATAAACTACTATAAGTGGAATGTGTATTTATAAACTTAAGAAACTTATATTTTAACAGATGTATAAAAATGTTTGTGATTCGCGACATATTTAGGAAACAACAAAACAATTTATAAATGAAGCGATTTTTCAAATTTTTATTTAAGAAGTTTGAAAATACAGCGGAGAGAATTATAAGAAAAAAAAAATTGAACGTGCAAAAGATTTTTTTTTTTCCATTGCATGCAAGCTTATTTGTGTCCCGCTCCCAAAGCGTACAGTTTTGATCAAAAACCTTCTCCCGTTGCAACCGTGTCCACGTAAATTCACCGCTCGAGTGGCGAAAGCGCGCGGGATAAGCTGTGAGTCCGATTGACCTCTTCGTCGAGAGCAATTTTCGGGCGTTGTGGATTGCCAAGCCAGCCTGACCCCTTCCCCTTGTTTCCCCTCTGCAACTACCCCCCCCCCCCCCGGGGGACTACCAATCGACACGCACTTGTACACGCCACTCAATTTGAAACTAATCAAACGCGCGCCAGGCCTTTGTGCATGGCCTCTCACTCCGGTTTCGCTGCAAAATGAGAGAATATTCGATCTGGTATCCTGCCACCCCCCACCCCCTCCCCTCCTTCGACTTCAATACAACACTCGTCACTCGCCTATTGGGCCTTATCGCAGATCATAGAAGGCTACCGACAGCTGCTCCCTTTTATTTAAACATTCGACTTTGGCGCGTTTCGTACACTCGCTCCGCCCAATCAGATTCTCGTAGATGTTAATTCGTACTTACGCACGTCATTAGTTCGCAAATGGGCTCGGGGCAAATTTCACGTATTCTCACTTCAAGCTCAGCAGCATTGCTACATTAAGTTCACTATTATATGCTTCTCACGGTTTTTTCACTCTTTTTTTTAAATCAAACCTTAGTAAAATCACCCCGTGTATGACATGATTGATTATTTCATAAATATGTCATGTAACGCAGATGTTTTGTACTTGTGTTAACATGAAAGTATGAAAAATGATGTGCCCTCAATACTTTATTCGTGAATCAACAAAGGAAAACTGTGCAGTTATTAGATAAGTTAATACTCTACAAATTTACGAAAGGTTATATTTATATGTATTATAAAAACAGAAAGTAAAAAATTGGGTTTTGGCTGTGTTGAGGACACGGCTGTTTGTTTTGCGTGAATACGTCTACGTTGACGCGCTCGGACGCCTTGATGTTTATTTTACGTTCCCGGCACCACTTCACTCAATCATATGGGGTTTTATGGGTATCACTGGATTGCTTTTGAAATGCTCTTTCCAACCGTATACGATATCTCTATTCCGACTTGGTTTTTTGACGAGTATAGACAGACATTGGGTTAAGTTTTCTTAATTTTTTACATTATACGTACACAATTTCATCATAACCACGCCACACAAATGTTTTTATACACGCAATCGATTGATCTTGACGAGAGCTGTCCATTGAAACCTAAACGAGCGTCGTAGCTTCTCCTAGTCAAAAGTTATACTACGCGGATATTTATGAGACGCGGCGAAACGAACTCAAAATTGCAGGCCCACCCCCCCCCCCCCCCTCCAAACTTTAATAATGCGCGATGCTTCGCGGTCCTCACTCAATGTAACATATTCTTTGATCCTTTGGCAATCGAGTGATGTAATTGAATTTTGAACGTATATGGATAGATTTGGAGCTGAAATGCCAAACTCTATCCCCGATTTTGTTAACATGGGATTTTCTGAATTGCCTCCCACTATGGTTACAAATTTAAAGACGTATTCTCGTCAGAAGAAATCACTTTAATATTCACACTCGTTAACGTAAAGCTTTTCATTCAGCTTTAAGATGTGGGATTATTTTCTCTCCGTCGTTACCAACTTGCTGGGCGCACGCCAATCAGTGTGGCCCTTTAAAATATACGCAGTTAGCAGTAGATACTTTTTTTCATGGATTGATTTCTAAAATGCACACGTTATCGTGAACAGCCTTTACCTTTGAAAGCTTTTCTTCTAATTTTGTATCCTTCTGCCATACATAAAATTTGCGTTTCCATGAACCGTCTCACTTTGTCCATGCGCCATGCAAGTAAAACGGAGAAATTTTTGGATAAATAAATAAATGTGTTGCTAGTAGGGAAATTCGTGTTCGCGCACGTGTGTAACAATAAATACTTCAGTAAAGTCTGTTCGCGATAAAGTGAGCACTTTTGACATCGGGCTTAGAAAAAATGCACTGCTCCTACCTGTGTATATTTTAACGGACGCACTGAGTGACATGCGGCTAGTAAAGTTACTAACGATGGAGGGAGAGTAGTTCTATGTCTTAACGTCGAATAAAAAGTGTGATAAATTAAATTATTTATATCGCACTCTCTGTTTTTTTTAATGTATCTCAAAGTGTAAAAATAAGCTTGTTTGTAAAATATTTACTTTTATAATCATTTCATAGTTTCACTTGACCGACGCATGAATAAAATGATGAGGTCTATGGCAAGGTTAATTTCACATCAAGTCGGAAGAATACACAATGTCCATGCAAGTAGATTTTAAGCAGGGCTTTCACGAGTGATCAGTTTATCATGAACAATCTATAGCTATAAATTTAAACAGTGTACTCTCAATACTGATTAAAATTTTGAAATACTTTTATTAGCCCGCAGCCAACTCAACACGGAGCTAGCGTGTCAGCTTACACTGCAGCAGGAGCGTAGTTACGGGCAGTAATATTTTTCGAATGTTGTTTTTAAAAATACGTTCTTTACCGTGAACAGTCTTAAAAAGGAAAGACGCGACTGCAAAAGCTCTGATTTCTATTTGTCGTAGGAAAGATCCTAAAATGCGACAAACACACGGATAAACAAAGAATCACGCAAAGAGCAGATGTTGTCAGCAGCTATCTAAATAAAATAAAAAACAGAGAACGGTTTACAGGTAGCAAGCAAGGAATCGCGAGGAAAACTGGATAGCCCGCAAGAAAGAGTGATACAACGAATTATCAGCGAGAGAATGAGGTAAGTGACCCCGTTGTGTTCGTCATTGTTAATCTTTATCGAGTCATTCAGAGCTACTTCACTCGCTTATACGACTGCATATGGTCCTCTTTTACCATGTTATTCACTTGCCTTACGTCACTGAAAGAATCATTCAAGAGGTACAGCTCTGCTAACAATATGGCAATGTCTGTATGCTTCTGAGCATTTTATATTTCTGTCTCGTCATGCCCGGGGATGACGGGCATCTACGGGTCCCAGCTGGAAAGCCCTTCACTCGGAGAGTGTTGCCCTGGGTTCACTCCCCACTCAAGTTTTATTTTATTTCTGTAAGCATTTTCATTCCAAGTGCAAGGTGTCTAAAAATATATAATGGACTAAGTTAATAATAAAATTCGAAATATTTCATTGTGATTAGCGATTATAAAATATCTACCCTTTCGAACAATTTCCTTTTGCGATACGCATGTAAATATGTATATTTTCTCAATGTTAACGTTTGTACGCATTTTCGAAGTTCAGTAACTCTTATAATATTTTTCAAGGGGTTTGTAAATTAAAATGTTTTATGCAGGATGTAATATTACACCTGTACGGACACATCAAACAAAACAAAATCCCTAAGCAATATTTTTTCTATAAATGTAAATAGGCAATCGAAAGCCATTTAAATGATGTTTTCTAATACGCGTACATTAAAAAACCTAAGCACTACAAACAGTACAAAATGAGAAAAATAAACTACATTGCAAGCATAAAATACATAAGTAAGCTCCTTAAAATTATAATTACATATAATTTTCTTAGTAAAAAAAAACGCTAAATTGTTGTGATAGGCTTGTTGCTTTCTGAAGCTCTAAAAAGTTACTTATTGCACAAACACTCATAGTTTAGTCACACCAGTATGTGTTCAGAACGAAGTCACATACAGTTCCGAGGGTCTGAGAGGCCTGTAGATGAATTAGAAACGCCATTTTGTTCCCTTCAAGTTACTCATCTTCATCTGAATCAAGTGATGCAAAAATACCAATGATCTAAATTCCTTGGAGTACAGCATCATCAACTAAATCACATCTTCATACGAATATGAATAGTTAAGTGCATTATAGAGGCTTGCTTACTCATTTGTTCTATATAAAGATATTCTAAACCATTTTCAGTATGTGGTTATAGGCTACTTCTTTATTATTATGTCTGAAATTGGACCAAAGATAATAATCAAATTAGAGTTGCTGCCATGAAATGAACGAATACTTATGTTATGGACAGAAAATTAAAAATATGAAAAAGATTATAGGCAGAAAATGACACCATAAATTCTTACGGAGAAATGGCAGGACCATGAAATAATAGTGTTATATGCTGGAAAATGTCACATACATGAATGTTATAACAGGGCTCTACTGTAAATGAACTTCTGGAGGGATCATAAATTTTGGCCAGATTTTTGGATGTCGGGGTACTTTCTAATGTTTTGTTACATTGACATTCATCTGCTACTTCGAAAACTGCAGAAAAATATGTGCTCCCGAAACCTGTTACCTGTCTGAGACGTAGTTTTACCACGTTCCAACGAGAAGTATTTTGATCAAACATAATCCTTAGGGAGTACTATAATTAACTTGTTACGTTAAGTCTGAGTAGATCATTATGATCTCGTTAGAGAAAAAAACTACAAGTCAGTGAAATCTGCCAGCGGAAAACAATTCACAGCAATTATTAAAATTTGCTCACTACTCAAGCTGACAATTATTAAAATTTGCTGACTACTCAAGCTGACAATTATTAAAAATTGCTGACTACTCAAGCTGACAATTATTAAAATTTGCTGACTACTCAAGCTGACAATTATTAAAAATTGCTGACTACTTAAGCTGACAATTATTAAAAATTGCTGACTACTCAAGCTGACAATTATTAAAATTTGCTGACTACTCAAGCTGACAATTATTAAAACTTGCTGACAACTCAAGCTGACAATTATTAAAAATTGCTGACTACTTAAGCTGACAATTATTAAAATTTGCTGACTACTCAAGCTGACAATTATTTATAATTAGTTTCGAGGCAACTCCTGCGTCGGAAACAGCGAGGTACACTGAATCCAAAACTGGTAGCCATCAAATGACGGAATCCGAGTGACAAACATCTCTCTTGTGTAAATCGATGGTTTACCATCATACAGCATTGTACGACACGTGCAACAACTTCTGATTTCTTCTTTGGATAGTTCGTACAAACACATACTCTCACACACGTATGTTTATTATGATCGTTGGCAGTGAAATACGAAGAAATGTTCACCACCTTAGCGTTCCATTAAAAGGTTAGCACTTTCTTATTGGCAGATGAAATGCATTATGTTGCATACATAAAACTGAGTTTTAACGTAACAGTAGCGTGTTTAATTTTAGAATAGTTTCATATGACTATTTTTTCGATGCATGAATAGGCCTACTCATGACCAGATCAAATGCAACGTTTACATCTACGGGTGGCGAAAGCACACTTCGTCTGCAGAAATAAAACAATGGACAGGGTTCCCAAGAATGTTCCGTTAATCGTAGGGAAGATAGAAATAAAATCGTCTGCGTTGGTGTCTGTAGAGTGAGCCGAAAGAATAAAACTACTGAAGTAGAATGTCAGTTTGCCTAAACATCAATATGGCTATAAGCCATGGCACAACAAACATCTTGTGACATACTGTAACAGATTCCTCTTTGACGTCTATTCATGAGTTAATTAAGCCCTCGACGTACAAACCAAATGTGAAAACAGCGGAGAATTATTCCCCTTTCGTGCTGAGTTTATTGCATGCATAGAGAACATGAACGCGGTAGTAATTTCACTGTGAGATACGACGGTAAAGAATAAGAGCAATATTTCATGTAATATTTACGAAGTGATCAATGTAATTTGTGCGATTCCTAGGGGGGCTATTTTATTGGTGAGATCAGACATATAAGATAGAACTGGAGTGGCATCCAATGGAACACTTCATCTGACTGCACATTATGCAGAGTTCATTGATAAATAGTACACACACCACCAAAATTTGTCAGAAAAGGACGATTTAAGTTGCAAATGAAAGTAAAAAATTTATATTTTGTAACACCAAGAATGTATTGTTAGAATTTATTTTGTATTTTTTTTCAAAGGAATCAATAAGAATCGATTTTTAATCAAAAATAAAGCGCATTTCCATTCTTGATGCTTACAAAAACATCTTTTGAAAAATAATAATACATTAATCAAGCAAGAGTATTATAGTAAACAGTCTGACTCTAAGTAAAAAAATTAATTAACAATGTTTACAAGTATTTTTAATAATTAATATATGGTATTCTAATCTAATTATAAAAACTATAATTTTCGTGGCTGGAATTATTAAATATAAAAATATTTTGGAGAATCAGAAATAAGTTGATTATTGTAGAAACTAGATCATTTAATAATACAAAAAATTTTCCAGCGATGATAAGATAGACTGTAAATTATTCCTTTATATTCAATAAGACTGTGCACGTTATTAGCAGCAAGAAAACAAATTGGCGGGTGTGCGTCGCTATTAGTCAAGCTCTGTTAAAGAAAACATGCTATTCTCACTGGATGCGCGAGCACAGAGACCGTACTCGAAATTCGTGAGCATCTGCAAATCCACGAACGTATTTTCACTCTATATATGCTGAACCGCGAGTGCATGCGGTTCTCTAATGACGCCACTGAAACTCGAGCCAGCGAGGAGTCTAGAGTAAACACGAATGTGAAGGTGGAATGGAATAAACAAGGGGAAGTAAGGAGTCCGCCCCCTCTTGCCCACAGACAATAACCAACCCCCATACATTACAGCGCGTGTTTGGCCGCCAAGCTAATTCGAGGCGCCCTGGTGGAACAATGGGGTATATACGAGCACCAAACTTCTCAATAAACACTTGATTTATCTTATACGGCGTGAAATATATAAATGCTGTATTAATTTACACTCTTCTTCAGCTTAATCTCCTGCATTATTTGTGAACGAAGGAAGAACAAAATATGTTAACTTAAGGGTCTCGCTTGCCTACACTGTTTTTCTCCTTCTTCTCGGCAGAGAAGCGCGGCAGCTATAAGGGTCACAATGGCACGTGCTACAAGAGCGCCATCGCCACTATGTGCAGGGCTCTGAACTGGTGTGCAGTGTTGTCGTAGTGCTGCGTGTACACGTGGGACTTTCAGCAGTGGCATTATAAATTTATTGATGGAAAGTCTGTAGTAGCGAAGTTCAATACAGGCTCCCATCGCAGTTTGGCTCTTGTCCGGCTAGTATGTTTTAAGATCCAGCAGTCTGAAAAGCGGTTTTATTTTAACTATATTGGAGGACTCTAAAATAATATGTACATTATGCGTGGTAACCTTAAAGTACCATTCCGTCCTCGTTTAGGGTATGATGTATTTTCGTAGGTAAACATACTGGGGGCACGTTAATTAGTTACATAAGGAAACCAGGATTTCAAACAACCTGCACCGCAGTTCAAGCACCAGGCAGAAGGAACCCTTAAGGGCACTTCTGAACTGGCCGAACGAAAGCATAGGGTTTTTAAATGTTATATCTAGGGATAGAAAAATTTCACGAGATCAATGACCTGTAGGCTAGACTCCTCAGTCCTCTGCATACTGGAGCCTCAACTGTGTGTTCATTGGCTGTAGCCCCACACCTGGCAATTATGGGATTCGCAAGTTGTTTCCTTGCAAGTCTGCTATTGGTGCAGAGGCGTCCAGGGAGGGTCTAATAAACTGCGATCCAATTTCAAAGGTGACATCACTGTATATGTGTCTGACGTCCATCTTGTCCCGAAATGTGCCTAGTGTCTACTTGTACGCAGATTGTGTATTCTTCCACCCTACGTACAATTAGCATTGCTATTAGCCTGATCACTTTATCCACACGTTGGTCAAGATAAACTGTGAAATTTCATTGATATCCTTCAAAAATCCCCAAAATCAAAAATTAATAAATTAGCTGTTCGCGCATGTTTACATAACACTTTTAATTTAACTTTAAGAAATGGAACTACTTTCGCTCCGTCGGTATCAACTTCTCTGAGTGCATGCCAGTTGGTATTGCATTTTTCAAAGGTTGATTTCAAAAGTGCTCACTTATACCGTGAACAGCCTTTGAATGATTTTAGTCATGTCTCGACCACCTTTCAAAACATCGCTTTCAAATAAAAACACTTTGTACATTTTTGCCCGGACCTCATTGCTACCAACTGTTTTTTTTTTTGGTATAGTGTTCCGTACCCTATAAATAGTGAAGAAGTTAAAATTCATCAACTCGATAAAAATAGAAAACGCAAACTTCTGTAAACATATTGCAACATGCTCTGTTGTATCATGGCTAGAGATGATGGATAATCGCGACAATTTTTTGAGCCAACGTAACTTGTATAACACTCTAACTAGGTTATTATTTCATGATTGGATAAAAAAGGTTTAGAATCGGCTAAGTTGTTTGCACACCAACCACGATCGTGCTGCCTTATAGTATCAGAATCGTCATTGGCCCAGTGAAATGGGGTAGTAGCTTCATGCATGCATGACAGCCAATAAGGAAAGAATACCGTCAGACATGTGTATATTACGTTGAATCCTAGCAAACAGTAAATTTTTCCCCCGATAAACCATCATCTCTTATCTTCAAAAGAAACAGATATTTTTGCTTGGAAGCGATGCGGTGTAAGGTGCCCGAAACACGCCTAAAAGCATTAGACGTGAAATGCGCTATCCTTTTGATCGGCCGGTCATTCACCAGGTATAGGCGCCGTTAACATTCTTCAAAAATACATCCAAAGGATGCGCTTCGTTCCGATAAACATGCGCTCAAAAACAAATGTGTTCGCATACCCGAGCTGTAAATAAATTACAGTAAACTTCCTAAAGCTGTAATTGAAGTCTTCGAACTATTCTTGGTACGGAAAAATACCACATTGCAGACTCCAAAAATAGGAAGTGTGAATGTTGTCACTATACAAAGTTAGAAAAGTTCTTTGACATTTGACACTTTCCCTTAACAAGTAGGAGAATTTTCATGATGGATGTATGGGATTAAAAAACTATTATTCGCGCTTCCATGCTGTACATACACACTCGTGTAAATTTATGGATTATTTCTTACAGAGAGAGAGAGGATGTTTCATAAAACGAAAATATGCGATAATAGACTGTAGATAACCAAAAGCTGAGAGGTTATCTACTGTCGTGTAACAAACATAAAATTAACGTAAGGACTACGGCGCCAGGAATGATGTTTGAAAAAATTAAAGTAATTAAGAATGTCAGAGATACTATAAAAATGTAACACTCATAAAACACGTGTACCTCTGAAGTTACCAAAAGATGATATCTTGTATCCGATTAACCTACTCTCTTCTGGATTAATTTTATTGGAGTCAATGTTCTAAGCAACTTTGTATTTTTACGGGTAATTTGTGACAGTTTGAAGTTTGAGTAACGGTTACAGGTAATGAGATCATGGGTAATCACGTGTGAATTAAATTAATATTTTGTTGATATGTGATAACTAGGGACAGGTGTATTTTGTGAAAATATGTATGGCCATGCTAGACTTCAATATCCTACATCCAAAACGATACACTTCTTTTGGTAATTGGATGCGTGTTTAAGTGAGAAAACATGTTGTTATTTGACGGGGCCAATCAAAATTAAGCACTCCTTTAATGAACGTCCATGATTCACTGACAGACACTTATGGTACGTGACATTTAAAATCATCCAACCACGAAAGTGCATATCAACAAAAGAGGTTTGGAGTACAACAGGTCTTGAAATATTTTCGTGAATAAACCTGTTCCGATTGATAGCATCATTTAATTTATTCTAAAGAATGGAACGAATCACTATATTCGATAACAGTTACATTTCCTGGAAACTCGGAAATATCTTGATAGAGATGCTACTGCATAGGACAAAGCGGCCATAGCACGCGCCGCACCCACATCTGCAAATCGAGAACTGATCCAACATTCTTGAGCCCCACGCCCGATGACGGAAGTCCGGCTGGATAAGTACGATCACTTCCCAATCTGTGCTGAAAAAGGAGGTGCCAACATTGCAAGGCTGGACAAAGCCGAATAAAGTGCATGAAATTTAAAGTGGCGCTCTGCTTGATCCCTGCACGAAACTGCTTCTGTGATTTCCATCACAAATAAGTGGTGAAAAAAAGTTATTTCGTTTTATATTTACACAATGAATTGTGTACTCTCGACACATGGATATAAACAAAATGACTACTATTCATTCATAATTTTGGGAAAGTTTCCAAACGGGGAGACACAAAATTAAATAAAAATTATCTTTAGCGGTCCAAAAAGATACAGCATGCACAAAAAAATTACCAAAAACATGCATGTTTGCCAAATAAAGAGTTAACAAAAATATTTATATACTAAAATTTGATTCTAGTAATCTGCAATACGTTTCCTTGGTCTATTATTTATTGACAAAATAATACCCATTAAATTCTAGTTTTCAGAATTTAAAACTTTATATTCTTTCCAAATAATGGTCGATACTAGCGATTTCAACGTTTCACAATGCGTGTGGGTTAAATATTGTAGAAAGTAAGTCTTACAAAGAATTTTTCTGATCTTAAGCACATTTTGTGAAATATATGAAACAGTAAACGACTAAATAAATAAATTTAAATAGAATAAAATATATATATAAAATAATTTGTTTGGCTTTCAGGAAGCTTACTAAAATTAACTGAAAGCAAAGTTTTCTTTGGAACACCCGCACGCACACATGCATTTTCATACACAGGCACACATTAAAATAGTCCTCGTATATATTTAGCAAAAGATTAAATAACATTATAAATGGTTTAATAGAAATGTATTTAAAATTGCGTGGCTCACGTTAAGTGATAATGGGATATAGGCCCTAAACATTTTCCCAACCAATGATCAAAAAATAACTAAACTTGAATTAATATTCTCAGGTGTGGAAAAAGATACTTTTTTTTTTTTTTTTTTTTTTACTGTTTTGATTATCCTTTATTTGTGCAAGATAAATTATTTAATATTCCAAGAATTTTTCATATGAAAAATTATTATTCAAGTCACGCGTCATTGTTATAGTTAATTTTAAAACACCTACAAAATATTAAGGTTTATAATGCAGGTTAATTTTGAATTCAAAAAATAACAAAATATTATAAAATGACTGTATTAAAATATTAAATATGATTTATAATTTCAGTGTTAATTGATGTATGCAATGAGAGCAAACGTAGCAGAAATGTCAAATTGCTGTGCCTGTACATAATGAATAAACATTTATTTCAAATTTTGTTAAATTGCCAAACGTATAGAGTGGTAGGTATTGTGGCGAAATGCCAGCTCAACACAATAGCTTCTGTTTGCGACTAGCTGGTTTGAAGGTCTGTCTACCTCAACGATCAATACTTCCACATCTGTATGAGAAATGTCTATGGAGATTTACACGTAGACTTTTCAATAGTGACAAATAGGTAGCTAGCGAAGTGCTCTTTTGTGATGAATATAAATACCACTGGAAAGGACCACCTGCTTTGAAGTCATTTTGGCCAGCTAATGGGAAGCCAGACATCAATAAGGTTACTCCCCCGAGTATGGCAATAGTTGATTATAAAGTGATTCGGAGCAAGCTCTTAAGATTTTTATTTTTAGCTGTAAATTGTAATATATAATTTGTGAATTAATTATAGAAATGTAATTAATTGGTGTCTGGAGGTATGCTGGATTAGCTGGAATGAATGGGAAATTCCTGTCCTCGTATTGGACGACGAGTATTTCTTTGTGGAACTTGCAGCAGTAATTAAAATGCCGGTCTTGTGAGAGGAGTTGGTGGCTAGCTCGCGAGACAAAAAGACGCTCAAGGTCGGCTGTGAGCTAGCTGTGATGTTCATAAATGTGGTTCATAACACTTTGAAAACTATGCCTAGGTCTATCTCAGGCAAAGCAAGTAAAACGGTTTCTCTGTCCTTCAGGGAAAAAATGCATACATATAGGTTATAGGTAGAGACCTGAGAAATGCGCGGGTTCATTTCTAGGCAAATTGGAATTCACACACTTGTACATTCATTTTACTTTTTTAATTGGTCGATGTGTTGTTTGACACCTCCTGGAGATAAATGAGCCAATGAAAAGCATGGAATAAATTGTGAGCCCAGCCACCGCCTTTTACTACCACAACAATCAACCAATAAACAGTTGATATCTGTATGAGAGTATATAAGACTGTGAAGTCTAGCCTACAGGTCGATGCACTAGCGAATTTCTCGGGTCTCTAGCTATAGCTGGACATCCACAAATCTCGCGGATTCATCTAGCAACAAGCTAGACTCCACAATCCTTCGTGTACTCGAGCTTCAGTTAGTTGTTCATTGGCCAATGTTTAGAAGCCTGAAAAATATGCGGATTCATTTCGAGACAACCTAGAATTCAAAACACGTGTGTTTTATAAAACTTCAGTCATTGGTCCATACGATGTTCGACGCCTTCTGGAGAAGGCTCGCCCAATCGTTACCTTTCATTGTGGCAACAGACAACCAATGTGCACTTGACATCGGCATATTTGTACATAAGACTGTAAAGTCTATCCTGCAGGTCACTGAATTTGCGAATTCTTCAGGTCTCTACCGATGTTCCATTTTTACTCATGTCTAGGGAGTACGGGATTCGGTCCTTGTTTTCGTGCAGGCTCGTTATTGGCTGTCCACTGTGCAGGCTCGTTATTGGCTGTTATATTCGTCCACACCATGTCGTACAAACAACGGTCCAATTGAAAAGAAAATCAATGCACATGTTTTTGAAGTCCAGCTTGTCCTCAAACGAACTAACTTGAACACTACGTCACATCAGTCTTGTCCTCAAACGATCTCGCGAGATTTACGGGTCTCTAGCTATAGGCTTTCATTGTTTTGCTAGTTGCTATGTTAAACTAACTTGAACACTACGTCACATCAGTAATAATTTGATCACAAATAAGTTAAGTTGTTCAAAGGAGTACGCTAGGCTCTTCACTCCATTTGCTATTACTTCCGACTATTCTGAAGCACTGCCAGAGTTATACTGTCAGAATATTCCTCTGCCTCACACAAACAAAGCCTAACTAAGTCCACAAAATCACACCAGGAGGGACGAAGCACAGCATTTTTTTTTTTCGCGCTCAGTTTAATAATATTTTTACATAAGAACTATTTCTTACCAGGCATTACCAACAAACCTATTTTCACTCTGTTTTGATTCGTATTCATCTCACTTGAAATATAATAATTTGAAGATGAAATATATGTTAGCAGAATTTAAAAAAAATTAAATACGTTCATGTTAACACAACACTATAACGTTTGTAATATATGGCACATTTAGGTAACAAACACACACGTCAACTATGGGGTGATTTTTCAAAGGTTCTATTCCAAAAGTGAGAAGAACCGCGAATAGGCAATATATCGTGTTATGAAATACAAGTCACTGTAATTGGTATACAGTTAAATCTTCAGTCCATTGGCTGACAGACGGTAAGTAATGAAACTTGTCATGTGGCTCAACAGGAATGCGGTAAGTTTTAACTATAGGGAACGACATAACTACGGTGCGTGCACTTGTGTGTACAAAATACTCACAGTGTATTGAATGACAGTGTTCAAAGTTAACAGTTCTCCAAATATTCCGGAAAAGTTATTAGCCAGACGGTGTTTAATAAAGTGGTCCTTATAGTAAAAACATTTAGGCTGTTCACGGTACACTGGGCATTTTTTGAAACGCCCGCTTAAGATCTTTTTGTATGCATATCGCGTATTCTTCCGCTATATGTGATTAGTATTGTCATGGGCATGATCACTTTATTCATGCGTCGGTCCAGTGAAACTGTGAAATTATTAGAAACGTAAAAAATTTACCAATTTGAAAATTGTACATCCAAACACATAAAAAAAAAAAAAAAAAAAAAAAAACTGAAAGCAAAATAAGTAATTTCGGTAATCAAAAATGTTTAGCTAATACTTTCAATTCAACATAAATACATGAAACTTCTATCCTTCCATTGTTGCCAAATTCACTTGGCGCATGTTAGTCAATGTGACCATTAGGGTGGCTTCCTGTCTGAATGTTTTTCACACTTTCGAGGCCTAGAAACGAGGAATCGTTAAGAGCTACCCAGGCATGTGCATCTCGCCTCATCGTAGCCTCTAGACGCATATCACTGAACTGGAAGTGCGTCCTTCCGCCGATAACATGCCTCTACAGAGCATTTCAGATGTTGCCATATCATTTTATGCCGTAATACTAGAAATAAAATTGTGCTGTACAACACTGTTTGGCGGACTGGGTAGGCGGCCCCCTTAACCCTTCAGGACGGTACACATTTACTGCCACTGAAGAAAAGGTTTAAGTGAGCTGCCTATATTTTTCACTGCAGCAGTATCAGTCGTGCTTGTCTCCGCATTTCTACTTACTTTCGTCCTTCTTTTGATCCTGGCTACGCCGGGCACGCCTATTGCACTCTGCAACGATTTTTATTCACTGGCAGTTGGCCAACGGAGGAGCGTGTTGCGTGCATACCAATTAATTTTATCGCTACAGATGTGACAGGTTTCACAACCCATCGTGTTTACTTGGCAAATTATTAAGAAAATCAGTCGTACTGTAATGAATTACAATTTTGACTGGCTGTAGCTTTATTACATAGATTCTGATATAGCCCAGCGAAACAGTAAAACTATGAAAGTGCGTGTCTTGTCTTCAAGAGCAAAGACATTTCCATATAAACGTAGCCCTCCAATTACATTCGCGGATACTCCTCAAAATGTTATTTTTCAAAGGTTGATTTCAAAAGGACCTGATTAACCACGAGCCGCCTGTAACAAGGTGATACGCATGCAGAAAGTGACATTTTGCCGAGCAGTTTTAACACTTCGAATGCGGTATGGTTTCACTGCTAATCAAGTCAAGCTGGAGGTGAATTACCTATAATCACGACTGCATGATAATAAGTTCTCTTGGTCCGCGTATTTCCATTTGAAACCGTCCCATTGTTTCACACGACAGTGGACAGAGGCCTGAATGAATAGAGGCCTGAAAGATTCGCGGTTTCATTTTGGGACGAGCTAGAATTCAAAACACATGTGCTTGTATAACTTTATCCATTGGCCCACACGGTGTTTGACGCCTCCTGGAAAACGGTGGCCCAATCGTCGCCTTCCACTGTGACAGCAGTAATACATAGTTGACATTGGCATATCTGTACATACGACTGTAGAGTCTAGCCTGCAGGTCATTGAACTCTTGAATTGTTCAGGTCCCTAGTAATATTACGTTGCTGGCGAAGTAAAATTTCTTCGTCTGTCACTTCAAGTGATGCAGATGTCGTAATGTCACGTCAAACTATAGGATATTCACGGTAAAATGAGCACTTTCGAAAGCCCTGCTTAGGATCTACTTGCATTGGCGTTGCGTATTCCTCGGTTTTTTGTAAGATTAACATTGCCATGGGCCTCAAAACTTTATTGATGCGTCGTTCAAGAGAAACCGCGCAATTATAAGAAAAATAATTATTTTACAAATCTGCTAATTTTTATTCTTCGATTCATTAAAAAAAAATTAAAACGGAAGAGAGATAATTTAAGTTATCAGAAACTGTTACCTAACCCTTTTTATTCATCGTTAACATGCGGAATTACTTCCAACCCATCGTTACCAACTTTACTGGGCGCACGCCACTCAGTGTGCCTGTTAAAATATATGCAGGTATGACTTTATTCTATGGTTGATTTCAAAAGCCTTCACCTATATACTATATACGACGTCACCTATATTTATATAGGTGACGTCATGTTGACGTCGACAGCACTCGACGTGTTGAGGGAGAGTGTGACGCTCACCTGCCACGGTAATGTTGCCTCTGCCGACGACAGTGGCGAAGTTGGGCGCCTCAGTCGAGACCTCGCACCTGTAGCTGCCGGAGCTGTTGAACTTGAGGTGCTTCAGTGTGATCAACGTCATGTTGGATGCACCCAGCTGCAACCCACAAGCACTCCGCTGTCATCACACTCCTCACAAATAGAGACCCTTGCAAAATTGGCGTTATTATTCGGGGACACGTTTAAACTTTAAACGCGCGTACCTTCGCAATATCCTTTGTCATTGGGCAATACTTTTCATTGGCTCTGTGCCAAAAATGAACGTGTCACAATTGTGTGCTTCGATCGCGTGCAGTTCGGTCGGGAATAGCGTAGCTTCGCGTCTGTGTGACAGCCGACGTAGAAGCAAGCTGGCTCGGGTGTATACAGTAGAAAAAGTTTAGCCTGGTGCCAAATAACAACGCGAATTTTGCATGTCCCTACTTATGCAACACGTTAGAAAACAAGACACTACAATAAACCAGTGGAAACCGTTCACGAACTGTGTTTGGGAACTGGTCCAGAAATAATGGAATGATTTCAAATCGGTTTTTTTTTTACCATTTGTTTAAAAATAGCACTGCACTTTTATAATTTCTTAACATTATTTAAATTTAAATACTTAGATTTGAGTTTAATTTCTGCATGTGTTCGAAATTTGCAATAAACCATTCTTAACGTCCCCATGGCTGTCTTTATTAATATTCAGACATGGAACCACATATGCCACAGTTATTCTAGAATTGTATGTACACATAAAAACATGCAAAACAATTTAAATTTAAAAAATCTCTTAATGCTATTGATTTGTTTAAATAATATTAATGGCGTACTTTCGTTTAAAAAATCGTTCTTTAACTTATGAAAATATAATACATTTTTACCTTAAGAAACAGCATTAAACGATAAACAATTTTTCGTCGTTCTTGAACTTTATGTGTGTGCCAAGAACTGTTTAAATTGTTGATATGATTACGCAAGAGACATTTCAAGCTAGAAAAATTAAGAATTCATAAATTTGTATGATTACATGTTGAACTCGGAATTTTACAGCTTTTGACACACTCCAGTAAAATAGCTGAATTTCTGTAAAA
This sequence comes from Dryococelus australis, assembly GCA_029891345.1. Taxonomy (NCBI): domain Eukaryota; kingdom Metazoa; phylum Arthropoda; class Insecta; order Phasmatodea; family Phasmatidae; genus Dryococelus; species Dryococelus australis. The sequence continues at coordinate 33,342,588 of CM056998.1, read as the reverse complement.
AAAAAAAAATAAATAAATAAAAAAAAAGTTTTAGTTCGTTCCAAGAGTGGCTACAAAAGTTATTTTCAAACATTTAGCGTTAGCCAGGCACATGAAATGTAGAACAATTTAAAACTGACCCTTGTTGATTACAACGATATCTTGAAGTAGCTCATATAGTTTTATTTAAGAGTTAATATCATTTCTGCAGTGAATTCAGTTTGTGTTGCTATTTGCGAGTTCCAAAAACAGTGTTGTGACACGTAGTTCCGTAAAAGGTATTGAGAATAATATTTATCGCCTTGATTTACTACCGCACTTTATGGGTACAAATTGAAAAGTGCCCGCGCACACATTTAAACTTGTTCCCTTCTAATCCTTTAAAAGAAAATCCTTCTTCTTCTCAGTTAATGGATGGCGCAGCCTACCGCTCGCTCACCAGGTCACGTCACAGCAGTTGGCAACAGCTTGCCACGTTGTAAATAAACCAACAAGATCGATGAGCTGCTCTCTGCTCCCATCCCTGGTCGAGCAGAAACACGAACTACTTTAATCGCAACGCGCAGCTCTGTGCCCATCCCGAATGAAAACAACCTTATCCCTGCGCTCTAAATCTGAATCTGTGAGAATTTCGCTGTTTCAATCAGTCAAACGTATCTGACTGATACAGCAGTCACTTCAGTGAATTCAACTGATGAACCAGTGAAAAATATAAAAAAATTCCTTATTTCCTTCGCTGATAGATTCAGTGACATTTCCCACTGATTCGTCAGTCTTTTTTTTTTGCTCTGTTTTCTCAGTGGTTTATTTTGTGACTGACGGACCAGTGAAACATCTGAGCAATTTTCTCCGACTCTAATTACTTTTGACTGATGTATCAGGGCAACTGCGCCTACATATGGCCTCTAAACAACGTGTGCCAAGTGAAGTAACAACGAATAAACGAATAAAACTAATAAAAAATACATTCTGAAATGTGTTTGGTCTATCGGAACGCCATTTAACGAGGTAATATGAACACACGAAGAGAGTGCACGCATATATACTATTCGTGTTAACAATGCTAACGGTGCCAAACTAACCAAACACAAAAAGTATGAGTTTACAACTTAAAACTACACGATTTCGCAGCGGAATTATAACTCATGCATTTTTCCTCCCATTATTTCAGCTTGGTGTAATAGCTCAGTTGGTAAGCCAGCGGCCTATAAACGAACGGTGCGCGAGTTCGATCCCGGCTGCCTTTGAAATTGTTTTCACTTATTAAAATTACGGTGAATTGCACAATATAAATAGTAGACTACCGGTGTCGTAAATCTGTTTATTTCACATAGTTATTTGCCTACTTTCAATAAAACCAATATTTGATTCGCCACTGCAGTCGGCCTTCACTTATTCAATCAGTGAAATGGTTATACGTCACTAATCCAACCAGTGGAAATTTTTCACTGAAACAATCAGTGGTTTTCATTGATTCTAAGTGGAGCCATTTTCACTGATTAGAGTAGTTTTCGTGATTGTATTCATAAAGGCTGTTCACGACAAAGTGAGCACTATCAACCTTAGAAAAAAGTAATTGCTCCTACCTGCGCATATTTTAACGGGCACCCTGAGTGAAATGCTCCCAGTTAAGTTGGTAACGATGGATGGGAAAGTAGTTCCGTATCTTACCGACGAATAAAAAGTGTTAGGTAAACATTTCTGTTTACTTAAATTGTTTCCTCCGCTTTCTGTTTATTTTATGCATCGAAGTGGAGGAAATTTGTCAAATATTTACTTTTCTAATAATTGCAGTTTCACATGACCAACGCATGAATGAAGTGATGACGGCCATCACAATGTTAATATTACGTAAAGCGGTGGAATGCGCAATGTGTATACAATTAGGTCTTGAGCAGGGCATTCAAAAGGGCTCATTTTATCGTGAATAGCCTGTAGACACGTTAAACTTGAAACACGTGTATCTTTGCAACGTGTTTGTCACTGTACCATACTTTATGTGACGCGGCGTGAGTAACTCTGAGCCAATAGATGAACATTTCCCAATTTGCGTGCTCCAATCACACGTGCAGTTCGGTCAGAAATACCGTCACTTCACATCGACGCAGCAGTCAATGTACAAACAAGCCAGCTCGTGTGTATACAGTACCGTAAAGTTTAGCCTGATGGCAAATTATAAAGCGAATCTGGCATGTTTCTACATATGCCAATTTGCTCTCCTCGAACGCTATCACTTGCTGTCCCGGTTTCCCTCGTCATGCCTGACTACATAAATTTTCTGTCAAAGCGCTGGAACTAAATTAGGCTATATAATTAAACTTAATATTGGTTATTGACTGTATAAAGGCTTCTCCGATGATCAACATGTGACTCCGTTTAAGTTGGCCGAGCCACATTAGACTAGCTCCAGTGTTGTAACCTGACGTGCTCTCTATCCCTTCATAGTCAATGTTGCTCACAGTCAATGGCAAATACCAGTGATAATGACTACGCCAGACAACGGCGCGATCTCCGTTATTATAGGCTGTTCACGGTTAAACGAGTACTTTTGAAAGCCCTGCTTGAGATCTACTTGTTTGCAGGTTACGTATTCTTCCACCTTATGTAAAATTAACTTTGCCACGGTCCTCGTCACTTCATTCATGCGTCGGTCAAGTAAAACGAGGAAACTCCTAAGAAAAGTAAATATTATACAAGTCGGTTCATGTTCACATTTCGATGCATTAAAAAAAAACAGAAAGCGAAATAAATAAATTAAGTTATCACAAATTGTAACCTAACACTTTTTATTCGGCGTTAAGATGTGAAACTGCTTTCCATACATAGTTACCAACTTTACTGGGCGAATGTGACTCGATGCGCCCGTTAAAACATATGCATTCAGGGTCAGTGACTTTTTTCTAACGTTCATTTGAAAAATTACTCACTTCATTGTGAACAGCCTTTATCAAGGATCCCATATGTCAGCGATTTAATGGTAGTTTCGGTAGGTTCCTGCTACTTAGAGGCGCAAATTCCTGGATCTTTAGGCAGATTCTCTACCCTGTAACAATAGTAACATCTTAATAAAAAGGGGTTGGTCCGCGGTGGTTGAGCGGTTGTACTGCTCGACTCCAACCGATGCGAACGTGGTTCAATCCCTGGCTGGGATAACTTCTGGATTTTCGCAAGTGGAACTCGCCGGACGATGCTGTCTTAATAATCACGTGCCTGCCCTATACCTTAAAAATCTTCGCTTCGAGAGCATTTATTATCGTAGGATTCGCGTTTATTTAGCTATAGGCTGTTTGCAGTAAACTGAAAACTTTTATATCCCTAGTTAAGATATACTTGTATGCACATTTTCTATTCTTACAACATGTGTAAAATTAACATTGTCATGGGCCAGATCACTTTTTTCATGCGTCGGTCAACTAAAACTGTGGAACTACTAGAAAACTTAATTTTTCAAAAATTTGCTAGTTGCTACAGTAAAAACATTAAAGAACAGAAAGCAAAATTAATCATTTCTGTATTCACAAATGTTTGTCTGATAATTTTAATTCAACGATAAGAAATTAAACTACTCACTTTGCGCCATTACTAACTTACTGGGCACACGCCAATTAATCACTGTACCCATTACAATATATGACAGTACGGGCAGTCACAATTATCAATGGCTGATTTCAAAACCACTCGGTTTACTGTAGCATGTATAAAGACTGTTCACGATAAAGTGAGCACTTTAGAAATTATCCTTAGAAAAAAGTCACTACCCCTGTATGCATATATTTTGATAAAGGCGCGCTGAGTGACATTCGCCCAGTAAAGTTGGTAACGATGGATAGAAAGTAGTTCCATATCTTAACGTTGAATAAAAAGTGTTAGGTACCCATTTGTATTAAGTTAGAAGTATTTTTTTCGCTTTCTGTTTTTTTTTTAATGCATGGAAGTGTAAAAAGAAGCACATTTGTAAAGTATTTACTTTCTTCATAATTTTGCAGTTTCATTTGACAGACGCATGAATAAAGTGACGAAGCCCATGGAAATCATAATTTTACATAAGGTGGAGGAATACACAACGTGTATACAAGTAGATCTTAAGCAGGGCTTTCAAAAGTGCTCATTTTACCGAGAACAATCTATATATTAAGTTTCGAAGAGATACTTATTAAGAGCGACAGTCGATTCACCGGTAGTGCAGGCGATTTTTTTTATTAAAAATATTTTTCGTTCTTCTAATTTGTATGGTTGAGCAATTTCATCCCAATTAAAAGTTACCTGCACGGAAGTCACGGCGTTTAAATCCATCAATAACTTGTCCTGAGTTTCTCTTTCAGGTTGGCAATTTGCTCCTCACGACCACGGTAGCAAATCGAATTTATAGAAAACTTTCCTTTATCAACATAAGCAAGGTCTGAAAGAGCTCTCGAGTAAGTTGACCTACAGGCTAGACACCCCACTCGTTCGTACGCTGGAGCACCGGGATATCTGTTAGTCGTCCTTGGGACGTGGGTTTATGTACAATGCATACATACATGAGGCACTTTTAAATAGTTTCGTTGCTTGTGCAGCCGTAATGTGGGGCAACTTGAAACGGTGAGTTGTGGAAGCAGCATTTTGTCTTTTGGGTCTGTTTGAGTGTTTTTAATAGTTGTGTGGCGTAATTTTGTGTTGTATTGGGTTCGTTTTTTATAAACTGTGCTTTCGGTGGCCTGCTCAAATTTGATCTCTATTTAACATACCTGATTTAATTTTCTGGTTTTCCGATAAAATTCTGAATATTTTTTTTATTTAGTTCATTCCGAGCCCCACAGATGGCAATAGTATTTAAAACCATAGAGTAATGATACTCAAATGAGCAAAAGAGGTATTTGTTGCAGTAAAAAACAAAACACCGTACACCTTTAATGGCATCAATTGATGCCACCAGGTCTGAAAGGGTTAACTAAACTGTATCTTTGCTGTGTGCTCCAGTTTGTTTTAACGTGTTGTGTTTAGTTTTATCTGCACCCCAAGTTTAATCTTAAGTTTAATGTTGTATGCTGAGTGTCCACGAGTAATGCTTTGGGCGTGAATAAGTTACCGATTACATTTGGATGTCTTTTTTTAAATCGATTGAGCTTTAATGCGCCTTTGGACTGTGTCTACCGAAGTTCTATTTTAATGTAAATGTTATTACAACCTTTTACTATGTATTTTTGTGAAAGGAAGTTTTGCTGGGCTTCTTAGGCTACCCTCTTTTAGTCTAATTGCTCCATTGACAATTTCTAGTCAGCATATTAGTATTTTAAACTATTTTAAAATATTGTCCATATATGTATTCAACTATTCAATGTACGTTTGATAACTTCAATCTTGAGTGAGGAGCTTTTGTTATATTCTTACATTTGTAATTTTTGGAGTTACAATTTTGAAATTCTTGTATGCTTTTCTTGTATCTTCAAACTTTAGGTGATAATCAACTTCATATGACTCAATATGGTTCTGCCAAATTATGTACACTCTCGATCAAAATAAACAGTTAAATATTGTTTGGTCTGTTATTACTTGTGCTCCGGCACAATATTATAAAAGTAAAAAAAAATGCGATAGTTTTTCTCCATCTTTATGCGGTTCGTTTCTCGTCCCAACGCTAGGTATCTGTGATAACAGCTGCAGTTCACCCGTGGAGCCGTCATGCTACTAAACGAGTACCTTCCGGTACCACTGTTACTTTCTAGTTCCCTCTTATGTATGTTTAACCACAGACCACACAGACCGAGTTTCCTGTTGTGCGTATGTCTCCAACACTGGCTACAATATTGGTGAAACAACTGTCAAATCTACGCTTTTCAACAGTTATTAGTTTGTTTATATTTGGTTTTGTAGTCTATTCGCCGTTTCTTCACCCCTTTTTCAAATCAAACCTTTGAGAAATCTCACCCTGTATAACGTGTTTAGTTATTTCCAACATACGTCATGTATCTCTAGCATTTCATACTTGTGTTCATAAAAGTTACTTTTTTTTCCTGTTAAATTGAAATGACATTCACATTATATTTATAAATTATAATTTTTAATTTTTAATAAATATAAATAAAAGAGTGAGAAAACATGTGTGTTGGTAGCACCTAGTAATTAATAGTTCTTATACAAAATGCTACAAGCTGTTTACGATAATGTGAGCGCTTTGGGGATGAATCGTTGAAAAAAGTCACTGCCCTGCATGCATATATTTTAATGGGTGCACCGAGTGACATTCGCAAAGTAAAGTTGGTAATGATCGGTGGAAAGTAGTTCCATATGTTAACTTCGAATAAAAAGTTAGGTAATCATTTGTAATAATTTAAATTATATCATTCGCTTTCTGTTTTTTTTTTTTTTAAACGCCTCGGTGTGTAAAAACTGCCATATTTATAACATGTTCACTTTTCTAATAATTTCACAGCTTGACTTGACCGACTCATGAACAAAGTGATGAGGCCCATGGCAATGTAAAATTTAATCAACGCGGAAGAATATACAACGTGCACACAAGTAGAGCTTAATCAGAGCTTTCGAAAGTGCTCATTTTCCCGTGAGCAGCCTATACACATGCGACATCACTGCACTCTTGAGGCGAAAATGTTTAGCGGCCAAACAGAAAGCGTCTAGCTTTCCAACGTGAGTAGAATTAAATCTTACACATGGTAGAATTAATTTCACATATGGTAAAAGATCAGAAAAAACGTGCAATCAAGTAGAGCTTAAGCAGGGGTTTGTAAATTGGTCAGTTTAACGTGAACAGCCTATAGTTATGGGCAGTGATATTTCGCGAAAAGATTACGAGACAAGATATATTTCAAAGCAGTGTGGAGTCGTCCACCTTTTTTTCATTAGCTGAAACATGTTATATTTCGTGTCAACTGTTAGCGTACGAATCACGAAGGTTCAGTGTCGAAAGTAGTGGTATATAGTTCCTCCGAAGACATCAGGGATCAGGGAAAGGATCGAGGGTCTGACCTTGGATGACGCCACGCCAAGGTCACACGGTCACCATGTTGGATACCGGATTTCCTGCTCTATCATTCCGGCCACGTGTCCGCCATATTGGATCCCGCTATGTTACTAGCTAGTACGCCATCATCTTTTTAGCCAGTACACCGCCATCTTGGACCACAATCTTTGTAGCCAGTGCGCCACCATCTTGGACCACCATCTTAGTAACCAGTAAGCTATGTTTTCATGCTCTTACATTCCGAAGGTTTTCTCCGAATGCTCCATTTTTCTCTTTAGTATTATTTCTTTTTTCTCCCCTTTTCTTTCCTTTTCTCTCGTTCTCTCTTCTTACCTTTCTCTCTTCTTTGTTTACATCGGCTGTTACTGGAGGCCGATATCTTCGTTCACATTTACATGGATGCCGCCATCTTGGTTTTTCATTTGTTTCCCCCATTAATTCTGGCTTTGGCCGCTATATTGGTTCTGACTTTAGCCGCTAGGAGTGCTGGTGTCGCTCTCTTTCGATTAGTCGATCTCGCATTACACGTGCTTTCCAATGCCATATTGGTTCTGGAATTGGCTGCTTTTTTTTAGAACTCAAAATACCATCTGGAATAATGCGGGATCGAACTGCCGGATCTTGGGTGGCCAGACATTGGCTTAGACAACCCGGCTATCGCGACATGCGCTGGGATAAGAGTTTATCAGTAGTATGTAACTTGTAGATGAATAAATTATATTTTGCCTCTGATTAAAGTCATTAAATTTTTATTTTTACTGTATAATTTTTAATGAATTTCATTTGCATATGAAACATTTTTTCAAGTTTATATACAAATCAATAATTTTAAGTATGTATACACATCAATATTTTTAATTGGTGTTAATCAATAATTTTTTATTGTATTATTTTTTTGTCATTTTGGTTTAACTTACATATATATTATTTAGATTTAAATCATATAATTTTTTTTATGTAATTATCTTTTTATATGCATATTTCATTTATTTTTTATTATTTTGGTATAACTTACATATACATAATTTAGGATTTAACTTATATACTTTTATTTTTAAGCATTTATTAAGTATTTTTTATTAATCTTTAAAGTTTTTCAAGTGAGGAGTCTACAGATTTGTATTTTTCAGACAGATAAGAATATGTTATCAGAACATATGATTACGTGACTATCAAAAGCGCCATAATCGACTTTTTTAAAAGCATATACATAAAATGGTTTTAGTAAATATATGCCAAGTATTTTATATTTTGAACGTTGGTTATTAGCATTTTTTCGATTTTTATTTACATATAATTATTATTTTTGTATATATTCCATACGTAAGTATATAGGGACTACTATGTTGAACTTATAAAAACCTATATTTCCTATTCCTGTGTAATGTAATGTAATACTTGTCAATTTTTCTTTTCCAACACACTATTCCATAAACTGTTAAGTATTCACTCAACCTAACCTAACTTTACCTTACCTTACTTCTTCTAACGGAATCAAATTGTAAGAACTCTTAATATAGTATTTTTGTTTCTCTCGACATTCAACCGTCACACTCTAGTCATTGCCAGACCCCTCTTCGCCTCCCCTTCTTCCAGCCTTACGTAACAGCTATATCGAATTGTACTGAATACCAAAACAGTTATATATAGTACCTTTCACCATGCCATTAGCTTGCCTCATTCATGCTATTAACAATACAGCTCCATATCCCCCACCGTACCTCAGACTTACTGATCCATAATAACAGTCAACTGTATTGACTACCATTTCAACCCATCTAACTTTGCCAGTTACACATATAAACAAGCCATATCAGCTGCCGAACCAATCAAATATTCCATCCAAGCTATCATAAGACAAATACTGTTAATTTAACCATCTAAGACATCCTTATCGTCTTAATTCCCATCAAACCATCCCGCTCATACTAACCAACCATACCAGCTAAGCATTCTGCCCTCTCATTCTAACTACATAAAAAAATTAATTACACAATTAAACCCTTCTACTCACACCATCTAAGCTATAATTTCTCATTCTGCCAAAATAACTGAACATGTGATCAGGTCATACCAATTAACCATACAAGCAAACTAACTATACAACCAAGTCATACTTGTATGTGGTCGACCCCAAGTCAGGACTTGGAACATATTTATTTTCTCTCGAAATCCACTTAACCTAACCACCACACTCTAGTCATGTACGTAAGAACTGAGAAAAGTATTTTCATATTGTGTAGAATGCGGAATATTTTCAACTTAGTCATACCCATTCTACCCCATCTCAGGATTTTTGAAAGACATGTTAACCTAACCTAACAAATCGAAGGCTCCGCATTTGGCACTGCATACACCACGTGCTCTGCACTTAGCACTGCATACACTACGTTCGCTGCACTTAGCACTGCTTACACTATGTGCTCAGCACTTAGCTCCACATTTAGCATTGCAGGCACTGTACTCAGGGGTCATTTATGGGTCATTAGGGGTCATTTAGGTGTCATTGGGGTCATTAGGGAGTCATGTATGGGTCATTAGGGGGCAATTAGGGGTCATTAAGTGTCATTAGGGGTCATTTTGGGGTCATAAGGGTAATTTAGGGGTCGTCAGGGTCATTTTGGTTTCATTTTGGGGTCATTTTGTAGTCATTTTTGAGTCAAGGTGTCAAATAATCAGTCTTTGTTAGTGGTGGGTCTGAGAATAGTCAGCTTTATGGGTTCAAGCTAAGCGAAATATATTTTCACATTGATAAGAATTTATTTACTGGCAATGATGATTAGTTAGAAGCTATCGTTGGTCATTTTAGAACGAGTACTATAATCCTCCTATGGTATGCACTCTCATTATTGTTCAATTTTAACTGAATTAATAAGTGTTTCAGAGAAGCAGATACACATATTATTGTGAATTTGTATAAAAAATGTTATTTGCATATACATATATTGAATAGATATATCACCACATTATTTTGCCTAATATCTGCTCTACTAACCAACACCAGACTAAATTTACTCATGCCTCAAACTAGAAATCAAGTAAACCACAGCCCACAATTCAGGCATCTTGAACAAACTATTACTAGATTCAAACTCACAACACCCCGTTCATTTTATCCGAGGACCAGTTGACCTTGTAAATGTCAAGAGCAGGTCTGTACCTGCACGGTAACGTTTTACTGTCTAATAAATAACCTTAACTGAATTGACCCTTCAAAGGCCCTCCCCAGAAGCAACGAACCTGATCTTATTGGAGAGAAACTGCTTCCGGTAAAATGAAACGGAATAAAATTGAAACATTCATTCTCTTTCGAAATAACAAATAAAATAAAATTAATACTATGTTTTAAAGCAAAATAAATAATTATACAATCATGTAAATAAAAATAATATATGTTGAAATTAACAAACTCAGATCATATAACCTCTTATCTCAGAATTCATATCAATATGCCATAGAATAACAAAAATAAAAATAAACTTTGGTTGACAAATAAAAATATTACATTGTTTTAATAAAAGGACTCTTCCTACAGGGCATTCTCTCAAGCTTACAGGCATTTTGAACATAGGCGATAACCTGATCACATAATCGACACTGGAGACAACCAGTTAGCGATAATGCAGGTCGTGGCTACATGGTCATTGAGCTCAAAGGTAGTCCTTCATATTCGCAATTCAACTTGTTTGTATAGCGAGAGATAATGTTTTCAAATCGATCTAAACTTCCCCTGATACTAAGATATCAGAATGCTCTATATGTAAATTATCCTATCGCTCGGAAAAACGCAGTCCGATATGTTCTAAGTCCGAAAGTGAGTTAATAATTTTTTTATATTTTTCGGACTTTGAACTCAGGTCTCTCAGACATGCATCACCTCTGTAAATTGCTTCAATTTTTCCAAATTTACAAATACAGTTCTAGTGCACTACACTTCCGATACGGAGGTTCGATTTCCGATACGGGGTTCGAGTCAGAGAGAATGCAAATCTTGGAAATTTCTATTTTATTTTAACACTTACACTTCTGATGCAATACACTAACGAGAGCTGTTCTGTAGATGTGACTTCGCCAGCGGCCCTCGCCCAGCTAACGTGATACACTCGCTACAGCGCAACTGACGACGAGTAATGACGTAATCGTGTAATTATTTACTTATTTATTGATATAAAAAATCCAAAAAATTAAGAAAAATTTAAAAAGATATCACATTAACCTCACTCACCCCGGCACCCTAAACACCAACCCTTACTCTTACCTACCCACCTTCCAATACTACACAACAAAGAAAAATCACAAAATTATTTATAAAAATATGCCAAAAGTATTAACTCCAGCATGTCTGTCTACCATCAGACACCAGCCAAAAATCATACCACCCATCAAACAAACCACCTGATTATACCAATTATCCATACCAATATAAATGCTGACCACCACACCTCATACGTACCAAAGTATGAATAGTAAAATTTGGGAAAAAAAAAACTAATGTATTGACATCTCTTGAAAGGTTTCCAAAACTCGGGTCTTTAATCGAATTGTGATCCTCTTATATTACCATGATTCCTATATCCGGTGCCTAAAACTTCTGTTTCGTCTTTAATATTAATTCCTATAATATTCACCGAACAATGGGGAAAATTGTCGCATTTTCTAAGTCCGATAGAAAAATTAATATTTCTATGGTTTCGAGCTTCGAAATGGAGGCCCTAGGCTACTCCTAACCGATAGATATTGCTTAAATGTTTAATTAGTCTGAAAATCACATACAAAGGTTCGTTTGAAAACGATCCAATTTACATTACGGTATTCGAAATGGGGTACCTAAATTATGTTAAAACTTTGTCTAACAGGCTGTTTCATACACCACACAATTATTCAGAATTTTATTCCAGCAATTTTTAAATAAAGTATCAGTTAGGTTATACTGGAAAGTCTTTCTTAATTATTATCAAACTAATTTAATTTTCCCTGAAAACATATATTTAAAGAGATTACTACATACAGGCGCGAGGTAGGTAAGTGGGCTTAATGTCTCGTCGACAGCAAGGTCATTATAGACTGTGCAAGTTGTTCAGAGGAGCGGGAACTTGGAAGGAATCAGCCATGGCCTTTGTTTGGGATCCATCCCAGCATTCGTATGGAGTTATTTCGTGAAACCATGGAAAACCAAAACCAGGATGGCCGGACCAGGAATCGAACTGGGTCTTCCCAAATACAAGTCCAGTGAGTTACCATTGCGCTTCCTCGCTCGATTACAGGTGCGAGGGATTACAAATTCCAAGTCGATCGTCCTCAAGCCGTGAGACTGTGGTGATGCATGCAGCAGAAGTCTGGCGTGCTTCAGCAGTAACATTCCCGGAGGCGTAGCAGCGTACGTGCTTAGATAACGTGAAGGCGACATGCTATAACACTAACAGTGGGTGGCCGCATGAAGCTGGCATGAAACTTCATGTAATATTCTAAGCTTTTGTTTGCACTAGGAAGAGGAATATCCTGGAAGTAGAACTTTAGCAGGTATTCAGAAATAGTTTGATGCAACAAACAATGTGCACATAATATTCGGGGACGAGTAAGATTTTACATGTTAAATAACAAAAAAATTGTTTGCAATACTATACGTCCGAAACTTCCCTGATTAATAACAAATTTAATGTATTTTTTTAAGCTTACACAATGGATTTTCAGAAAATTACAGGAGCCTCCAGAATCTATTCAGACTTACTCTGTAATGATTTGCATAAAATCACAACCATTAATAATTAGAATAATAATATGTAGAGGTTCGACGGCTCTTAACATCGAGGTCTTGAGAGTTGATGAGAGGGAAGTGAGGTGAGCATAGAGCAGCGCTGGAATGCAAAGGCGGGAGATAACCGAGGAGAAATACCTTGGCAGCTAATAATAATTGACCAACGTATCAGGCCCATTGAAGACATAAAGCGGGAAAATACACAACGAGCATACAAGTAAATCCCAAGCAGGAAACAGTCAAAATACGTAGGGAAGTTCCCAACTTTGTATAGAAAGCAATGCTAAACATTACTCAGCTTGATGTGTGATATTATTCCCATATAGTGTATAGGTTAAAAACTTCCTTTGGAAGTTTACCAAAAATATTTCTACAGAAATTGGAATACTACATAAATTCATAAGCAGCATAAACTTGGTCAGTACTACAATTACTGTACCATATGTGTCAAATACACACAAGTAATCTATTTCAATTATGCTTACCTAACCGACTTCTTTTTTTCCCTACAGAGTAGTATTTATGAAAAACAAAAACTAATCAGATCTGGTATTACATAGCTTCCAAACAAACTTTGTAACTCACTCATGCTGAAACAAGAAAGAGTTAAGAATTTTGAAAGTGGGACATGCATATTTGTATAAATAATGCTGTAGAATGTTACGTTGTCAGAACTAAATATTTTAGCCCATCAATACATCTAGACCATACAATCACGGAGTCAAGCAATTAAGTGTGTGTTTTTTTACTATCTGCACTTCTTAACCGACTATATTTTCCAGAAAAAATTCACATGTGTAATGAATTATCGCCAGTAGTCCAATTTAAAAACTACCTTTGTCAAACATCCATACCAACAAAAATTGGTAACTGCTTTGGGGACACGGCAGAGCGTTTTACATGAACACGCCTGTGTTAATGAGGTAATATGTTTTCTGTATATGGGAATAAAATGAAAGTAACTAAATTGATACCTCAATTTTATGTCGTAAATTAAGATATATAGGCAAGATGCTACGTATTGCACAGCAACCTAGTACATCGGAGTAGTGAGATGCAAGTTACTGCCCGGAAATGTTTGCCCTTGCCCAAAACTGCTGGCAGTCATCGCGAGCTCCCACCAGTGTTATAGGGTGTCTACAATAGTAAGGCCACATCGTCCTGGTTGTCATGTTTAGTTTAACCTCTTGCATGTACCTGCAGTATCGCCTGTATTGTGCGCTTGTAAGAGAGTACTGAAAAGTGTCTGACTTGAATAAATTACATTTTCCTGCTAAACAGTTGAGGTTCAGACAGAATGCCTACGAGCAGTTTTGTTCCTTAGAACGATGATATAAAAATCGTAGTGCACTTTAAGTCCGTACATATCATTTTTCATATTTCTGCCTAGCAGTCCGAGCTGTTCTATCGGAATAATATTAAGTTAGGAACTGGGATTCGAATATGGTTATTTTAGAAGTTGGTAATACTCGAAAAAATCCAAACCAAAATTATGTTTTAATTCATAAATAATAAATTTATATTGTTGACCATGATATTGAAAATGTTTATATTCAAAATAATTATGACTATTATCATATATTTTTTTAACACAGGTATTTCCACAGACAGACATACAACACCACTGATTAACCCACACCCCTGTAACCATCAACAGTAATATAAGTTCCCGCAGGGAACTCACTAGGGGCATATCACCCTTGCGTTGAAATGCGCGTGTAATTGAACAGTTGATTTAAGATCCATATTGTAGGCAAAAAGCCTATATTTTGGCCATAAATACTTAAACAAGACAGATGTAATTATACGAAAATGAGTAATGTTTTCTTCTGCACCAACGACCATCAGATGACACAGTACTTTGCAAATGGTGGTGGAGGAGAGTCATTTTGTAATAAGTGCCTTTACTGAAAACAAATAATTAAATTACTACCACAACACACCACAAAGTTGTACTGTCCCTACGATTCACCTTAGAGGTAAATCCATTTTGCTATCATGCTATCAGTGGCCAGTATTCTTACATGTGTGTCACTATACCTTGGTTTGTTTTTTTTTCTTCTGAAAACATATAATTAAATTACAGCCACAACACACCACAAGGGTGGATTGTCCCTACTATTCACCTTATAGGTGAATAAATTTTGCTGACAGTGGTCACAGTGTGTGTGTGTGGCACTATACCTTGATAGGATAATGCGTCTGTAGTAGTAATTCTTATAACATCAATAATTAATCGCAAAATACCTTTTTTTTAAAGCTAGGACATCACCAAGAAAAACCTGCTACTTCGTCTTGCTTGGAAAACTAAGAACGACCCCAGAACATATTATGATTGTTTATTCACTTAGATGAGAAGTTAAAGTAATTAAAATAATTTATTTTCATAATTTTTTTACCATAAAGAAATCATTTACAGGAAAATAAAATTAATTATATCGCAAAGAAATGATACAAGGAAGAAATAAATAAAACACTCAAATGTATATTTCATACGCTATTTATTTAGTATGCAGTCAATACGAAACACATTTGTAGTTTAAAAAATGAGTCCTTGGAGTTCTCTACTCTAGAAGACTATCACATACAAGGCTAAGTAATTATTGTATGATTGTAAGCATTAGCTTCTTGCGAAAGGAAGTGCCAGTCTCTGGATCATGATGATGTCCATCGGTTGCCTGTTGACCATCCACCTCATCATAGCAGCACAGCAGATCTTGCTCCTCTGTAACAGTTGGTTCCACGACATTTGTCTCGGCAATGGTGGGACCACCGCCAACAGCAGGTTCGGCATCCACAGCTCTAAGAATATGCACTGCTGGGCGGCACCGACGGGTAGGTGCAGGTTAGTTTCCTGAGATGGAGGCAGAGCCATTCGTGGCGGGTACCGTCACGAGTGGCTGGCGTTGACGCTGTACTCGACGACGTCTGATCTTCTGAGTGACAGTATTGTTCTTCTTGGATCCAGGATGTTGTGAAGGTTCGTGCCCCGCCAGGGACAGTTCCACTACACAATCTGGCGCGTGGATTGTAGCAGGCATCTGGGCCGAGGCGATGATTTGGTCGTTGGTGCAGGGCAGCGGCATATGCGGCCTCATGTGAACGCGACGCAGGCCGATCGTTCTGCACAATCCAATTGAAACTGTGTTGGTTCGCAGACGACTGGATAATGCCCGAAACGCTAATGTTACATGCCACTACTATCGCAGGTCTCAGTGTAGGTGCACATACATCAATCTTCTGCAAAGAAACTGTATTCAATGCTGCCATAGTCCGGCTTGGCATTTGTATAACTGTTCGTAGGACAGAATGGAGTCATGGTGACAATCAGACGTCTAGGCGACGACTAAATGGGCGCACCGATTGTTCGCACTTATCTATAATAAAGTAGATGAACAGATGTGCCCCCACACCAGAAACTAAAATTCTCGTACATTTCGGGTGACTTCCTGTCTAGTCGTAACTTGTCGATTCACTGTCCAAGGATGAAGCACACCATTTGTGCAGCAGCTGTGAATTTCTCCACGCACGTG
The DNA here is from genome assembly GCA_029891345.1 of Dryococelus australis. NCBI lineage: Eukaryota > Metazoa > Arthropoda > Insecta > Phasmatodea > Phasmatidae > Dryococelus > Dryococelus australis. The sequence continues at coordinate 33,326,360 of CM056998.1, read as the reverse complement.
TCCATACAGATTCTGACCTGTCGCACATGTGTTGGTGCTGGTTGTCGTAAAGTTTTGCCAGCTTGCGCAGCGAAGTACAGCCATACTCGACTGCACATCGTTTATTTGAACTTCGTTTTTGCACAAGTCGCTCAGCCATTTCTTCTGCTCAGGCCCTGCCAAGTAAATAATTCCTTATGGATACTGTATCAGCAAGTAGCGCAGCACGTTTCCCACTTGATGGTACGGAATTTTGCCTTCGTCCCACCAGTCCGCGGTGGTACTTGTTCAACCAGTTGTTCATCTTCTTGCTTTTCTCGTCCAATAGTTTCCACGAATAAGGGGGCCGGAAGGAGAAAGTGCGCATTTTCCCATCGTCGTTGTAGGTCACTGCGATCTCCTTGAGCACGTAGCCACTCTGGCCTTGCAGATTACAGTACATCCTGATACAAACTGAAGTGAGAAGAAGTGATCAACCTGTTTATATATGCTTAGCTCAACATGTTCATCAGTCCCGAAAAGCAGTCTTAGCTAACTACTCTGTCGTGCGAAATAAAACAGTAGGAAACAGTGTTCGCAGGCACACTTTCCTTGGAAATAATTTCTATACGACAATCCACTACACCGTTTTGAACTCGCTCGTTTTGTTTAGACGTGTCGAAGACCAGCAATGGCACTATTCTACCGAACCTTTCTGGCTTAAGGACAGGGCAGGACTCACGTCCGTAGTAAGAGGCTTTAAACTGAGAATACAGATAATATACCAACGTAAATCCTTCTTGATCGAAGGAGGTGTTCAAATCTAGGTACGTATAGCTTTCACTATTCAAAAATATCTTTACATTCTGGAATTTGCAGTGTTCGAAGGTTAATTTGTCTGCCGAGATGTTGTGTTGCTTGTTTGTTTGAAATGTCACTACGACGTAACATGGTTTTACCATGCTTGAAGAAGTCTTCACAACCCTGTGGTTCCTCGTGGCAGATGACAGGACTAGACACATAACCAAACTCTAACTCCTGAAGATTATGTCAATGATTTTTCTTTCTTGGCGTAGCTCAGTAGCTTCACACGTTCGCTGGTGCTCGGAGTCACGTGGGGAACGAACCAGTCCACGTTGGTCAGGGTTACGGCGACTGGCTGCGGATTTTCTTCAGCTCCCAACACTGCATCGATATGCGAAGTGGCTAGCATTATCACCAGTTATTGCTTGGCTCCTATTATTATCTTCCTATAATCCTCAGCGAAACAAAGTAGCATTGAGAGTGGCACACTCACCTCTAACTTACCTTCTGCGAAGATGGGAACTTTGTAGCCGTCTTCCATTCCCCAGACTGCTATTTTTATTATGTCGAGATTGTTAGGAGTGAGCGAGAGGTCGTATTTTATGGTGGTCGTTATGCCCACATCCCACCTGTCACTTTCAACCCTAAGCTATGTAGAAACGGTTAGTTGGCACGTGTTAGCACGCCGGTGTCTCGAGCTCTAATGGTCTCTGATTTTGTGCTGCACTCGACTTTCAGCCCGGTATGCCAAAAAAAAAAACTCAATCCCATCGTTTCAAGTGTAAGCACAAAGTCATTCATTCATTTCTGATGTCTACCTGTTTATTCCTGACCGACGGTTGATACGACTAATTCCTGTGCGTTCTTCGCAATCACTGGAACATAAATGATGCTTTTTGGATCTTCGACCAGTTTATAACCTGGTGGGGCCGTCGGCGCGAACTCGTGCAGAGCATTACTAGTTTTACCATTGACGTAGAAGCCGCTCACAAAATCACAGTTTATGTGTATCATGTTCACTGGAAATATGTTCACCGGCAGCGACGATTCGTGCATTTCAACAGCTTTGTAGATTCACATCTCAAACTCTAACATTGGCCCGATGGTATCCGGTTCCCTGAAATCGATATCTCTACTGCAAAATATTTCTACCTTCAGTGTGTATTGGTAACTGCTTAGTTCGAAAGTCACATCTGAAGGCATGGATTTTTTGATGGAATTAGCGATGTTCTTAATTTCGTATGTACCGTTGGGAATACTTATTTCCTTCATATCACCTGCTCTATGTACCGGAATGCAGAATTCACATTTTCTTCAATGTTGATACGGAGATGTAAGACTGAAAATCCGTAAGTCCGACAACCCACTCGCCTTCCAGCTCCAAGGGCGGGTAAAACATTTCCCTCAGCTCAGATGTCTTACCACTTAAATGATGGACACCAACATTCTGACTGAAGAATATATGTGCAAACACATTTTATGTAAACATTTTACGAATAATTGTTTGCCTGCAATTTATTTTTATTCCACTGCACTAGAGAGCAAAGACACAAATGTCCTCAGTTCCATGTATTAGGCAGCTGCTCCGTTTCGTGACTATAGGTTAGTTTGCAATTTTCCAGATATAGTCGGAGTTCCGGTGGAGGATGCAAATTACCAAAACTGTCATAATGGTTTGCATGTTTACCCTTTTTTTTGCATACACTACCCAGTGTGTGCCAGGCCCGGCTGCCGTGTCTAGATTAATTATGGCACACTCATTACATTTTGGTTTAGCAGGCAAAGCATCTCGCATGAACACTCCTATAAAATTAGCTAACTTCAATTTTCGTGCAAACAGTTCTAAATCCATTTACTTGAGAGACCGTTTCGGTAGAGATTTCATTAGCACCTTCTCCTGCTGCGACCGTTTTTCTTTCTCGCACCTCCTCCTCGGTAGGGCCGTCATATGTAAAGTTCTTTGCCTTTTTTTTTACCTATGGTGTTAGCTTCGAGTTTATGGTTGTGGTGACAGGTTTTCCTCCAATTCCTTACGTTCGTTAGAGGCTCGTTTCACCGCACTAACGATATTCGTTATGGCCCCGACGATACCACTCAGAGCGCCGATTATAGGTATCAAGGCAGGAAGGAATCCTCCCTTCTTTTTCTTCCCTCGCCTCTTGGAACTTCGTGTTATTTTCTTCGCTCCCATGCTCATCTTCACCTTGGCTTTCATCGCGTTGGAAACACTCCACGCAGCTACTTTTTCACCGAGTCCAGTATCTGGCGATTTTCTTATCTCGTCTATGCAAGTATCTTGTCTGCCTGGTGCCTGATTTGCAGATGATTGTGCTGGGAATAAGCGATATCGTGCCACTTGCACGCCTCGTGCAACGCGTTGATGCCCGTATCGCAGTGTGCCAACCTTTTGACTAGCTTAGTTCCTGGCCCATAGAACCTGTATCGGGAATGTGTAGCTCGAAAGGTAGACTGTTTATCGGCGTATCGATGATACCACGACCGGATTCCATTGTCTTTACCTTACGGCGCATTGAATAAGACTGACCTGAAACTTATAAATACGATCCTTTTATACTTTTCTGTTTCAGTATCATTCTAGACTTGAAACAGTACAAACATAGCATGCCAAAGATGCATCTGCTCTGGCGCTCCTGTGGTAAAGCATTCACAGCTTTGCGGAATTTACGACGACATGAAATAGCGACCTGCAGAATGAAAAGTTCGAGTGTGACATTTCAGTGCGATTTCTGCAAGAGACAATTTTCTCGACGTGATGCGTTAAAGACACATTCAAAACTTGTAGCACTGGTTCTCTACAACTACAGTCGACTCTACATGCTACAGAAGCTTGTAGTCGTAACATACAGGTTTTCAAGCAAGAGTTACCCTACCCATACGCATTTGTGCTGGAGATGAAGCTATCTCCTATGAATAGCGACATGGAAGCCTATTTGCGAATACTGTGTGCTGCATCATTGCAGGACCATCAGGTTGCGGCAAGACATGTGTCCAACTGGCCTTGCTGAAAGAACCGAACGGTCTTCTGTTCGATAATGTGTACCTGCACTCAAAATCACTCCAGCAACCGAAATATCAACGATTGGCACTAATACTGCAAGCCGTGAAAGGCTTGGGTAATTTCCCATGCAACAATAATGAAGCCATCGTGTCGCCGAGCGAAGCACTGACAAACTCGATATTTGTCTTTGATAACATTGCCTGCGAGAAACAGACTTGTATTCAAGATTACTTTAGCATGGGCCGACACACATATGTCGACTGTGTATCTCGGACAGACTTATCCGCGCATACCCAAACAACTGCTTCGCGATAATGCCAATGTGTTGGTACTGTTTCGCAGTGATGATATGAACTTTCGGCATGCTTACGACGACCTCGTCAATACAGACATGACGTTTGCAGAGTTTAAGGATATGTGTGCCTTGTTCTGGAACGATAAATATCAATATAATGGCAGGTGCAGGTGTGGCTTCGATCAGTTTATAGTAAGACACTGACCATGAGTCACAATACAATTTCCAAATGCGGACATAGTCTACGCTACGATGATGATGATGGAAATGTGATAACGGAAGCTCACCTCGCCGATATTCGGTGTCAGTCTCTTCTTGGGCAAAAGTTCGAGAGCATTAAAAATGAAGTGGTGGAAGATATGGTGGCTATCGACCGGCACATAGGGGGCGTGGAGGCAAGGATAATAGACCTGATCAACGTGTCGAATGCACAGAGACAGGAAGAATTGAAGACTCTTCAAAATATGTTGACGTCCATGCTGGCTGCCAAAACCGATGTTGCGAGGCATAGCAAGAAGTTGCTCGATGAGTGCAACGACCGAATGGAAAAGATCGAATATTTACTTTCCTAAACTCGAGAGTGAATATATATATATATATATATTTTAGTATATTAGTAAAAGTATATATATATATTATATATATATACACACCTGTGTAGTTGTGTGGTTATTCCATTCTATGAATTATGATGGACCTAACCTAACTGATGACTGAGCTGCACCAAGACATCGAAGATGTTCACGTGAAATAGCTACTCGCGAAAAGTTACAAACTGCTGTCGAGAATCTCAGGGAAGAGGCTTACAAGCCGATAAACAGTCATCTTGAAGAACTTGGGCAACGAAAAAGACATTCTGAAGTAAGACTTAGGAATTTTTTTATAAGTGGTGATACGTACATGGAATTGTTTTAATAATAAAAGTGTGTTTTTGCCTTACTTTGCAATAATGTTATTCTTCACCTGTCCTTGTACATATTATTGTTAGCCCTGAAAGACTGATTAATTCAGTGGTGTTGTGAGAGTTTGTTTTATTCCATCATGAGAAGTGTTTATCAGCCCCTAAAAATGTTTATATTGGTATGAAAACTTTCAATATGGCTCACTAGTTAAACTTTCAACACTTAGAGAGTATAGTAGTTTTGAATATACTTGTGGCACATGGGTTATTAAAAAATAAAAAATATATATTTTTTTACATACATACATTTATTCTGATGCTTACAAAAAAAACGTACTACATCAATTAAATTTTTTTTTACTAATTTTTTTTCGTACATACATGAAGTCGAAATATCAGAGTCCATTAATCTTTTGAAGGGAACAACATCATATTCTGTGTGGATAAAGATGGAAGGCTCACAGGGTAGAACTGCTACTAGTGTAACCACTGGAGTTTGGGTCACTGATTTCTTCTGTTGTAGTGTCACTGAAGGATGAGTCACCACTGTTGCTAACATAGCCGCTGCTGCTGGAGTACATAAACTATGGTTCATGAACTAACATATCTGAATTAATCATTTAGTCCAGCTTGAATTGATATGAATGTTTTCGGGGAAAATCTAGCTTCTCGAAGCAGTTTTTGCTTATATACGGAGCACAAAATCGATGCACAAGGTGTACCCGTCGTAGGTAAACGACCAAGTATGTCTTTCTTAATACTTCTACAATGTTGTTTATCATCGCATGATTCTCTGTACTTGATGTCCTTGGGGTCCCCGGGCATCGCATAAAACGGTGCTAGCTTCGGAGCACAGAGATGAACAGCGCAATTACTATTCCACTGTAGACGGAAATGTACGTTCTCACTACAAATTTTAAAGTATATCGAGCTGTAAATATCACCACAATCATCTTTAAAAGTAATACCATACTACACATAATGTAAACCTTCATTCACGTAGTCGTAGCAAGTTGTACATTATGCATGGCGACGACTCGGTGCTAGTAGGATCAGGCAACATGATTACCATTTCATCTTCCATGCAGTCTTCAGAAAATTGTTCATCATCATTGTTCAGGGTCCATGGTGGCTGGGCTGGCTGACTGGTTGACTGTAGACTCGGCAGAAGAAAACTGGTTGCAGACCGATGCTCAGACAACGAATGAGGCGTACACATCACATGTTAGTGGGGTTAACATAGTCTGCCAAGTTGTTCTGCCATGTTTCAAAATGGTGGCGTGACATTCTCCATCACAGTGCTCGGACCACCAGGTACTCTTGTAGCTGTCTGGTCTTCTGAGTTAACATACAATTATGCTATTAACCCAAATTTGAAGCAGCTATTCTTCTTTTGCTTGACTTATCAGCTCGCTGGTAGTACAGGATAACTTCTAGTCTGGCCGGAGGTGGTACACTGGGCAGGTAATAAAGCTGCATGATACTGGAACCAAGCAGAAAAAATTTCCTTCTTCATTCATGCTGACCCAAATTTTCAAACCCATCGGAAATTTGTACTTGGCCTGGCATACCAGGTGTCCATAATTGAATACGACGGCAGCCCACAGTTATATAAACGTAAACGGCTGCATCTTCAGGTCGCAACTGCACTGACATGATGGGACATACTACAATTATGGTAAATAATAAGTATATTACTATTAATATTACTGTTATATAATTGGCATATTATATTTTTTATTAATATTATATTTATTGTTGTTTTACTTATTATATCACTATTTATTATTATTTTGTTTTTGTTAAAAAAATTGATAATAGTATTATTATAATAAGAATAAAGATTTTTTTTAGTGGTATAGAGAATATTATGTTTGGTATTAGTCTTGTAATATAAATAAATAGTACTATTATACCTCCTACATATATTAAAAATAGGATATATGAAAATCAGAATGATTTATAAATTATTCCTGTTATTATTGAAATTAAAATTGTATGTATGATAATTGTTATTCCTATTGATAAAGGGTGTTTTATTATTAGGAAGGTTATGTTTATTATGGGATGGGATACTACGAGCCTTCTCCTCCAATTGTATATATCAGCTTCTCCCTCTCTGCTGATTTTTCCCACTCCACCACCATTCTAAATGGGCCAGTGTTCAATTTAGTTGCAGGATTTTACTTGCTCGTGAAGCCTGCTGACTCGTTCTCTTTATTTACCTGACACCGTGCAGGTACGGACCTGCTAACAAAGCTATTCACACGCACATGGTCATCCGATATCAACCAAGTGTACAAACGACTTGTAAGCACGTACAGACTCCAGTTACCATGCTGGTACAGACTTGCTCTTGACATTTACAAGGTCAGCTATCTCGCGGATAAAATAAAGCGGGCGTTGTGATTTTATATCTATCAATTCTTAGTTAAATATGTCTGAACTGTAGGCTGTGGTCTACTTGAATTCTAGTTTGAGGTATGTGTATATTTAGTCTGGTGTTGGTTGGTAGAGCAGATACTCTGCAATAGAATGTGGTGATCTATATATCGAATAGCACAACATGTTCGGTTATTTTGCAGTATGAAAAAAAATAGCTTAGATGGTGTGAGGAGAATGGTTTAGTTATGTGATTTGTTTTTTTTTTTTATGTAGTTACTATGAAAGGTCAGAATGCTTAGCCGGTATGGTTGGTTAGTATGAGCGGGATGGTTTGATGGGAATTAAGACGACATGGATGTCGTAGATGGTTAAATTAATAATATTGATCTTATGATAGCTTGGATGGAATATTTGATTGGTTCGGCAGCTGGCATGGCTTGTTTATATGTGTTACTTGCAGAGTTGGATGGGCCTGAAATCGTAGTCAATACAGTTGACTGTTATTATGGATCAGTAAGTCTGAGGTACGGTGGTGGATATGGAACTGTGTTGTTAATATCATTAATGAGGCAAGCTAATGGCATGGTGAAAGGTACTATATCTGTTTTGGTATTCAGTACAATTCGATATGGCTGTTAAGTGAGGCTGGAAGAAGGTGAGGCGAAGAGGGGTCTGGCGATGACTAGAGTGTGACGGTTGAATGTCGAAAGAAATAAAAAATTATATTAAGAGTTCTTACGTTATGATTGGGTTAGGTGGAGTAAGGTAAGGTAACGTTAGGTTAGGTTGAGTGGATACTGAACAGTTTATGGGATGGTGTGTTGGAAAAGAAATGTTTTCACGCATTACATTACATAGGATTAGGAAACATAGGTTTTTCCAAGTTCAACATACAAGTCCCTACATACTTAAGTCTGGAATATAAAAAAAAAATTATATGTAAATAAAAGTCGAAAAAATGCGAATTACCTACATTCAAAATATAAAACACTTGACATATATTTACTAAATCAGTTTTATATATATGCTTCACAAAAACTTCAATATGGTGCTTGTAATCATATATTCTGATGATATATTCTTATCTGTATGAAAAATACGCATCTGTAGACTCCTCACTCGATACAATTTAAAGTTTATTAAACAATACTTTTAAAATACTTAAAAATTAAAGTATGTTTTTTAAATTGTAAATAATAATATATATATGTAGGTTAAACCAAAATAATAAAAATAAAATAAAAATATATAATAAAAAATTTATTCTTTAACAAAATCATATAAGTTAAATCTAAATAATATATATATATATATGTAAGTTAAGCCAAATAATAAAAAAAATATACTATTAGAAATTATCGATTAACAATACTTAAAACAATTATATAAGAAATAAATATTATATAATAAAAATATTTACTTAAAAAATTATTGATGTGTGTATGTATATATATATACTTAAGAAATGATTGATTTTTATATAAACTTAAAAAATATATTGGTATGTAAATTAAATACATTAAAAATTATGTGACAAAAATAAAAATGCAATGTCTTTAATCAGAAGCAAGATGTTATTTATCCGTCTACAAGCTTATAAACTCTTATCCAAGCGCATGTCGCAATATCCAAGTGACCTAAGGCGTAAGTCTGGCGACCCAAGATCCAGCAGTTCGATCCCTCACCCCTCCAGATGGTATTTTGAGTTCTACAGAAGCAGTGCTCCTAACGGATAATTCCAAACCCAATATGATAGTGGAGCGCATACGAGTGTTCGAGATCGACTAATCAAACGAGAGTAACACCAGCACTCCTAGCGACTAAAGCCACAGTGAATAGGGGGAAACTAATGACAATCGAAAAAAACAATGATGGGGGCCTCCATGTACATGTAAACAAAGACGGGTGCCTCTAGTAACAAATATGGCGGCCTCCAGTAACAGCCGATGTAAAAAAAGAAGAAGCGAGAAAGGAAAGAAGTAGAGAGGAAGAGAAAATGAGGGAGAAGGATAGGATGAGGAACGGAAGAAAAATAAAGAATGCAAAAGAGAAAAAATGGGAGCACTCGGAGAAAACCCTCGGAAGGCAAGATAATTAAAAATGGGTTACTGGTTACCAATATGGAGATGTACTGGCTACAAAAATGGCGGTATATTGACTAGTAACATAGTGGAATCCAATATGGCGGACACATGATCGGAATGATAGAGCAGGAAGTCCGGAATCCAACATGGCGGCCGTGTTACCTTGGCGTGACGTCATCCAAGGTTAGATCCTCGTACCTCTTCGTGATCCCTGATGCCTTGAGAGGAACCATATACCACTACTGCGGAAACGAGTAGTGGTAATCATGCCATCGGACTTCGAAATGTCCGATGGCATGATATAAGTTTTGATTTGGTTATTGGCCACCTGATTGGTCCAATCAGAATTTAGTGACTCGACACTGAATGGCCGTGATTAGCGGGCAGACAGCTACGTCGCGTGACAGTTAAAATCATCGAGTCACGAAAGTGAATTTGAGCTCTAATGTTTTGGAGTTCAAGTAGTCCTGAAATCTTTTCGCGAAATTCGGGAGTCCATACCTATAGTTAAGAGTCCCGAGTATTTCGCGGATCGAGTTGGCAGCAAGCTAAGCCGGACAGCCCTCCATACACTCGAGATGTTATTGTTTGCTTATTGGTTGCTGCGAACCAAATGAAGTCTCTTTACAGAACTGTTAAACATACCCTCACTCACGCTACAGCTTCCTGCTTATTACTGGCTCACAGTTAAACAGGGCGTGTCCAAGAACCGTCGTCCAATAACAACAGTAGGAGAAAAGAACAAGTGTCTGCAGTCTACCTAGCCTCCGAATGAATTCGCGAAGTATATTCGCGGCTCTACCTATGGCGGATACTCACGTCGACGGTGACGGAGGGCAAGGGCAGAGCGAGGGCGTGCGGCACGCTGTCGGGCATGTAGCGGAAGAACTCGAAGTCGTCCTTGTACCACTTGACGGAGTAGAGGCGCGCTCCCTCCAGGTCGAAGGTGCAGCTCATGGAGACGGACTCGCGCCATTCTCCTTGCTGTGGCACTCGTATCTCCAGCAGCCGCAGGCCCAGTGAACCTGCAAAACAATCGTGTGCCATCCGTCGGCGTTAAGGCTGTCGCCTGGTTTGAAAGCAATGAGAATTTAGTATTGGGAACTGCACATTAACACTTTGAAGTCGGAGCACTTTTACCAGCTTTAAAGACAAACTAGACGCTAGTCACATATAGTAAATTCAACTTTTTTTCGCCCTTTTTTAATCAAACATCTGAAAAATCTCCCCATGTATGACCGTGTTCAGTTATTTCCAACATATCCCGTATATCACAAGCATTTAATACTTGTGTTCATAAGAGTTACTTTTGTTCCTGTTAAATTGAAATGTTGTTCATATGTTATCTATAAATTCTAACGCTTCATTAAAAAATAATTTGAATAGAAAACAGGGAGGAAACAGATATGTTGGTAGCGCCTAGTGAGAAATAGTCCTTATGCAAAATACTGTTACACTTAGTGCGCACGAATGTGGTGCGTTGTCCCCCTGGTGTAGTTCTCCAGGATTAGTTAAGCTTAGTTTGCACGAGGCGGAGGAATATTCTGGAAGTATAACTTTAGGAGGGCTTCAGAAAATGCTGAAGTAACCGTGAATGGACTATATATACATATCCCTGCAGAGACACCCTGTTCTATTGGTCCCTATTGTCACTTAATGACATTCTACTGGTCAAAACGACACCAGTCTTGCCATACTGGCCGGCTGCCAACCATTGGAGTTCCGAGTTTAGCGTTTTCCAACCAAATGTTCTTTCGTATGTAACAGGGTGTACATCCCATCGTGTTGATTTCTGTAATTATACAAAAATGTGTCGGTTATGTACGAATAACGTTGTTAATAGTGTATTAGTTCCTATTTAAAATCCTTATGAAATTGGGAATTGTTGTAAGTAAAGCTAGGCCAGTTTTGTTTTTCATGTGGAATGAAATATCTAAACAAGTTTTGCCCGAATTGCACTCGAGTAGTCATCAAAGTGTTAACACACTGAGATCTGCACACATTTACCTACACTTTAGACAAAGTAGAAATGAATTACCTATTTCCATTATGGCAAGAACATCGGTTCTGTTGGAGTCTGAGCTAGAACTCATCATCGTCCAATTGGTCCATACCACAGCGGGCACTATCCTGTACTTTACAGCGTTCATTATTGGCCAGTCATCAACCAATGGAGAGCCGTGCTGTACATGATGTCAAAATGCGTATGACTCTTCGTTTACGAGAAAAACAACACGAAATTTCCAAAAGCCATTGTAGCGAACATGTGGTAAACCAATGAGATAAAGGTGAGATGCTGTGGCAATGCTACCAAGTAATGTGTTGGTAGTAAGACATACAGTAAATTAACGGGTCGAGTTCAGTTGTGCCGAAGAGCCCATGGAGTTCACAAGTAGTGAGTACTGGGACATGGCAATAGCCCTGGGAGCATCCAGCGGCCAAGCTCCGAGCATGATGTATGCATCCAGCGGCCAAGCTCCTAGCATGCTGCATGCATCCAGTAGCCAAGCTCCTAGCATGCTGCATGCATCCAGCGTGCGTTAAATTGCATTGCTATGGCCATAGAAAACTTCTAACACATGTTATAACGTTTCGGCGCTTTGTATGGCGATGCTGTGTGCTGTGCTTAACGTAAAATAAAGTCATTTTATCTACTTTAAAAGTTTTTCTCTAAAACTAAGAGCATTACGCTGTTTTACAAAAGGGTATTTTTTACGTAGCTTTGATCACAGATTCGTCTGGTGCAGTCCCTATCCGTGAATTGCCTAACTTTCTGTATAAACTATTCTAACTTCAAGCGGTGGCAAGGTTTACAAATCAGTTCCTCTCACGAATGTGCATAGAGCATTGACAAGTTATTACTTAGACTTTCAACTGACACTCGAGAAACTTACATACAAGTAAAATTATGTAAGCAGTACTTACAGAAAATGCCATTCGAGTAACTTCACATAAACGTGTGCCTGTGGACCGTACCCATGTAATTTACATTTACATTATGTATTTTCTCTCTCTCTCTCTCTCTCTCTCTCTCTCTCTCTCTCTCTTCTCTCTCTCTCTCTCTCTCTCTCTCTCTCTCTCTCTCTCTCTCTCTCTCTCTCTCTCTCTCTCTCTCTCTCTCTCTCTCTCTCTCTCTCTCTCTCTCTCTCTCTCTCTCTCTCTCTCTAGTATGTTACGTACTCACATAAGGCAAAACACGTTATTTGACTACATAAAATACTTATTTTTTTCTACTTTAAATAAAACGTAATTTCACACGTGTAGAACACAGTACATCAAATAACGTGTCATATGTAGCAAATACATTAAAAAAAAAAAAAATTTTCAGAGCAACGTCATAACAACAAAACTTGAAATACATTTTCAGATACTGCACTTTTTTAGCGTAAATTCTGAGTTTATATTTCTGGAAGTGTTCTCTAACAGCACACCTCCAGAAATTCGCGTTGAGATTTAAAACCTGTCATGAAAGTATACTGAGGTACCTCATGTAAAAAAGAATAGGATAGAAGCGAATTTAATAAGGAACATAGGCTAGAATTCCTAGACGTTCATATTACTTTTAAAATTTCGCTCATCCATTCAAAGAACAAAAGCATACTTAAAGCCAACAAAAATACACTGACAAACACGAAAATATACCACAGATAAATTATTAAAATAAAATTTGAATTACTTTAAAGCTGTCATCAGCTATCCTGATAGAGCCAAAGATTTACTTCATAAAATAAAAATTATTTTCTGAATACGTTTGTGAAATAAATTTGTCTGAATAGCATTTCTGCATCCATAAAATGCCAGTCATTTTAATCTCGTTACAGTAAAGTATTCGGAAATAAATCAATTTCTAGGCTTCTGGGTTTAAAACGCGTCGAGGAGAAGAAATCCACAGCGCGGCTCAAACCCATAACTTGGAAATTGACGACAATGTCCGCGAAAGCCTGCAAACTATTTTAGTCGGAAATTCTTCCCAATTTCAGAATGAAATTTTAGTTTCACGGCAGAGACTCTACACTTTATTTCCTGCGAGGATCACAGACGGGTCAGAATGCACCGAAAAACTTTTCCGGTACACCGACACGTTTCTATAACCGACCAGAAACTCTCGCACCTCGTAACTTGCGTTTATTCGGGAGCGACTACGCGGCTATTCCTTCTTATCACGGAGCTTTCAAAGTTACCTCTCGTATAATCACACTTTTCTAACCAAAATTTTGGAAAATCGCTCAAGTATGACATGTTTTGATATTTCCTCAATATTCCTTGTATGCCAAGTGTTTTATAATTCTGTTAAGTGTGGGATGGACCCTCGCGTCCCTCATCGCTCCTACGCGCAAGGCGTGCAGGGTTTCCGTCGTGACGCTGCACTATGCATATTAGATCTGTAACATAGGGGTTTTATTACATGCTATGAAATACCACAGATTAAACTACGGCCGTGTCTTTGTACGTTTCTCTTGTCGCCTAAGGAAACTGCATTGGCAAGCTTTAAAAATGCGATGCTTTACCATTTTCACGAATTTTTTTCTCAAAGAATACACTTAATATGACAAAAGTAAAATATATGGGTATAGATAATAGCTTTTAATCTTTTCTGACTTAAAGTCGTATTTGCAGAGCATTTATTTACCGAGATACGTGTATTCGCGCAAGCAATTATTTCCAAAAAAAAAAAAACGAGGAGGTCCATCTAACTCTTAACATAAAAGTATCTTATTTTTGTTTAAACCAAACTTACAATCATATTTTAATAATCAAATGCAATATTTAATCTATAATTATTATGAGTGAAAACAGATATTAAATACGTGTGTTGGCAGTTCCTTTATAAAATATAATTTAACTGAGTGAGTACAGGTGAGCCTGGCTACAGTTTAAGATATCAATCGGCGACAACATATTTTATAAGAATTTTCTCTGCTGCACTCAAACTCTAACAAGTGATTTCGATCAGTGGCATAATTCTTTACCGAATCTTCAGTTTTTATATGCTACTGAATCTTCAGTTTTTATATGCTACTGAATAAGTGGAAGGTATTGAGGGTTTACTGCCAGGTCAGTGCAAGTCACAGGAATAAATATAAATCGCTCTTTAATCAGTTGATCCCAGCAACTGAAAATGATCGGTAGAAACTTAGTTATTCAAGTGAAGCAGTTTAAACAGATCTGCATGAAAAATTCTCTGAGAAGTTTAACTATTTCGATTTTAGCTTCCGGGTTAAGTCTAGAGGTTTTCTTACATCAAGCATGCAAACTCGGCGTGAGATTTTCGACTTTGTAGACCGTCGCATTCTTTAAAAATAAAGCTTATAACTTTTCTTTTGATACAGATAAGTCCCATTTTCCTATGTCCTGATCATCACTGTAAAAAAATTGTAAAAATACATGTACGACCTTTTAGTGTTAAAACCCAAATCTGTGTATTTTTACAACTACACCAATGCTGTATTGAAACATGCACATCGGTGTAAAAACACATGTTCTATTTCATTCAAAAGGTAGTACAATCGTAATTTAAAAAACAGAAATGTACTGGTATATTGACATTTAAAAGGGTGTAAAATTACACATGCTAAAGTATGTGTAAAAATACACTAATGCAAGCCACTAAAACCCCAAGCTTGTGTGTTTTTACAACCACGCCAATGTTGTATTAGAACACGTACATCAGTGTAAAAATACAATTTTTTTTTTTTATTTCACTCACTAGTTAGTACAATATTACTTCAAGAACAACAAAGAACAACACACTGGTGTATTGATATTAAAAAGGATATAAAATTACCAATACGAAAGTATGTGTAATAATACAGTAATACAAGGCACTAAAACCCCAAGCCTGTGTATTTCAACAAACATGCCAATGTTGTTATCAACTCGTACATAAGTGCAAAAGTACATATTTACCTATTTCACTCAATATGTAGTACAGTCTTACAGTTAAAAACAACACAAATGTACTTGTATATTGACATTAACAAGGGTGTAAAATTGCACATTAGGATGTATATGAGCGTATATTTACACATACAAATTTATGGTAACTTCACATTTTTATGTGTAATTTCCTAAAACGAGTACAGTATTTGTAATTTTACACTAATTTCCCTGTGAATTTGAATAAACTACAAGTATTTGCTCAAAACATGCGATCTAGCGGTAGGGAGTAGAACTACTTCGAGCTCCTTTTGTGTGTTCAAACGGAAATCTTAACTCCCACTGATTGAACATGCTGGTTTTTCTATATAACTACCTATTCTATATCTGAAGTCAATCGTTATCCAAATTTGGAGACATCTTTTTATATCTGTTAAATTACAAAGTTTTTGTAACTTAAATTGCAGTGAATCTGCGATTTTGCTTTTTTCTTAGTAAGAAAGTACACGTATACAGCGGTAAAATCACAATTGCGATGTTTGTATAAGTTTACAGTTTGTGGCAGGAAACCTATAATTTACATAGTCAAATTACATGCACGGAGTGCATGTTAGCTAACATCATAATAAGTAAAAATCACAGAGTGGTATGGTATAATTACACCACAACAACGATTGTGTTGATTTACAATGTGTGGTAGAAAATTAGTAGCAAGTATAGTAAAATAACATTTGCAGAATACATGTGATTTAATCTGATGTTTTGGAAAAGAAACTGACAGGTATGATATTATGTGGCTTAATATTGGTGGCATAAAAAGTAAAATGACACATACAGAGTACTTGTGATTTAACATTATGATTAGTAAAAATAATAACAAGTATAGTCAAATTACATTGCAATTGTACTTATAAATATACATGGGACACACAGTATAAGTGCACGTGTGCATGTACATGTAAAAATACACGAGCATGTGTGGAGATTGTGTAAAATTACACAATATTATTTTTCACAGTGATCATAGGCACCTAAATTTGCCAAACTAAGAAAGAATTTAACCTCTCGGGCATTATTTCGTAAAAAAAAATGCTCTAGTGGGGAGTGAACCCAGGACGAAGAAACACACTCAGAGTGACGTACTTTCCAGCTGCGATCCGTAGGTGCCCGTCATCCCCGGACATGACATTAAATGAGTCCCTAGGATGGAGCGGCGCTGGAATGTAAGGGCGGGGGAAATGGGAGTACCCCGAGAAAACCCGTCGGTAAGCGGCATCGTCCAGCACGATTCCCACACAAAAAATCCGCGAGTGAACCCGCTAGGTATCGAATCGGGATAGCCGTGGTGGGAGTCGAGCGCCCTAGCCACTGCGCAAGTATTAGTGACAGATGTAAGCGAAGCGAACTGGAATTTATTAATTCCAAAATAGATACGAAGCATTTTAATACTTTAAATAAGCACGAGGACAAGAAACATGAGTGGCATTTGAAAATAGATGAACTTATACTATATGGAATGAAACATTCGGTAGTTCATTTGGCGGCAGACTACTCGACTGTAAATGTGGCCAGCAGAACAGTGAGGAGCAAACATTATTTGACTGCATTTGGCTTGACATTATTTCTATGTACTCTATTTTGCTAGAAAATTGAAGGAAAAATAATGAAAAAACATCTTAATTTGGAAAATGAAACAATGTTTGAAGTAAGTAATAAAAAAAATTGTGAAGTTACACGTATAAAAACTATCTCTCTTTCTGTGGCTTCGCACGCGTGTACCACATGAAGCTGCTACTAAAGGCTGTTCACAAAAAAGTGAGCAGTTTTGAAATCAAACTTAGAAAAAAGTCACTGCCCCTACCTGCATATACACTATCGATCAAAATGTAATTGGGCACTCATGAAGATAGGTAATTCAGTACGCCAGTTGACGTGTGTTTCACGACCTTCGGCGTAGGACCGCTGGTGTTTGTCCGTGTTAGCATGAACACAGAGGCCTATTGCAACATTCAGGATAGTGAAATGCTCCCATCACTGTGGCATTTTTACGGAATGGACCCGTGTTACTTCCAGGATGCCAATGCCAGGTGCCATGTTTCAAGGGCTACTATGCAGTGGTACGCCGACAGCAATGTTCGCCGATTCGTCTGGCCCGCCCAGAGTCCCGACCTCAACCCTAAAGAACATCTTTGGGACGAATTGGATCGCCGGGTGAAGGTTCGTCAGGCGCGCCCAAAATCCATAGCTTAACTCATGGAATGGTTGCAAGAGGAATGGCGACGAACCCCCGTGGATGTCCTGCAAACACTCGTAGAGAACATGCCAGACAGGGTGGCTGCTGTTATAGCTACAAGATGTGGCCCTACGAGATGCTAACGGGGTGACAACCACCGAGCAAACATTGTGGACAGGTGCCCAATTACTTTTTGGTAGATAGTGTATTTTAACGAGCGTACTGAGTGGCATGCGTCCAGTAAATTTGGTAACACGGGATATTAAGTACTTTTATATCATAACGTCGAATAAAAAGTGTTGGGTAACCATCTGTGATAACTTAAATTATTTCTTCCTGTTTCTGTTGTTTTTTTATTTAACGACCAGTAAAATTGAGCCGATTTGTAAAATATTTACTTTTATAATAATGTCACAGTTTCACTTGACCGGCGCATGAATAAAGTGATGATGACCATTGCAATGTTTATTTTACACAAGGCGGAAGAAAACCCAACGTGTATGCAAGTAGATCTTTAGCAGGGCTTTCAAAAGTGCTCATTTGACCGTGAACAGCCTATAATTTTCTTTGACTAAGGACGTCTTTGTACACCAGATTAGTGGTCATGCCTTCAGAGATTATAATTATCAATTTGCTATGTGAGCTTACTCTGCAGCAGACCACGTAGGGTTGCCATGTGAGAAGCAAACCTCCCTCAAGTATCTCCCTGCCACATTCAACAACCTTTAGCGACACTTAGTCATAGTATAGCAGACCATGAGAGGGAATCGTTACATCTTAAATTCGAAAGTTCATTAGGATGGAATTATTGGTGCGGGCGTTATGAAAACATATCTCCCCCTCCTCCCCCCGTTGACAAGCAGTTAGGACTGCGGCCACAATTACTTCTTTTTACCAAGCCTTCACTCGGAGCCTGTTGTTCGCTTGGAGCCTGTTGTTATTGCAGAGTTTTTTTTTTTTTGGATTGGGGATTCGCAGCATTGTTAAGTTAGCCTCTACTTGAGAATGCTATACACTGCTGATGTACGGCATTTGGTAATGGACTCCATCATCCATTTTTTCCAACAGAATTGCGCTCCATTTATACCATATCGAAATCTTAAGCAAACTGTGCTAAGGATTTATCATTTTTTTATCGTTGCTCAACCCTCGTAACATAATCTTTGGCGGTATTATTTTGACAATTTATTTGTTTTCATTAAAACTATGCACTGAAGATTGCATAAAAGGGTTTTCGACTTCTGGGTATTTCTTTCATGCATTGACGATATTGGAATATATTAAAGTCAAGTTATATATTATTTTCCTGAATAAAAGCTGAAAGTTTTGGGAAACCAGAATTTAAAAAAAAAAACCTATCGCAACTTTTACAACATGTGATTTCGACGATTCTCAATACCAGAAGCAAGTTTTACGTTTGGACAGTTCTTGAAGATTGGTAACTTTTGTAGCATGCAAGAATGCTATATCAAAATCTACAACGAAATTATAAACCGCAGTATAGAATTTGATTTAAATCTTATATATATATAATATCACTAGCAAAATGGACACATCGCGATGTATTTCAATGTCCGCGCAATCTATAAAAATGGGATGTTTAACTATTAATACTTTTCGGTTCTGTAAACCTTTCCTGCAAATCTGAAGTTAGAGACGCGCTTCCTTTGTGTTAATACTTCTGTCATATTATACATTTTTATAAAATATGCTGGTTTAAAAGTTACTGGCACGGAAAGGATGTCATATCCTACATAATATGTAGACGATCTCTGTCTGTCTGTTCGTCTTTAATACCTTTAAGTCCCTTGAAACTCAACAGAAGTTCTTCTAATTTCGCAGAGCGAATCCTCAGGGTAAAATACAGGTCGATTCGAATTTCAGGAAGATCAGATTACTCAGTTTACCTTTTACCCTAAAAACTCGTTTTTAAATTACTTTTTCCTTATGAAAAGTTTTGTTTTAATGCATAGAGAATATTGCATAGAGATATGAAGGCAATTGACAATCATTTTTCTTTACTTTGAATGTCTAGATTCAGTGTTGAGTTAATTAAGTGGGGCCACAGTGGCCAAGTGGTTAGAGCGATTCCAAGTGGGGCCTTAGTAGCTCAGTGGATGGAGAGATTCCAAGTGGGGCCGCAGTTGCCCAGTGGATAGAGCGATTACAAGAGGGGCCGCAGTGGCTTAGTGGATAAAACTACATCAAGTGGGGCCTTAGTGGCTCAGTTGATAGAACTATGTTAAGTGGGGTCACAGTGGCCAAGTGGATAGAGAAATGTTACATGTGACAGCAGTCGCTTCAATGTTGAGTTAATTTCACATGATTTCATTATTTATTTATATATATGTGCAATATTTTTTTCAGTCTTTATTTGGTAACAAAATGTTTTAACATTGCAAGTGTTCTAGCCCCTTGACAATACAAAAAAAATGTTACAGGTTGGGTCCCCTAGTAAGTAATATATAATCGAAAACACACATAAACCTTTTTCAATTTCTTAGCTGTTTGAATTTCTAAAAATCCCGTATATAGTTTTGGTATATTTTATGTAGACAACCTTTGGTAGAAAATAGTATTACGATATTCAATAGAGATAATAACACTTTTCTCCTCATAAGGGGTGCAATTAAAAAAAAATCCTACAATTAATTTGTAGATATTAATCAAACCAACTTTTCTGAACAAAGAGCATAACGAAATCTTATTGAGTTAATGAGCTATTGAGACGACTTCTAAAATACCATTTATCCCTTTTACTCGTCTTAGTGATTGAATTTCAGGAAATCCTCAAATAATTTGGGAATGGGGGAGGGGCGTTAGTATAAGTAGCCATTTCAAGCAAAGGTAATCAGTTTTGGCTACCCGTAATGAGTTAGACGGGACACGTCACTTTATAAACAAAAATTTAAAAATATGCGAGGATTCCAATATTTCGTTGGACCAAAGTAACTGCACGTATTTGGTAGATCACTGAAGCCCATATAAAACTATAAGGATGAGTGTTGGGAGTCGAGGGAGATTTAGGTGGCTCTTAACAACGAGGTCTTGAGGACCAATGAGAGTGATTGAGGTGAGTATAGACCGGTGCCGGAATGAAAGGGCAGGGGAAACGGGAGGTATTCGAGAAAACCCGCTGATCAGAGGCATTGTCGGGCACGATTTCCACATGCGAAAATCCGGGAGTGACCAGGTCGGGGAGTGAACCCGGTTCGCGTTGGTGAGAGGCGAGCAAGCTAACCGCTCAGCCACCACGGCCCCTAAAAATAGGAAGTGTGTATATATGTATATATATATATATATAGTAGTGTTTTATTTTATTTTAAACGCTACATATTTGCTAAACATGTTCACAAATATTGCCAATATTACTTTACAAAAATTCACACAAGTGGAAAATTATATCATATACTAAAATAAATATTGAGGTTATTTTTATTCACTCCGTTAAATGTGTACAGGACGTTTAAAAATTTAATTTAAATTACTCATATCTTAACGGGATTTCGAACACGGGATCTCGAAATATGAACGTAGCTCCTTAGCGATTCCGACAGTGGAATCACATTAACTAAGAAGTCATTCATAAGAAATAACTCCCTAATGCGTCGTAGTTCATTTTCTGTTTTTGTAGAGAGGTGGTTATTTTTGTTATGCCTCGTAGATACACGGTGCAAACCAAGTATCGAAGCCACAAACCTGGGACTTGCGAACGAGTTTTAATATCCTTGCAGTACTTGTAAACCCGTATGTAAAACAACGGCACTTTCCTTCTAGAGAATTTCCACTAAAGCCGTGGCCTACGTTTCCGTCGCAGGGCTAGAAATAGTAGCGGGATTGATTTACGTCTTTATTTCTAAGTTATCCACTGCTCCGGGCTCTTATGCATCATTACTAGATAAACATTAGGAAGCGTGGCTCTTTCGCACGAGGAGCTGGAATTTTATGATGTTTCCTTCTGAGTTCTGGCGTGTGTCACTAGGGTGTTGATACGCCTGGCTACGGTCAGTTTTGTTTACCCATGAAATTTATCACTGAAACGTGTGTAATATGCGGAAAAATAAACGAATTTCCTCCATAAATTTGGAAGCGAACTTATTTCTTAAGTTCTCAATAAAAATTACGAGTGGAGTAACGTTCAGAGCCTTTTTTTCTTTGACATCTGCATCACGCACAGCGGGCGAAAAGTGTTTGATGGCGAAAACAAATTCACGCGAGTGACTCAAATATTATTTTTTATAACAGTCCCAAAACTGCCTAAATACTTTAGCTGGAAATTTAACTGGAGAAGAAAGAAAATTTGTATTATTTATGCTTACGTTTATATAATCAATGTGAGATATGTACCTGTATGTATGCACGCATGTATTCACGTGTGTACATGGATAAATGTGCATGCATATTTGTAGGCTAGAATATTTCGTGACTACGGCTGATATGAGAATCACAAAAGGAGGGCTGGAAATCCAATTCTAGGGTTCTGTCGAGCTGGCAGTATACAGCTAAACCAGTGACTGCCGTGGTGACCAGAGGACTAATAAACTCCATCATGGCGCAACGACGGTAATTCCACCTCAGTTCCTGACAGAAATAGCCGATCTGGAGATGAAGGGTAGCCATTCCGATATAACAGCTTCTCGAGCGGTGGCCACTGCTCTTAAGAGCCCGGTCTGACAGGTTTTACGTCGGGCGTCGCTGAGATGGCGAGTAAATATCCCAAGCACGCAAATACCTCGGTCTTTTAACTACGCGCTCCAAGAGGAAGGATCCCTGGTCAGTAAGCTTCCCGTGTTCAAGTAGAATCCGTGATGGTTTCAGCTCGGCTCACGCACACAGGACATGATTTATGGGCACTTAGGCGATATTCAAGTGCTCCTGTCTCTAACCTGGTAGGTCTATCTAGGCGGTGTGCTTCTAACTGATTATACATTCTCGCGATTCTTTCACAGTTTTTCTTTTTTAGTCAAACCTTTGAAAAATCACCCCATGTAAAACCCGTTCGGTTGTTTCCTAAATACGTCAGGTAACACAAACTTTTATAATTATGTTCGCATAAAAGTACCTTAGTTTTAGTTAAATTTAAATACTATTTATATTTCATTCATAAACTATAATATTTGATTTATAAATTAATATGAATAAAACAGTGGC
The DNA here is from genome assembly GCA_029891345.1 of Dryococelus australis. Lineage (NCBI taxonomy): Eukaryota > Metazoa > Arthropoda > Insecta > Phasmatodea > Phasmatidae > Dryococelus > Dryococelus australis. The sequence continues at coordinate 33,303,653 of CM056998.1, read as the reverse complement.
AATAAAGGTGTGTTGGTAACGCCTAGTAAGAAATAGTTCTAATGCATAATATTATCACTCAGAGTGCGCACGAATGCAGTGTTTGTTCCTCTGGTGTAATTTTCTAGACACGGTTAAGCTATGCACTCACGAGGCGGAGGAATATCAGGAATTAGAAATTTATCAGGACTTCAGAAAAGATAGAAGTAACTATGAATTGACTATTGGCCTATTCTGAAACCATCCTAAAAAATTATCCCGTCTTCTAACTGCTTTTATTTCAAAGCTGGCACGGCCTGACATATTTACAGTAATATTGGTAGCGAATTATGAAATATGGGTTTACAATTAAAATTCTGTAATAGCCGTGATATTTAGATTTCAGTAGATCATTTCACATCATAAATTAAAAATGTTCTAAAGATTAGCATTAGGTTTCTAGCAACTACACTTTAAGATATAAATAATTAAAACTGCTCCAAATCTGCGAATTTTACTATACATCAGTTGAAATTGGTATACAGGAATGAGTGAAAATTTAACAGATTATATCAGTTTCTGGTATTCACCGTTTAACCTGTGATCTATAACTATTCCCAGTGAACTATACTCATGGACTAAAGCTGAGGTAGACAGAATTTTCGTATTCTGCCCATGAACGTGTTGTATGCCGTGATTTTCAAAATACACGCCCTTTTATATTAATACAATACGTTCACCAATATGAAGTCAAACAAGCTGCATTACAATTTGGCTAGGGGAAATAGCCAAACACCTCAACGCAATTGTTTACTGAACAATGTTCTAACCTCAAAACCTATCCACACCATTCATGATTGTCTTATTGGCAGAAAAGCAGTCAACTGCGCAGCTATCGTGATCAACCTACCCCATATTTATTCTACTATTACACTAGCCTTGCACTAAAACAGTACGTTGCACTGATTCGCCTGTATTTCACAGCTCGTTAAGTTGATAGCGAATTGACGAAAACAGTTCCTAGATTCTACGTTGTGTTGCAAGCGTAATGCTGGATATGCATTGGCGCGGACAGGCGCGACGCGACGGAAGTAATGCTTCACCCAATCGCAGACGAGTATTTTGTGACGTCAACGCGACAGAAACCTCGGGCGCGACGAACAATCTGAATGGAAATCATTTCTATCTTCGCGGCGTCGCGGGCGCGACAATCGTCAATAAACGAGTGTATTTTCTTGCTGCAAGAGTGGTGGCGATGTTCAGTTGTTGACATTGCGAAAATAGTAAATAAAATTAAGAAACTTTTTATTTCGGGAAGACGGTGGTCGTTGGTAATTTACATAAAAACATGGATAGGCCCGTACCATTTTTTTTTTTTCCAAAACTACAAGACATAAACATTCATGTGGTTGTTTCTGTTGTAAATTATTCTACTTCATTCGTTCACGTAAACGAACATATGTCTCTCTGTGGCATTTTAGTATTCTCAGCCGTGAGTGGTTAAAATGTTGTTTTGGTGTTACGTCACAGTGTTTTCTTTACAACCACAATTTACAGTCGCGTCGCATCTGTTGCGTAGCGCCTGTCGTGCCAATGTAGATCCAGCATACCTAATGTGTAACATTTATATCATATTTCTAACCTTTATCAAAATATAATTTACCATATTTCCACAAACAAATATTAAATATCAATAGACGCAATATCTAACTACCGATCATTTATCTGTTTAAAATGCTTGATAAATTGATCTTTTTAGCCGTTTACAATGGCCTTTATTATATATATATATATATATATATATATATATATATATATATATATATATATATATATATATACGAATTTTTGTTAGTGCTGCACGATAAATGATATATGATTGATGAACCTGAAATTATCGACAGTATGTTTTAACAAACCTGATATGTTCCGTCGTCTAAATCTGTATATTGTATAGTTACCTCGCCAGTAAGAAGTTTGTTCTGATAGCTGAAATATGCCTATTTACCAAACAACACAGAAATCTTGTTCTTTTTCTATAGAAGAAAACCAACTTACCTAAACTGTAACTACGTAGCTACGTTTTGCCCCAACATATAGTTAATTGGCGACCACTTTCATTTCCTCCCTGTACGCTACACAATTGATAAATCTGCCTACTTTGTTACATGTTTATATTAACACCAACTGTGTTTTTGGTCGCAAAACACATACATTTTTAAGTGGGTTTAAAGGACCAAAACTGATACATCTAAGTTGAAGAAAGTAATATTCGGGATCCTGTGGCGATTGAGAAAAGTGAAAATTTTTTCTGTTAATCGATTGCATTAAATTCGCGGTGGTTTAGATAATTTTTCTGGCGGATGATTTCAACATTAGTTTAACGACGAATGTGGGAACACGTCAATTTGCTAGATGTGAAATTAATTACATTTCGTTAAACACAGGAAAATTTCTTGGTCTCGTAAGCTTAACATTGGGTATATTTGTACGTTTGTGGTAATAATGCAGCTTTTTCATCGTTATTTGGATAAACTTGAAGGGATAAGTGCCAGTGATATAAAATAACTACTAAATAGAGTCTCCTTCCAAACCAACTAAGAGTTAAAATCGTTTATGAGGCGTTGAGTTCCAAAACTCGCCATATACACTATATATATATATATATAATATAAGGTGTTGTTACGTACATCGTGAACATAATTATTTTATTATTTAAATTAGAAACTAGAAAACCTGCTTGTAATCATGGAAAGAAGGTGTTTGGGTGTAATGATCTCTCAATGCAAGACATAAGAATATTTGACGAATCCTTCTATGCCACACTTAACAAAACTACCCAAGATAGTGTCATCTTGAAGCATACTACCTAAAAAGAAGCAAAACGCAGATGGGACAGAAAATGAACCAAAGAAATCTGTGACAGTATCTTATTTAATTAAGACCAAAAAATTCAGATCAGTACAGGTATGTGCCAAGGCCTTTCCGTCTATCTTAGGGATTTCGAAATTTCGAGTTCAGAATGTATGTAAGTACTACTTATGTACAGGGCAGTCTCCTAAAGAGAAACGCAGAGGAGATACTCGATCAAAAACGTACCATACCAGGAAACAAAATGTGAGGGCATAATGTGTGCAGTCACACTATACTAGGAATAAAAGCACACGCCAATATTTACCAAGTCGTTATTCAATTGTTACACCATGGAACGCCTACAATAATGAAAACAGCGCATCACTTGGTGTTTAGTATCACTTTTTTCGTGACATCTTCATACACGATTTTAACATCAGCTTTAACACACCTGCGACGGATGGTTGTTCGGATTGCATTCCTTTTAAAGGCTCTGATAAACAGTGCTAATGGTTCAGAGAAAAATGAATTGATGGCACGGCACAGAAATCGAAAGCTTTCAATTATATCTTGACAACAGAGGAGCCATCTGTATTGAAACTTTCGTGTGACTGCCAGAGAAATCTGCTACTTCCAAAAGTATCGGACCAATCAGCATATTATAGCAGACATATATATATTTTTTCACAACTTTGCAGTATGCCAGGGACATTCAAAGGCGCCACAAACAAGGGAATATGTAACACTAATGTGTGGACAGAAAATGAACGACCACGCGCATCCAGTGAAGTTGCTTTAATTTTGTATCATCATCTCTGCAGTTCTGATAAGACCGACATTCAAAAAGTGCGAATTTTTTTTGGATGGATGCCCTGGACAGAACAAAAATATTACTGATGTTGGAATGTTGGTGAAGAGGGTTTATTAAGAGTGTTCTAGCAATGACATTAAACATGTCCAATTAATTTCTCCAGTCGTTGGTCACTCCTATCTACCTCCAGACAGGGTATTTGGCCGAATTGAGAAGATCGTCAAGAAGAGGGAAACAGTAACACCTCAAGAGTATTACACAATATTCAAGGAATATGGTACTGTGAAGACAGTTGGTGAGTAAGTACTGGTGTGTGATTGGAGGAACGCTGTTGTTGGGGGTAATTAAACCTCCCAGTCAATTGCATTTTAAGTTTGCTTCAGCGAAAAGATCACGCAGACGAAAAGTGAGACAGGTAATATTCTTGTGGAGGGGGAAGTTAAGTACAGGGTTGACACAGGTGTATATAAGTCGATTCTTAAATATGGCATAAATATTCAGTCCATTGTCCTGAATGTCCTTCCAATTGGTGTACCAGTGAATCATGCTAAATGTACCGGTGTTGACAAACTGTTGACGAAACATTTTGGTGCAGATTGGCGGTCAATGAAAAACTAAAAAGTTTTATCAGAACGTGATTGATACTAGACAGGACTCATTTTATGAAGAAGCAGAAGAGATGCCATCAGTGATTGATGATCTGGAGTGCTCCAGTGTTTTATCTTGTAGACCACATAAAGGAACTGACATAACTTCAGGGCTACAGTATAACAACATCTACGCTAATGTAAGTGCTTAAGTGAGTGATGCATCTTTCCTTATCTTAATATTTATTTTCAGTTAGTGTGTTTGAACATTTTGCAGATATCACAAGCGAATGATAACGTGGAAGTGTTTATTATTTAATTTAGTATGACAACAAAAGGATTACATAACTTAAGGACTACAGTATACCAAAAATTACACACACGAAAGTTATAGTATGACTTTTTTTTTTTTGTTAACTGTTATAGAATTTTCAACTAAAGTGTTTCAACATCCATTACCATGCCATTTTTGGGACCAAAACTCCTCTTGTCCATATCTTTTGTCTCCAAAACTATTATTATTACCCACATGTTAGTAGCAAAACTTGCCTTATTCATACTTAAATGTTAAATTTACTGTATTAAATTATAGTCAATCTTTTTCCAGCTAGTAAATGACATACCATAGCACCATATTAGTGTAACACATAAAAGCAACATTTTATTCCAACCCAGAAAAGTCATACAAGGTTTTTGGCCTTTTACTCAAAACGAACTTTGGTGGATAAAACGAGTTTTGGAACTCAACGCCTCATATATATATATATATATATATATATATATATATATATATATATATATATATATATACTATAATTTAATACAGTAAATTTAACATTTAAGTATGGATAATGCAAGTGTGTGTATATATATATGAAACAAATATAAGGTGTTGTTACATACTTGGTGAATATACTTATTTTATTATTTAAATTAGAAAAGAAATGTGTGTTGTGTTCGTTGCTCTTTGAAGCACAATATATTTATGGAGAATATAATATGTTAAATTTTTTAATGTGTGTGTGAAGGCCTTAGCAAAACTGATAGCAGTGTGTTTGCACGGGAATACAAAACGAATAAACCAATTCCTCCAAGCACATGTACTAAAGAGAAAAAATAAAAAAGGCATTTAATTTGCTATCACTGAATGAAATAAATGCCATGCTCTTAATTACATAGGAATAAAATCAAATCCTTCCCACACATGTTAAAGGATATTCTTACACTAAGATTCATTAAGAAATTAAATACTTTTTCCCATTCAGATTTCACACCTGCAATGACGTGTGATAAGTTTCATACAATCATGACTGAGAAGAACCATACCATATGGATCAATTCAAGACCCTTACAAATACTTAAATGATAATTTATATCCTACATAAAAGTACAACAGATATAACATGACATTAGCAACTGATTTTTAATGCAAGAAAATAATCAAAGAAATTATCAAACACATTAACACTTCAGTTAACAGTTTGAAAACTATGCTGTCAGAATAATTGTCAGCCATTTTATTTCTCAAGAAAGCGTTACTTATGTCAATTAATTTACCTCTGCATCTCCAGCTTACAAAAACGTAAATACTGAGAAGATATTGGTTCTGAGAAATTAACAACGAAGACAAAGTTTAAAACACTTAATTCTTCAGTTTTCGGCTAGCTTTAAAATTGAGAACAAACACTCTCTTCAATGATTTGATGTTAAGGGCTTCTGGTACTGATAGAAACGTAGTTTTGATTTCCAGTTATTAATCGGTTCCAAAAATTTATGAAATCAATTAATGTTCAAGAGAACACGTCAATTAGATTGATCAATTGAATTTTAAAATTGGATTTTGATCAATACTACATCCGATGGCCTATGATATATCCATGCACACCCTCAATTCAGGCCTCCAAGCTCCAGACGTCTCGTCCGGGGTTCATACCCCGGTACGACTTGGTCGGCGTCGACCCTCGGCTCTCCTGCTAGGCACGTCCGATGGCTGCCATGGTTTGATGTAGAAGGAAGAAGCCTCACAAGGCTCAAGCCTTTCTTGCAACTTACAACAATCACTTAGACGTCACGTCCTTTGACGCCAAAGTCTCTTAGATAAGGTGGATGAAGGTAAAACTTATGGCAAACTTGCTTCTCGAAGCAGGTAGAAAAATTAGCATTCCAAAACGTATAGAGAAATTTCACTTCAATTTATCAGATCAGCTTTGAAAATGAATAAAATTGCAAAATTTCACATTTGTTAGTCTAAGTATCTATGCTGAAATCAACTTTTTTTTTTTTTATTCAAACCAAAACAAAGTCACGATATTGGAAATACATAAGAAACAAGTAAATATCACATTTAATAACTGGAGGGCGAAATAAAAATAAAGTTAAATCAAAATAAAATATTACGTTTTCAGAAGACAGCATTTTGCAAGTAAACAAAAAATATTTACACATAACAAGTCATTTTATTATAGTGTATTTTAAAACTGGAAATTTTTCTTTTTCGATTTAGTCTGCATTTCACATGCCGCGGGTGTCATTTCACTTGTGTGGATACGCGATTCAAATGTTAACGTAAAAGGTTTATTTATGTTCCTCAGCGAGTGATATGAAGTAGTACGAAAAGAATGAACTAATCATCGTCTTTGCTTTTAAATACTTACTCACGAGTTCTTGGAAGTAATGTCAATAAAATAAATTTCCACCTCAGAGATATTATCCAGAATACAGAGTATCTGCTATAATTTCAAATACAGTGCCTCTGCTATTATTTCAGAAGATTATATTTTTTTTATTTTAGTTGTTGTGTTTTTTGCATGAGAAGTCGCGTAGTGAGTGATGGAACAAGGATCGCCAATCTCAAGACGCCTCGTGTGAGAAATGTGCCCAGGTCGCGTTGCGCCCGAACTTACTCTCCCCCAAGGTTTAATCAAACAAGTAGTTTGCAATATCTTCGGGAGAACACTGGTCACCACAAACGGTATATAGTCTATTTACAGTACCTTCACACTTTACGAATCAAACCTATAGAAAATCACCCCGTCTTTTCTCCTAAATATGCTTTTACTTGCAGGCGTATTATATATCTATTAACAGATATGTATGACAATCTTGGTTAAATATTATGTACAAAATATAATACTTCAGCTATAAAAATGTGTGAGTTGATATTACCAAGTAATAAATAGTCTTCACACAAAATAATGTAAATGGCTGTTCACAATAAAGTGAGCACTTTTGAGGCCCCAGTGAAATTTTTATTCCAGCCATTTTTTTTGTATCCTTTAACCACCTTTTAAAATAAATACTGCCCAGAAAGTAACAAACACAGTATGCATATTCCACTTTACTCGGAAGGTTCTATGGCCAAAATAGAATATATTTATTTACTATTATTCCAAATGAGAGGGGTTCCCAAAGTGCTCACTTTCCTGTGAATAGCCTATGACCACAGGGTGAATAAATACGGTGATAGAGCAGGGCTTCAGAAAATTTATGGATAATCACGAGTAGACTTTAATCTATTCCCCTCTGGAAGCCACTTTCTCGAAGCCCTGCTAAATATCTACTTGCAGGCCCGTTTCGTATCCTTCCGCCAAATGTAAACAAACATTGCCATGTGACTGCCATGTATCGTCTGTCAAAATCAATGTTTACATGCCATTATGTGTGTACATGTGTTAGTATACTTTCGCTACACCTAAACATAAGCATTGAAATGTAACTTCTACTTTGATACCTGTGAAATATGTTGTTTACTGTTTACAGCTTTTCAAAGAATTCTGTCATATTCCAAAAACCATTCCGTGTGAATATTCACAGTTTAGGCCTCCAAAATTATTTAGGTCAGGTTTATGACATTTTAAAAATGCCTGAATTGACTACAGCTCTTGTGGTTATTTTACATTAACATATTTGTTTTCCACGACATAGCACAATACATGTAATGCACGTTAGCATTTTGCCGCGACTGTGTTTAACACTGTTACAACTGCGGGGTAATGAAATATAGTATTTAACTTTTTGTTATTGATATGTGTTGGGTTATTTCTTTAAAAGGACGGCCTCAGTTTGAATGAATATTAAAACGAAGGAACAACCAGTCACACGGAAAAGGCACTTTAAATTCAAGCACGCAAATCGTGTTGCTCATTTTTGTCATACAAACTTAAAATATAGCGGTGAACATGCACACAAATAAGCCCACGGTAACTTTTATTCCGGTCATATTCCTATGTATCGCTAGTTACTGTTTATTAGGTTTATTGAAATTTATCGGGCTGGGCTTCGTATTTTTCTTCTGGGATTGTGGCAAATTACACGACTGTGTTTCAAACACATTAGGGCAAAGGTACAACGTTGTGATAAATAAACATACATGTACGTAAATAAATAACTTCGTCATAAAAACAGTTCACATTTAGAACGTATAAATAGTGCTAATCAAATATTTCAAATCACACACAGAGCCAGCGTATCGACCACGATGCACAAAGGCACGCCAATTCACAGACGCGATAATTAACGAAACACACGTCACAGTATATTTATTACTGCAGTGGAAACAGATTTATCACAATATCGTAACTTGCCTAGGTAGGATTCAAAGACACAATGTCTACACGTAATGTTTTAATTTCAAGTATTTTTCGGAGTAAGAATAGTTTACTCTTCGTTTGGAAAAAAAAAAAAAACCAACACTCCATGTCATGGCTCGCCACGTTTGCCAACTTCACTTGGTACCTACCCCGCCATCATATCTACATATATTAAAATAAGTATTCAAAAATTAAAATCTCATTTCAGTTGTAAATTACAATTTCAAAAATCATTATTTTGCTGTAATAAGTATGGAATATTATACAATTGAAAATATGTATAATGTTCCTGATTACTAGCGAAGTGAAACTTCCCAAGTGTAGAAGAGATAAAGGAAGAGAGAGAGAGAGATAGAGAGAGAGAGAGAGAGAGAGAGAGAGAGAGAGAGAGAGAGAGAGAGCGACAAGCCTCGCCCAGTAGACAGTTGGTTTCACTTGCCATCTTGCTCGATAAAACAACACCGTACCATTACGGCCCACTCACGATATTTTCCACTGTTATTTTAAACTGTAGAAATGAGATACGTTACCATCGGGGCTACCTAAATATTTCAGTATTTCAATAGGCACTGTTTAATTTACAAATAGTGTACTAAAAAACTAGGTTAAAATAATATTTTAACTGTGAACTATTTCTTACCGGTCGTTGCTAACACGTCGCTGCTCTCGCTGTTGTTAATTCATATTTAAAAAGAAATAAATATTACAAGTTATAGAAGATATTAGGGTAAAGTTTCATTTATTCGATAATACACTACTCTAAAGTTAACCACAGTGTTATATATTTGTGGAATACATGTTATTGAAAAAACAGGTTGACATGTTATGCGTAGAGTGTTTTTTCAAACGTTGATTTTCATAAGTCGCTTCCAATCGGGAATGGACTATATACATAAAGTTTTCAACATCCAATGCCAAAATTTCCACTAGAGAAGGCACCAATGTAAATCATGCCTAGTCGAGGTTGATGCATGTTCAGAACTCGGCCCAATCCGAGGTACCGGGCTTGAATATTTCAGGCGCGCAGCCCGGCTAAATCGCAGCTTGCTGAAAGGACGGTCATAATTTCGTTCCCGTCCTCAAACCACCCTCTTTTCCATCCACCGTCGTTCTCTCCCCGTGCCTGCGGGCTGGAGGGGAAAATGGGGGAGGGGGTACAAGCCCCTGTGTAAGGTCGCTCAGTTGGGACCATTCAATCAGTCAGGGGGTGACCTCGGAGGGCTTCGCCCCAGCCTGCCTCTGTTATGTTTAACCCCGTGCAACATTTGCAGCATGGTCCTGAAAGGACTTCGGTACTCGCCGACCAACCCTCCCTCCCCCTTAACCAACCCTCTCTCCAGCTCACCAACCACACACGCACACATCACGTCACCAATGTTCGCTTTTGTAAAGGTCGTAAGCAAACAGCCCGGGGGAATAAAAGGGAGGAGGGACGTCAAAAAAAAAAAAAGAACGAAGTGTTTGCATTGGCCTACTCGCGACCCCGCAACGCGGCAGAAATTGAAACTTTTTTTTATCCGAGCACTTTATTTACAAAGTTGAAATTAATTAGATACCCTGGGCTACGCCGGGACTGCCCACCATTTCCGCTTGTGCGCTAATAACGGGACGGCACAGATGGACAGTGATACGACGGCGAAAAGAACCTACCTGCAGTCTGTTAACCTCGGTGAACAGGTTGTGACTATACTTATTTTATCTTCAGGTGAAATGCAGCGTGGCCAGTGTTCGAACCACGGTTAGGGACGTATGAAGATTTATTTTTGCGGGAAGGAAACTGAGATCCAGCGAAAGAAGTAAGTAGTTAGCGAATCGGTCACAAGTTATTTCATCTCGTCGGGTAGGGTTCTTCCCGGGCTACCCATAATGTAAAATGTATACGAGTTAAAGCTATTTTCTCCGTGGAAACTTGGGTGCGAGGTTTTGTTTTATTCCCGTAGATTGTTACAAAATCGACTTTGGTGTGAGTGGTTAAACATTAAAAAATTAATTTTTCTCTATGATGTTATTTTGAAACTGTGGGCGAGCCGCCAGCTGAAAGGGGTCAGCTAGTGTTGCAGGAAGAGCAAAGTGCAACTCATGGCTGCCAACTTGGTAACTGTGAGTGTCGTACCAACCCACACCTGCCGTCATCGCTGCTGCCGCTAAAAGATACGTCTTACATACTCGAGAGCTCGTCTCCTAAAATATGTTTTTATTCCTTCAGTGGTGGCTACAGATTACATTTCTCTTGGATGCCCCGCGGCGTGATGTAATTAAATATCTGAACTTGCCAGTGCGCTCTAGTGGACGATACTAAAAATAAATGGTCAGCAGATGAAGTATGGAGGCGATGGAGGCCTGCCGACTAATTAATGGACGCAAGTAATTGACCGATTAAATAATCAATAAAATTTTTTGGAGAGGGTCGATCGTGGTGGAACCTGCGGAAATGTATGTTTTTTAAATACATTTTTATAATAATTTTTAATAATTTTTTTTACATCTTTAAAATAAATGTTTTAAACTTTTTTTTTTTTATTTTAAGAAAATTTTTGGAATTTTTTTGGAGTTTTTGGGATGAACGTCATTGATGATCACGGGCACAGGGTAAAGTTCGACGCCAAAGTTCAAGGCTACCGACATTCAACGTAGCGGACCGGAATGACAGAGCATGTACGGCGCCTGGCCCCTGTGTCCTGTGCCCTTATGCCTGAACTCTCCAAATTATATTACTACCAATAGTCCATTGAAGTAACTGGTTGGGTTCCACGTCCCACGAAAAGACAGACAGTTCCAAGAGAATTAAACCATATACCAAACCCCTTATTACCTGCCCGCTCTTTAAATCATTTCTTTTTGGCGGTGATGGTTGTTTAATTACCGTAGGTGCTGTCTCCTCGTAACCCGAAAACATTTAGACATGTTAGGGTGTTTGTCAGGCTCTTGGACAAATTTTAACGTGTTCGAAATTCTCATCTCATTTTTTTTTATGTTGCTCGTTTGTCACGGTATTTTTTGCTCGACTTAAAAATGGCGAACAAAGCAATGCGAAGCGTTTTTACCTTACGAATGAATGATGTAAGAACTCGGCGTTTTGAGCAAATGTGCAGTCATGCGCAGCTCCAACATTATTTATAGCTTATAAATTAAACTTCATTTGGTTAGCATCGGCAAAGCACTTTTCGTGTAGTTTACGGTGTCTTCATTCCCAGTACGAGCGAACGAGAAAAAGGTTACTAACTATGATATAGACAGATTTTTTGTCTTCTGCACATACACCCAACATTGACCTAACACACACAAATACAGTTGTCAAATCATACTGTCGAAAATAATTAAAGTGTTTGTTATGTCTTAATTTTTTTTATAATACATGTTGTTTTATATGTATAAAATACTTTTATCAAATTGAAATTTTTCCAACTGCGTTACATATTGCTTAGAGGAAAAATACTATCATCTCAAAGCAACTGTTTACAAGTGTAATATCCTCAAATATTGTTTATCATAGTCATATTGGCAGAAAAGTAGTTAAATTCTGGGACACGGAGAAGTGTTCAGCCCAGCTGGAGTGATCTCTCAAACCATATATTCACTGTAGGGTTCGGCCATGCGTTATAGCATTCCTGGGCCCACCTTCGTGAAGTTGCCTGTGCTCGATACCTCACAGTTGCTCCGCGCAGAGAGTTTGCTTTCGAGTTACTCCGCCGCCATTCCACGGGAATGCCGATGAACCAGCCCCCTACGTACAACCACATTTCTATTCCCCTCACCCTCTTTCGCCCGCCACACAAGTTCCGAAAAGGTCCGGGAAGCAGTAGTTTCGTCATGCGGAAGTATGCCTCACGTGAATTCCAGTCGCATACACATTGCTCATTTTTCCCCGTCGTGTTTCATCCCTGCCCAAAGATAATTCCAGCATAGTACCTTTGTGCTGCCAGAAGCCAGTGTTGAGGTAAGGCATGCTTACGTGTGGTAGTAGGAATACCTTAAATCTGATACAAACCATTAATAAAGACCTGCCAAATTCGCGTTATTATTTCTTGCCAGACTGAACTCCGAGTTACTGTGCGTTTAACCAACTTTAGCCATTGGCCAAAAATAAGTTTGACACTTCTCGGAGAGCTCATGATCCAGTAATATAATTTCTGCGGTGGAGTAGCCAATCTCTTTTGAGGACATGAAGTAGACATGTGACGTTGATTGCAGTGCAGCGGCCAATGAAACCACGAGCGGTGCTCACTTGATTATAACGCCACGGAGTCTATCATGTCACCGAAAGAACACGTGTATTTCGCAGATCTGTAATTATAAATAATTTTGTGATTAAGGGGCATGGCCGCCTGTCTGGAGAATTTTTCCGCGTTTGAGATAGAGAAGCGTGGGAGCGATAAGGGCCACACTTTCATGCGCTACATGTGCGCCATAGCCTCTAAGCGCAAGGCTCTGAACTGGCGTACAGTGTTCTCGTCGTACTGCGTGTACCTATGGGACTTTCAGCGGTGACCCTTAGATTTTATTGGTGGAAAGTCTATAGCAATGTTCAATGCATGCCTCTCGATCACTTCTGTATGTAGATAACGCGTATATTTTGAGATACAGCTCTATGAAAATGCCAATTTAAGCTATGTTGGAGTGTTGCGAAATTGTGTTTCTAGTGTGCGTGACATCTTGGAAGTAACCAACAGGTATAGTCTGAGGTGTGCGATGTTTTCGCAGACTAGCACATTGGACGCACGTTTAATAGTTTCGTTAAAAAAAAAAAAAAACTGGATTTCGAACACACTGCAACGCCAGATAGACGGACTCCTTAATTCTACACCTGACCATTTAAACCGTGATGGAGTTGAAATCGTAGAATTCCCTAGTCATCGCATCTTCATGCAATCGCTGTTCACCTACAATGTGTTCAGTGCAGAAACAACAACAACTGATGTTCAACGCTGGTTAGTACATTGCAGGAAGATGTACGGCTAAACAAACGAACGCTTTCAGAGTTACGGATGGATGGAGTATCGAGAAAGAAAGATATTTTCTGAAGCGTTATTGCAGTTATTTGTACTGATGCTCTCCTGGACGTTAGTTGTTCAGCAGTACAAAGGGATAAACTGTATCGAATTAAGTGTTCTGCACATGAGGGCATATGCAAACTTTTATGAGAAACAGGGTGTGTTCAATTTTTTAAATTAAATACAATAATTAACACTGTCTTTATGGTGTCACCTTTCCACACAGTTGGCGTAGTACAACTTTTCTAATTTTAAACGAGGTCAACAGAGAATTATTCCGGGTGGGTATTTACCGGCTGAATACTGAATGCCAAGGATCGATCTTCAGACAACAATGAGAAGACAGTCGCCCCGTCGACTGATCCCTTCCGCCGAATAGGCGAGTGACCAATGATAACAGGTTCACTTCAGTATACGCCAGACATATTACTAAGTCGAAGGCGGTTGGCGATATTTTGCAACAATCGAATTTGACGATACATTGTTTCTCCCCTGCTTCTAATGAGGAACCCATAGTGGAAATATGGAATACAGAACGAATTGTTCTGCTCTAGAAGACAGACTAATATAATTAATATATTGAAGTACCACAGAATGTTTATAGGCTACTCCGCCATGCAATACTTCCTCTTGAGAGCTATACTTACTTCTATACTTACTCATATACTTGGACTCTCAATACAACATAATAATTCACTCTAAGGTCGGTAACGTGGGGGTAGCAATTATTCCTATACAATTAAGGTAGGCGACACAAGTTTTTATTAAACACTACAGATTTATTCATTCAATTATACACACTCTGGATACTGAACTATCGTTTGATTAACACAATGACAATTGATCACTAATTTGATTACTGGTTCCTCTCAAAGGGGTCCCTAGCCTTAAGTGAGCTGATCGCGCTAGCGACTATAATTACCGCCTTAAGGATTCCCTCGGCCTAGACCTGCACTGTAACGTATGACTCGTCCTACCACTGTGTATTATGTCGAACGGGCAGGAGCTCCTCTAGCCCCAGTTCCCGATGGCGGATGTCGTGCAGTCTTCAGTGGTCTCGCCCCTGGATCGCAGCCCTCTGCTGTTCCGCGCCACGGCACCTCCGTCGGGCGGCAGCAGCCTCGGGAGTTCATCGTCGGTGAGTGTGAAGAAGGCTGGGGGCGGCGCCCTGCCTGCCTCAGTAAATAGTTTGAGTTTTCAACGTGAATATGGGTTGCTGTGCGTGGCTGTTATTATTTCCGATCAAGTGACTGTAGCAGCTTTGTTGGATTCAGGGGCCACTTGTTCTTTGATTAGTCACGATTTTTGCACTAAATATGCCGAAGGGGCTCATTCAAGTTCAGAAAAGAGAATAATTGGATTTTCTCTAGCAAACGGTGGTGTGATGAATTCTTGGAGTGTTGCTATTTTCAAAATCAAAATTGAAAAATTCTCTTGGAAATATGTTTTTAGAATTCTCCCAGGTCTGAGTCATGAGTTGCTATTAGACATAGATATTCTGGGGAAAACACAAGCGTGTATTGAAACTGCCAAAAGAGAATTAGGTTTTGCTTTTTGTAAAAATCAACCAGTGTCAGTTCTTTCAAAGAGATTTAATTGTCAAATTTTAAACGTTCGCCCTTCGGATTCGGGCCAGGATAATCAGTTAGCTCAGTTGCAGGAAGAGTTCGCGGATGTGGTTACGACGAAGTTAGGATATTTTAATAAAAATCCTATTGTGTTGGGGGTAGAGGATAATTAGCTTGTTTCTTCTGTTCCCTATCGAGTCTCTCCTCCAAAATTCAAAATTTTTAGAAATATTTTTCAAGACTTGTAAAAGGAAAAAAAATTGTATAGCCATCTGTACGTATGTATTCTAGTCCAACTTTTTTTGTCGCCAAAATGGACTCAGGGACAGTATCGTGCAATTTGCAACTACCGCAAAGTTAATAAAAAAATATATGTAGACCCCTACCCAATACCCACTATCGAATCGGTATTTCAGCATGTAGGACAAGCTAAGTACTTTTCGGTGTTTGATTTGAATTCTGCATTCCTGCAGTGTGAACTGCATCCGGATTCTCGGGAAATTTTAGTTTTTGTAACACCTTGGGGGCAATATAAGTGGTGTAGGTTGCCCATGGGCGTAAATTGTGGACCACAAGCCATGTCAAGGGTTTTATATCAAGTTCTAGGAGAGTTTCAATTCGACTTCCTGTTTACCTATATATATGACGTATTTCTACAGTAACACATTCGAGGATCATATAAAACATCTGAGGCTTTTCTTATCCGCCTGAGGGGAGCTGGTCTCACAGTAAACCCTGGTAAAGTTATCTGGCCATCCACTTATGCAAGATACTTAGAATTTGTTATCTCTGAAGGGAAGTTAATCATGGATCCGGAAATAATACGACCAATTGAAATCTTCTCTGTGCCTAAGAGCCTGAAGGGGCTTAGGAGATTTTTAGGGATGGTCGTATTTTATTCTAAGTTTACTACCGATTTTGCTCACATGTCTGAACCTTTGAACGCCTTAAAACGTATAGGAGTAGATTTTGTTTGGGGAGCTGACCAGGATCATGCCTTTTGCCAGCTAAAGGAGAAATTGGCAACGCCCCCTGTTTTGCGGGTGCCTCAGTTTGATCAAACTTTTATTTTGCAAGTTGATGCTAGTTCAAAGGCATCAGGAGCAGTACTTTGCAATGGGATAATGATCAACTGGGTCCCATTGCATATGCTAGTAGACTGCTTACTGTTGCTGAGCAGAAATTCTCGGCATATGAGAAGGAAGTACTCGTCGCCATTTTTGGTGTGGGAAAGTTTTGCGACTATCTTGAAACTAACGAGTTTGAACTACATACTGATAACCAGGCATGAAGCTGGTTTCTGGCGACAAATAAATCCGCAGGCAGGTTGGCGAGATGGTTAGTGCGTTTGACTCATTTCCACTTTCATCAAAGGAGTGGACAATGGAGTAGCCGATGCCTTGTCTAGGATCTTTGATGCGGAAGAATTTTGTGTAGACACTCCGGATGAGGTAACTGTGGTGCATGAAATGAACAATGAGGTTCTAGTTAGACAGATGTCGGAAATTAAAAACACATGATGATTTAAGTTTAGTTTCTAATGTTAATATAGAGTCAGTAAAAGTAATTACTGATCTCAGTATTGATCAAGTCCATGTTTTGAATGAATTTACCCAAGTTTACCTTAAACTCCAGCATCATCAGGAAATTGACCCTGAATGTGTCAGCATCAAAGCAGACAATGAGGCTGGAAAGGGAGGACACTATGAGATTAGGAAGGGCCTCATTTGTCATGTTGATCCCAAGACTCGTGCATTAAAATTTTTTGTTCCTCAAGTGTTGGTTGGACCACTGTTCCACTACTATTAAAACACTTATTTTGGTGGCCATTTAGGTCAAGATAAGACGGTTGGCCGATTTAGGCCAACAATTCGGTATCGAATTGTATTGTATTGTACGGGGATTAATAACGCCCCCCGCCCGTTATGCTTGAAAGCTTATCAGGGGATGGCTTACAAACTAACTTATGGCCTAACTTGAACTGACACCCATGTCTTGCCTGGGATTCGAACCCAGAACCTCCCGCACCGCAGACTGGCGGCGCACCAACCGACTTCGCCACGACAGGACGGAGGGTCTCAAATTAATTTACTAGTCCCAGTCGTAAAATCGTTAACTTTGTCGGTGTGCACTGGATTTATGTCAAGCATTTCTCTCGCAACCAGAGCACAAGGCATTGCGTAGTTGTCGATGTCAACATCAACCATTCACAAACGAGAGATGAGGAACCTTTGACAAATCAGATTACAGGCTGTTCAAGGTAAAGGTAGCACTTTTGAGGCCCTGGTTACTTTTTCCTTTCAGCCATTATTTATTATTTAACCACCTTTCTAAATAAATATTGCCATTAAGTAATAAACGCAGTGTGTATGTTCCACCGCACTCGAAAGTTAACGTGTAATGCTCGATTTGCATTGGCGCGACGAGCTCGACGCGACGGAAGTAATGCTTCACCCAATCACAGACGAGTATTTCGTGACGTCAACGCGATATAAATCTCAGGCGCGACAGACTTTAAGAATATGAATAATTAATAATTTCGTCGCGTTGAGGGAGCGACAATCGTCAATAAACGAGTGTATTATCTAGCTTGCAATAGTGGCGGCAATGTTCAGTTGGTAACATTTGTAATAATATGTTCGTAAATTTCATAAATACATAGTTACGCTCATACCATTTTTTTCCCAAAACTGCAAGACATAAACATGCATGCTGTTGTTTGTGTTGTAAGTGGTATAAATCTTCATTCATTCACGTAAACACACAGATGGCCTTCTGAAACAGTTTCGTATTTTCAGCCACGAGTGGTCAAAATATTGGTTTCTGTGTCGCGTCGCGTCACGGTGTTTTCATTACAGCCACTATTTATAGTCGGGCTACTCCGGTCGCGCCAATGTACAATGTAAATCCAGCAAAAGGCTAAAATAAGATACATTTAATGACCATTATTCGAAATGAGAGGGCTTTCGAAAACGCTCACTTCACCCCGTGAACAGTCTATACCCACAAGTAAGACGAAGAAGACACTTGCCACTGATTCCTTGGTGTGTACGGTTCCGATCACAAATATCCTTGATGTGCAGTATGCCCTGGATCATAGACACTAGGACTGAACGGGCTAAAAAAAAACAGTCACGTCAGAGTGTTCACGCGTACATGTTGCTTCTCGCCGACATATTTTACCCAAAAAAAAAAATCGTGTAAGGGCAGCGCCTACTTTAGCTTCGTAGCGCATTTGAAGCTGAGAAGCAAGCGGACAATAGGAACGACACTGACACGCACACATAGCCCCTCTTCACTCTTACGAGCAAGTCGTTGAACTTGCATGCAGTGTTTACCTTGTCTTGTGCTGCGTGTACCTATGGGACTTTAAGTGGCGACCTTATCATTTTATTGGTGGATAGTCTGCAGTAAAGTTCTGTGCGAGTTCCTCCCTATAATAGGTTTCGCATGCTTCCTACAGGTAAATAATGATATATGGGCATACAGAAAAGTATTTTTTTGCTATGATTGAGGACTCAGGAATAGCATTTATAATGTGTATGATGTATTGAGAGTGTTATTCATCCTGCCTTCTGAGATGTGTTTTCTTTCTGTAGATCCGCATCATGGGGACACGTTCAGTTGTTTAATAAAATATTAACACCGATTTCAAATACACTACAACGCAATTCGAGTCCCAGTCAGAGCGCGGGCGTCCTTTAACCAACCAGCATAAAAATACTGTATAATATTATGTATATATTCTTAAAGTAAAAAAATGTTTAGTTATACCACTTGAAGTATTAGGTGATTTTGAATGTAGCTGGGGGGTACACCCCCCCCCCCTACCCAAATTCCTTTCCGTCGCCGCAGTTGCAGACTTGTTTACGTTTCGTCTACGCTAGACGGGAGAACTAATCTCGACGACGCGAGAAAGAATAACTTAAGCAGTCAGCACTTAAGTTGGCACTAACCACGCGAAGCTCCAGTGCTGGGAGGACAGCCTCCCAAAGGCCTAGCCTGCTTCTCTCCTCAATGGATCAGGTCAGCCGCCAGAGTTTTGGGTTGATAGGCGTGTCGGCAGCGATTCGGCCGGCAACCACGACAAGGACACGATGTCGGCGGGACGTCAGGAAGTTGGAGGTAAGCAACATGAATATATTGCTCTTTCCTCCGATACGTCGAGCACATCACAGCACACGACAACACGCAGACTGACACAAAGCAAGTAAAAAAACACACATCACCAGCAGGGAACCAGGCGCAACTTAGTGCGGCTGTTCAAAACTACGATTCCTCATCGTTGAGAGAAGGAAACCACACAGACGACAGACAGGATAACACTAACACGACCGTAGCACAGAAAAACACACGTTGAGAAACACTTGCTCTCCCAGCGTACATGCCAGTCACCTCGGTACTTCAATGGACGAATTATCAATCCAGCGACACGTTTTTTGTAAAAATCAGTCTCTAACAGACAACAGCTGAGGGTAATTGTAAGAGAGGAGAAGCAATCCATATTCTAAAGTTTCCTCACGAAAATAAACATACTCTACTACACATGCGCAACGAAAAACGAAAGGGCAACGAAAATATTCATTAAGGGACTAACACACAATGCAGACACAAAATAATTAATGAAAGAGTTCAAAAAGTACGGATCTAGTCCAATTCTGGTCTGAAAGTTCCGAACACTAGCTGACTCACCTGCAGTCTTTTGGGGGTGGGGGAGGCGTACACCAACACGACGAGCTCGACATTCTAAAATTAAGAAGATCTATACTTCATGTCAGTTCGTATAGAACTGTATAAATACCGGGCTGATGATGTGGTGCAGTGAATGCGGTGTTGTGCGCTGAGCCACACTCAGAAATACTGCACACTTCAGCCAGTTTGCGCTCTGTGTGCGGGATCGCACACAAAGGCAAAATGTACTACTAAATAACAAGACAAATCAAAGTAGGATGTACACTTTGCAATGAAACTATGACACTCGGCTGTACGGAAGCAGTTTGCCAAGCGATCCAGAAGCACAGCGAGACACGCATACAAAGGACGGGATCTAAACTCATCAAAACAAACACAAAACACTAGGCAGGGAATCTTGGAAAATACGCGAGTAAACATTCAGTCAAAGGCTGAATGTCCTCCCCTTTAGTCACAGGAAACGCAGACTGAGCAGGGGAACCACACAACGACAGAAGGAAAAGCCACGACGACCCGTGAGAAGGGACAACAACACAACAGAAAACACGGCCATGTCCTCAGAAATGCACGAACTGGCAGCTTTTCTGCGCGAAACACACTTCGCAACCCTTATGACCTCTTCAGGTCCATAATCGCACAGGCAAAACCCATGACATCACTACAGGAGAAGCAGATGCTGCTTCTCACAGGTCTCCTAATTTACCACATTAAACAAACAAGTATTTTTAGGACAACACTAAATAATATTCTATTTTAAAATGAAATGAACTGCAATAATGAAATATAAAATCATGTAACCACACTAGAACGCCCCAAATCGCAGTAAAATGTAAATTCTTAATACATTACATACACCTCTCCAGTCTCGGGATTCTCTGATCGGTCCGGGACGGAAATTAATAGGTTTAATAAAACTGCATGGCTCTAGTCGAAACACGTCACATAGGGATCCCTGGCCAGGTTGTTTATGTGGGAATTCGGGAAAGGTGGAAGATAGAGCCCCAACCACCAATCATCTTCCTGGTCGGGAGACTCACATGTCATGCCAGTCGAGGTAGGGGTCGGGTGGATAACCAAATCAAAGTAAACTAAATAAACTAAACTCAATTGACTTTATAAATAATAATATTAATTTAAAATACAAAAAATGAAAACAACTGCAATATAAAATTAAAGTATATAAAAATATATATATATATACACACACACACACACTTCTATAGGTCATTCACGGTAAAGTGAGAACTTTTGAAACCGCTCTTATTTGGAATAATAGTCAATAATTATATTTTGTTTTAGCTTTAAATGTTAACTTCCTAGAGCGGTAGAATCGATACACTCTGTTTATTACTTACATGGCAACATGTATTTAAAAGGGTGTTTAAAGGAGAAAAAAAAAATGGCTGAATTGAAAGAGTAACTAGGGCCTCGAAAGTGCTCACTCTACCATCAACAGCCGTAGCAATATTTATCACTCATAATAACGCACCGACTTGATAGTCTGTTTCAGGTCGGGATGAAGACGAGGATGAGGGGGGCTCTGATTTGATCAGGGATATCAATGGATTCCGGTCCCAAGCCCCTTCCCCCCCCCCCTGCTCCTAGGATACTAACACCGATTTATTTATTTCCAATGTCACTACACGATGAAACGTACCCCACGGGCTGCCCCTGGGAGACTAGGGACCTACCTACACATCACACGCGAGATTAAATACCACACCTGCATACAACAGGACAACGTGTTAGAGAGACATCACGACACTGATGCCGGATTTCCAATGTCACTACACGATGAAACGTACCCCACGGGCTGCCCCCGGGAGACTAGGGACCTACCTACACATCACACGGGAGATTAAATACCACACTTGCATACAACAGGACAACGTGTTAGAGAGACATCACGACACTGATGCCGGATTTCCAATGTCACTACACGATGAAACGTACCCCACGGGCTGCCCCTGGGAGACTAGGGACCTACCTACACATCACACGGGAGATTAAATACCACACCTGCATACAACAGGACAACGTGTTAGAGAGACATCACGACACTGATGCCGGATTTCCAATGTCACTACACGATGAAACGTACCCCACGGGCTGCCCCTGGGAGACTAGGGACCTACCTACACATCACACGGGAGATTAAATACCACACCTGCATACAACAGGACAACGTGTTAGAGAGACATCACGACACTGATGCCGGATTTACAATGAAACGACGAGGTCTTCCCGACAGTCAGGTACGAAGTTACAGCCCGACCATTTCCTCCACCAAAATTAGTCAATGTTTACAATACCCGACAGATCTCTTCCGACAAGTGTTGAGTGGCTTTCCACAAAATCCTAGAATTACCAGTAACCTGCTATGGAATTTGAAGGAATCGTAGATCATTGAACACTATTTTGTTTTGATAACTTTGTAAGCGAAGTATTTTTGGATTTTGGAGCAGTTATTTTTCCACAAATATTTATTTTCGTCAGTTCATTAGCTTTCTGTTACATGAAAACAAGAATGTACACGTAAAAAACATATGTTTAATGGGAAAACTATCACAGTAGTGAGATCCGCACGACATTTTGTTTTGTAACGTCATGTTGTTGTTAATTTTTTTCTACTGCCAAGCGAGGCCGACCGGTCCGACTCCCGATGAAAAAGTAGAAATAGAATCTACTTTTGTCGGGGCTGCGTTTGTCGGGGTGACCTTGCTCCTGACTGGCCGATGAAAAATTTTCGTCTGTATCGGGGCTGTTTTGTCGGACTGTCGGGTATTGAAAATCTAGCATGAGATTCACTCCAGCTTCACTCCGCCGCTGAACACGCGAACACGTAATTTTACTTTTAAATAGTAAACGTCAGGTAAAGAGCCTAAATGCGGATCCGATGTCCAAGACAAGATAGCTACGCGGCTCCCCGCCGCTTTGCCCTATGATTAGGATACGTGTCGGATTGCATTTGTTTTAAAAGCACCCTGTGAGTTATGGGAGTCTAGGCTCCTGGTCTCACGACACAAGATATCCCGGTGGCGTATGAGGGTTCAGCGGTGATGGCGGCTGAATCAGTGGTGACACAGCTCCCAACTAAGATAGGAACACGCTTTGAGGCGGCCACCTCGAAACATTTTCACTTCCGTTATAAAATTTTTTTTTATTTCGGTGGGATCGAAGTTTAAATCGGACGCCCATAGACGATAGAGGGAAGTCTGTAGTTCGGAAGCGAAAGTGTATGAGAAATTCCTGCCAGTCATTCATGGAGCGCATGCCTTTACAATATTACAACGCATTTCGTGGAACAAAAAAACAGTCTCATTCCGGCGCACTTTAGTAAATTTAGGGAGTAACAATGTGTACACATTCTGTACCTTCTGGTTCTTCCGCCACTGCACCATGGAAAGACTATGCCACCCAGCGGCGAAACGATCTCCTTTTTAGGAGGAGCCATGGGTAAGGGTGGCCCTCTAGGCGCAATGCAATTAAAACGTCAATTACATGCTGTATAAAATATACACCGAAGTTTATGACGATGAGAATGAGACGTATACCAGTATCACAAAAATACAAAATGATTCATGAGGAGTTGCCAGCATTCGCAGAGATTATTCCTTATGTCATTTGGAGCAAAATATTTTATATAAATGTGGGTCATATTCCCAATATTTACGTAGTAGTTCGGAAAATTTGAAAGTGAAGAAAAAGCGAATAACCCTCCTTACAAGAAAAATAGATTTAAGTGTTTACAAATGAGCATAAAACTCCATATCGGCTTATTCTTCTGTGGGAAATGGATGTGCCAATTACGAATTGTTCACTGTAATTAGTTTCCAATTTTTTGGATTACTCTCTAAATATTGTAACTAAGACCCATATTTATGTGACACAATTTGCTCCAAACAACTTAAAGAATATACCCGGTAAGTTGCGTCAACTCCTCGTGAATCATACAGTCTATAACTAGTTCATTTGAGATTGTGTATGATATATAAATGCACATCGGTGGAAAAAGAAACCCAATGGAAGCCCATTTGCTCTTATTCAGGAGCCATTTAATAAATTTACGGAGTAGTCGCTATAGGATGGTCACAATTAATTCAGCATTTTTAAAATCAACTTTCGAAAAATGCCACTGCCTTTCCTACATGCATATTTTTTGACGGGCACACAAGCAGGCACGCTGGTTGACATGCACCCAGTAGACTACAGTTGGTAATGACGTAAGGATAATTAGTCCTAAGTCTTAAAGTGGAAATATCATTGTTAGGTTAACATCTGTGAAAACTTAAATCGTTTATTTTACTTCACGTTTTTTTTAAACGCACATAATTCTAAAAATCAACACATCCGTAAAATATTTATTTTTCTAATAATTTCACGGTTTCGCTTGACCGACGCGTGAATGCAGTGTGCGGGCCTATACATATGGCGGAAGTGAAGTGAAGAGATTTGGGCAGCTCTTAACATCGAGGTCTTCAGAGCCGCATATGGCGGGAAGGATACAGTATGTGCATACAATTAGGTCTTAAGTGGAACTTTCAAAAGTGCTCAGTTTATCGTGAACAGTGTTTAGTGTAGTACATCCACGGTGACGTCCAAATTTTCTGAAGCCCTGGTAAATACTACTTCCAGGATACTCATTCGCATCATGCAAACTAAGCTTAACCGAGTTTGCAATATTACACTAAAGGGACCAAAGCACCGCAATCGTGCGCACTCACTTAAATAATATATTGCAAATAAATATTTCTTTCCAGGTATTACCAGCATACCTATTTCTCATTATTTTTGTTCATATTGATCATATCTTAAATATTATATGTTATAGATAAAATAAAACTGAAAGTCCAATTTATTCTAAATACATGTGATACATGACATATTTAGGAAACAACCAAACACGTCGTAAGAACACATGGTGTGATTTTTCAAAGATATGATACAAAAAGTGTAAGTGTGAGTGAGTGAAGAGGTTCGGGTTGCTATTAACAGCGAGGTATTGAGAGCCGATGAGGGTAATGGAGGTGAGTATGGAGCAGTGCCTAAATGAAATGGCGGGGAGGAACGGGAGATCCCAGAGAAAACCAGACGTAGCCCGGCACGATTCCCACATGCGATAATCCGGGAGTGATCTAACTGGGGATTAAACCCGGTTCTCATTGGTGTGAGGCAAGCAGACTAACCACTCAGCCACCGCGGTCCCTAAAATGTGTGAAGAAACGTTGTACAGACTACAGTTAAGCGTGCACAGGCGGAGCGACGCTACATAGTACAGGATGAGTATTTTAACCCGTTCAGTACCGAATTGATTTACAAATTAAAGTGTTGCAATCGTTGAATTTTTTGATGTACGCTGTACCTATCTAGAGCGTTCTTATCACAGCCAGTGAACAAGATGCTGCGAGTTCGCTGCTGTCAACATGAACCATTTACAAATGAGAGGTGTAGAAACTTCCAACAAATCAAATTTCTCATAAGTAGAGCCACGAGTATTTCGCGGATCGAGTTGGCAGGACGCTATGCTGGACAGCCCTCTGTACACTCGAGACACTATCGTTTGATTATTGCTTGCTGTGATCAAGTGACGCCTCTGTACAGATCACTCACTCACACTACTGCTTCCTGCTTACCACTGGCTCACAGTAAACGGGGCTTGTGTGGAGAACTGTCATCTAGTCATAACAGATGGGGAAAAGAACAAGTGCTCGGAGGCTACCTCGCCTACGAATGAATTCGCGAAGAACTCGTGTTTCCAATCATAGGATAGACGCTCAAAATATCGACCACTGGTTCCTTGTCGTGTACAGATCGACCACAAATATCTTTCATATGCAACATGTCCCCGAGCATAGACACGGGGATTGAGCGGTTTAAAAGTGGCCGCGTGGTACATGTGTGTAACGGAGCGAGGGAATGAGGAAATAAAGACCACGTGGCCTCTTTTAAAGGACTCGCCCTGAACATGCCGTTCCTCTTTTGCCCGGTCCGTGGTTCGATGCTCGATCCGAGATCGTATCTAAGATCGACACAGAAAACTGTTGCACCATTCGAGTTCAGAACTGGACTGGAGATCGAGATGAAGTTCATTTTGAACAGCTGAAATTGGCGGTTCCAAAACTCGATCTGAGATCAGCAACCATCGTCGAAAAATATAGTTTGAAAATACGCTAACAGATAGAACTACGTTCGATTGTTTTCTTGGGAAATTATAACTACATTATACGCAGATAAAACATCGTACATCTAGTTCTATCTATAGTGAAAAATACGCCTACTTCCATGACGTCATATATTGCGAACCAATAGCAAAATTTGTCTCATACTTAATCTCGATCTCTCACTTTGGAACCAAGATCGAAGTATTGGAGATCCAGAATTATGAAATTTGGTTGGTGCAACACTTTTACATTGGAACCAAGATCAAGCTGGATCCTGCATCGGAAATAGGATCATTTGATCTCGGATCGGGGAAGATGTTGATGCAGCCTGGCATTTGTCGTCTTGTGCGGAGCGCCGGCAGTTGGACGCTTGTCGCAGGGAAGACGACGCCGCTGTTAGGGGAGCAGTCACGTGACACGACGCGGTCTTGCTACGAGGGCTGGCCGCCGAGTTATTGGACCACTTGAGCCGCGCGCAGCTGGCCGCGGCGCGACCGCCCGGGCCAATTGGGCCAGCCCTCGTGTACGCTCCCTTCCCGGAGACAACTGGACCCTCTCTCATCGGCATCCTCGTCGGAGTTGTGACCTGCCATTGGTCTGCGTTTCAAGTCGCGTGTTTGGGTATATAGGCTGTTCACGGTAAAACGAGCACTTTTGGAAGCCCTTTCATTTGGAATAATGGCCAAAAAAAATGTTTTATTTTAGCCATAGACGTAAACTCCCGAGTGCTGTGGAATATACACACACTGTTTATTACTTACAATGAAATATTTACTTATAAGTGTGGTTAAGGGGTAAACTATGGCTGAAACAGAATGTAACTAGGGCCTCAAAAGTGCTCACTTTACAGTGAACAGCCTATAGATGTTACTACAAAGAAGTAATAACTATAGTATTTTACCCATAGACGGTATGTTGTTTACCAACTACAAAGCATGCATTTATTACGGAGTAGAGACTCAATTAGTGTCTGTGCGTGCAGCGATGCAGCTATGCATTCAATAACACAGGTGTCGGACATTGCCCTGAGCCACATATCACCATTCTTCCTGCTACTACGCTCACAGATCGAACCATTGTTTGGGCAGGCGATTGATGTTGGTGCAAACTTTCGCCCCGTCATATCCCGCGCGTCTTCAATAGGGACTAATATGGAGTCCTGACGGGCCAAAGACTGGTGTCCACGTGTTGTAGAGCCTGTTTTCTGATGTCATATGTGTGAGGGCGAGCATCGTCTTCCTGCGTGATACTCGTTGGTTATGCTGCGCAAAAAAAATGTGCAGAAAATAAGACAGCAGAACGTCGCCAACAAATCGCTGTGCTGTCTCCGTCCCTTCAAGACTTAGAAGAAGTAATCGGGAGTCATAACTGACAAAGGCTGATCACGGTAAAATGAGCATTTTTTAAACCCCTGCATTTGATCTACTTGTAAGCACGTTGTGTATTCTTCCGCCTTATGTAAAATTATCATTTCTATGGCCATCGTCATTTTACTCATGCGTCGGTTAAATGAAAGTGAGAGATTATGAGAAAAGAAAATATTTTACAAATCTGATAATTTTTACACTTCGATGCATTAAATAAACAGAAAACGAAAGAAACAATGTAATTTATCACAAATAGTTACCTAACACTTTTTATTTAACATTAAACTCTAAATCTGAATCTGTGAGAATTTCACTGTTTCAATCAGTCAAACGTATCTGACTGATGCAACAGTCACTTCAGTGAATTTAACTGATGGACCAGTGAAAAAATGCCATATTTCCTTCAGTGACATTTCCCACTGGTTCATCAGTCATTTTTTCACTGTTTTCTCAGTGGTTTATTTTTTGACTGATGGACCAGTGAATCATCTGAGCAACTTGCTCCGTCTCTAATTACTTTTGACTGATGTATCAGGGAAACTGCGTGTACATATGGCCTCTAAACAACGTGTATCAAGTGAAGTAAGAACGAATAAACGAATAAAACTAATACAAAATACTTTCTAAAATGTGTTTCGTCTTTCAAAACGCCATTTTGCGAGGTAATATGAACACACAGCCTTTCATTATGTTTTTACGTCTTTCATTTCGATCCCATGTAATCGACACAGTGCTCTGTTTGAAGGTTTAAACTGCATTCAATGCAGTGAAGAGAGTGCACTCATGTATATTATTCGTTTCAATAATCCTAACGTTACCAATCAAACCAAACACGAATAGTATGAGCGTACAACTTCAAACTACGAGATTTCGCAGTGGAACTATAAGACATAAATTTTCCTCTCGTTATTTCGACTTTATGTGGTAGCTCAGATGGCAAGACAAACGCTTTAGAGTCGAAGAGTGTGCGAGTTTTATTGCGACCATCTGCGGAACACTTGTTTTCTTTTTCAAATTTCGGTAAATTTCACAATATAAATAGTAAACTCTCGTAAATATGTTTATTTCACGTAATTATTTGCCTACATTCAATAATACCAATATTTATTTCGCCACTGTAGTCGGCCGTCACTTACTCAATCAGTGAAATTGTTTCACGTCACTAAATGAATCAGTGGAATGTTTTCACTGAAACAATCAGTGGTTTTCCACTGATTATAAGCGGAGCCGTTTTCACTGATTGGAGTAGTTGAATTTTACTGCTAATCAGTGCTTTCTCACTGATTCGAATTAAGAGTGTAAGATATAGGATTACCTTCCCTCCATCGTTACCAGCTTTACTGGGCGCATGTCACGCAGCGCAACCGTTAAAGTATATGTAGGCAGGGGTAGTGACTTTTTTGTAAGGTTGGTTTCAAAAGTGCTCACTTTATCGTGAACAACCTTTAGCACCCCATATCACGAAACCTTGTGCCCGGGATATACGGCAGTCACGAATCAGTGCAGGACCCTTGCGTTGCTTGATCCGACGCCAAAACCCTGATGCGAACACCATATTGTCGTGGTGTGGGCGAGCCCTTGCTGCGGCACTTGCATGAACGCACCTGCACACATCCAAGGCGAGCGAGGCCACGGGAGCAAAGCGCCGCCCGCGACAATCAGGACACGAACGGCGGGATCAGTTTACAAACAATCGGAGTAATCGGTACACTATCGAGTGTACAAGGAAGCCAAGGAGTTAAGCTCACGTCTGACTATACAGCCAATCAACGGCGTGGCAACATGGACCTGCAGATGGGTTTTCGTCCTCCTTAGCCCTAATAACAATCAGCCTTCGGCAACACTGAGGTAAAGTTGTCCCGACATATAGGAGAAAGACTTAGTTTGATGCGTGCCTTGCTTAATTAGATAATGTATAAATAGTTGCAGGTAAAGAGTAGCTTAACGCAACACGCTCCTGCGGTGCAGTTTCACGTATTTACGTAAAATTTTAAGTGTTTTATAATTCATAATGTATCAGGTTGTATATCTAATGGTTTCAATTACTTGACGTTGTGAAATAATATTGTGTTCTCCAACAGAGTTACGTTCCCACATAGCTTGTGTGACCTCCATATTGGAGCACATGCTGAGAGAAAATCGAACAGAATATTTGTTTGTATTGGACCAAATATATATTTAGTTGCCCTGACAAATTATATTGTTGAGCAGAGAAACTTTGAGAAGCAACTAAATTACTTTTGTTCGTCTAACAAAATATATGTTTGAATAAACAAAATCTACGTGTTGGGCCAAAAAAAAAAAAAAAAGCCTGTCAACTGTATATATATGTTTGGCCACTCATTTGACTTCCTTCGTCCGAAAATACAGCTCGAGAGTTTGTTAGTAATTTTTTGTGACAATTAGGATAGTAACTGTGTTTGTTACTTCATCTATTGATTCTTGGCAATCGTATAAATAAACAATGCAACAGGAAGCTGATACGTAAATCTGTAAAACTTTAAATATTTGTTTGCACACGTTGCCCAATATTTGCTGTATATCTATTTAAAAGTTTTCTGGCATCATCAGTTGTCACGTTAACTTAGATTACTAAGGCGTAGCGTTCGGATGCAGGTAATCAAGGTTCGGAACTCTGTCGAACTTGTAAATTTTTTTATATCGGCCCAAACTTTTTAATGCACGTGTTCCAAACAAATATTTAGTTGCACCAACCAAATGAGAACCAAAAAAAAATTATTTGGTTTCAACCACAAAATATTTCATTGCCCCCATACAAACAAATAATTTGGTTGCACTACACAAATCTTGTTTGATTCGACGAAACCTTTTCCTCAGTGCAACAATATGCATTGGATTTGAAGCGGGGCTGATTGGAGGAGACAGTGCATCGCCTATTCCTCTGGGCAATCTTGGCCATTGACGGCGTGTAGCTCCACGTGGAGAGGACAAATGCAAACAGCGTGGTGTACGCCGTGCCTGTAGCCCGGCCTCATTCAAACGTCGACGAGTGGTTGTCGTTGTGACCGGAGAAATGCACTGCACGCCCCAGAGACTGCAGGAACTCTCCGAATGTGGTGCCACGTTATCGGCGTGTAAGACCATCTTCTCTGTTCGCGTAGTGCGCCTGGCCATAGACTAACGATGAGGCAGACGGCTTATTCGTCTTCTGCGCGTGTACCCTACATTCGCCTACCACAATCCTACTCGACTGTCAAAGTCACATGGTCAACAGTGATGAACGTGTTTGTTTACATCATAATTTTTAAATGACAAGCACTATTATATTAATAAAACACTTTTACCAGTTTGAATGTAATAATAAAGCATTACAAATTGATTATAGGAAGTATAAAGACATCTCAAACGCACTTGTTTATTAAACAGTGTTCTAACCTCAAACCCAACCCACGCCATTTTGCTAGACGTGTAGGCAGAAAATCAGGTCAATGTTGGGACATGGAGATTGGTTGTGCGCAGCCAGTGAGATCGGTCTACCTTATCTTCAGTCTATGCGTCTGGCAGGACCATTACCTATCCTGTGTGACTTCTGCATTTCAAGCTTGTTGTATGATGATCTTAATGACTGGTTAATGGCTATGAGTATCCTCTATATCATACGGTACATTGACTTACCTGCGACGCTATTTTAACAGTTTGAATTTCATAATTATTACTTCATATGTGGTCGTAATTTTATTTCAAATGGATTACACCTTACGGGTTTTGTGAGTTCTTTGTTAAGCATTACACTAGCTTTTTGGAAGATAAGGTACGGACAGCTGAAACGTAGGTGAATTTATGTCTTACAGAATTGTAACTATTCGGGAGTGATGGAGGATTTATTAATCAAATTAAAGAACGTAAAATTAAACTCCCTTGTTTACATAGAATTCTACAAAAATAATTTATTCAGCTCACTGTAATTCGTCCAATTATGTTCCTCTGAGTAATCAGTAAACCAATGCTAAGTATATAATTATATTAAAAAATTTAACAAATAATGATATCTGTTAATATAGCCTATGCAAGGTAACGTAATTCTCTAACCCAATCCACTTGCATAAATGTGTGAAGTCTCTCGGGATCTCCTGCCTCCGGTCCGGTGTCTTGGTTATAGACGATTCACGGTTTAATAACACTTTTTCAATCATACGTCTAAAAAATCATTAAATGCATGACGTGCGTGTTTGTTTCCTAAATGTCATGTATCACAAACTTTTTATATGTGTTAACAAAAAACAATAAATTTACCTTATATTTTAATTAAATTGGACTTTTACTTACATTCTATCCAAAAAATTATAATATTTTATTTATAATTAACGCGAACGAATACAGGGAGAAAATACTTGTGTGGGTAATACCTAGTAAGAAATAGTCGAGTAGAAGTACAGATTTTGGCAGCTCTTAAAATCGGCGTCTTGAGAGCCGATGAGGGTGAAGCGAGATGAGAATGTAGCAGCGCCGGGATGGAGAAGCGGGGCAAACGGGAGATACCCCAGAAAAACCGCCGACCAGAGGTATCGTCCGGCACGATTCCCACTTGCGAAAATCCGGAGTGACCCGGCCGGGCATCCGGCCCGGTTCTCCTCGGTGGGAGGTGAGCATGCTAACCGCTCAGCCACCGTGGCCCCAAAAAAACAGTTCTTGTGCAATATATTAACAGTGGGATGAACCCCCGCGTTTTTTGTGAATTAGTTGTTTGCTCGAATGCGCGTATCTCGATAAATAAATATTCCGCAAGTACGACTTTTTTTCAGAAAAGTTAAATAAACAATTATCTATGTTCGCATCCTTTTACTTTTGCCACATTAAGTGTATTCCTAGAAAGAAAAATTCGTGAAAATGGTAAAAAAAATATCGAATTTTTAATGCTTGTCCATGCAGTTTACTTAGCGGCAAGAGAAAATTACAAAACTACAGGCGTAGTTTAATCTGTGTGCTTTCATCATGTGTAATAAAACCCATACGTTACACATACAATTTTCACAGTAGAGCGTTACGACGGAAACACTGCACGCCTTGCGCGTAGGAGCGATGAGGCCCTAGGCGTGCGTGTTAGTGTCGCCCGTATCGCTCCCTCGCTTCTTGAACTTGGACTTGAAGATAGGGGGGAGGTGGCCCACCACACTCTTAATAAAGTGATTACGAACCGAATGCGGGCCGCTGTCCCTTTGGTGCCATTCTCTAGACTCGGTTAAGATTTCTTTGCATGAGGCGGAGGGATAACTTGGAAGTAGAACTTCAGCAGGGCTTCAGGAAGTTCGGAAGTAACCTTCAGTAGGCTGTAACCACAAACAACACCGCCGCAATCGTCGGCGAGAATGCCAATATGCCCACGTACACTCCGCGAACCCCAGGTCGTTGCCGCAGCTCGCCGGAATCCCGTCAGAACACTCCGACGCTCCGACGCGTTCAGTCGCTCGAGAACTCGTGAAGGCGAGGCGATGATTGTACTTGTAATCATTTGGTCACCCTTTATGGATATTTCCGCATATATCAGCCAATCGTAAAGTTACCAGGACGTTACAGTGTTATAAAAAAATGTGTTTGCCCAAAACACTTTAGTTAATATTTCACCAGTTTCTCAAACAATTGTTATTATTTAAATTTAGGCGAAACTCTGACTTGACTTCATACAATTGTACAAATGGTCCTAAAATATCCACCCTGTTGCCGTACTAGGTTGTTATTCTAACTGATTCGAGTATCGAGAAGGAATGAATCCAAAATTCATAAATAATAGTTACATGACGTGTAGAAGGATATACGTAACTGTATGGCAACGCTTGCGAGTTTACTTCACAAAAATCACGTTTGTTCGTCACTAGCATTAAATAATTTATTTGCAAAATCATTCAGTAAAATCAACACTGCGCACGTTTGCCGATACAAACAAACTTCAACTTATATACGTAAATTATATTCGTGTCACTTCATTGTGGAAGGCGGTAAGGAAAATGGCGGAACGAGCAGTTCTAACGAAGTGCCGATTAATATTACATTTCACTAAAGAAAACGACTACAACGGTTCCTACAATCAACTATGTTTGAAAAAAAGCAAATAAAAAAATTATGAACTACCGATTAAATATTCCGGCAGCACCAATGAGATATTCGTATAATAAACACGATGAGAAAAAAAAAACACACGAACAACGGCCTTCACCGGACTGGCAACATAAACATGGCTAGTCATTGGCTGGAAACGTTTACTGTTCGTATGTGTCGACATACTCTGTCATAAATTCTAAACATGTTCTTAAAATCCAGTTACTAATAGGCAAGAAAATTTAATATTGCTTTAAAAACATAATTTAAACCATAAATGTTGTAAGTATAATTAAGATTTTAAATTACAACTTTTAGTTCCGAGTACTATTTTCTTCCAAAACTATCATCAAAATAGCCAACCTAACAACACGGATACCGTAGGAGTTCATCAGCTGATACAATACTGTACGAGCGAGAGCATTTACTGTTTACATATTATGTAGGTTGGTCACATTGTCTGTCAGATTTTACCCCACTTATATGAAATGGACAATAAGTTAGTAGGCCTACATTAAATTCAGAAATTTATTTTCCTTCATGTATTATAGAAAAGACTGATAATCAAGGGAAAACGAAATATTTCTGATGATTAGTACATTAACTTAAGGCAAAAAAAACCCAAAATTTAGATTGCCCCACAAATTTTTTTTCATAAGTGCCTTTATAAAACGGCACATAGTATAGCTTGTCATGTATAATTTTCTTATTTTTAAAAGGAAAGATATTCGTAAATGTGATAAAGGTATATAATGTATGTATTTGTATTATGTATATGTGTGTGTATGTATATATATATATCTGTGTGTGTGTGTGTGAATTTAGATTAGTTTTTTAATCAAGACAATTATGTAAATACAGCATCACTGATAGAGAGAGAGTTTGTTCCAGTAAACAAAATACTTGTTTGTATATTGCCTAACATAGGGTATATTTAGTAGCCTCAACAAAAAATTATTTCGAGTAAACACAATCTTAAAAGTAACAAATTCAATTTTGTTCTTCTAATCAAATACACGCCTGAATCACCAAAATCTCTGTGTTGGGCAGAAAAAAAATTACTGGTAAGAAATTAGTTTTCTTTCTCAAATGAAAATATTTGCTTGGCCACATATTTCAACGCCTTCGTTCAAAGATACAGTTTGAGAGTTTGTTCAGAAGTTTTGTGACAGTTAGAATAGTAGTAGTGTTTTTAGTGATCGCAATAAAACAAACGTAGCCCTATATTTGAAATGTGTATATTTAAAAACACTCTGATTTTATAAGTACTCTCGTAGTTTGGATTGCTAGGGTCGGGGGCAAATGTTCCGAGTTCAAAACTCCGTCGTTAATTTTTTATATATACGTATACTCTTCGATTAACAATAATTGAATAATGTTTTCCAAATAATAGCTTACAGAAACCGCAAAATCAGTAAACATGAAAACATAGTTGTTTTTAGAATTTATAAAATGTTATGTATTTGAAGTTTATAATTTAAAAATTGACATAAAACCCCCTTCTATATTTTAACTGAATGTCATTTTCTCAAAAGCTCACGTTAGAATTTTTTTATATATGAATATTTTACCTTCGCGGGATATAAGTATCGGGGAAAAAATTGTTGGACTCGTACAAAGTATGGCGAATAAGTTGTACTATTGTAGGCCATGTAAAATTATAAGTTTTAATTGTACTAGAAACTTATTTTCAGAATGATCACTGTATAAACAGTTAAACAGTTAAGCTTATTATGCCATATCAACAAAACTATGCAACAGATTATAACATAACTTTGTATACTTGATGTATCTATGACAATCTTCAAATGTGCTAATTCATAACACTTTTGTCCTCCATTCGTAAAGATCGTTTAGTGAAGAAATGGAAGTTTAATGCCATATCTCGAGGACCAGTCCCCGATTGCACTAAAGTGCTACAGTAGGGCATGAAAACTTATAGTCTATACATTTAATTATAAATTAATAAACTTAAGAACTACATAAATTCTCGTGATGCACGTATTGGAAAAGCATAAAAACAAGAACAGAATTTAACAACTTATTAAATTTTGATAAGGTTAGATTTATTGATGTGATATTAGAATGCTGGTAAATATACAGTGACAGTTGTTGCAGTTTACAGTTTTCGATTTAAAATGCCTTGTTCTTCGCGAAAAATAGGTGTTTATAACATTAAATTTACTTCAAACTCACAGATAACGAAATTTATATCCCGTGAAGGAAAAATATTCATATTAAAAAAAGGTCTAACGTGAGATTTTGAAGAGATGACATTCAGTTGATGACATTGAGTTAAAATTTTTAAATTATAAACTTCAAATAAACAAAATTTTATAAATTGTAAAACAATTATGTTTTCATGTTTACTTATTTGGTGGTTTCTATAAGCTATTATTGGGAAAACAGTAATCAATTATTGTTAATTGAAGAGTATGCAGTGTATGAAAAATTAATCAGTGTAAATATTAGGTTAATTCAAATATTTAGTCAATAAAACAAGCCCCATAAAAATATATTTAGTAGTTCAAATTCAGCCATTTGTTTTGTATTCTAGAGATTCACGCACAGTTACACTTTTCTATAGCATTTAACACCGTATACTATACCAGAGTGTAACAAGTCTTCACTAAAAAAAATTTTTTCTTCCTCACTGAAAAAACCATTTTCATGGTCGTGGTTTCATCGATTTGTCAGTGGTTGTAAGAAATATAAAAGACTTTACAGTACGTTAACCTTAATTGTAGAGAATAAAATTACAACCTTTCATAACGACTGATGGGATCCATATTGACAGCATTAACTATTACATATGAAAGTAAATCTTGGGGACAAACAGTTTTTATTCCCATTTCCTGACAGCCAGCCGGTAATAGGCTTCATTCACTGGAGTAAGCGTGACAAAAGTGAAGAGTGTCTGAGAGATTTGGGTGGCTCTGAACAAAGAGGCCTTGAGAGCCGATGAGGGCGAAGCGAGGTGAGTATGGAGCAACCCCGGAATGAGGGAGCGCGGGGGAAACGGGAGATCCCGAGAAAACCCGCCGACCAGTGGTATCGTCTGGCATTATTCCCACATGCGAAAATCCGGGAGCAGCCCGGTGGGAATCGAGCCCAGTTCGCCTAGGTGGTAGGCGAGTAGTCTAGCCACTACACCACCGCGGCCTCCAGTGAAAAAAAGTGGTACGAACTTATAGGATGTTGGTTAAGAAGGAAGCGGAGACGAACACTACGGGTTTTCCTATATTAACGGATATAAGAGAGACAAATCTAGCTTGTCCTCTCTTGAATACCAATAATTGTGTAGCCTACAGAGTGCAAAGTGATAATGAAAGTACTTATACTATTATATCAATATAATTTGATCATTCGTAAAATATTACTGGTATAGTCTTTTCGCGGTTTCTGAGCACTTCTTGCAGATACCTTTGAAAAATCAGCCCGTGTATGATGTGTTAAGTAGGTCTCATGTTACAAGCCTTCTATACGTGTGTTTAAACAAAAATACCTTATTTTGTGTTACATTGTATTATTCTTCATATTTTGTTTATAAATTACAATATTTCACTTATAATTGACATAAAAAACGGGGAGAAAATAGGTGCGTTGGTAATACCTAGTAAAAACTATTGCTATGCAAAAAAATTTTTACACTCGGTGCGCACGCATGCGGTGCGCTGTCTCTTTGGTGTTATTTTCTCGACTACGTTAAGTTTTATTTGCATGAAGGGGAGTAAAATCCTTGAGGTAGAACTTCAGCAGGACTTCATAAAAATGGGAGGTAACTGTGAACATGTGAAATAGTAGATATCAGAAAACTACTGAGCTAGTCTACTCATTCTGCGAGAAAACATTTTGGCGTGAATTTCGGCGTGTCTCGTGCGGAAAATTGGAATGAGTTCTGATTGGCTTATACAAATTTCCATTCCGTCTGTTCCGCGTTACTGCCGTACGCGTGTGAACCAGACGTCACTGGTTCGACAGACACTCGTGGCACGCAATGTGACGGGTGGGTCCACTGTCATTCGAAAGCGACTGTCGCTTGTGAAGATCGTAAATGCGGGGACTCGACGCAACTGTGCCAACTCATCAGAAGTCCACTGCCGTAGATGGATAAGTTTGTTTCTGTCTGCTTCGCATTCAGCAATTTGTAAGAGAGTTTCATACAGCAATATCGCAACAGTTCGCTAAGTGTGATTACGCTGTCGTCCCTCCCATTTGTCGAATTTTTTTCTTTTTATAGTTATTGCGTGTTTATATCCGACGAATTTGAAACTCTAAATAATTTTAATTTGAAGAATTTTTAAATTCACTTTTGTTTTGTAATTTGACCTTTTACACAACTGCAAAATTTGTTCATGATTTCATTACTAAAGTCCGTTTAGTTGTTTGGCTATTCTGAATACGAGGAAACATAAAAAAAAAAAAAACTAAATCTATTAATACACCCATCGCATTAACATCTTGTGTGTGAGAGTACGTTAGAAATTTCGAGATGTTATTCAGTATGAAAAAAAAAAAAACAAGCCTAGAATATACATGCGACTATGGCTACTGAAGTTTAGGCGACTATGGTTTTACATACAAGCATTTTATCTTCATATTTTCAAGGGTTCACATGTCCCTTACTTATCGGTTCAATGCAACATCCCCACTCACTTTCGCCGGAAACGAAGTTCTTTACTTCAGTCGACCTAATATTTTCAAAGTCCAAACTATCACTGCCAGAGACTAAGTTCCTCACATCATTCTGCAGAACTATTCTTAGTCCCAATACACCATTGTCAGAGAGTAAGTCCCACACGATATACTGCAGAATTATTTTAAGTCCCGCCTCAAGAGTGCGGAACTAACTGATGCATCATTAGGCTGATGTTCGCGTAGCGCCTCCTCAGCTGCGAACCGAGTCCCAGACTTGGCGACGATCTCCTCCTGTCCAGCCGAACCTCCCAGGCACTCGGCGTCGAGTCACAACCTCCACATACCTACCACTAGGGCTACCCAGGCAAAGGACTGGAAGGGGAAGCATTAATCACCAAAAAACCTTTCAAAAGAAGAGTAATTTGATAGTTAATATCTCTTGCTGAGTAGAATGGGTGGGTTGAAACACACATATCGAGTCTTTTAGTTTTGTTCTATTTACTTTTGGCCACATATCCATTTTCTTGTTTGACTTTTTTTTTTATTTACTGTATATTTAACCATTTTATTTTCAAATAATTATTCACAATATGTGAAATATATGATTCCATAAAACATATTTAAAACTTCCAGTTATTCTCCCAACAAACCATTATTACTGAACACATACCAAAATAAAAAGCACCTAATAATATCCCAATATCTTATTGAAAAAGTCACCGAAGTCTTTGGTCCCCGAAAGAAAGAGTGGCTGACAAATATCACAAAATTATTCACCTTATCCTTACCATCAATTCACACCAATTCTCAAACATCTGCGCCGAGTGTATTGCCCTCGCCGGTGCATCTATGGGGTGTAGGCAGTGCTCACTTATAACACAACCATGTGCACGAACCAAGGGTATTGCCCTCACCAAGTCCCCATAGGTGCAGGTAATGCTAATACACATGTACACTCTCGCACAACCACACAATCACCAAGAACAGAGAGTTTTGCCCTACCATACACCCACTAGGAGTGTAGGTAGTAGTGCTATTTTTCACTCTCTCACAAACACCCAAATGCATGAGCCGAGGGTATCTCCCTCACCAATGCACCCTAAAGTGCAGATAGCGCTCATACATATCCACAACAATGTACTGTTATACAAGCGATATAATTCATACTCTTGAATTTTCCCGACGTTACAGATCACCAGCTACTTCCCCAAGTCTAAGTTCCGAATCCTTTCTTCTCAGTACAAAGTCCCGCATTCACCATATTAGAGGCAAGTTCTACTCTGGGCATCCCGAAGTTAAGTCCTTCATTCGCTCGTCCCGATCATAAGTTCAACTCTGGGCGTCCACAACATAAGTCTCAGTATCCCTCGTTCTGAGACTAAATTTGATTCAGGGCGTTCCAAACTTAAGTCACATGTACAGAACTGTCTGTACTGGAGCTGGCATTGTTTCTCTATTTGTTTCTGCATTGATGTGAAGCCACGCCCTTTCTGACTGAGCTGCACGTGATTGGGGCACACAACTGAGAAGTATGGTCAAAATGACGAACGTATTTCAATCTTACATGTCTTTCGAGTTTAACATGTCCCAGAATAATAACGCGAACTTTTCAGGTCTCCACTAATCACACATAATTCAGACTGGTGGTCCCTTTACACTTCGTGCTGCAATCTGATAAACAGCAGTGTGCTGCAGGCAGACGTGACGAAAGGAGTCGAGCACTCACATCCGCAGGAGAGGACGCAAGGCGCAAGCTGGAAAAGCCAGACAGCCATACCATCACACTTTAAAACACAAATTCAACATATGTAATCGAGCACACTCCATAAGCATGATAGAGTAAATATAAAATTTCTCTTGCTTTTGAAAGGTTTTATTTTTGTAATTAATGGTTCCCATTCCCATCTTATTCCTGGATAATCCTAGTGGCAGGTAGGTGGAGGTTTGGAGGCAGGTTGTAGTGGTATTGGGAACTGCCACATGTTGTACAATCACAAAGGCAATAAATAATCACATGTGTTTGATGCCTAGCCTGTCTTCAAACAATAACGCGAATTTTGCTTGTCTCTACAATTGCCTGTCTCACTCCAAACATACATCTCTCAATTTTCAGAACAACAAAATTACCACCAATACTTTACGATTGAGTTGGCCTAGTTTGTCCTTAACCTAGTTATGAGTCGTTAAGAAGCGTAGGTACGTTTGAAAAAAATTTCATATCCTGAAAAAAATTAATGTCCTTAAATTAATACGTGCACAGCACATACAGGTTTCTTGAGTGTTTTTGTGTGTTGTAAGGCTATATAGTTCCATCATTTATTTTCAAAATTTCGGTATCTTGTCGTAGAATAACACATCATTCTTTTTAAATGTAGTTCTTCAGACATTTGGAAAAGCTAAGTATGTCTTAAGGAAGTAGTAGCTAATGGCGGTTACTACTTGTCACAAAACCTATCAATAAGCCACCGTTGTGGTTGTTTTACTGCAGTATGAGAGTATCAATTTATTATTTCGAAAAATGCACTTGTACGTACTGAATTTATGTTCGAGAAATGTGTCTACAACAACCAGAACTAGGTAATTGTTAGGCCTGTTGAATATGCTAAAACGAAGCATACACAAACTTAATTTTTGCTACAATGTTAAAAATGTAACTAATTGAAAGGTTGGAAGTTGCTATAAGATTCCAAGTGATACGAACGATAAGCGTCAATATCGGTAGTACTAATTTTTAAATATGTTTTCGGACAAATTGCAGGTTCGAGACGATAACGATCAAAAACTAAGTGGGTAACATCAACGATGAGTGGCATGGCTCTGCAGTAGCTTTCGTTACTGCGCATCCTGCCCCCATGCAAATTTGCAGTGACAGGCGTTTACACATCGTAGGTTTACCGTCGCCTTCTGCAGTATGAAAGCCAAAGGGCAACATAACATTCAATAAAGACATTTTGAAAAATTAGAAAAAAAAAACTCCGTCCCACTGGAAAATAATTCCAAAACGTTGGATCTGCACATAACACATACCGACCCAGCGTACACTCTTGTGCACATAACGCGAAAGAAGCATATTTCAGGCCAGTGCTATACACAACGCGGCTCAGTGCTCAACGATTTTCCCCGTGGGTAAGTAATTCGTAAACCGTGCTACTATTTCAGGTTAATAAATTGTTTATATAGTCCATTCATGGCTACTTCACACTTTTCTGAAGCCCTGCTTGAATTCCACTTCCATGATATTGCTCCGCCTCGTGCAAACTAAGCTTAATTAAGACAAGAAAATTGCATCAAAGGACAATAAACAGAATTCGTGCGCACTCAGTGGTAATGATAATTTGCTAGCGAACTATGTCTTACGAAGCGCTACCAACACACAGGTTTTCCCACCATTTTTACTCGCATTTATTATAAATGCGATATTATAAATTATAAAAAAAATAATGGTATAAATTAAATTCAACGAAAAAATAACGTACTTTCATTTTAACAGAAGTATAAAATGCTTTGATGCATGGCATATTCAGGAAATAACTAAACACGTCTTACATGGGGTGATGCTTCTGAGGTTTGATTCAGAAAGTGAGAAGAAACCGCGAGTAGAATATGCTACCATCGCCGAACACGTACGATGCCTACAGATTATTCTTCGTGACAATGAAACAGGCGGCGTGTCGTATTCAGGTTTAAGGGTCACCGAGAAATTCGTTACTTCGCGTTCGTACGAAATGCTGTTAAACTTGTTGACATTGCTTGCAATTACTTTTTTCCTCGCATAAGATACTTTCAGACCATACAATTTTTAAAACTAGCGTATCAAAAGAAAAATTGTAGTGTTTTAGAGACATACAAATAAAAAATATATAACTCAGCTGAATTATATAATTCACACTGAAATGAGATACCCCAAGTTACTTCAAGGACTCTTCAAAATACCGCTATAAAATATGTTCATAATGAAAAAATATTTCTCAATATAAGGCTAATTCTACATATATTTGATTTTTAGCAGTTTATGAATTTTTTAAAAGTAAATTTTCCTAAGCGACATTTAGACGTGATCTTTCAGTCACCCTTGTAACATTTCAGTTACTCTTGTAATATTTCAGTTACTCTCGTAATATTTCAGTTAATCTTGTAATATTTCAGTCACACTTGTTATATTTCAGTAACCCATGTTATATTTTCTGTCAATTATCTTGTTTATTTTATTTGTACGTCTCGAAAACACTAATATTGTGAATCTTTTACATGTCATCATTAGAGACCTGCGAAATTTGCGCTATCTTTCGGTGACTTGGTAGACTCCACTGCCTTATAATCAATTGAGCACAGTTCATGGTTTCACTGGCCGCTGCACTGTAATCAATGTCGCGTGTTTGCTTGATCTCTTCAACAGAGATTGGCCACTCCACCGCTGAACTTGTATTATTGGCTCAAGAGTTCTCCGAGACTGCCAAACATATTTTTGGCCAATGGCTGAAACTGGTCAAACGCACAGTAACTTGGAGTTCAGTCTGTCCTTAAATAATAACGCGAATTTTGCACGTCTGTAGACATAACGCGAAAACTGTGAGCTCTAAAAATTTTATGCAAGGAAAGATTATTTTTAAGTAATGTCTAGAAGTTGAATGCTTTTTTCGTTCAAGTGTAACATAGTGAATCATTTTGGTGTTCTGCACCAGTACAAAACTCAACAAGCTGTTTTGTTTTTTTGTTTGGAACCACGGAAATCGTAAAATAAAGTGGACCAAAAAGTGTTAAGTATTCTGATCGCTAACAGCTCACGGAACGGGAAAGAACTGCTGTATTGCAAACGAACCAATGTTTCCCACCTATATCTAGCCGCACTGATCAACAGACTACTATAGAAATGAGTGCGTCATCATAGGCCTACTAGTAGTATGCTAGAGCGAGAGGAGTAGCTGTATAACTAGGGACACCCGAATTTCGCGAAAAAAATTTCAAGACCAGATTTATTTCATAACACTTTAGCTCAGGTCCGCTTTCGTGATTGGACGGCTCCCGTGGAACGCGCCTGAGGTGTCTTTTAGTGAAACACAGATCTACACTATCGGAGTTAGTCAATATGATTGGCCAGTCGTGTAATAAAATGTCTTCTTATTATGATACGCTGCCAATAAGCATAGTAAAACTAGGGAGTCTCTATGTATAAATGTACATTTGCACGACCTCAACATCGCGACACGCGTCATGTGTCTATAAGCCGTACAGCTCGGATAAAAGTGAGTGAAGAGATTTGGACGGCCGTTTAACATCGAGGTCTTGAGATCCGATGAGGGTGATTGGAACGAAATGGCGGGGGAAACGGGAGATCCCCGATAAAACCAGTCGACAAACGACACCGTCCGGCACGATTCCCACATGCGAAAATCCGAAGTAACTCCGGCCGTGGATTGAACCCGGATCGCCTTAGTAGGAGGCGAGCATGCTAATCGCTCAGCCACCGTAGCCACAGCTCGGATAAAATTTCCATTCATTGGAACCTGTCCATGCTTCATTGCTGGTCACCATGTTACAAATTTCCAAGAATTACTACTCTCGGCAAAACCCATATCCCACCAAAAACGTAAGCCGAGCATCTGCAACAGAAGCATAGAGTATTAATACTCTATGCTTCTGCCTCAAACGATACACTGAGATAAAGCACTCAGTTCATCTTGCTCAGAAGTACACTTGTTTGCGAAGTTGATAATGAATAATTTAACCAGTGCCTTTCAAGGCAGCCGGAATTCCAAATTAATGCGAGTCATTTCGCATTCTCTTCAATACGCTACGTGTAAAAAAATGTATGCAAATTTAATTTTCCTTCCTGCGAATAGAATTACCTGCCCGTTTCGAACACAAATAGTTGATAGACACAAAGAGGGAAAAATGTAGTGTTGAGTGAGTATAGATATTTGGGCGGCTCTTATAACTGAAGCCTTGAAAGCCGATGATTGTGAAGCGAGATGAGTATGAAGCAGTCTCGGAATGCAAGGGTGGGGGAAACGGGAGATCCCCGAAAAAAAAATTCCCTCCGAACAACGGCATCGTCCGGCACGATCCCAGAGTGCTAAAATCCGATAGCGACCGCGCCGGGAATCGAGCTCGGCTTCGCCTTTCGGGAGAGGCGAGCGCCCTAGCCGCTGGCCCACCGCGACCCCAATCGTAAGTACTTATACAATATGAACATTAGTGTGTTCCGGTAGCCCATTGCTCTGATAGGCCAACAAATTTAGCTAGCAATCATGAACGCGTGTTTAACACTGAGAGAAAATCAAACAAAATATTTGTTTGTACAGAGCCCAACAAAATATATTGTTGAGCAAACAAAATTTGAAAAGCAACAATATTACTTTAGTTCGTCTAACAAAATATATGTTTGAATAAAGAAAATCCCTGCGCTGGGCCAGAAAAAAAATTACACTGCCAACGTAATATTTTGTTCAATTAACTGTATATATTCGTTTGGCCACTCATACGGCTGACT
Source organism: Dryococelus australis (assembly GCA_029891345.1). Taxonomy (NCBI): domain Eukaryota; kingdom Metazoa; phylum Arthropoda; class Insecta; order Phasmatodea; family Phasmatidae; genus Dryococelus; species Dryococelus australis. Next base: position 33,258,894 of record CM056998.1, on the reverse strand, counting down.
GCCTTCGTTCGAAAATACAGCTCGACAGTTTGTTTGTATTTTTGTGACAGTACGGATAGTAACCGTGTTTGTTAGTGCATCTATTGATGCTTAACAATAGTATAAACACATTAATGAAACAATGCAACAACAAACTGACAAGTATAACTGTAAAACTTGAAATATTTGTTGGCACACGTTACCCAATATTTACAGTATATCTATCTAGAAGGTTTCCGTGATCATTGTTGACACACTAGCTGACGTTACTAAGGAATAGCGCTCGGATGCAAGAGATCTGGGTTCGAAATTCGGTAGAACTTGTAAATTTCTTCTGCATCGGTCCAAACTGTTTAATGTACGTTTAGCCAAACAAATCATTAGTTGCACAAACCAAATCTTACAGTTTGGGGCAAAGAAATAAGAAAAACAAAATAATTTGGTTTCAGTGACAAAGTATTTCATTGCCCTTATATAACCAAATAATTTGGTTGCACCAAACAAATATTGTTTCAATCAACAAGACCTTTTTCTCAGTGAATTATTCTTCAACGAAATTATATACTATTCCGCCAACTGTAATAGTGATATTGCCATGGACCTAACGATTGTACTGCTAAACATTTCCATACATTCCAGGAAATTTTTACGGAAACGTACAGTTAATGTATGGAAACATGCTTCAAAATGACAAAGAAAAAACCTGAGCTCTGTGCGTTCAAGGCACAAACCTATACGTATTTTCTTTAGCTCCGGGTTTAGGGTAAAAGCGTTCCCGAGGCTGCACGAAACCTTCATCACCGCTGTTTCAAACATTTCCCGTTTCTGCGGAAAGTATGATATTCACGCCACTAAAATTAGCACAAACAACCTGTAACAGTTGGCAACACTTAAAACTGTATACAAATTACTAGAAAATAAAAAATTTCCTGCCATAACTTTTAATAAGTAACATGTCTTTGCCAGACTTCGATAAGCAAGCGGCTCACTTCACTAAGGTGAACACTTTATTAATTATCATATCCCGCTCCAGAATAAAATGTAACTTTTTAATTACTATTTTTATACCTGTATCCCTAATATACCATACTCTTATATGGAAACTAATTAGGCTCTTTACAGCAAAGTGAGAACTTTTGAGGCACTAGTTACTTTTTCAATATAAACCCTTTTTTTTTTAAATCCTTTCCTAACTTTTTCAAATTGATAATATCATTTAAGTGTATATATTTCACGAGACCCAAATTTAACGCCCAATGCTACAATGAAATATATTTATTGACTATTATTTCAAATGACAGTGCAGCAAAAAGTGCTCACATTATCGTGGACAGCCTATAGCAAGTTTATATCTGTTGTGGTGTAATAACATGTACTAGTTCTCTCTAATCCTTTGTTATGAGGATTCTGAATTGTTATACTATTAAGTTAATTATGTGAGAAGGGAGAAGGAGAGTTTATATGACTTATATCATAACGATTTATACTTAATTTAAAACTATTGATTCTCCGCAAACAAATGATTTCACATTTACCAATTTGATTTTGAAATGATTTACATTTATCATACAGTTCAAATTTACATGATCACAAAAAGCGACATTTAATGTCAAACAATTAGCCGCAGACAGCACTTAATAACGTGACTGAGATAAATGCATTTTTCCATCAAATATATTACCTACAGCGAGTGTTTCACGTCACGAGTAGGATTAAATATGATTCTTCTACACTCGCACAAGAAATACTCAGATGATTGTTCAAACTAGTTATCAGTATATGATCTAATATAACATAATTTGTATGTCACGATAATTGTTTTAAGTTATTCGGATGAGAGATTTAAAACAGCAGTACTTCACGAAATAATAACGCGATTAAGAAATTCATATATTGATTCAGATATGCTGGGCGAATATACACCTTACTAAAACTGAAATAATTTACTAATATTCCTTTAAGTTCGAAAGTTATTTTTTGAGCACAATAAGTTTATCCTTGATCACGTTTATTTGATTTGTAAAACTATGACCATGTCTCAGATTTCCTCAGAAACAAAATAGTTACAGTACATTCTGTGATACTGAGAAATAGTTTTGTTGTATAGACTACCCGCGGGGTAATTTGCTCAAATGAGCACATTTTGATGTGAATTCGAATTCTTGCTCAAGCAGTAATTTGCAGTCCATGTTCCAGAGCAGATTAGGTTGCTCTATGACGTCGCCCTGGTTAAGTGATCGTATTCCTATAGGATTGCCTTGCTTCTAAAGATCGTAAGTTTTTAACCTCTAGCCCTTCGGGTGCACGAACCCACGAGCCTTTTCTTATCTAATGCGCTACAGTGCCTCCACATAAAATGCCACCCGCGCGTTAAATGCTTCTTTTTAGATTACACCCTCTCTCGCTTCCTAACCCTTGCCTGGTGAAATGACTAAAGCGCGATAAACACTGTACGTGCTTGTAGAAAGTTCCCTATACTAACCCGGGTGAAAATGTGCAAGACGTCTCAAGAGGCCGTGAGATTTTGCGCCGCCATCTTTGCATTTGTACGTGTCCCTGTTGCCCGCCATAGCGCGTTCTCGCCGTTCTGCGAAAATTTATGTGGAACCGTTATCGTTAATACCATGTTACCGCCCACCAAACATAACCTCCCTACATAATATTGAGCGCTGCAGACTCAGTAAACGGTATTACTGGCTGATCTAGTAGCGTACCAATGCAGGAAAAACGAGCAGCTCTTAAAATAAGCTGTCGTAAGTCTTGATGCTTTTGTCTATGGGAGCGGAGCTGTGTATCTTCATAGGCCTTTTTCATCCCCTAGTTAAATGCTGTTCACGATAAAGTGAGCCCTTTTGAAATCAACCTGAGAAAAAAGTCACTGCCCTTAACTTGATATACTTTAACGGGTGCAATGGGAACCATGAGTCCAGTAAAGTTGGTAACGATGGAGGGGAAAGTAGTTCCGTATATTCAAGTCGCTTTAAAAGTGGTAAGTAAACATTTGCGACAACTTAAATTATTTCTCTCGCTTTATGAATTTTTTCATTACATTGAAGTGGAAAAATGAGCATATTTGTAAAATATTTATTTTTCTAATGATTTCACTGTTTCACTTGACCGATGCATGAATAAAGTGACGAGGCAAATGGGAATTCTAGTTTTACATAAGGCGGAAGTAACACGACGTGTATACAAGTAGATCTCAAGCAGGGCTTTCAAAAGTGCTCGTTTTACCGAGAACGACCTATAAACCTGAGAAGATAAAAAATGCAATAATGTGTAAATATTAAAGAGTTCCATCCATAAGGGTGTTTGGGAGACAAGGAAGATCTCGCAGCCGATATTAAACTAGCTTTGTATATAAACAAGGGGGGAATCATCCCAATAATAACACAGTGTAAAACGATTCTCAAATGTATGCAAAGAAAAACGACACACGTCAAAGTGTATAGTCCATTCACGGTTTCTTCGGCCTTTTTGTATCAAACCTTTGAAAAATCTCCCTAAATATGCCTGCATGTATCACAAGAGTCTTCATTAAAGTTACTTTTTTTTCAGTTAAATTGAAATGTTGTTATTTTTTTATATATAAATTATAATGCTTCATTTATAAATAATTCGAATTAAAACAGTGAGAAAACACATGTGTTGGTAGCGCCTAGTGAGAAATAGTTCTTATACAAAATACTGTTACAACTGAGTGCGCGCGAATGTGGTGCGTTGTCCCTCTGGTGTAATCGCACAGACTTAGTTAAGCTTAGTTTGCACGAGGCGGAGGAATATCCTGGAAGTAGAACTTTAGCAGGTCTTCAGAAAAGGCGGAAGATGCCGTGAATAAACTATATGAACATACATTTGGCGTAACCAGGGATATCGTTTTCTTACCACACAAAAAGACGCCGTAGAATATATATTTTTTAAGGACGTAATTTAAATCACTTTACCATACTGTTTCTCGTTTCACTTGCGAACGAAGCACGTGTAATTTTTCGCTTCTTCTGCTTCCTTTAGTTACGTTGTTTCATCGCACTGTACTTTTAAACAAATGCTAACGGAGCCATTTGCAAATGCAGGCAAAGAACGTATCTAATAAACCGCTCGAATACGGATAATGTATTTTAACGCTGTCGCTTTCCTCTGCCTAATATTTACACTTGGGATATATCTCTGCCAAGAATGGAACGGCGCATGGATGTATATTGTTATTGTTCCTTCAGGCGTCCATCGTGCATGTCTGGAATCTCTTGACGTTCCAATCTCAGCGGCCATAGAAAATAAACAAATGTCCTTTTGCCTCTCGTTCTCACTTCATGTCTTGATCAATGTTTGTGTTTCCCATCCTAATATTACCACATACGAAACGTGAAGAAGTGATTTTTTTTTTTAAATTATGTAGAGCGAGTAAAAAAAATTCTCCTTTGTAAATCACTGGAAGCTCGGGCCTTTTTTTTTTTTTAATGGCTAACTTTAATTGATTCAGTTGTGACCTTCTCTGAATTTCAATGACTCACTGCCGCGAAGAGTTTATTCTGAGTTCTCTCAACTATTACACAATTCGGTGACAACTTGTTTACACGCATTCAATAATTATAACTTTTATAACCTTGCATTGTTCATTCACGGTTGCATTCCAACAATTCTGAAGCCCTGCTAAAGTTCTACTTTCAGGATATTCCTCCGCCTCGTGCAAACAAAGCTTAACCTAGTGTGGTGAATTACACCAATGGAGAAACGTGCTGGGCACTCGCTGTAATACTTTTTTGCAGAATAACTATTTCTCACTAGGCATTACCAACACGTATTTTCTACCTGTTTTCACCCATATTAATTATAAATGGAATACTTTAATATATGGATTAAATATAAGTCAAAGTTTGCTTAAGCCAAAACTAATGTATTTCTATGTTAACAAAATTATATAGCGCGTGTTATATTTAAGACGTGTGTAGGAAGCAACCAAACATCTCATACATGGGGTTATTTCTCTCTGGTCGTCCCAATTCATCCGAGATAGTGCGAAAGATCGAGAGCACAGAGAGGGCACGGAGTTGCATACTCGCTGGCGCTCTCTCGCACTCTCTGACCACGCTCCGTATTTGTTTACATTATTTACGTATTTGAATAAGGTTATAGCAGCTCTCTTAACCGAAACCTCGTCGCGTTTTACCTGTAAGTGAATGATTTCAACTGTTTTAAACAACGAAATTACTTACGTAACACGTATTTATAAAAATATATATACGCATATCTGACAAAATCTCGTTTTCGTCATTTGGCTGCAACATGGCGGTAATATGTAGCCTAAAACAAAAAGAATAGTAGATGGGCTAATAATTATTCTCGTTGTGTTATAATTATTTGTGAATTATTTTGAACACATATATGTTATTTACAATACCTATGATCACGATTTTAGCTTAACATGATTTCCCGCATTTCGGCGTGAGCTGTGTGTATGACGTCGGAGAGAAACGAGAGAGTTAGATTGGTCTCATTTCCACAGAACGAGAACGTGAGAGAGAGAGAGAGAGAGAGAGAGAGCGAAGCAGTGCTCTAGCAAGGTTGTGCGAAAGAGTGCTCTCTCGAAAGAGTTCTTTAAATTGAGACACGGCCTTAGATGACTTAACGTTACACATAACATGCGTCAGGCTACACTTTTACGCGAAATAAAATGTGCACGTGTTTCAGGGTGGCGTATCATGACGCTTCATGTAAGCACGTAACATTTGTGTACTGAATATAAATGTCGGGGATAAGTACAGTTGCTTTTCAAGATTGAAAACTATGAAAGTTCAAATTGTATGGGCGCATTTGCGTCTTAACATTTGTGTGGCTGCAACATGTTGCGAAAGTGTAGGGTTCGTGATTGATAAAAACTTCGGAAACAACTGAGGGATTGCCATAACTTTAAGAAATAAATGTCTACGGCAGATGCAGACATGTTTTCGTGTACGCGGGAATAAATCGCATGTAATCTACTTACCTGCTGCGAAAATTATATTGTGTTTCATGAATTACGCGTACTAGCAATTGCAAAAGTAATGGTAAAATTTATTTCTTTCGTGCAGACACATTTACATCTCTGAGGAACGCAATTAATAAATAAAATGTGGTAACGGGAAGCTCCTAAAATATTCACGAATTTCTCCTATTTCTCTTTCGTCATTTCCGCGAGAAAATTATGCAAGCGGTACGTAAATTAATAACGTAAGCAGACGCGTCGTGAAAATAAAAACGAATCCTTCAATAGCAAAGGTAACACAGCGTCGTCCCTATAGCGATTAGCCAGCGAGAACACGTGATGCAGAGTCACGTGTCGCGTATCACGAAATTCTACACATCGACAAACACGCGAACGTCGTGGGAAATTATCGTATAGGATTCCTTGAAACACAGTAGTCGGTGTGTAAGCAGTGGGCTTACGTGAACGTGTTATTATTACGTGCTACGTTAATCTTGAAGTCGTATTCCCGGCCTACGCGGATATTTCACACGTGCATTTTTTTTTTTTTTTTTTTTTTACCTACTCTGTGGAAGCGGGAAGAGATTTGGGCGGCTCTTAACAGCGAGGTCTCGGGAGCCGATGTGGGTGAAGTGAGGCGAGTATGGAGCAGCGCCGGCCGGTACGAGACGACAGGGGAAACGGGAGATCCCCGAGAAAACCCGCTGACCAACGGTATCACCCGGCACAATCCCACATGCGAGAATCCGGAAGAAAAACCGGCCGGGGATTGAGCCCGGTTCCTCCTAGGTGGGAGGTGAGCAGGCTAACCGCTCGGCCACCGTGGCCCCCTGCTCTTTCGTTTGATAACACTGTGTCAATGAGATGTTGCATGTAGATCTTCATATCCCTCACCGGCAAACTGCGCTTGCTTCGTTACGCCGGAGTCTTCTCTCTTGAACTCCTCGCGTGGCCTCGAAGCATCTTTTCAGTCTGCAGTCAACTTGTGTAACGAGAGCTACTGTGATTTGTCGTGCGCTACCCCCAAGTCGTGTAGCTACCGAACCTAACCTAGTTTTTCAGCATAAGCCTATAAGTTTTGTTGACTCACAGGATTTCAGTGTAAGGTCGCAGTCCTGGGTTCTAGTCTAGCTACACCATTAACATAGTTGTGAAGTAAACAATCATAGCAAATCAGTTCGCAACTGAATTACAGGCTGTAATCTCGATCTAAAGACAGACAATAATGCTTTCTGTCGTCAGTATTTGAAAAGTACGTAAATGACCATCACCTGGCATTCTTCGGTGAAATAAAGTTGTTCGGCGTAAAATCGGGATACATAGGTGCATCACAGACGTATGCAGAATTGAACAACACCTACTAAGAACGTGCATAATTTGAGGTATGTGCAGAAACCTTAAATAGCGCAAATACACTATCAAGCAGGGTAAATTCCAGCAAGAATATTTGTTATTTCCATTTAGTTCCGAACCCTACAGAGAGTGTCGGATGAAAGGTGATGACAAACGATGAGAGTGAAATGAGGCGAGAAAGTAGCAGCGCCGGAATGAAATGACGGGGGGGAAACGGGAGATCCCCGAGGAAAACCCGCCGAGCAGCGGCACCGCCCGGCACGATTCTCACTTGCGGAAATCCGGGAGTGACCCGGCCGAGGATTGAACCCGGCTCGCCTTGGTGGGAGGAGGGCAGTCTAACCGCTCAGCTGCCGCGGCCGCTAATGACCCACGTGAAGCTAACGTGTATGCAGTCTACCTTGGTACTGAAGCATGGCCTGAAATTATGCTCTATTATTGGTACAGAGGAAGACCAGAGACGAGATACGTGTGCCATTAGACAAGAGGGAGATGAGAGAGAGGGAAAGGATGGAATTACGTGGAGCAAGGGGAATGGTGCATGGACGCGAGGGTTAGTGAGGCATTCTACCCGACTGGGCTGGCCACGGTTTCGAAGCAGCAGTGGATAATGACATGGAAAGCAGGCGGTATAAAGGAAAATGGGGGAAGGAGACACCCGCGGACGGAGTCGCCAAAGTACAGTCGCTGATTCTGCTACACTGGTAAATGGTGCGCTTGGTAGCGAAAAGCGCGAACTTTTTTTTTTTTTTGTGTAACAATTGCCGGCTGTAAAATTACCACTGGCCACGTGTAATTGCTATTGATTTACTGAGTTGAAAATAACACTGCATTTAAGTTTTTCTGTGCGGAGAAAAACTCTGCTGATTTATTTTATCCCCGGATAAAGACAATGCACACGAAAGAAATTTTAGTTCTGTGGAGAAGTGTGGTAGTGTCCGAATTCTCAAAATATAAAATCAAGAACTGTATTTGAACTATTGTACGTAATATATTCTATGGTGTCAGATTTATTGATAAGAAGTTTTATTCATCTTAACTGTCATAAAAAACCACAATTAATAAACTTCACAGATTTAAAACAAAACATCGTCAAGTTTTTGTGAAAAAATGAGCGACATTAACATCAAAGTCATTGCGTATACTAAAATATCTGTCATAAAATTTACATAATAATATTATCAGCCATTTTTCTTATATGAGGGGGCAACTTCCAAAAGATGCCTTATACACAAATATAAATAACTGAGTTAAAAGTACCACCGAATTGGTTTCAGCGTCCTCCTCTATTCGTCTGACATAGTTTCGCAGTTCCAAAACTACCCTAATATAGTAAAATCGCTCTTGAAAAAGTCACCTGTTCCCAAGAGACATTTGCCCTCAAATTTAGCGGCTTTCTAAAAACACACATTCCGGTACCGTCTACAGGAAAGGAAGGATTATTGTCCTGTCTGTGTGTCTGTGGAAGTGTGTCCCTAAACCATTTTCAACGCATTAACCTAATTTCACCTAACTCGGTACATATAGAGCCTAGAGCACTTTGTAAGGGCATCCGAATTTTATATTTTTCGACTACACCAGACACTTATGTTCAAAATGTAGGCCATTTAAAAATGTTGTGTCTTATACCTCATCTCGGAAACCATTAAACCTAATAAAACCTTTTTTATACGTTGATAGTTCATCATGTAAGAATTAATTTTGTTGCTGGTTCGCCATTTTGAAAAAAAAAAAAAAAAAAAAAAAAAAAAAAAAAAAAAAAAAAAACCTGTTGTGTTATATCTCGAAAACTATTCGACCAGTTATCGCCAAATTTTGCAGGCAAATGATAATACGGTAGGCAATGTAAACATATGCAATTTAAATCGAAAATAACCTTATTTTAAAAATGGTGACTAAACAATAATTTTAAGATAATTTTCCTAATCTACCATACCGTTCAGCCAATTTTGAGTAGATTTTGTATGCTGAATGTATGGATTACAAACATCATATATGTCAACAAACAGACACTTTTCCTACCAGTTTGTAAGATGGACCGTCCATCCACAGAGGATACAGCGTGTATAGGAAACATGTGTACAAACTCGGGCACGTGCATCTAGACCGCAAAAGAGGAAGATTGATACAGGACACCCATGGTCCATCTCAATGCAAGTACTTTGCCTAACATCCTACGCAATGTCCTTGTCGCCCACCGCCTTTAGGGGCTGCTACAGCCCTTATTATTTGAGACGGACCATGGGTGTCCGATATCAATCTTCCTCTTTTTCCTGTCACGAATCACGTTCCCGAGTTTGTACACATGTTTCCTACACATGCTGTATTAGTAGGGACTCGGAAATTCCGCGGACTCATTTGGCAACAAGCTAGACTCCACGATCCTTTGTGTACTCAAGTCTCAGTAAGTTGTTCGTTGGCCGATGCTCCAGTTCTAGCCCAGAGTAATTCATTCGGAGGTGAGGTAGACTCCAAACACTTGTTCTTTTCTCCGTCTACTGTGACTGGACGACAGTTCGTTAGACACGCCTCGTTTATCACTTTGAGGACTATACTTGAGTGTAATTCGGGGAAAACTTGTTTAAATATTTCATTCCACATAAAAAAACAAAACTGGTCTAGCTTTACTTACATAAATTCCCTATTTCGTAAGGATTTTAAATAGGAACTAATACACTGTTTACAACGTTCTTCGGACAAGAACGACACATTTTTGTATAGTTACAAAAATTAACACAATGGGATGTACACACTGTTACATGCGAAAGAACATTTGGTTGGATGATGGTAAACTCGAGGCTCCATTGGTTGGCGACCGGCCAATACGGAAAGACTGGTATCGTTTTGACCAGTAGAATGGCGTTAAGTGACCATAGGGGTCAATAGAACATGGTATCCTTGCAGCGATATGGATATATGTGACTAACGTCTAGTTTGTATTTAAAGTTGGCGAAAGCGTGCCGACCTCGAAGTGTTAACTGAGAGCCAGTAATAAGCAGGAAGTAGCAGATTGAGTGAGTGTTTAACAGTCCTGTGCAGAGGCCTCACTTGATCGCAGCAACAAATAATCAACCGATAATGCCTCTAGTGTATAGAGGGCTGTCCAGCCTAGCTTGCTGTCATCTCAATTCGCAAAATACTCGGGTCTCTCGTTATTGGCGCAAATGCGCCCAGGGCGTGGCTAACAAACTGCCGATCTAATTGAAAAGAAAGGTAGATGCGCATGTCTTTGAAGCCTATCTTGTTCTAAACAAGTGCGTGGAGACGAAATGGCTATGTCCTCATGCTTACAAGTGTGCGGAGACGAAATGGCGTGGCTGTATATTTGATGTGGGCATGCCAATTCTGTGATTCGCCGCGGGAAGCTCTGAGAACCCGGGCCTTGTGTCTGATTGACTACGAAAGGTTTTCCCTATTGGCTAAGCTGCTGGCCGGCGAGGAAGCTACCAGTCGTCGATTGGCGGACGATGTTCCGAAGTGTCCCAGAAAGCTGATTCCATTTTGCTTGCGAGCGCAGCGGGATTTGCCGTTACAAGAGCCTGTCCCATCTCTGCATACTTACTTGCTCTACAGCCTAATGGAATTCAACCTCCAGAGTTTAACATATTCGCTTTTTTTTTTAGGAAGTATCCGACAGGCGGAGACCCAAATCACACCAGTGAGGCTATAATAAATGCACGGTTACTTCCAACATTCCTGAATTCCTGCTGAAGTTCTATTTCTAGGGATATTCCTCCGCCTCATGTAAGGAAAACTTAAGAAAATTTAGAAAATTATACCCGATGGACAACGCACCGAATTCGTGCGCACTGAGTGTAATAATATTTGCCATAACTATTTTTTACTAGGCATTACGAACATTTGTTCTCTGTTTTTGTTCATAATAACTAGCTGTTCCCACGACTTCGTTCGCATGGACTTTAGGAATTGTTTACATATTTTTTAAATAGAAATATAAAATGGAAATAAGGCATGAATAGTGTCAATCGAAATTTATACATAATCATTTCCATAATCAAAACAAAAAAAAATTATTTTAAAGTTTTAAATATTAATAACATAGTATTTACACATATCTTTTATGTTTAGACGCTAATTAATGCAGTGCCTGCGACTTCGTTTGCGTGGACTTTAGGATTCGTTTACTTATGTTTAAAATGTAAATATCCCTTCGTTTAGGTTTTATGGCGTTATCAAATTACAGCCCGCCATCGCTTCGCCCAGCTTTTATGGAGTTATTGGAACACATACCTATATAATTGGTTTGGAATATTTTTGCTATATTATCGGAAATAGTTTTATCGTCGCGTTAGCGTTGGTTGTTTGATAATATGTTATTTCACTATGTTTTTCCAAAAACTAATGTAACTTTTTCTATAATGTATATCATATGAATTATTATTTATTAAAAACCTATTGTTGTTTCAACAATGCTTTTCGAAAGTAATTGTTTTGCAAAAGATAAAATACGAAACATAAAGAAAACCATATTTAAAAAAATGAAATTACTTAATAACCTTTTGAGATACCGAAATGAAATAAAGAGCAGTTTGTAAATAGAACTAAACTCTATTTTCTATTAGCGATATATCAAAATCAATTCAGCCTTTTCGGCGCATATTCTGAACAAACATCCAGACAGGCAGACAAAAATTTCAAAAACAGTTAGTTATCCTTCAACATCGTTTGGATAGCATATTACTCTTAGATATTGGTTTCGATTTTGATATAACAGACAGAGACATCAATTTTATTTATTATTATACATTATAAATCAAATGTTATAATATAGAGACAAAATATAAGTAAAAGTTCAATTTGACCAAAAATATGGTATTTTTGCATTGACACAATTATAAAACGCTTGTGATACAAGACGCATTTAGTAAACAACTAAACACGTCATACGTGGGCTGTATTTTAAAATTCTTCGTTAGAGATGAGTGAAGGAACCGCGTATAGGCTATAAAATCCACTAACGTGAGGGAAGCATTGCTCTAACCTATTCTTACCCAGTGTACGCAATTATGCACATGTGAGAAATTTTTGGTCTTACTGTACACTGCGAAGCACAATTAGCAAATATATTACCTGTGGGTAAATGATTCGCAAACCGTCTTACTGGTCTAAGGCATAATTGGTTCGTATAACTGCAGTCGAACATACAGCCTGCATCTCATTGGTTGTGACAACAATAACAAGTGTTGTGTCGACTAAAGTACAGCACGCATCATCAAATTTTTTTGTTAGCAACATCCGAAACCGTAAATTAAAGTGGGTTTAAAAGGGTTATTTTACAGCGTGAAGTGATATGCTCTCTAACGACGATCAGTTTTTCGCTAACGGAACTGTTTTTTTTTTTCTGTTTTATTATGTGTATTTTTGTGCTCTAATAATATAGAACTTAATAATATTATTGTATCATTTACAGCGGTTCAAGGCTATCAGAATCACGCCCAATAAAATATATTTTTTTATACCACACATCACTTTGAAAAAGCAAACAATAATTAAAAACGAAACAATGTTGTTTATGTAAAGAATTTATACATGAGTTTGGGCATGTGTATGTTTACGAAAGTACACCTTTCACTATAATGGAAAAAAATGGAGGAAATTATTTTTACAAATAAAATGAACATTAATTTGAAAACAAAATAAATAACAACTTTTTGAGATTTATCACTATGATTGGGCGCATTTCAACACATAATCACTACCCTGTTAAAAAAACAATTATTTCTTTAAAACTTACTATAGTGTGTAAATAAAATTCTTGTATGTACAGCGTGCCGTTTGAAATAATATTGTCAAGCGTGCTGAAAAAAACAAATTCGATGGTTGCATTTCGTCTTACAGACCTTTTTCAAATAATATCGTCAAATATACTTAAATGCGAAAATTTGACAAAATGATATCTGGTCAGGCAACAGTATGCTTCCTCTCGCGTCACAAGAAAATGATGACACAATCATATGTTACTTTTTTTTCGGGCTCCCCAAAGCTGCAGCTTCTCAAAGCAATGGAATATGGGAGAGGAAAAACAACGACCGCTTAAAGAGAGAAGGAAAAGACAGATAAATAAAAACACACTCACTGCGGTTTGTGGGATTGAGGTTCACGGGTCTCAAAACCATTACTTACCGAATGCTGGTCAATATCATTAACTCCTGTAGAAACGCTTAAGATTTTCCCGAACTTAGAGACGTCTTTAAAGGCTGCGACAGTAAAAAATAAACTTTATAGACATCTCCAGTACTTCGGGCAGAGCATTTTACGGGACAATTTACGACGACCTATTTTAACCTCGTTAAGAGTAACAGCCCACGTTTATGACGGGCAGGAAGTCGGGTACATAAAATAACTTCTTATTTATGTGCTTAAGCTGAGATTCAATTAAAGACGCATAACCGAACGTAAAGATCTCTTTCACTGAATTTGTTTCTTAACATTGATATGTGACGAAAATAACAGAAAATATGTAGAATTGCATACTTTGCAAATTTTTATAACTGGCTATCGAACTCCGAGAGGCTAACTCGTCAACTCCAGCTGTCTTTAGCAAACATAGAAAGACATTTGAAATGGCTTTTTATCTAACGAAATTAATATATTTTCGAGTCATTAGAAGAGGTGCGTATGAAAAAGATTAATGAAATTAGTTCCTCGTCCGTGAGGCTTTCTGTCTGCTCCACTTTGCCAAATTGGCTTTAGCACACATGTACGCACAAACAGTTCTGACTTTGACAAACTGGTTTCGAAAAATATCTATCTGCCTAGTTTGTAAAATAACTTAGATAAATATTTACTTTTTTAATTTTTTTTTCTGCAATGATTATGACCTAAAACTACATGTATTGCAATGTGACGCAAAGCATTGTGCAAAATTTATAACGTTATATCAAGATTTTTATTATTGATATGTATAATGGAATAATAATTTATTGTAACCAATTTTACGTAAACAACGTTTTTTTTAAGAAACGTCAAGATACGTGCATTACATAGCTAAAGAATAAAAAATAATTATTTCGCGCAAGGCATAAAAAAATCCATTAAGCATTTGAATGCTTGCAAAGGATTTTAGGAACTCTTCATTTCCCGGGAGCTGTGGTTTATTCGTCAGGTAACTCGCCTTCCGCATAGGCGAACGAGGTTCGATTCCCAGCGGGGTACCCCCCCCCCTCCCGGGGATTTTGGCATGTGGTAATAAGTGGCGGACCTTGTTGTCAGCTGATGGGTTTTCTCAGGGCATTGCCACTTTCACCCGCCCTTGTATTGTATTATATAATGTTATATATAATTAAATATTACACATTTTTGTATATTTTATAAGTATATTATATTAATATATTATATTTATTACAGGTATAATATATTACGTATGTTATATATAATGTTTTATATTAATATATGTAATAAGTATTTTATTTTTTATTTATTACATATAATTATATAATATATTATATTATTGCCGTTGCTCCATCTTTGTGTTCAGCGTTCATAACATATAAACAATCCACCCCCTCCCCCCCCCCCCCCCCGACAACGCAATTATCGCAAATTATGTTGTTGCATGTCCGAGCGACGTGGCACATTGGTATAGGATGTAGTACACGGTTGATTGATCACTACCGAAATGAACCTCTGAATAAAGTCACTGCCTCTATATGCATGTAATTTTTAACAGGCAATATCTAGCATGCTCCCTGTAAAGTTGGCAATGACGGAAGGAATCAATTTCCATGTCTTAAAGTTGAAGCAATAGAGTTACCTATGTTATCATTTGGAAATACTAGAAATCATTTTCTTTTGCTTTCTGTTTTATAAGGTATTAAGTATAAGAATGAACAGATTTGCATGAAAAAATACTTTTTCTAATAATTTCACACTCTCACTTAATGGACGCATGCATAAAGTGATCAGGCTTATGGCAATGTTGTGCATACGAGAAGATCTTACGAAGGGCTTTCAAAAGTGCTCAGCTTACCGTGAACAACCTTGATGTGACTGCAGACACAAAGTAGCCTATATAAGAATACAGTTTCTACCAAAAGTTTTAAGACCACCAACCATTACCACACAATGTGTCATTGGTCTTAAAATTTTTAAGAAATGAACATGGACCAGATTTTATTATAAGTGTTGTAAAATGAAACTTTTTAGTAAAGATATAATTTTATAACATCCCCGTTCTTTATTAAGTTTTAATTTAGTTTTTTTTATACGTAATTTTAAAATAATTTCCACTATAAAGAACTCAACAACAAATGCTATTTTCTGCGTATGCTTAAGCCCGTTTTACAATTCAGGATGCGTAAGAAAGTGCAGACGGAATACGTAAACGGAACCAGCAGACAAATTTGAAAGAATCTGAGCAATTTTACAATATACAGGAACGTACGAAACGATCTGCAGCCATCGTATGCTTACAAGAATGAAGAAGTATCTTAAAGCTGCCGGAGTGTGTGTCATCTATTACTAAAAACATTTATAGAAAGCATGCTAGAAACTGTCAGATGGCGTATTGAGCGGTATGTATGTAAAAATCCTTTGTAATATAAGATTTACCTTCCTGGTTGGGTAGTCTTAAACTTTTGGTATAGACTGTACAGAAGCGAAACAACCACTAAATCCGCGAATTCGAGCTGCACAAGCTAGCAAAATGGCGTCACCGGCCAGCCAACATGACAGATAAGTGTTTTCCAATCGGCGCATTGCATCCTAGTTGCCAGCCGGCAATCCAGCAACTAGGTTTACATAACATGTTGAAAAAGTTTTTTTTGGGTTCACGCACACACAATTTTCCGTATTTCACATCATTGAAATTTAAAAAGGGAAATAAAATAATTATTTCTCTTTTATACACAGAGTTGTTCAGGCTGAAAAAAATTTGTTTAGATTCCTTATAGTAATGGTGCGATCTTCAGGTTTTAATGCTCTTAGAGAGGAAAATTAATTTTTCTATAAGTTTTGATGTTTTACGGTTTCGTAACACAATGTGGATACTAATTAAACAAAAAATTACAAATAAATTAAAAAATGAAATGAATTTTATTGCTTAAATAACATAATTGTAGCGCAAAGTTTTTATCGATACAAATTCCGAAAAGTTATTTCAAGATTAAGTTTGGTTCTATCGAAATGTTTATCCAAGTAAGAAAAGTGGCATGCTGCAATTTCTTTTTCATGTCCGGCAACTTGTTCATAAGCCAGGGCCTCGAAGAAGCTGGCAGCTCTACTACTAGTTAACTTTTATACATTACTTTTTAGATTTTAAATATGATATCGAGAGTTAAACACGGGTGGAATAGCATTGTAAATTTTCCTGAACTAATTTTCACAATAAATAATACTAAAATTGATTCAGATCTGTAGCTTAATGCATTTTGTCAAGTTTTGAGATTTGTAATTAAAATATTTAAATTTATAACTTCTATATCTCGGTTCATTAGTTTCTGAAATGTCGATTTTTTAAAATCAATTTTTGGAACTTTTTTTTTTCTAGATTATTGTTTATTTACACCGCGAAACGCATTGCAATACGGTAATGTAGAAAATAATTTTAGTCTCTTGGACGCCCTTAAGTGGAAGAGATAGGATGGTATTACCAGCTCTTGCCAAACAATAATACGAATGGAATAACTTTATTTGTTTACCACGGGTAATAAATGGTATTACGGTGCTTACTGCCTTCTGAGAATGTCTGCAGCTGCGATATTAGTACATGAAGACAAACGATAATTGTTCCTAAGAAATGTTTTTAATCATATCCTATGCCTTTGGGTTCCCGCCTAGCGAGTCCAATACGCTGATCTACGACATGTACACACACACACAAGACGAGGGCTGTTGAGTGCTTTAAAAGACATTGCGCACTTCAGAAACACAACTTCATAGTACTCCAGAAATGCTAACAACAGCTCTTTCAAAGCGTCGTGTCCCAAAATACACGCGTCAGATACATACAAAACTACTCTACGGCCCTGCATTGAACCTACCTACAGATTTTGCACCAATAAAATAGTGGGGTCACCGCTGAATGTCTCATAGGTACACGCAGCGCGACGAGAACACTGCACGCCAGTGCAGAGCCTTGCGCATAGAGGTGGCGGCGAACTTGATTAGCGTGGAACTGTCCCCCTTATAGCTCATGCGCCTTTTGGCCTGAAACGCGGGAAAAATCTCCTGGCAGGCGGGAGCCTTAATAAAGTCGCATTTTTGTTTAAATTTATATCAATTTTAGTAGGCCTAATGGCAAAAATATACCGCACGTTTCAATGTTATAGTTATAACCTGCAGGAGCCTGTAGGGAAGAATTAAAAATTCTTATAGTCTTTTAGCGCTAAATTTAGCACTTTGAATGGCCAGCTAAAGATCTATTTGTATGTACGTTGTGTATTCCTGCGACTTATGTAAAATTAACATTGCCACGGGCCTCATTACTTCATTCAAGCGTCGGTCGGTCAGGTGAAACTGTGGAATTATAAAAAAAAAAAAAATGAAAATATGTTACAAATCTGGTCATTTTTACACTTCGATGCATTAAAAAAAAAAAAAACAGAAAACGAAATAAATAATTTAAGTTTTCACAAATGGTTACTAACACTTTTTATACGATGTTAATATATTGAACTGTTTTCCGTCTATCATTACCAACTTCACTGGGCACATGTCACTCAGCGCGGCCGTTAAAATATGCGCAGGCAAGGGCAGTAACTTTTTTTCCAAGGTTGAATTCAAAAGTTTTCATTTTATCGCGAACAGCCTTCATTAGAACCTAGTTCATGCCTTATGTTCCAAGCGACCAGCCCTCGCGTCGAGAGTCAACAGCAGCGTGAAACCGTAGCAGCGTTTGACGCAGTTGTCATAGCTCCGCGCACGTTTTCCTGAAGAAGAGATGGCCTAAGTAAATTCCGTGTGCGGTTTTGGGGGCGCAGTTGTACAGCGAAGCATTCCCTCGCAGACGACAGCCGGGCAGCCGAGTTTTCGCGGGGTTCCGTCGCATGTTCACGCGCGTCGCATCTCGGGAACAGTTTGTTTACGGGCCCATGTTTATTAGGATTTTTGTCATTATTCCATTATCCTCCGCACGCACCCGCAGGTTGAACTTTTTATCGCGAGACACTCGGTGTAAACCCAAAATGGCATTCATCTCACCTCCTCAAAAGATGCTGGCAGCCGTACGAAATATTACTAGTCAACATTCATACATTACTTACAAGTACTTTGTTCTTACAGAAGAGATTATACCGCGTGTTTTTTTTTTGCATAACAGCGTGTCAAAATGACAATCTCAATGTTATTGAGCAGTTCAAAAAATAAAAACTAATTCACTTATTCAAATGAGATAATTTACATTGAAATAACATATCATCACGCTTTGACACCTTTTGGAAATTTTTAAAAATTTCTCCAGATAATGCAATTTTTGATCATATTTAAATTTGTATCCGTTTATAATTCCATGAAAAATTAATTTTGTTGAGCATACGTTAATACAAGTTCGGACGTGATCTCCCAATAACTTTTGTGGAAGTTCCTGTAAATGTTTCCTTTGGTGTTATTTGTTCGTCCCAACGAAACACTAGCCATGATGCAAAAAATTATGCGACCTAAAATTTTCTTCATGTGAGGAAATATTTCTTGTGAGTAATTTCTAAAAGTTGAACGGAATTTCGTACAAATAGGAACAATGGAGGTCTAGTGGTCAGAATACTCGCTTCCCATCAGGTCAACCTGGGTTCGATTCCCAGCGCGGTCGCTCCCGGAATTTCGCATGTGGGAATCGAGTTGGGCGAAGCCGTTGGTAGGAGGGCTTTCCCGACGATCTCCTGGTACCCCCCCCCCCCCACCTTTGCATTTCGCCTCTGCTCCTTACACGATTCACATCACCCTCATCAGCTCTCAAGACCTCGATGTTGACAGCCGCCCAAATCTCTCCACTCGTATAAAAACAATATAAAGAAGATTTTGGTGACCAGAATTGTTAAGGGTTTTGGATACCAAAAAAATTAATCCTTACTACTATATAAATGCGAAAGTGTGCTTGATTGTTCGTTTGTTTGTCCTTCTTTCACGTCAAAATGGAGAACGGATCGACGTGATTTTTGTACAGAGATAGATGGAGGTCCAGAGAGTGGCATAGGCTACATTTAACCCCAGGAAAATATCTCAAACGGTTCCAAATAATGGAGATTAGGGATGTACGTACATAGGTACTGGATTAAAATTTTCTTAGGATTACTGCATAAAAAGCAATTGTTAAAAAAAAATTCCGTCATTTCTTCTTTCTTTTTTGTCTATGGGCTGTCTTACATTCCTTCCCAAGAGCCACAGTAGCTCAGTGGGTAGAGAATACAATAGTGGGGCCGCAGTAGCTCAGTGGGTAGAGAACACAATAGTGGGACCGCAGTAAATCAGTGGTTAGAAATACCAAATAGTGGGGCTGCAGTAGCTCAGTGGCTAGAGAACCCAATAGTGGGGCCGCAGTAGCTCAGTGGGTAGAGAATACAATAGTGGGGCCGCAGTAGCTCAGTGGGTAGAGAACACAATAGTGCGGCCGCAGTAGATCAGTAGGTAGAGAACACAATAGTGGGCCGCAGTAGCCCAGTGGCTAGAGAACCCAATAGTGGGGCCGCAGTAGCTCAGTGGGCAGAGAACCAAATAGTGGGGCCGCGTGCTAAGCAGCGAATAAAAGCTATTTATTTTATAATTGTATCAAATATTGTTCAGTGTGTACACATTGTGTGTGATGCCAATTACCTCGAATAAAACAAGTATGCACTTCATACTATATTGAATATTTTCATATTTTTCTACAACGTAAACTAATGCCGTAAGTTACTGCGTGACAATATGTAATCATCAATCAACAGTTATTCCATTTTTTTTAATGTTGAATGTAACCAACAAATTGTTTATATTCAACTTATTTTTTCCATATTTATTGCCCGTTATTTGGTGATTACATATATGTGTACGCGGTAGCCTAATGCATTAGTTAACATTGTATTTTTTATTATTAGTACGACGTTGTTAGTATTTATTATCATTGTTGCAGTAAACCAGGAAAATTTTAAATATTTGAAATTAAATTATTCAAAAAATATAAAAAAATATATATTTTTTTTTTAATTCGGGGAAAATGGCATCACATACAACGCGTACAAGTTGAGCAATGTTTGGTACAAATATAAAATTATTTATTTATTGATATTAAACAGCCTTAAATGACGGTCGTGAAACGTTGGACCTTAGCAGCCCGTGGTGCAGTCTCGCAAGGGACGCGTACAGCGATAAGGACACCTCGCTTCCAGCGGGGTAGAGCGAGGCAGATAACCTCTTGATTATTCGCGGAGCGCAACCCACATCGTTAACTGGCAGGGTGTTTCGTGATTCCGTGAGGACGCGAGACGCGCCTTGGCGTCTTTTCGTCCCAGCGAGCACGAGACAGCCCGAGGCGACGCTTAGCGCGGCCCACACTAGTGCCACGCCGGAACGCGAAAGTGTTTGTCCTGCTGCACCGCATCTGTTAACACGATGCACGAGTGTAGCTCGGGTTGCCCAATAACGAAAAAATTTTTCTGACGTTTGAAGCAAAATTCGCACGGGTATAATTTTATTGGTTCGTTAATGCTTGTCAAGACCTTGGAAGAACTAAGTAGCACATGATCAATAATTATTGCGAATAAAAATATTACTATATTTTATAACAATTCATGTTATCAGTACATATATTATTACCTACTACGTATGAAAAGATATTTTATTTGGAGACAATCAACTTGTTACTCGATTGGCGGGCAACCACCCAGAAATTAACTTTATTCAGTTGAGTAAGCGTGTCAAATGTGGCACGAATGAATACGACGGTTGAATGTTGGAAACAAGAGGCCAGCAGAAATGCCGTTCCTGTAATGGTACCCATAATTGACAACTATAGCTTGCCTTGAATGCTAGTAAATGTGAACAGAATGCAAAGTGTTAAATGTGGCACGAATGAATACGACGGTTGAAAGTTGGCAACAAGAGGCCAGCAGAAATGCCGTTCCTGTAATGGTACCCATAATTGACAACTATAGCTTGCCTTGAATGCTAGTAAATGTGTACAGAATGCAAAGTGTTATAGATTAATCGAGCACTTTTGAAATGAACCTTTTGAAAATTGTCACGGTTCCCTAACTGCATATATTTTAACTGCCAGGCTGACTGCCATGCGCCCAGTAAAGTTGGTAACGATCGAGGAGAAAGTAGTTCCACATTTTAACGTGGCATATAAAGTGGTCGAGTAACCACTTGTGATAACTTAAATAATTTATTTAGCTTCCTGTTTTTTTTTAACTCAGCGAAGCGTAAAAATTAACAGATTTGCAGTAGATTTACTTCTCTAATAGTTCTAAAGTTTCATCTGACTGACACATGACTAAAACGATTAGGCTCATGGCGATGTTAGTTTTGCACAAGGCGGAGGAATACACAACGCGCGTACAAGTACATCATAAGCAGGGCTTTCAAAAGTACTCATTTTACCGTAAAAAGCCTACAGTGTCCAAGTGCATCGTCCGGCACGATTCCCAAGTTCGCAAATCCGGAGCGACCCCGCCGGGAATCGAACCCGTTTCGCCTAGCTGGGAAGCGAGTAGTCAAACTAACCACTACGTCATTACGGCTCCCGTCCGTTCTGAGTTTACCACGTGGCAAACAAGCTGATTGAACATAAGAAAAGTATGTAAATTACAGCATCGACAAGAGTTAAAGTTAGTGTTAAATCTTCGCACAGAGGAGAATTCAAGCTGAATTTTAGTTCGGGCTTTTAATATTTAGTTCACAAACGTGCTGTTTATTATTTGTAAGTTTTCTTGAAGCATGGTTAACTAATTTCATGAATATATTACTATGTAATGGAACTTATTTAGTATTATAAAAGAACAAGCTTTCTGTAAAAATTTAAACAAAGTAAGCTGAAAAGAATTAACTGATTTTATAATGTGAATTACAAATGTAAATTTACTCTTTATATAAAAAAAAACAAGCATAAGCTTTATCTTATTCAACAACTTAAAGAAAATGTGTATATTTTTACTATTATGTATTATATATTTATATAAATATATATGTTATGTAACGTCACAGCTTCTCGCACTTTTAATTTCAATGGAACCGGCATCACAAAAATTTTGGTAAAACTTTGTAACCAATTTTTTAAATTCCTTCACTTGATACTATTATAAGTAGAACCGTTTTGCTGCAGTTAAAAATTAATAGATTGCTTTGTTGTTTAAAGGTTTCCAATAAAATTTTAAAAATGCATTTAATACTTAATGAGTATATTTCTAATTTCATATTCGATGCAATTATTCAGTTGAATGGGTAGGGTAATGCCGATAGCGGGAATTTTTTGGATAATGTAAAGTGTTTTGCGCATGCTGTGTGGCAAGTAAAGACGCCATGTTGTTGGTCCATGCAGCAGAGTGAAGGTATGAGTTTTTTTACAAGTGCTGATGTTACGAAGAAGGTGACATATTATTTTCTTATTAAGGGGGAGTAATACCTGCACTATGCGTGGCATGTCATGTTTTAGTGTCAGGACGTAAGCTTTAAAGATTTTTCGTATATCGATGTCTGTATTTCTTCATATGGCGGTCGCATTCTCAGTTTCTTGCCGTACCTAAACCTACCTTGCAGCTCTTTTCATCTTTTGGTTTAAGAACTACGTCCAACCAAGTTACATCGTGTCTTGAGGGGCTATTCGGAAAGGAATTCGAGGGCTTTTGTGATACCGCACAGTTTTGTATTTATTGTTCTCAAATACTGAAAATAACACCTCCGCATTTATATTCACATGGCAAAACATTATAAAAGGAAGAATCTATGGATGCAGTGGAAGAATGAAGTAATGCATGTTGTTGAAGGGGATGTGTCATTACTAGGAGCGAGTAAATTATTTGACCATAATATCCGAATTTTTATGCAAACGTTCAGGCTAATAGAAACTAGCTTGGTGGCTTGCAATATACAGCACCTGCACCAAGGAAGGGAAGAATTTAACGCCAGCCTTCGGTTTCCACAAACGAAATTGAGAAGTCCCTTGCTGATCGCGTTAAATTTTTAGAATGCCGTCAATTTTGGCCGGACTCAGAAAGAACTTCATCTGCTATCATTTTCTTTCGCCTTTAAATGTGCCATTGATGTACCACTTAATTGGAAAGAGAACAAAATGACGAGAAAAGCTTGGTGTCTTGGGTTTTGCAGGTAAAACGGTCTTAGTTTGAGGAAGCCTTAAGTACTGCCTAAGGCAAGATCAGCTGGCGTCAACAAAGAGGTTGTTAATCCTTATTTCGAATTGCTGGGCAATATACTGAGTTCTCTCTCCACAATAAGCCTATGTATATATAGTATATAATATATATATAATATGGAAGAAAGTAAACTCCACTTAAACAATCGGCCACCAAAAATAATAACACAGAGAGTAAAAATATAAGTAGTTAATCTGATAACTGTCGAAAGGGGAGAAGACGTGACTATCCCAACTAGCTGCAGTGCTGTTGGGTCATACATAACGCGACTTGTTATTTTCAAGGGGATACGTCACCTCCTGGAATTCACGGATAATCTCTCCAATGGAATATAATAAGTCACAAGGGAAATTATGTTAAAAGCTATATTTATTTTTTGCACTGTTGTCCTGCACACGATGTTTGAATATTACTATAATATAATTTATTCACTGCTATCCATACTACCCCACCATATTATTCAAATAGCCCCCTCGAAATTTCTTCACTTTCAATCTGGCGGGGAATTCTGATAGCTCCACTCCAGCGTTAGGATTTATTTGAATTTTAGTTATTTATTTTCCTGTGGAAAGACAAAAAATATATACTATTTGTATATTTGCATGAATCCTCCATGCTACGTCAATTTTTTTTTAATTTTGGATTTTTTGTTAAGCTATCTAAATAGTCCCGCTGTTCCCTAATTTGTTTACAATACAAAACTCAATTTACTTGTTTTTGTGATACGGATGTTGGTGTCCCTGCTTATTTCACAATGAGTAGTCTTTAAAATGATAATCCGTTTCTATCTCTAAAATCGTCAAAACTTAACGATCGCTACTCAGAATTATTAATGAAATGTTTAGATTTTGCAACAGAAAAACATTTTGTTAAAATTGAAAGTTTAGTATTTTAAAAAACCTGGTTGTACCACTTAAACGTTAAAAGCAGGTAACTATATTGCCAACCATCGCCGTAAAGTTTCTTGTGTGTCAAATTTGTTGGCAGTGTACTGAAGAATTCCTTATTTACGTTAGCTACCTGTTTTCAATTTTAAGAACTGTCTGTTATCATGTTATTGTCTACGAAGTTCAATACAAATTACTTCAAAGCTAAAAGAGATTTTGTGTTTCGTTCAAATTATTAGTAATATTTTTTAGCTTCCATTCTGTTTCCGCATCATCATTTACGTTTCAAAGGTGACACTATAAAGACAACACGGCTGCTTGAAATCACTGTTCAACTCATATTCTTGTGCAAACTGTATACACTCATGCGAGCGGGTACGTATGAGTGTACGGGCTGTTTCAAATCCTTCAAAGCAGTCTCCGAGATTGTCCACAGTATAGACTAAAGATAAGGTAGACCACTTATTCATCTTCTGCGCATGTAACAAACATTGACCTACCACAAAGGAACACAACTGTCAAAGTCACATCTAATCCCTGTTTCATATAAAATTGCATCACTAAAAGTTTCTAATTCTTTCCCAAGCAAAATTTAAAATATAGTCACTAGTCGGGAAAGTCTTGTTATCTTGTACAGAACCAACTTGTGTTTCAACTAACCTGACTTGAAACTTGTGCACTGTATCGTTTATAGAACTGCTTTGGACCTTACTATCATTAGGTTCACTCGCCTTCAGCCTTTGTGGGCGTAACCACAGCACAGGCCACCAATACACGCACGCGATATGGCTTTCCGGTATCCTTTAGGTAAAGGGGCTCTTTCGCTGATTGGTTGCATGTTGCTGTGGGGTCGAGCACTGTGACCGAGTGAGCTCACCGTATTGTACGCGTTTTTCTATTGATTCAGCTTTGCTTTCGGCAGGTACATCCCCGAGTGCTGAGTGGCTGATTAAACACGCGCCATTTTGGAGATTGGACAATGTATTATGTTCCTCACTGGGAGCACAAACTGGAAGGAAGGATGGGAAACAGAAAGTCGTCAGTCAAAGAAAGAATAATTGAAATTGAAGTAGCTAGAGCCCAGTTCACTTTAAGATGAACTCTTTCCATTTTACAACATTATTGTTAATTAGGTCAGTTTTAAAGACGGGATTAAGGGAAGTATTAAGCATTTAGAGCGGTTAAATTAAAACATGTTGACGGGACTCACCGGCCCCGCACCCCGGATTATCCGCCGCCGCTGTCTGGACCACAGACCGCGCTGTCTGGCTCGCCACCACCGACTGCGCCTTCCCTGGTCATAGTAGCTCCATCCACACTTCTCACCCCACCACGTGTGTTTGTTGCAGCATTTTATAGTGATTGGTCGCCACCGTGTCCTGTGGGCGGAGTCCTGTCGAGGGGATGTTATGCTTATTGCTGAAATCACTGAGTTATCCCGGCCCACATATTCTGTTGTCCTCGGCCCATATTTTTGATGGTTTATGGATTGCACTTTCTGCTCTATGTTTTTCATTCGTGTTTTACAAACTGGCTGTGGCCTCGATACTGCCTCCTCGATTAGGCGAAACCTTTTGGTAACAGATGCACGGCGGGGCTCTAATAACGGTATGTTTTTTATAGCTTACTTGTTCGTGACTGTATGGATAATGACCTGCTTGGAAAATACTGACGGATAGCAAGGCTTCAATATCGTATTTGCGTGTCGGGATTCTTACTTCCGTTACTGGCTGCCATTTGTTTTGGAACATTTCACCTTTGGACTGGTCCAGTGGTAATTATTCTACTGTGGCGTTGAATACATGACATTCATATGAAAAGCTGAGCAAAATATAGTTTTTTTTTCTGTCACCCCTACGCTATGCATCGTTAGTGAATATCATTCGGTAATATTATGTAATTTTATTACTGTATACATTTTGTTGCGGTGCTCGATATCGGCCATACTTGCAACGAGTGGCGATCCGTAAGTGTCTTAAAAGAACGATAACAATTAGAATATTCCCTTTTAGCTCCAAATTACACACCGCATGAGTTGGCACGCAACATAATGTACTTGTTGTCTGCTGATTTGCAAATAATCCGTCAAGCTGAGGTCACATGCCACTAATGAAAACCGTACAACGCACGAATAGTTTCGAGATTTTCAATAATTCCTCGAAGATACTGACTGACGCGCCCGTGCGAAGGAGGACATTATCCAGAGCCTTCGTCAGGAGATGGTAACATGATCTGAGACATTGTTTGTTCCATAACCTAGAGAGGTAAAATTACTACTCACCAATATGCAGAGAGAGAGAGAGAGAGAGAGAGAGAGAGAGAGAGAGAGAGAGAGAGAGAGAAAGAAAGACTGGGAACTGCCTGCAGACATCGTATTGTAACGAGGGGACTGTAGTAAGACATTGTCCAGCTGTTGCAGTCAAGAATTCTGTTAGTTTACTAAATCACTTCGGCGCTTCAATGTAATTTACCCAAACGAAGAACTCTGCCAGACTTCCATAATAATTGTGGCTATCAAGCCTATGCTTCCCCAACGAACAATATTCTTAAAATTTCTTGATGACAGCAGTAACCCATCACTTACTTAATCAGAGCACCCAGACTACCTCCATCATTAATAATGCAGCAATTACAATCATTAAAAATTTGCCGATTCTAAAGTGTTTCTAAAGTGATTCTCGTAATTTTTAGTAGTCTCTAGTCAGATGCAGTAGAAAATCGCAAAAACAATTTTGCGCCAACATATCCTCGAAAATATTGTAGCGTCCTCATCTTTTTATGACACAATCGTTGGCGCGCGACACTAAATTATTACGTACGCAGCGTCGCTCGTCTATTTCCTATGCCGCCACTTTGAACAAAATTATTTGATGTAAAAATACGTTTCCGTGTATAAGTATGTAGTGTTTGTATTATTATTTTTTTAAAAAGAAACTATGTCCGGAGTTTGGGGACTGAGTTTCCCAACATCTTGTATAAATATAACTTCCCACACGTATGCCTGTATAACACAGTCAACGATTCATTAACTTCGCCTTAGCTTTAAAATTTCATAAAACTACGTAATCAATTTCGAAGTTTAGTTTGGCGAGCGGGGAGTAGGAAATGAAATATTTTTCTCTCAAGAGATATTTGTCGGTAAAATAAAGCCGCTCATTTATAAAGCATGTTACTGATCATGATGAACTAACAAACACTAGCCACGAGTATGGCTACTGCTATAGGTGTACGTAAAGCTGGCCACGCCCTCCAGCACAGCAGGCCATTAACAGACATTCATCAGTAGAACTGATGAATTCTGAGTGGGCATGTGAGCAAAGTGAATTTTTGACGTTTTTACAGGCACACACAGACGTTTCTAATCGAGCCTGTTGGAAGTGAAAATTCCCTAATATTCCATAATTTTTCACCAGTGTCGAGCGTGTTAGACAATTATCTCCAGACAAGTAAGTTTAGTTTATGGAATCTCCTGTAGATGAGCTTCGTGACCTAGCATGCGGGGTTCGTGAAGGGGATGCGCCAACATTACGCTTCAGGTCCGCTGAAGAAGCTATTGTCCCTGGACCACTTGATGTGGTGCCGGCATTCTCGGGCCCTTCTGCCTTGGATGGGGACACGTCGCCGGGTAATAAATAAGGCGTCTGGCGCGGATGTGAAAGCAGAGAAGTCCGGCTCAGGCGGCCAGAGAGACTTATTCCCCTCCCTACACCGCTTCCCGTCGGTGAGGATTACGACACGACTTAGGGGAAGGAGCTGCAACCACCTGTCTCTCTCACTCCCACTCTCCCTCTCGGCAATTTTGCCTGCGCGTCGTTCTTCATTTCCTCCTCCATTTCGTGCTGCAGGATTTCAGGGCTGAGGTCGCGGCTTCGTTCTATGCACTCGCCAAGGGTAAAATCCACTGGCACTCTTCTAATGACATTCATTTCCTTTCATGCTACGAGGCTATCTATCAAGGGGCTACGGCTCAAGGGGACTCATCACAGCTACTAAAATTGTACACTATAGATTCGTGGCCGACTTGTGTCTATGAAATGTGAGAAACTAATTACAACAATTATTTATAAATAATAGGTGTTCGTCATTATTCTCGTAAGGTCACTGCCTACCGGAAGGCAAATGCAAAATTTGAAAAGGAAATCCCATGATAAGGAAATTTCATCTCAGTTCGCTAATTTTGAAAAGGTATTCTTCAGTAATTTTTTCAGGAGAAGATCCATACAGGCGTATATTTTTAATATAGACAGGCAGGGTGTAATTTTTGTAAAACATAAATTTTAAAAATTCCTTGCAAACAGGCCTTGCATGTTATCGAAATAAATTTCTTATTAGCGACATAACTCCAAATACGAGATCCTGCTCGGAGGAGTAACAGAGTCCTTCTTGTTTTCCCATAATTTTATTTTGATAGTTGTATTTCATTTTGTATTAATTTCATTTTACTATACTAATACTATTTTGTATATCGTTAGCTATAGACTTGCTTATTCATGTCACACGTCTCGGATAGTACTCACAAAATGTATGTTCTGTGCCACCTGGCATCCTGGTGGGGAGTCGAGAAGTCACAGCGGCCGTCTTGGATGATGTCACACCCAAAATCTCATGATCTATCATTCCTCGTCAGAAGCAGTCATCTTGTTTTGCTCGGAATTTCTCTTTTTTAATTCTTTTTTCCAGAGTGAGGTAAATGAGTTTTCTCAAGAGTGTTCCCGTGATTGGTTTATAAACAAACTGTAGCATTTTCCTCCTTCATTCCCAGCGTAGATGTCGCCCGAAATGGTTGTCGCAGACCAAGGTCAAGGTTTCGTGGCATCATGGTTCTTGCTATTGCGAGCGGGGATAATTGGATTTCCCAGAATGTTCGCACGTGTTTTCTTCATCCTTAAAAAAAAGTATGTCTATATAATATTTAAAACTAAATAGCTTTTAACCTTGCCTTGTATAACTGAATTCCTCTCGTAAAGAGAAGTGCATGTGTAACTCGACTTGTCTGCCACCCTGGAGCCTAACTCGGCTCACGACTAGTGTATGCACCACCCCTTCGACTCTATTTGAGACCTGTACAGTGCTTACACCGTCAGTCAACTACCTGGCTACCTTGAAGTTTATAGAAATGTTAGTTGGTCACACAATGTCATACAAGGTGGACGCATTCTGCCTCTAGTGATGCGGTTGTGAGGCTTGGCTGTAATCTGAACTTTACTGTTTCAATCCGACCTGTTCGTAAGTATATAGTTTGCAAATCTGCCGTACTAGTCAGGGAATCATCTAACGTGACGTACAAAGCTCGACGCTTGTGAAATACGCACTGGTTGGTAAGTGCTTATAACATAACTTAAAAGTCCTTTACATTTTTTTATGTATGTTTGCATCGTTATGCAGCAGTGTCGACCTTGTCGCTTCCCTGCTTCTCGGCTCTGCAATAGTATTTTATTCTAGCCTAATGTGACGTATGTTGATCGATGCTTGCACATTATGCGTTGGTTGGTAGTGGAATTCTTGTACCTCTGTACTGTAGCGTAGCTCGGTCGGAGGGTGTAGATGGGGAAAATCGTTTTCTGTTCAGTTGTATTTACTAAGGCTACCACATCAGTTTTCAGACGCATAGTTTTTTCTAGCAACGACTAATGCAATGTACAGTGTTCGTCGCTTGTGCAATACCCATCGATTGGCAGGTGTTTATAACTATTTTCCTTTACATCTATTTTACATCTGTTCATCAATATGCAGTAGTATCGTCGTCTTTTGCATGACCAATGGTTTCAATGCATGATGATTAGTGGCAAGCAAAAGAACACAGTCTTTACAAGTCGTGTAATGCGTCTTCAAGTTATCACTGTTGGTAAATAGTGTACTGCACTTGACATATTATAGCATTTTTTAAGGCTGGTCCTTGTGAACATCTGCTATTTTCCTGTAGCCGGGCATTTCAACTTTTTGCTAAAGTTCTCGACACAAAGTGACACTGATATCACTATTATGGACTGTGAAACTATCAGGTTTCTTTTATAGTATAGGTTCGATACGACACCGTTCTCGCAGCACTTTTGTGAATATCATGGTCCTTTGTTATTTATTATGTAAATTAATCTTTCATGTATGGGTCGGTTCCATATGTTGCACGAGGTTCTCCCAGCTATCTTGTTAGGCTGCACTTTTTATTGTGGTCTTAAGCCCTTACAGTCGAACCACATTGCTGTAGTTCGCCTTTGCTATTGGAACCATCGAGCTGCAACCCTCAATTTCGATTGGATCGAAACCCTATGCGTCTGGCAATTTTTGAGCTACTGCCTGCCTGGGTGAGTGTCCTGTCTGCTGCACGACAGGATTCGGCCTTGTGTGTCGACACCAGTGCGCCTAGCGGCCGCCATCGGTAATACAAATGAAGTAAGCGCCCCCCCCCCCACCCTTCCGCACCATGATAGGGGACTGGGGAAACTAAGATGGCCGAAGTCCACCACGACCCTAGCAGTCGATGGTCGTGCATTAACGGACAACTGGAGAAACGAATATGGCGCGGCATCTGTGTATTACTCAAGCAGCCATCAAAGAATACAACATGTTAGTCACCCGAGGTGTATGCTATGAGACGACGGTGGTGAAGGTAAGATGGCGGATGAGGGTGATTGATATGTGCGTGTGTAATTCTCATGTGTGCAATTTATTTGCGCATATTTTACATATGCACGATTAGCTTTGCATGTGCTTTTCTGTCTGTTTGCGCGCTAAAATAGGGATGATATATAGAAATAAAGAATCTTCTAAGGTGAGGTATAGTGTATGGACCTGATTTTCAGACACGAAACTAGGCCTATAAAAATATTAATTTTAATTCTCTTTTAGACTTAGACAAAATCCGGTAATTTTTCTTTGTGTTAGGGAAATGTTTCATATCTGTATATACACATGAAACTTATATTAGTATCTATTAAAATTAATAAATAACACAGATGTAATATATACACTTTACCTTCATTTTATACACTTGGCATAGAAAGAATATATAATATTATTTTATACATACTCAACTTATTCTTCATATCAGCAAAAAAATTATGGTGTCGGTTTTTGTAGAACAATTCCTGCTGTGAGCATTCAAGACACACTTATTCACATATACAACACCGTAGTCATCACATAGGTAAGTCTTGTAGGAGATAGCAAATGGGCAGTTTATCTTCATAACATCTGCTACTGGAACTGTTAGCGAATGTCTTGCCGCAATACACGCACTCGCTTCGCGGTGAGCGACAAACATTCCCTTTGCACTTCTTGTTATGTCTATACAGGCTATCACTGTAGGTAAACACAGCATCACAATTCTCACAGCGGTAAGTTTTGTAGTCGATAGCGAATCGACAGTTAGTGTCTTCCTGTTGATGGACAATGGAGCTGTTAGTCAATGTCTTGTCGCGATACTTACTCTCGCTTGCTGATGAACAACATACACTGCCTTTGCACTTCTTGTTATGTCTATCAGGTCATCACTGTAGGTAAACACTGCATCACAGTAATCGCAGTGGTAAGTCTTGTGTGCAGGGCTGCACATGCAATGGCTACTTTCATGCCTACCTGCTTGACTGCTTTTACTTAAAGTATTTCCACAGTGCTAACATTGTTTCCGTAATGTTTGTAGAGAATCTCCAGTGTTCCTTTCTTTTGTAGATGCAGTCAGTAATACAGTTGGTTAACTGTCTGGGGTTGCCTCGATAGATGACTGCTGGCTATGTGGTACAAACAACAGCATGGTTGCTCGACTGTAATATGTTTTAGCAGGTCGATCGCTTTCTAGCCTGCGAAGTTGACAATTTGATCACTCATTTTCTTTGAATTGTTCATCTTTCAGTGTTGAAGTTACCTTGTGTTTCTTTTAATTCTGCTGCTGCTCTATCCCGATGTGTCTTATGCCAGCTCCTTGATTGTGGTTTGTTTACAAAGGTAGCACTACCTTGAAAGAAAACACTCTAGGCATGGAAGGCAGCTAATTAGAGCTCTCACAATATTACCAGGGCGAGCATCCGGTTTCAAAAAACAGTAGGTATTCAAGGAAATAAAAGTTTTGCAGAAATGTATTGTGTGAAGTGCAAACCATACGGACCTACAGAAATTGTAAACAACAAACATGTACTGATACATGTAAAGTAAAAAAATAAAACGAAGGAGTTTCAATTAGTTAGGACGGCGAGAACGCAATGTTGCCTCCGAAACTGCTGGTGATGATATAGAAACTATACTGAAATGTACTACATTTTCTACTGATGATGATGAAGTTCCAGCACGTGCAAAGCAAAGCTGTAAATATGTTGCTGAAGATAAAGACTGCTTAAAGATGGGGCAGAAGAAGCATGGATTCGAACCCAGTTCTCTGGTCCGAAGGTATCTAGCTACTTGCTCATCACAGAATAACACACATGCCTCCTTCTGCGAAGGAAGTCGTGCAGTCTGGCTACTTATTTTCTGAGAACCCCAATGAATTGGTTTGTAGACTGTTGATGTTGGTCCCATCGCAAAAGAACCGTATATATTTCTTTCAGTGAAGAGATAAAATAAATTTTTGATGAACTCGGAGCTAAATGATTTATTGAGTGAAATATTATGTATATGTGTGTGTGATTTTGCTAAGAATAGGAATGAATACACAACTCTCTCCCATCACTGCAGACCAGTAGAGACTTGGTATGATGTTATCACCAGGTTGCATGTACCCAGTTTCAGTAATTTCCTAGACTTTGTGTTTGTTGTGTGATGTGTTCGGTACTTAAATACTCAGATTCATAACGCAGAAGTTTTAATTGCATATATTTTAGTATTATTTTTCTGTAAAATTATAGGGCTCACTATGGGATTGAACCTACACTATCTCATTCTAAAGGTCAGTGGATGGTCTCCAGAGCTGTCTGGGTACACATATTTTGGGATGAATGAAAATCAGAGTACATACATAGTTGTAATATACATGTTGCGATGCTTTCTTACTGATCATTACAAAGTTCATACATTTAATGTTATTTCTATACAAATGGTACATATTCGAAATAAGTATGTGTATATCATAATTAAAACTAATTAAACTGTTATCTTATACTATATAGCTACAGTCTTCTCATAAAGTGAAGCGCATGTGTGACTCGGCAGGTCTGCCACCCTGGATCCTGGCGCACCTTCTCTCTCTCTCTCTCTCTCTCTCTCTCTCTCTCTCTCTCTCTCTCTCTCTCTCTCTCTCTCTCTTTCTCTCTCTCTGATAGAGTTTACGTGTCATCCCTTCGACTTGCCGAGACCTGCACGGTGCTCATGCCGCTTGTTGACCACCTGACCTGTCTTACAGATTATCATGATGTTAGTTGATCGCACTACGTCGGACTGGTCTGTTGCGTTCCGCTGCTAGTGGTATGAGTGTTGGCATGTTCTCTGAATGTGATGGTTTCGTTTCAATCGGCTCGTAAGGAAGTCGTTCGCTATTCTGTTCTACTAACCAGGATGGCCTGGTCTTGTCTAGCATCGTCTAACACAGTGTACAGCAGCTGTCGCTTGTGTAATATGTGATTTCAATGGTTGGTAAGAGCTTATAACTATTTTTATATATGTTTACATCAGTGTGTAGCATTGTCGTCCTTATTGTTCCTGTGATTCTGGGCTTCGCAAAAGTATTTTTTTTTTTTTTAGATTAGTGTGACATACAGCGCTCCGTGCTCGCGCAATATACATTGGTTTCTTAAATGTTTATAACAATTGGTTTTCAGAATTATTTATTTACATTTGTTTTCCTCGGCACGTAGGAGTGTCGTCTCCATTACACAGCTAATGGTTTAAATGTACGATGTTTCGCTGCAAGCAAAGGAACACAGTCGTTACAAGTCGCATAATGTGTAACGCATTTGACATATCATAGTCACGTTTGAAATTATTCCTTACGATCATTGGTTCTTTCTCATGTTACCGAGCAAAGCAGATTTTACTTAACTTTTTGGCACGATAGCTATACTAATATCGTTATTATATGGACTGTGGATCCATCGGGTATTTCCATATAAATATTGTGACTCATTATGACATCATGCTCATGATGTACTTACGTGTATGTCAGTCCTTTACTGTTTGTTACATGACTCATTTTTTATGTACAAGCCAGTCTTATATATTTTACATTAGGTTCCCCTCGATCCTCCTGTTGGACTGATAATGCTTACATGTTCTAATATAACCTGCATCCATGCATGTATTGTTTTCGATGCAATTGTATACCCCATTATTTTTTTCCAATGTATGACTGGTTGTTACGGGTTACCAATGCGACTGATCCCTCAATCTGACGTCCCTTTTGTTGGACAGATGGTGTTTGTTTATATTACTGTGTATGTATTTTACCCTTACCGAGACTTATCTACATCATGCACGCAGCATATTTGTGTATACCTTGATTATTTTTGCATATAGTGGTTTGTTGCACGTTACCCATGCTAATGTTTATTTATGCGTATATATGTATATATTTACATTTATATATACAGCCTGGATATATGTGGGTAAAGGGAGGCTAGCTATCACTGAAGGGGATCATAGTTGTTAGACACATGCAGTAGCAGATTACAAGGGCGATGTTGGACAATTGTCGAGTGTGTGCAGGCTGATGCATATGTGTGCTATTTCAGACCCTACAGAAATACATGAAAAAGTAATTTTGCGATATGCTTGTATGTATACCTACCTTTATTGTTCTTTACTTGCATGGACAGTTGTTACATGTTCCCGAACTTAAAAGGTTTGAAAATGGCGACCAACTATGCTTATAACAGTGCTTAAGGCCTACTTGGCATTATCTCCTTAATTGCAGTCGGAAGTGATGTCCATGATATGAATTTTGTAGCCGTAGCCTCGATGGGTGCGAAATGTCTGGCAACTATGCTTATAAGAGGGCTTACAGTATACTTGTCCCCATCACCTTGTTTGTCATCGGAGGTGATGCCTATGATATGAATTTGGTGACTATAGCTTCTGTGGGTGGGAAATGGCAGCAAACTATGCTTATACGAAGGGCGGGGGTGTAATTGCTACTGCAGTCCTTTTCATCTTCCAAAGTGATGCCTATGTTATGAATTTGGTGACTATATCTTAAACAGCTTGGAAATGGTGACCAACTATGATTATAACAGGGCATAAGGTTTACTTGACCCAGCCACTCTCCTCGTTGTCGGGTGTGCTACCTCTGATATGAATATGGTGGCTATATATTCAGCGGATGGAAATTGATTTTAACTATGCATATAAGAAGGGATATGGTGTAATTGAATCTGCAGCCCTGTTCGATGTCGGGAGCGATGCAAATTAATTATATTTGATGTATATGGCTTCAGCATATGAGAAATGTTTGACAACTATGCTCATAAAAGGGCTTAGGGCGTACTTGATCCTACCATCCTGTATGTTGTCTGTGGTGTTGTCTATGTTATGCATTTGGAGACTATAGCTTCAGTGGATGGAAAAAAGTGTTTGATGCTTATGAAATGTCTTAATGTAACTCGGCCCTACCACCCTGTTCTTCATCAGAGGGGATGTTTATGATATAAATTTAGTGCCAACAGCTTGGTGGGTGGGAAATGGTGGGCAACTATGCTTATAAGTGGGTTTAGGGTATGCTTCACTTGTGGCCCTGTTCGATGCTGGAGTGATGTCTAATTATGAATTTTGTGGCTATATATTAAATCGTTCGGGAATGACAACCAACTATGCTTATAAGAGGGCTTAAGCATACTTTATCCTGCAGTCCTTTTTGTCGAAGGGTGATGCCTATGTTATGAATTTGGTGACTATCTTAAAAAGTTAGGTAATTACAGCCAACTATACTTATAAATTGTCTTAGGGCAAACTTGCCCTGCGGTCCTTTTCGTCATTGGGGGGAAGTCAATGTTATAAATTTCGTGATTGTATCTTAAACAGTTCGGGAATTACAGCTAACTGTGCTTATAAGAGTGCTTAAGGCATGCATGTGCGGTGCGACTCTAGGTTAGCGTGCATGGGTTGGCTTCACTCCGTGCCATCCTGAATGCACTGACAAGTTTCAGATATAGAAGTGAGCACGCTTGAATGCACGGACAAGTTGGAGAAAAGAGTGCACATGCACACTCATGCGTGATCACCATGAATGTGCATCGCAGCACAATTGTGTATGTATGTATGGATGATTGGTACATGTGAATGTAGTTTTTATTAGTTGGCAGCACTCATGCAGACTGGGATAGGCATTGTACAAATGTTATTAACTTGTTATATATAACTTTTACACATATAAAATTGTGTGTGCCTACACGTGCGGTGCCTGCAGTTTTTTCTGTATGTATTCAACATTAACCATCCTCTTGTTCTTGATGACAAGTTTATTATCTGAGGAGTGTGTAGGCCGATGAGAGTGTTAACTTTATATCGTTTCCTAACACTCCCCTTGCAATGTTGGTCGTGTGGTCTAGACATCAGACTGGCAACTGAAGGGTGGTCGGATCGAAACCGCATCTCTGCCAGCAATTTTCCGAGCTAACCTGCACCGAAACGGGTGGGCATAAGGGCGAGGGTCCTCTCCGGAACTCGACCTTACACGACTGTGCTTTTAACAGCCATCGACTGTACTCGTATGGAGACCACCAGCGTTTCCCTAGCAGCCATCGACAGTACTTAAATGGATGCCACCAGCGCACCCCTGCCAGCGACGAGTGAACTAACACACAAGATGGCCGCATATATGCCAGTGCTCCTAGCTGCGAATGGTAGAACTTGGGATCAGCACCCATGCTGGTGGCAGCTGTGAGAATTTAAGAAGGCCACCTACATCAGACGACTGGTGGCAGGTTTGGGAATTAAATATTGAGGACATAAAAAGCAACAGAGAGAGAGAGAGAGAGAGAGAGAGAGAGAGAAAAGAGGTGGAAGTCAAGAGAGAGAAAATGGATACCAGAAGGGATATGAGATAACCCAGCAGGTGAGATAGAGTGGGAATGGAAGAGAGAGAGAGACAGGAAGAAATGAGAGAGCATGAATAAAAAATACCGAATTGCCAGAGCTTAAAGAAACAAGGTAGATTGTTAGAGCAGGAGGTTGGGAATAAGGAAAAAAGGAAAATGCCGAGGGAAAAACAAGTTGGACGCTGTGGAATAACAAAGCATGAGGTTTCGTCATGACGTCATCCTAGATGACCACCATGGCTCCCTGCCTCTCCGTCAGGATGCCAAGTGGCGCAGAACGTACATTTTATAATTACTTAGGATGTTTGTAGCATTTATTTCGTGCAAAGCCCAGTTTTAAATTTCACACTCTTCTAAAGGAAACTTATTCGGATTTCTGTGCCCTCATGAAAAAATTCTGGTGACGCCCATGTCAACTTATGCGATTATAAGTAAAGGCTGTTCGCGGTAAAGTAAGCACTTTTGAAAGCCCTGCTTAGGATATACAGTTCTGCCCTATTTGTTTATCCTTCCACCATGCTCAATATAAACATTGTCATGGACCGTATCACTTTATTCATGCGTCAGTGAAGTGTAAATGTGAAATCGTAAGGAATGTAAATATGTTATTAATAAACAAATTCTTACCCTTCTGCGCATAACACAAAACAGAAATTATATTACAGAAAATTCTCTGTCATTAAATTTAAATGCCACACTCCTAATACGGCTTCAATACATGGAACTATTTTTCACACCTCCCTGCGAACTGTACAGACAGGATGCCGCTCAGAATGTTCGTCTAAATACACGCAGTGACGGACAACGATTCTTTTTCGAAGGTTGATTTAAAAAGTGCTTATTTTACCGCCAACAGACTCTATTGTATTTCATGCAGAACAATTCTTACTTATCATTGAATAGAAACCTTTTTACATTCTATTACAATGATAAGAAGCGTCGATTTTATGTTTACATTACGTTGATTAGGTATCGGGAAATGTCGGCAATTTTGTTTTCTAAAAATTCTGGTACGACATTATTCGGAATTTGTGTCGTCAGATATGGGCACTCTTTTAATCTCAACAAAATCTCATCGGTTTTTTCCCCATTATCATTGGTGGAATTAAAAAAAATAAAACATTTATTTGAGGTCCTAGTACGTATTACAAGAGAAAAAGTGAATGTGTGTATAAATTGCAGGAGCAGCATGATGCAAGTCAAGGGGAAGCAGTGAGGAAGAGAGAAACCAGTAGTGCGTGACACTCGCAGGAGGGTGAGGTAGAAAAAATCTTACCTTTGTCTTCCATGTCAAAAACCTATGGACACATTAAACATCTACGACAAATTAGGGATATTCTCATTTATATACCCAAACGGCTTTGCTGGTTACGAAAACCATTATGTGTGTATTCGAACGCGCGTGTTTATATACACAAAATTGGCTGGAAAGTAAATTATAAACTATGCAAGAGTCTCCCAAAATATTAGTTTAGAATAAAATATACAATACGCACAGGGATACAAAAGTGTGTGTATGCAAATGTCTTACAGATACGATCAAAGTGTTAATAGCGTGCGATAGAAAATACAGAGAGCCACGCGTTTCAAATGGATGGTCGAACATGCTGGACTTATTGGAGCCAGGATCACTCGTGAGCAGTTCGAAATAATTACAGGACAGCGACTGACTAAAATAAGAGGGTCGAGGAGATGCTGGGTCGCGTTACTGCAACCAAGACACACTAGACACGAACCAGCACTTCTTTTCATAGTTACTCAAGTGCCACTAATTAACCACAGCCTCTGTTCTCAGATGTCGCGTGCTCATTTGTATTATTACAGTGAAATTTATAATTGTTCTCTTTGACCCTTACCACGTGACCCTGTTCTAAGAGGTTTCCAAGATAAACTACTGTTTCTCAGTGGCTCTGACCACGAAACCTAGGCTCAATACGGAAAAATTTAACCGTTGACCTAAAAGCTATGACGTATACTTAACTGAGTGACGTCTTCTGTAGCAATTAACAACAGTACTTAACAGAACGTATTTTATTCTAGAGCGTCCTTGACTTCTTCACCTTATGTTAAAATTCGGGTAAAGTAGCTGACAACAGTATAGTTGTTGGTGTGTTGATGAAAAAAATGATAACATAGATGCGAATATGAGTTACGGGACTTAATTTGATTGTGATGCGTTAGTTAAGAGAAAGATACTATAAGGTAAGGTTAGAAGTGCAGGTGAGAAAGTTTGAAGTTATATATATATATATAAAAGCAAAGGAAAAATAGCTCACTTCTTGAAGAAAAATAGTGGTTGAAGCATTTGTGAACTACGCCTTGTTTATGTGTAAATCACCTTCGAGGTATACGGAAGGCCACATTCAGTTCATTATGAACGGTTTGGTGACGTGTCGAAATATGAATCTGTAGTGCATTTGTAAACATCGAGTCCTTTATTGTCTTATATGCGTCACGATAATGTTGCCAAGGTTAGACTAGCACTCATGCCCTATAATTTTCACTGTGTATTGCAGTTCCCAAAGCATCCTAGGTTGGCACGGTAATATTTACATGTACACTCTGAATCTGAATCAGTGATTTCAATGAGCAGAATCATTTCACTGAATCTTCAGTATTGTCATCTACTGGTGAATCAGTGGAATGATGTTAGGTTTTACTGCCAGGCCAGTGTAATTCGCTAGGAATCAGTAGAAATCAGTGCTTAATCAGTCAATACTAGAGACCCAATTTATAAGAGATAATTTACTGGTTAAATAATAGGTTGGTAGGTAGGTAACTGGGATTAACGTCTCGTCGTCAGCGAGGTCATTAGAGACGGTGCTCGTTGAGCAGGGTAGAGGGATTGGTGAAGGATTGCTAAGGAATCTCCCATGGCCTTTGTTAGGGACCTATCCCAGCATTCGCCTGGAGTGATTTCGGGAAACCATGGAAGACCGAAATCAAGATGGCTGGACCGGGAATCGAACCTGGGTCCTCCCGAATGCGAGTCCAGTGAGTTACCACAGCGCCACCTCGCTCAGTGATTAAAGAGTAGAGTGGTTTCTAAGGATCTGCAGCAAAATTCTCTGAATTGGAGCAAATTCGAGTGTTTCAATTTTAGAGTGTACTTTAAAAGTGTTTAATTTTTAATCCGTTTGTTTACAGAAATATATACCGTGTGAATCGCCCGCGCCTATTTTTCCGTATCTATGCAACCCGCACACGATACTACCCATCTACAAAACAACTCCTCCGCAGTAAAATAATTGTCTCTTGTGTTAACTCGTTACGGCGCCTCATCTGTTAGCTGAACATTCGATGACGTTGTCAGCCCGCACCAATCAGCGGCACGTGAACAGAGAATCGCTACAAAACAGCACGTGCTCGTTGATTTCCTTCCGTCAATACAGCAAGCAGTGGCTGTCATTATATGTCATTCAAATGAAGAAACACAATGGCTTGAAGAGAAGCGTATGTGTGTTACTAAGGACGCAATCATTACATACCGACGTGTTCGATAAAGTTCGCAATAATCTGTTTCAACACAATAAACGGATGTGCATTCTTTGGAAGTAGACTGCTTCTCAACGCATCGCAGACATAACATCATATAAGTAGGGATAGGAAATATTCGCGAGTTCATTTCAGGACAAAATAGACGTCCAACACATGTACACTAAAGTCACGTTTTCAATTGGATCACAATTCATTAGAAACGCCCTGGACAATTCTAAACCAATAGCAGAGTGGAAAGGAAACAAGTGGCTTGTGCCATACTGCCAGGTGTGTGGTAACACTGGCTACTCTCTGGGGCAGCAGCCAATGAACAAACATCTGAGGCTCGCGTGTACACAGGACTGTGGAGTCTAGCCTACAAGTCATTGAACTCGCGAAATTTTCGTATCTCTACATATAAAGACAGGTGTTTTTCGCGAGAAGATTTATAGACCAGTTGTACTCCAAAACACTTTAGTTGATATGCATTTTCATGGTTATATTATTTTTTATATAACGTGCCTCAAGTGCCCGTCCGCGAATCATGTTCGATTAGTATCAGTGTACTATATTATGATTGGCCTAGTTAAATAGAAACACTGTCTTCTCGCGTAGACACGTGGCCAATAATCAAAGGAAGTGATGGTTGCGGACGTAGAATGTTGAAGTCTAGCATGGTCAAAAATCACCTGTCCCTAACCACTCAATGCTTACTGTATCGACTACAATAAATCAACGCGCAAGTGGTGTTCTGCTGCGATTGATGTGTTGTTAGATGGGTAGTATTTATTGCGGGTTGCAGAGATACGGGAGAATAGTCACAGGCGACTGACCCGGTATAATGTTAAGCTTTACAACAAAGCATTTTTTTTTTTTTTTTTTTTTTTTTTTTTTTAGGACTGTTCAAGTATCAGTGCAATTCACCGTCTTACGTCAGGATGCGCAAACATATTTGCGTTTGACGTTATTGCTAGAGCCCCGAGTTTTTCGAGATTTCCTTCTACGACGAGGTAGACTTTAAACACTTGTCATTTTCTCCTGCCACTGTAATTGACAGCAGTCGTTTGGTTCGTACACGCATCGTTTTTAACTGCGAGCCAGTAATAAGCTGGAAGGAGTAGTGTAAGTGAGCTTTGAACAGTGCTGTACGAAGGCCTCACTTGATCGCAGCAACCAATAAGCAGACGATAGTGTCTCGGGTGTATAGAGGACTGTAAAACCTAGCATGCTACCGCAATGATCCGCGAAATACTCGGGGCTCTAGTTATTGCACACGGAGATAAAACAACAAAATATTTGTTTGTTTAGGGTCAAGAATATGTTTTGTTGTCCCAATAAAATATTTCGTTTAGTAAACAAACTTGAAAAGCAAATAAATTATTTTTTTATATTACAAAATATTTATTTGAATAAGATACCTCTGTGATGGACCAAAATTAATGACTCTGCCAAAAAAATACTTTGTTGAGTCAACTGTATGTAGTTGTTTGGCCACCCATTTCATTGTCTTCGTTAGAAAATACAGCTCAAGAATTAGTTTGCATTTTTTGTGATATTTAGGATATCAAGAGTCTTGCTAGTGCCTTTATTTAGGCCCAATATTGGTACAAATATTATAACAAAACAAGTTAAACAGGAAATTGGTAACTAAGTCTGTAAAAACTTGAAATATTTATTTGCGCACGTTGTCCAGTATTTTAATTGCGTATATTTAGAAACATTGCAATTTCATTAGTTGTCACTTCAGCTAAGGTTTCTAGGACGTAGTGTTCGGGCACAGCTGATACAGATTCGAATCTCGATCGCTCTTCAAATACTTTTATTATATTAACCGGAGCTGTTTGATACACGTGGAGCCAAACAAATCTTTTGTTGCGCCAACCAAAACCTTGGTTTGCGGAAACCAATTAATAGGGGACCTGAAAAATTCTCGTTTACATTTGGCACCAGACTGAACTGCACAGTACTGTATATACTGGAGCCGACGTCGTTTCTCTATTTGCTTCTGCACAGTTGCGAAGTTGCTCGCTTTCTGACCGAACTGCATGTGATTGGAACACATAATTGTGAAGTGTTAACGTGTTGGTGCAGAGGTACCCAGGGGGTGTCAAATAAAGTATTGCAAAGGTAAAAGTGTTTAAAGTTTAATGTGTCCCCAAATAAAAACGGGAATTTTGCATGTCTCTACCGACTAAGAACAACAGAATTTTT
The DNA here is from genome assembly GCA_029891345.1 of Dryococelus australis. Lineage (NCBI taxonomy): Eukaryota > Metazoa > Arthropoda > Insecta > Phasmatodea > Phasmatidae > Dryococelus > Dryococelus australis. The sequence continues at coordinate 33,215,771 of CM056998.1, read as the reverse complement.
TTATCAACTACAACGGAATGATTGCCCCTATGCAAACAGTTAAAGGCTGTTCACGATAAAGTGAGCACTTTAGAAATGAACCTTAGAAAAAGTCACTGCCCCTGCATGCAATTATTTTAATGGGCGAATTATATGACATTCGCCCAGTAAAGTTTGTAACGATGGATGGAAACTAGTTCCATATCTTAACGTCTGATAAAAAGTGTTAGGTAATCATTTGTGATAACTTAAAATTAATTGTTTCACTTTCTTGCTTTTTTTAATCCGTAGAAGTGTAAAAATGAGCAGATTTGTAAATTACTTACTTTCATAATAATTTCACAGTTTCTTTTGACCGACGCATCAATTAAGTGATGAGGCCCATAGCAATGTTAATTTTACACAAGGCAGAGGAATACACAACATACAACAAGTAGATCTTAAGCAGGGCTTTCAAAAGTGCTCACTTTACCGTGAACAGCCTATAATTTGATCGCGTCAATAACATTTTTTTTTATTCAATAAAACTTTTTTCTCAGTACTGTAGTAGCAGTTATTGATACTGAGGTATATACTTTCAGCAACTATTAATGTCTCCCACAACGTGAGGTACTTACTTCATTCTATGAATTTTTCATGCTGTGTGCTAAGTGTAGATCATAAAAGACATTTCCTAAGTTATATATATATGTGTGTGTGTGTGTGTGCGCGCGCGCTTAGGAAATGTATTTTATGATCTACACTTAGCACACAGCATGAAACAATCATAGAATGAAGTAAGTTCCTCACACACACACACACACACACACACACACACACACACAAACACACACACACACATATATATATATATATATATATATATATATACAAACACACACACACAGAACACTGAGACCGAAAGTGATTAAGGTCTTCGTTTTCAATGAGGTTATTATAAACGGGATTAGTTGCCTGGACAGCCGGCAGTGTAGGAAGGAACTGCATTGGTTCGTCTAGTCATGGTACCCAGTAACTGGGACGTTATAGAGTAAGTGTCTTCAACGATCTTTAGTTCACACAGCAGAAAACAGCATCCAGTAAGGAAGCCCCTTGCAGATGGGAGGGAAGGTAGATCATGTTGCAACTATAGTTCTTAGACTCGAAGTAAACATTTGTTCCTGATTACACGAGCTTAAACACATTTGTAGATCCTGAGATACGACAGAGCGTTATACCGGTACTAGTAAAGTCCTGAAAAATATATATATTTGGTTCGTTGCGGTTTCTAAAACGAAGGTGCCGCATCACGGAACGTTTTGAGATCGGGAGCGCGTAGTCCTCGAGGACAGATAATTGAGATATGGGCGTAAACGTGTGGGCGACCTGTGACGTGCGTGTGTGGTTCACCTACTGTCCACAAGGTGGCTCTGTCGTCGCTACATAGCCGCTACACGTGCGTGTATTAACGACATACGCAACTCGCATGGGATATTTGAGAACGGGTGAGGCAGAATCTCGAACTCCTTTGTCATGTTGCTTCGAGCTTTGGGCAACTCCTGCGAGGTACGAACTGATACGTCTACACCGGTCCGTTAGTGGAATTGTCCTGTATAGAACTACCTGCCAACAGTGTACACACACGAAATGTCAATTTCACACGTGACCAAACCGGAGACCTGTGTTAGTGTCAGAAATGTTTACGTCCATTACTCAGGCTTCGTGGGCCACGCGTTCCCAGTCTCAAAACGTTCCTTGGTGTAGCACATGTTACAGTTTTGCACGATTTTACTTAAACATTCTGTATATAACTGTCATTTAAATGGTTAGGGAACAATCTTAGCATTCGCCTGGAGCGACTTTGGGGAACCACCTGGACCAGAACTAGTGTCCTCCCGGACGCGAGTCCAGTGTGTTGCAACAACGTCGCCTATCTCACTTAATTTTAATTTACTCATTGCTTCCTTTTTCCGGCAGGGTCAGAGTATATCTGAGGAGGCTGGAGATACTTATAGTAGGCTGCCCTACACAAGATTCAGTCCTCTTGTTCCGGCCAACCCTAAAGGCGGGTCAGATGGAGGTGTATCAGTTATCACTATAAATTAATTTTTTTAAGTTACAGGAAAAAATACTTGTAAATCCAGTTGCAAAAAAAAATCCTTTTTAAAACTACGCAGGGTTTTCATATAAAATCTGCAAAACATTTAATAATTACAGAGAACAACTGTAAAAAAAAATATTCCAGAATATAATTTACGAATAAGAAAAATACACTTTGCCAGCAGCGAGACTAGAAGGCACAGTCATTGCATTATTAGCCGGCACCTTTACCCACAAGACCAACTTAACTTACGTAGTTTAAGTATATTTGTATCGTAAATATACCTGCAAGTACCTACAACATATTAATGAAGTTTTTGGTTAGTAAAAAACAGGTACAATTATTTCCTCTTAAGAGTTCCCTTGTTGAGTTAAGAGATTTGGGTGGCTTTTAACGAGTTATTGAGAGCGGATTTAAGAGTTCTGTATAGCTGTGAAACATTATCAGTTAATTAATGATACGGCTACGTTTCATTATGATTATTTGAGTGGTTTTAAGTGTTTTACGTTATTCGAACTTGCAATACATTTATTTTTGCACGCATCTACACTCTACATCACCCATAGTTTTTTTCAGAAAGAGCTATATATGGTTTTACGTTGTTGAGTGTCCGCCATTTTGCTGAATATCATGGAAACGTGTCAGTATAGTACAAAAAATCTTTGAGGTTTATTAAAAACAAGGCCCTTGTAGTTTTATAAATGAGTAGTTTTACAAGAGAAATCTTTGTACTGTTACGAGCATTCGTAAAATAACAAAGAATTCTCTGTAAAAGTTACTAATTTCTTTACAGTGTAGGGTGAAGACTGGGGAGGTGGTGGGAAAACTCCGAAAAAACCACCAATATCACGAGAATTCCCTCCACACTAACCACAGTCATTAACCTTAAAAACATTCTCGCTGGGACCTGGGGTAGAATTAGGCAACCAAGTCGTGGTAAGTAACTGTTAATCTATAGAGTCTACTATTAAACTAAAGTGATTCCCTCAAACATAGAGTGGTTCCATAGAATGATACATTTTTCTTCTAATTAACACGGTGCGCAAATGCGCTGTGGAGTAAACCTATAGTATTTAAATTTAGTTTTTTATTATCTTCAGTAAAAATGCATAGAACAACACAATTTCTAAGGAAGAAATAAAAATTTAAAAGGAGATTAACAATTATAAATTATCCATAAAAGGATATGTTATAATTTTTCCAGAAAATACTAATTTTATTTTTAGTGGTTTCGAAATAAAACTAAACATGTGTATTCACTTGAATAAGATATTTACTTTTATATCTCGAAAAAACAAATTAAAAAAATAAACACCACATAGCAAAGTATTTTTTAGTTAAAAAAATTTTCTGGCTCCAGAACAGCTGCTCTAGCTAAAAGTCCTGAGACAGCCGTTCGTAAATACACTGCAGATATGAACTTAACGTGGACCGTGGGAAAATACTGAAACCTTTGAACAGGGACGTACAACAATCGGTTTTATTGCAAAATATTTTTCTTTCGCTTTTTATTTTTGGCATGAGAATTTTTTTTTTTTTTTTCCATAAAAAGGATTCAAAATGTAGGATTTTCCCAAACATGTCATGATGGAATATTGAAATACGCAAAGTGGGTCATTATACTAGAGTTTATATTTGAAATCTGACAATGTTATCCCGAGCAAAACAAGACGTGGGTAGAAGAATGAAGTCACTCAGGCACTGAAGCGTTCTAATTGAGGCGACCCCCCTTTGTTGTCATGAGTTTTACTGTAAAGGCTCTTCACGATAAACTGAGCACTTTATAAATTAACCTTAGATAAAAGTCACTGCCCTTGCATGCATGTATTTTAATGGGCACACTGTGAGACATTCGTCCAGTATAGGTGGTAACGATGGGTGGAAAGTAGTTCCATATCTTAACGTCGGATAAAATGTGTTAGGTAACAGTTTGTGATAACTTAAAGTTAATTATTTATTTTTCTGTTTTTTATGCATCGAAGTGTAAAAATGAGCAGATTTGTAAAGTATTTACTTTCTTAATAATTTCACCACTTCATTTTACCTACGCATTAATAAAGTGATTATGCCCATGAAAATGTTAATTTTACATAAGGCGGAGGAATACTCAACGTGCATACAAGTAGATCTTAAGCAGGGCTTTCAAAAGTGCTCGTTTTACCTTGAACAGCCTATACCCAAGCAGCTGTGTCTATTTTAATTTCTAAAAAAACACTGAAATATTTCAATGTAAATATTTTTTTCATGGCACAAATGAAAGTTGCTGTTTTGTAGTCGATTCATGAAAATGGTTACTGAAACATAAATGTGGCTGTTTGGAAGTATCATAGTCAGCAAAGAAAAGTGCTGTATGTAAGCCTCATTTTTCTATACTTACTCTGTTGAGTAACAATGTTTTAACTCTTTCGCACCAACTTTAAATTCACGGTTTCGGGTGCTGCAAACAAAGAAAAATTATGATGCGTTCTGTACTCAAGTCGACACAACACTTGTTTCGTTGCCACAGTCACTGAACTGTAGGCTGTATGTTTGGTTGCAGTTATATGAGCATGTTGTGACCTAGACCAGTTAGTCGGTTTGCGAATCATTTACTCACAGGTAAGATCAGTGGCTATTGTGTTTCGTAGTTTGCAGTGCAGACCAAAAATAACTTACACGTGCGTAATTTACACAATTGTGTACGCTGGGTCTCAATGGGGTTAAACCACAGTGTCAGTTCTGCATCTTTTATGAACAGATTGCTGTGTTAAAATCGTATAGTGGCAGCTTAAAAATTCTAAGCGAACCGCGGACACGCGAAACTTGTTTATGGTGTTTTCAGAGATGATGGTTTATCGCGATAAAAGTTGGCCGCTTGTTAAGATTCAACGTGCATGTCCGGAAGTTTTCTTTCCTTATTGGCTGTCATGTGTGTATGAAGCTACTATCCCATTTCACTGGGCCAATGAGGATTCTGATACTATTAAGACACAATGTTCGTGATTGATCTGCTAACAACTTAGCTGAGTCAGAACCATGTTTATCCAACCAAGAAAGAATAAACTAGTTAGATTGTTATAGATTATATGTCGGCTCAAAACATTTTCGCGATTTTTCATCATCCGTAGCTATTTCTCATCGCCCCTGCAAAGCTTTCTTACGGGAGGCTCTTCAAACGGTGAACCGGCTACATGATGTAGATAAAAGCGGTTCACAATAAAGTGCGCACTTTTGAAATCAATCTTAGAAAATTCTCACTGCTCCCACCTGTATATATATATATATATATATATATATATATATATATATATATATATATATATTTATTTATTTATTTAACGTCGTATTAGACAACCATTTATAAAAACTTAAATTATTTATTTCCGGTTTATGTTTCTTTAAAGCAGCGAAGTGTGCAAATGAACAGATTAGTAAAATATTTACTTTAATAATAATTTCACAGTTTCACTCGACTGACGCATAAGTAAATTGATAAGGCGCATGGCAGTGTTAGTTTCATATAAGGCGGAAGAATACACAATGGGTGTACGGCTGTATCTGCGGCCGTCCAGAGGAGAGAAAGACGAGCCGAAGGAGAAGTAGAAGGGAGATGGGGATCCGGCGTCACGCACGCCTTTGTGACGGCGTGGCGGGGCGGGAGGGTTGGGCGCGTGTTTGTCAGGAGGCGCCCGCACTAATTAACTGGCCCTCGGACGACGCATGGTGTCGGGTGGCATTGCAGCGACGGTAGTCCTATACCGTGGCACTGTGCGACCGCCTCGTGTCGTCTTCTCCTGCCTCCTTGAGGGCCCTCTCCGTCTGTGCGTAGAGCTCAGATAGACACTGGCGCGCTGCTCAACTGATACGTCGCCTCTATTGGAGGGGAACTAGTGACTTTCAACGAGTCATCTCCTTACTTCTTTGGTATTCAGGATTCTAGGGTTAGCTAAGAACTTCTGTGCCAACCTTTGAACAAACAACACCCTACTCACATATACAAGTGTTTAACCCGTTCTGTCCCGAATTAATTTACAAGCGGAAGTGTTGCAATCGCTTAATATTTTGATGTGTACTGTTCTTTGACCAAGTGTGCGTCTTGCAACCAATTGAACAACGTCATCCACGTTCGTTGACATTAGTATTGACCCATTCACAAGCGAGAGACGCAGAAACTCCGACCAATCACATTTCTCACAAGATATTCTCATTCCTTGTTGTTTACAGTGCCGTCCATAAATACCATCGATGTGCAACATGTTCTTGATCTTGGTTACGGGGACCGAACGGGTTAAATGTAAACACTGACTGGCGTATCTCCGGCAACATTAAAAGTGGCCTAAGAAAAGATGTTCTGTTTTCATTAATGTTCTGTACCAAATAGGATGAAGAGATTGGTACTTAATTAATATGTCGCACGTCCTACGTATGGTCGGCAACACCTTTTCTATGCAACGGAGAAAAGTGAGAGTTTTAACTTTCACTTTCCAAAGTCACAAATTTAATTTTACTGTATAATTTTGCCATTGCTAGCTTCAGAACATTTCAACAGTGAGAAAAGAAGTGCTCATTCAAGTGTAAGTAAACTTTCACCATATACACTAGACATATAGATAGTCAATAGGGCAAAGAAATACGAATATACATCTAACATGCAAAAATAACGACATAATTAATAAAACTTCTAAACATTACCAACAACAAGGATTAGAGTGAAGTGAATTAATAGAAGCTCTTAATGACTGTCAAAAGAATAAATTAGTATACTCTCTTTCTCACATCTTCCTATGAATAAAGTGGCATATTTTCATAATCCGAGCCACATTCAAAAACAACCTTTTTACAAAGAAAATTAATGAAAGAGATGAAATAATTTTTTGAAGATTTGATTAAAATGAATAATTTACCTAACATAGTGAGAAGAAAGGAAAATTATTCATTAAAAAAAACATTAATAAATTAATTTTCGATTTATATTTAATAATATACGCGGCAATATAGCACCTTGTACGAAAGTACCGCTTAGGGATGACGATGATTCTCATTCGTTACTCGTTGATCACTCCAGCTCTCTGCTCGAACACAGGTCCCTGAACTCCGCAGTGGCTCCAAGTGTTGGTGGGCCATTACACTCCAGATGTAGCGATGGATCCCTACAGTGTCATACGATCCTCGTTCTTTGGGTCATCATCAGTTCCTGGGTTGAAGTTATTTCTTCACAGTCCTTCATTAAATCATATACTGTCAAATATAGAACTTTGTATGGAATACCGCTTAGGGATGACGATGATTCTCATTCGTTGTCCGTTGATCACTCTAGCTCTCTGCTCGAACACAGGTCCCTGAACTCCGCAGTGGCTCCAAGTGTTGGTGGGCCATTACACTCCAGATGTAGCGATGGATCCCTACAGTGTCATACGATCCTCGTTCTTTGGGTCATCATCAGTTCCTGGGTTGAAGTTATTTCTTCACAGTCCTTCATTAAATCATATACTGTCAAATATAGAACTTTGTATGGAATACCGCTTAGGGATGACGATGATTCTCATTCGTTGTCCGTTGATCACTCTAGCTCTCTGCTCGAACACAGGTCCCTGAACTCCGCAGTGGCTCCAAGTGTTGGTGGGCCATTACACTCCAGATGTAGTGATGGATCCCTAGCAGTGTCATACGATCCTCATTCTTTGGGTCATCATCAGTTCCTGGATTGAAGTTATTTCTTCACAGTCCTTCATTAAAGATTATACTGTCCAATATAGAACTTTGTATGGAATACCGCTTAGGGATGACGATGATTCTCATTCGTTGTCCGTTGATCACTCTAGCTCTCTGCTCGAACACAGGTCCCTGAACTCCGCAGTGGCTCCAAGTGTTGGTGGGCCATTACACTCCAGATGTAGCGATGGATCCCTAGCAGTGTCATACGATCCTCGTTCTTCGGGCCATCATCAGTTCCTGGGTTGAAGTTATTTCTTCACAGTCCTTCATTAAATCATATACTGTCCAATTCTAATGTCGGTAAATCATATCTTAACTATCACTTCTATAAATCAGGGCCGGACAGCAGAACAAAAAAATAATAATTTTTCAATATCAGTTTGGCCGACTCCTCAGCATTCGTTTTGCCCTTCTGAAGACCGAATCATCATATTCCTAATATAAAAAAAAGCAGTTTGTCATAAGAAGTGTCGCCTCTTTACATTTGCATTTCCTCATAAAGGTGAAAGAAAACGTTCCTGCATCAACAACAAATTATAATAACTGTGAAAACATAAAGCAATTAAATAAATTATTAACTTATCCTATATAAAATTAACAAAACAAGTATCCAAAATATTTAAAAAATTACCAGATGTTACAGTCTTTAAAATGTTTCATTCAAAATTTGTGGAAGCTAAAGAGTGTGTGTGTTTACACATGTATGTATATAATAACACAACTGTAATGCCTATCTTAATAGTAAGTTACTATATTTTGTTTCTGTATGATGATTCCGATTGTTCAAAGCCTAGCTTAGAATCTATTTTGTTTACATTGTGTATCCTTCCGCCATACGCAAAATTATCAAGTGAAACTTTGAAATTGTTAATGACGTATCTATGATAATGATGTTGGTAACATGTGAAGGCGAGTTTTTGGACATACGATGTTTGTTTCTAACCGTTAACGACTTAAAGATCACGTTTGTTTATATAGCAACACTTTGTAACCTTCAGTTTGAGATTTGAAACACGCTTAGAGGGTTGGGTGAATGTAATGTTTGCCGTAGTACAAATTAATTTGTCACTCTGTTAAATAAAACTCATTGAGGAAGAAATTAAATTAAATGCTCAAAAATATGAGAAAATTAAAGTCACACTATTATTGTGCGCTTATGAGTACCGCGAGACAATGTTAGCCACCATTTTGTCACTGCTACAGTTAGATAATCAAATATGCAACATGAGTTGTGTGCTTGAGTTTACTGGTTCATTTTTGTTGTACTGGAAGCTCGATTGTTTTAATATTAACTATAGTTAATGCTGTTCTTTACATTGAAGTATCTAATTAAAAGCTATTCACTTACCACTCACCTTCACAGCGAAACAGTTAAGGCGAAATTTGTGTAATACGCTATGTCGTGAATAACTCCGATCTAACCATTATCAATACAGGCGCCATTAAAAGTAATAAACATAATTAAATACTGTCAAAAATTTTGAAATTGTATTGCTCTCTTTGAAATATACGAGTTTGCTGACACAGTTAAGAATTGATAATATTAATTACAGTAATGAAGACATTGCATTTTGCAGTTGAATTATTATATATCACATGGAATTGCCTTTGTTTACATGTATTGGAAGGATACGATGTCGGTACCTGAAAGTAGAACTTGAGCGTGGCTTCAGAAATGTTTGAAGTAGGCGGGAATGAAGTATAATGATTTCCTTACTTTGAGATGAATGTAATATATGCAAAGCCATCGCCTTCGCAATAATAACCAAAAATGCAACTACAGTTTTCAAACTCACTACCTGATAAGGATAAGGACTTCGAAACAACTGGGTACATTCCAGTGACGTGTGGAGAACTGTTTCAAGGTGAACTGATACTTGCTCACTGCTGTACATACATTTTCGGTGCGCGCAGCAGGAGCCAGTAACCACAGTGCAGCCTAAGGAAACTGAATGTATTCCGACCACTCACAAGCGAGCAGCAAGGGACCCATTACACGCGTCCTGTGGCGTAAGTTGCAGAGCTACGTTTTGGTGGGGGAGGTGTAGACTAGCAAGCAACAGATTACAGCACACAGCTAACGCCATAGCTCGCCTTGCAAATAGTTCACCACATGCCACTGGTATATTCTAGAGGCTTTAAAAAAAAATGGAGCTAACCGAACCTCAGTAACATCAGCAACCTTAAATGCAAACCCAGTATATTAAAGTGTAAACCTTTAGCTACTCCTTTCAAGTTGTATGGTTTTACGTGTAAGTCACTCTTTTCGGTGTGGTTATAGACACAATAACTATTTTAGCACTTCATTAATTACAACTATGTTACATATTTACATAATTTCTTCTCTTTACACTCCCGTTGCTGTTTTAACAGTCTTATATTGCAGAGTTGGCACTTATCTCAAACTTTTTACCGACATTAGCAGCCTTCGGGGTGTCAACACTTCATTACAGGCCTGGAAGCTTTGCGAGTTCTTTTGACGGATTGTCTTAGCTCGACAGTACTGTATATGTCACAGGTGCTGTTATCTGTACTCTGGCGGGTGCTTTCACGACGGATTGAGTTGAAAGATCTAAGTGGCTCTTCACAACGACGTCTTGAGAGCCGACGAGGGGGAGATGAGGTGAGAATGGAGCAGCGCCGGAATGCAAGGGACGGGAGAAACGGGAGATCCCGAGAAAATCAGTGGACCAGCCGCATCGTCCGGCACGATCCCCACTTGCGAAAATCCGGAGCGCTCTGGCCGGGGTTTCAAACCGGTTTATCTTGGTGGGAGGCGAGCAGTATAACTGCTCAGACACCGCAGACACTCTCGCCCCCCCCCCCTTCCCCCCCCCCCTCACTTTTCCGATGAGCACTTTATCGTGTGCATTATTAAATAATACGACTTTTCAGTCCCTATAATGAAGGCAAACCCATTCGCTAACTGATTACGTGAAGATGTGGGAACGGGTCGTTTTGTCGGGGCCACGGCGGGGTAGTGGTTATTATTTTTTTTTACGTATTTCATTAACCCTACTTAGCAGTACAGCCATCCAAGGTGTTCAATTTTATCATTACTACAATTTAACAAACAGTATATTAGTTATATAAATTAACTTTATATATATTATTTTTTGTGGGAGGGTGGCTGTTCGTCTGGGTACCCGTAATTTAAGCTACCAATTGTATTTTTATTCGAAAGCACCATTCACACTTTCAAGGAAGGTGATGAGATATTCTGCCTCGACCGAGACAGCCTCTCGACGGGCATCCTTTCGGCCGCCCCCCATTTCGCCGCCCCCACTGGAATATACCAGGGACCGGGATTCCCACTAATCCGCCCACGCGATCAGACGCCTGTCTGTACTAATCTTTTTGTTCTTTTTATTTTTTCCCCTCGCCCACCATTCTGCTCCAACCTAAGCATCGTCCAGGACATCGAAGTACCCCTTCTGGACACCCAGGCCTTCGTTTCCGGCGGACGAGGGAATGGAGCTCCTCTCCTACGGGCGCCCCCTCCCCCCCTTTTTTTAACACAGACACATACACAGACATCAACCAACATATCATCTCAAATCACATCTTTCCCTCATTCAGATTTTCTTCTCCGTAGTTCCTTCCGTTCTTCTTTCGTCCGTTTCAGATCTTGTCTTTCTTCTTCTCTTTTTCTTGCTGCTTATTATCCACTTTTGCCTCTCTTCTGTTGTTCTTCTATTTTCCTTATCTGTTCTTCTCCCCATTTTCTTTCCTCTTCTCCTTTCTCTTATTTATCTTCTCTTCCTCATTCTTGTTCTTCTATTTTTCTCCATATATCCTTCAATTCTTCTTGCATTCATTTAAGATCTTGTGTTCTTCTTTATTACTTTCTCGTGTTTGGAGCTTTTCAATTTTTCTTCCTCACTTTTATTCCGCAAAACTTCAATATTTACTGAAAATTCTGTTCCTTATCTAAAAGAGAGAGTTATTTATAAATGTTATTCAATTTAAACGATAAAACACTAGAAAAACACAAACACTCACTCACTAATTCCCTTAATTCCAGCACACTGTCATACGCTCCCTAGATGTAGTGGTTAGACTACTCACCTCCCTCCTAGGTGAATCGGGCTCGATTCCCGGCGGAGTCACTCCCGGATATTTGCATGTGGGAACTGTGCCGGTCGATGCCGCTCGTTGACGGGTTTTCTCGGGGGTCTCCCATTTCCCCCGCCTCTTGCATTCCGGCGCCACTCCACACCACCTCACTTCAACGTAATCGGCTCTCAAGACCTCGACGTTATGAGCTTACCAAATATCTTCTCCGTCTCCCTTCTGTCTGCCTGCCATGCGCAACGGAGGATTCCCTATTGGTAGAGCCTTGAGTATTTCGCGGAGTGAGTTGGCAGCAAGTTGGCCTGGGCAGACCTCTATACACTCGAGACATTATCGTTTGCTTATTGGTTGCTGAGATCAAGTTAGGCCTCTGTACAGGACTGTTCAACAATCACTCGCGCCATTGTTGCCTGCTTATTACTGGCTCAGTTAAACGGGGCGTGACTAAACAACTGTCGTACAATCACAACAGTAGGAGAAAAGAACAAGTGTTTTTTGGTCTATTTCGCCTACGAATGAAATCGTGAAATACTCATGGCTCTACCTATTGGCTGAGCTGCCACCTGGCGAGAGAGTTACTAGTGCGCTGATTGGCAAACGGCATTACGATGTGCAGGTGTCCAGCGACACCATTTTCTGGCGTGTATAGCTGGAGTTCCCGGGTCAGGAGGTTATTTCCACTCTGTGTAGTTACCTACCATAGCCTGTATTCTCATCGCCCTGCCCCTGTCTATAGATACATTACTGGTGTACTGTCTTTCAGGGTGTAACAAGAAAAGTAAGATCCAACCACAGCAGTAAGACGAAAGAAAAAGTGTTTAAAATCTTTCGCGGTACCACTTGAACACGCTTAATTCACGCGTCTATATTCATAATCAGCGAATTCACCGTGTAGTTTTATCGAGGCACGAATATTAATCAACCCCATAACTAGGGCCACCTGTTTTTCGCGAAAAGATTTCAGGACTATTTGTACTCCAAAACAGTAGAGCTCAGATCCACTTTCGTGATTGGATGATTTTAACTGTCCCGCGTTGTAGGTGTCTGCCCGCGAATCACGGCCACCCACTGTCAGAGTTACCTAATTCTGATTGGTCCAGTCGGGTAAGAAACTGTTTCCCAGCAAAGACACGTCACCAATAACCAAATGAAAACTTTATGTATGCCATAGGACACTGGAATCTAGCCTTCGCATAAATCTTTTCGCGAAAAACAGGTGGCCATACCCATAACATATTATCCCAAGAATGCTCTTTATAGTAACCTGCAAAATTCGCGTTGTTATAAGGGCCCCCTGTTTTTGACGAAACGATTCCACTACTAGCTGTACTGGAAAACACGTTAGTTCTGAAACAATTTCATTATTCGGCGATTTGAACCCTCACGCGTCTGAGGTGTCTGCCAGCCAATCACGGGATTTCAAGGCCGTAGTAACTTAATTCTTATAGGCCCAGACAACTAGAGAATGTATTCCCACAAAGGAACCCGGCCATTAGCCAAGGATACCTGCTTGTGTGCACGTATAATGTTGATATCTATCCCGTGCACAAATCTTTTCGCGAAAAACAGGTGGCCCTAGTTATTACCTATTTGGGGACAAGTCAAGCTTCAATCACATATGCCTTTGCAATACGTTTGTCAATGGACCATACATTATTTAACACGCCTTCAACCGCTTTGAGCCAATAAATGAACCCTTCACAATTGCGTGCCTATGCAGTATCCAATAGGAAAACGACGCCGACTCGAGTATACGTCTGAGTAGCATACTTAGACCTATACTTAAAAAAAGAGTCGAGGCAGTGAATAATGATATTTCTATAGAGGGGCTGGAAATGCAGTTGAGCGACATTTGCATGTTTCCGCTATACCCGATGTACATACAATTTCAGTACAACTTAAAATAAATTAAAATTTTTGTTTATAAAAATAAATTTTAAAATCGATTAATATATACATATTTACGATTTGTCATACTCTATGTCTATAAAACCAATACGGCTACAAGAAACAAACATATATTCTTAAAGAAAACTAGTGGGCGTAACTGTTGAGCACCTTCGGGTACGTTCGACAAACCCGAGTCGACGGTGTCTGAGCACTGCCCTGAGTCGAGCCGAAGGTTGCCGAGCTCGTCTGAGTCGAGCCGAAGACTGCCAGCCGCCCAGCCCTACATTATCCTATAACGGAGAATAGATATAGTCCATTCACGCTTTCTTCGGCCTTTTGGAATTGAACCTTTTGAGAAATCACCCTAGGCGTATTAAGTCAACCTGTTTATGCAATACCGTGCATTTCACACATATTTAACACTGTGATTATATTTAGCATGCTGTATTTTTTAATAAATGAAATTTTGCCTTAGTATCTTATATGACTTGTAATAGTGATTTCGTATTACATATGAATTAACAACAGCGATATCAGCGACGTGTTGGCAATGGCCGATAAGAAATAGTTCACAGTTACAATATTTTTTAACCTCATTTTATGTATACTATTTGTAAGTTAAACGTTGCCAATTGATATATTTGTGTTGTTTGATAGCACTGAAGGAAACACATTTCATTGCTGCAGTTAAAAATATCTGCGCAAATTCCCGTGTGTAGGCTGGTGGAGCGTGTCTCTCTCGTTCTCTCTATCTCTCTTTTCTCTCTCGGGAAGATCGTACCACCTGTGTAGGAAAGGTCAACATTTTGTTATTTCAAACTTCAGCACATCTCATACTAATTACAATAACACTAATGATGTCTGAGATTGTAACTTACAACTGGAACGAGATTTTATTGTTTAAATACCTATTATGAGTTATTTAATTGCAACGACATATTTTAAATGCGACATAGCTCGTTGCGCGACACTTACTAATCCAGCAGGTTGGCAGACGTGGTGTGGAAAGTGTTCCCAATATGGCGGCGGCGGGGGGCGACATACAATGACACGGTGTATGTCTCAATGAAGCGTCAAGTTCGTACTCGTGATTTTTGAAACAATGAAGTTACAATGTTGTGATAAATATGTGCTTCCACGGCAGAGTGAGATGTGTCGTGATCGTTGCGTATAAAAGGGCGAGGTGGCTGCGTTGTAATCGTTACGCAGGCCAGGTGTGTGTGTGTGTGTTGATTTCAAATACGTTCAAAATTTATACGTTTTAACCATGAACTGATGTTACGACGAAATTAATTATTTACCTTCACGTCTGTTTATCACAACGTTGTACCTTTGCTCTAGGTGTTTGGGAAACAGTTGTGTAACGAGCTTTCGTTTCTGTGATTTGAATGTCTGCCACAATCCCAACAACATACTAAGCCCGCCCAGATAAAATTAAATAAATAATCAAATAAACCTACAAACCAGTAAGTACCAATGCATGTAAATATTAGCGGAATAGATGTTACGGTAGGCCTATGTGTTTGCATGTTCACCATTATCTTTTACGTTTGTCGATGCCACGTAGTACAATAAATAAGCGACCAGAGTTGCGTTCTCAAATTTACTGTGTCGTTTCGTTGGACTGATTGTCCCTTCGTTTTAATATTTATTCCAAACACATATTAATAACAACAGGGTAAATACTACTGTTGTTCACGCCACAGCTGTAACAAACACTGTCGTGGCAAAATATTGTGTATTATGTGTAACGTCCTATATATTGTGTAACAAATGGTTATAAAGCTGACGTAAATATTGTTATAGGCCTACGTTGTGAACATTCATAGGATATGGTTTCTGCAATATGACACAATTCTTTGAACAGCTGTAAACAGCAACCAACGCATTTGACAGTTATGAAAGTAGAAGTCACATGGCAGTGTTTATGTTTACGTGTAGTGGAAGTATACGTAATCAGTATCCAGAAGTATAAATTTAGCAGGGCTTCATAAAAGGCAGAAGTTATTGTGAATCAACTATAACCATGCTACTCCAAAGCGAACCGTGAAAGCAAGACTTTGTGCGTAAGTGGTGAGCATTTTAGCGATAACTCAGTGGGGCTTCTTTTACCAAAAAACTTCGTTGGCAAGGGCTGTGGTTTAAAATACGAGACTTAAATTTTTTGAAGCTCATCAAGTTAAATGATGTATCGTTTACGGTTATAATTGTGAAATTGTCTTTAAAAGTAAATAATACCGAGATGGCATGCATTGTGATATAATGTAAGCTAGTGATTGCGAGTGAATTCGTTTGCTCGAATAAACTAAGAAATGGTAATCATACAAAGAGTTCATAGATTCATTTAAACATATATAACGTGCGGCTTTAATTTATGTTTATTTTAGGGGTAGGTCATGCATAAAAGTTTAGTACATATAAAATCCATTGTGCGTGAGTAAACCGCATTATGACTGACAAACCGCTGGACCAATTGAGACTATATTCACACAATATGTTATTGAGGTGGCGAGTAAGTTTTTAGTTATGTTTCATTCAGATAGGTGAGGCTGGAGTCTAACTTCTTTATTTATGTGTTAATTTTGCTCATACTTGAAGGAAACATTTGTTGATCTATTAAGACCATATTCACAACATATGTGGTTGAGATGGTGAGTAAGTTGTTTAGTTATGTTTCAATCCGATAGATGGTGCTGGAGTCTAACTTCTATAATTATGGGCCGATTTTGCTCATACTTGAAGGAAATGTTTGTTGATCTAAAGAAATTGTATTATTGTGCTTTGTATTCGTAAGGTTAGGTTCCAATAGATGGCGCTGGAGTCTAAATTATAAATTTATGGGCCGATTTTGCACTTACTTGCAGGAAATGTTTGTTAATCTAAAAAAGGAAAATGCCAGCATTACAACGGTCAAATATCGGTGGACGCACCCGACGTAATAGAGGGAACGCATTGAGAAGGCAAAATAGAACGTGAACACGCGCTGCACTAACTGAAGAGCCACGAACACAAAATCGAGAACCAAGTGCACGCCAAACAGATTCTAATAGACAATTATGCTCAGAAACAACACAGTTCAAACCATAGAAGACACACATCGATCATACGACACTTTACAATATCAACTTAAATTCTGGGAAGGAGAGAAATGGATATGGCATCACCTCGTTCGGCCGGGTTGAACAGAGGAGTAGGTTCTGACCGTAGCCACGGCCAATGACTAAATTATAAACTATCACGGTGCAGTATTATAGCACTTGTGAAGAGTGAAGATATTGGGCGGCTCTTACCATCGAGGTCTTGAGAGTCGGGGAGGGTGAAGCGAGGCGTGAATGGAGCAGCACCGGAATAAAAAGGGTAGGGGAAACGGGGGATCCCCGAGAAAACTCGTTGATCAGCTGCAACGTCCGGCACGATTCCCACATGGGGAAATCAGGGAGCGACTCAGCCGGGAATCGAACCCGGTTCGCCTTAGTGGCAGACGAGTAGCACCTTCCGTGGCCCCTACAATACTTGTGAGAGAACCTTATCTACCTCCCTTAAAATGATGGGTAGTAATCAGCGTTGGGAAGTTAGGAGAACGAGGGGCTTGTTGTAACAGGGGTAAATAGTAACACGTATTTTTATTTTTTTTTTACCGGGACTTTGAAGTCTTTGACGTCGACTATTTGACTCGATCTTGTCCTTATAACTCCCCGCATTGCGTGAGCACAGCCAGTGTTCCGCCAAGCGGGGCAGCTCGAGGTTGTGTGCACACGCTCCGGTCGGGACAGTAACGAAAAAATAATAATTTATGTAAATTTTGATTTCTGATACCTATTATACATTTTTTCAAGACTAATTTGAACATTAAGGTTCTAAATATATCGATCTTCAATATGTTTTATTGAATTTTAGTGCTAACGACATAGACCTATGATAATCTCAATTAACATAGAAATGCATGCCACGGGGCATGTAATAACATTTTCGTGGGGTTAGTTGTAACATGTTACAACATGCCCCTGATGTTCATGTTTGCGTGACTGAGTTTGTGTGATTGATTATTTATCTGATGCGTTTCACTCTAATATATTATTGGTTTCCTATTTAGTACGAGAGACTACAAAAGAAAAACTGAGAGGGCTTCTATAAGTCAAGAGATGTATGGGTTAGCTGCAGCTGAAGTTTTGGAGAACAATACAAGCATACGAAATGCAAGTAAAACGTTTAATTTGTGCCATGTGACGTTATATAGGTACTGTACATTCAGAAATAGAAAAAAAATATGAATGTCCTACTGTTTGCTACGAAGCAGAAGATAAGTTGGCTTCCTATTTACTCAAATGTTCAGATATATGTTTCGGGCTATTGCCTACAGAAGTCAAGAAGGAAGCTTACCAATGCACTGTAATGCTTGAAATAAAAACATCCTCCCCTTCCTGGCATGAGAATAACATGGTCGGACCAGAGTGGTTTCAGAATTTCATCCGCAGGAATCCTCGACTATCGCTGAGAACACCAGAAGCAACATCACTCAGTAAGTCGAGCAACATATTTCACCAAAACCAATGTCAACGATTTTTTTTTTTTTCGGAAAATATCAAAATACAACTGCAACTGCATCACCGACTCCAGAATTCTCAAGCTCGCTGAATAAAGAAAGTGCAATTGCGTCTCTAACTCCAGGTCCATCTGGCTCGCAAAAGTGAAATGACTTTTCCGCCATCGGAGATCAGACCCTTTCCAAAGGCTCCACCTCGATAACAAACTAACCACAATCGTCGCAAAAGAAAATCAACTGTCTTAAGTAACACGCCAGAAAAGGGTACTTTAGCAAGAGAACAAGAAGAAAAAATTAGCAAGAAACAGAAAAACAAAGACAAGAACAAACGAAAGGCGAAGTAAAAAAAACGAAGGGAGAGGGAAAAGTTTAAATATTAGTTTAAAAATAACTGTTGGTTATTTCAATAAAGAACAAGTTACAATACTTACATAAATATAAGATTTTCAAAAATTATTGTTTTTGTACTTATATTTCAAAATAAACGCCCCAGCCAATTAAAAACTTTACTACTTTATAATTGTTATTCCATGCCATTACTGTTACAATTAACCCCAAACACGGGGCCAATCATAACAACCGACCTTTTTAATAAAACGCCTGTTGTGAGAAAAAGGTATACTTTTTGATATTTTTGCTGTTCTGAATTAATAGATGAATGAGTGGTTTATCGATTCAAGCAATCATAGTTATATAATATACGTGATAGGTTTCATTACATACACAATTTCCTGAAAATTGTTACAACATGCCCCTCTAGCTAAATGGTAAAGAGTTACTTTGAAGTAACTTTTGGGTTATTTTGTTACCATTTTTCACAAGGAAACTTACAACGTAACGAAGTTTCAAAGTAATAGTAACGCCAGCGAATTAAATTTACTTCATCGTTGGTTCTAAGGTAAAAATTATTTCGTGTCAAAATGTAATACGTTACAGAAACAAACTGAAGATAAAAGTTTCACGGTTCACTGCTTTGAAATAGAGGCAGAGGTGGAGATAGGGTTGAGGACTTATAAAGATTCACGTTTCAAGATCTAATATTTGCCACGGACATTTGCGAGCGACTGTGTTATGTTGGATGAGAGAGGAAAGAAATAAAATGTTTTGTGACACGTCATGTATAAATGTAACTTTTCAAAGAAACAAGCTTATTGTTGACCGACACATGAGCCATGCTTCTCAGCACTTTTTATGATGGTACGATCTGCCATAAAATAATTTTAAAATTATATTTTGTTGCTGTACTAATGTTATTTGTAACGTGTTTTATTTTCAAAAGCGTTCAGAATCGACCGTCTCGTGATGAGGTAATGTGCACGGGTAATGGCGAAATACTGGATAACGAAGTCAAGTTACCTTTTAACTAACGCCCAGTAATTTTTTTTTCGAAAGTTAAGTGTTTAAAGTTACTTTTACCTATTATATTGAGTAAGTAAACTTATGTTATTTTTTAAATGTAACATTTCCAACACTGGAAGCACTTCCCCAAGTATGTGTAATTATGCCGTCACAGGGATGGTCATAAACCGGGACAAGCAGATAATTCGGCCAACTACATGAAGCGGTGTTGTGCTCTTGCAGCGAAGCTCAGTTTGGAGTTGGCGGAATGTGAATTCGTAATTGCAACACAGCAAGTCCATTTGCGAGGGCTTTCGTGTGGGCAGATTCGTATCAGGAGAGTGTAATGCGAAAATGCTGTCAGAGGTAACTGGTTGTTGACGGATACGTCAGAGGGAAGGTACGCGATGGGGGTGAAAATATTACGTTCCGGCACTCCAAGATGTAGATTTTTCTTCCATTACGTGGGCGTGGGGCGTTGGGATGTGTGTAAATTGCAAAGTCGGTTAAGTCGAATTGTAATCTGGTCGTGCGGTTTTGAGGCACTCGGAGTAAGAGTGGTGTATGTGCCTTGAGCCTTTTAAACGCACTTTAATTTACGGTTTCGGATGCTGCAAACAAAAAAATTACAATGCGTGCTGTACTTAAGTCGACACAACACTTGTTATTGTTGTCACAACCAATGAGATGCAGGCTATATGTTCTACTGCAGTTATACGAACCAATTATGTCCTAGACAAATGAGATGGTTTACGAATCATTTACCCATAGGTAATAACATTGTTAATTGATCTTCTCTGTGTACAGTACATACCAAAAAATTACCTACACGTACGTAATGTAAACAATTGTGTACATTAGGTATTAGATCAAAATTTTATTATATTAATTAAATACTGCCAATGAGAGGAGACGTCTGGGCGGGTCTTAACATCAGGGCGTTGAAAGCCGATGTGGCTCAAGCGAGATGAGTACTCAGGAACGTCGGAATGCAAGGGCGGAGGAAACGGGAGATCCCCGGAAAAACCCGTCGATCAGCGGCATCATCCGGCACGATTCCTGCGTGCGAAAATATGGGAGCGACCCCACCGTTTCGCTTTGGTGGGAGGCGTGAGCGCTATCTACTGCCCCACCACGGCCCCCTCATCGCCGATGAGATTAAAATTTAAAGAGGCTTGGGCTTGCGTCACATTCTCCGTAGAAATATATATATTTTTTTTAATCAGTTCTACGCAAAGTCTGTAACACTTATTTTTGATAATTATGGTATGAAAAGAAAAAATTTCAATCTATTTGGAATATATTGTTACGAAAATCACAAAGTTTTTTTTCTTCTCAAAAACTATGTTCGAACAAACCCAACATCAAAACAGCTTTCAAAGCCCCGAATATTCATAAGGATTTCTATTGCGAAAGTTATTATTTTTAAACTAATGAAACAAAATTTTATGAGTAGTTTTTATTAGTGTTTTAAAACGTACTTATTTAGGAGTAAATGATATTATTATATAATGTCAGAGAATATTAAATTAAAAAAAATGTTACTTAAAGTCCTGAATAAGAAATATATCTTAAATTTAAACTAGACAAAAACAAAGGGTAAAGTGGAATATGATGAAAAAACGATTACAAAATGATAAGAATTTCTACCGTCAGCAAAGAAAGACATCATTAAAAAAATTTTAAAAATACCAGCTGGAAAAAATTGAAAAAGGTTCTTATTCTTTACAGTAGACTCGCAGTTAATGCCTACAGGGCTTTAATATACTGGGCATTGCCCACGAAATAATTTCTCTCTTAGAAACACGACCAGAAGTGATATTCGACCTCTGCACCTTCCCATAGTGCGGAATATGAGCAGGGGGGATTCTGAATTAGCAGGGTGGATTTAGAATACGAAACACGCCAAAAAAAAAAATAACTGCCGAAGGTAGCAGTCAAAAGATGCAAAATGAAGGACTTCGAGGGGGAGATTTTAATGAAAAGCGAAAGCGAAGTAAAACACTGGAAGGAATTGCTGGAAAGTCTAAATGGACAAGTTATTAACGAGGAGCAAGTATACGAAACTGAGGTGAATGACGAGGAGAAGAGTAACAGGATATTGAAGAGGACGCTAGAATCAAGTCTTTTAGAAGAAAGTGGTAATAGCAGTAATACAAGAACGAATAATACACGCAACGAAGGTTGCGAAACGATTTCCATCGCCGCAAAGTGTATAGAAACTTCAGCGAGATCTTTCACTGAAGGGTTGTAAATGACGAGTGAGTTTAGGGGAGTAAAAAAACCTTCTTCGAAATGAATTCCAAAATGTCTAATACCACAAAGTGGGCACAAAAGAAGTAATATAATAGGTAAATAAATGTATTTAAAAAATTGAGAAAAACCGCAGTGAATAAATGCACATATTCTTAACATTCAAATAAATCTAATTATCATTATTTGAGCACCAATACTGGTATGATTGTTTGCAGAGATCGGATGAATGCTTACACCGAAGGAGAATTAATAAGCACGACACGAATTACAGAACGGGTTTTAGTACACGGTGAAAATGTATTAAAGATCAACGAAAGAAGGTGGACGACTAACTATTAGACAAATAGTTAGTTAATAGTTAGTTGCAGCTCTATACAAAGGAAACAGAAACTTGGCGCGGACAGTTGAGGATAAATCATATCTTGGAGAATAAATATGAGAAATACTGAATAAATCGCCAAGGATTTAAGATAGGAAACTAAAGAGATTGCAAAGGATGAAAGCATGAAAGTATGCTTTAGATGAGGATTCTAGAGCGGGAGAAACAAGCTTAATTAAAATATTTTATTTTTAAAATTTTTCAAGATTTACTTTTTTTTTTCTTGTGGAAGATTGTAAACTGCTGAAATAAAACGTTATGAAAATATTCGTGTCAGCGAAAATGCTAAAAAAAATTTAAACATTGAGCATTAAAAAATAATCAAATAATCAACCAATTTTTTAACAATCTATTGAATTTTTTTTTCTTGAGTGAGAGTTTTGCATGCTATTTTAAAATACTCTTCAGAGTAAAAATAAAGGATTCAGAGTAAGTCAACACGTTTTAAAAATGATAAATTTTTGTCGTAGAAATACTGTAAAAGTGTCACAAAATTTTGAGGCACATCAGCGAATACTGAAAAAATTACACAAAATAATTTTTACATCAGCTGAAACTTTCAGAAATATTTCAATAAAATAAAGTATATATTTCGAAAATTTAAATAAAATAGTTTTTAGTTTAATGGTATACCCAAGTTATTGCAGACTATTTTGAGAGCCAGAAAGATATTAGTGCATCCAATGAATTGCAAATGAAATTAATTTTTTTACGAACATCGTAAGATTTTTGACTCCATAGTTTTACACAAATTAATTTGTCGCAGGAGGAACTCTATGCAACTTTAATAAGTAATTAAAATTGTAATATTTGTCTTAAAATATTTATTTTACTAGAGAGCATGTAATTGTCTCGCGAACTATTATTGGTTTTTCACAAACTGTCATTACACTTGACATTAAATTCTATTTTGGCTTAAACAAATACCGAAATACGTGGAAACGAACGAAAGGAAGGTATTTAAATAATAATTTATATAATGATCGTCTACAATGTGGAAAGATATTTTACGTGAGTATAGTATAATTTCAAACTATAAAAACGCTCTATTTCCAGTTTCACAGAATTCTTTACCGCAAAGAAAAATTGTTCAAATATGAACCACTGCAAAATAGCCTTACCACAAACAAATATTGTTTTATCTGTATAGTAATGACTATGAACACCTTAAATTGTTGTTACATTAGTTCCGCAGACGCTTTTGTAATAAAGTCAGTTACACTGTAAAGAAATTTTGTGATTTGACAAAGAGAAGTAATTTGTAAATTATCAATAAGTATAACACATTTCAGTATATTACTGACAAAAAAAAAAAAGCACGATGGCTCCGAGAGTCGACATTAAACGTCTGCAGAAATAATATAAATCTTCTCAGCTGCTCTTTTATAATTGCAGAATATTCTTATTGGTTTATGAACGTATGCGTCGGAACAATAGTTCCGTACTGACAACTGCAATGTACGACAGAACATTTTTAAACAGTTACCTTCGGTGCGCAGTAATAATTCTTTACTGTGAGCAAAATCAGCTCAAATAATGGTTGTTTCTTAGCTGCAAACTTATGATTATGTAAACTTATCTTTAAATTAAAGATACGTTGTGTTGCTGTAAACAAAACAGCCTTATACAATGGGTTTTTCTTGGTCGCAAGGAAACTATGTATGGATCTTTTAGAGTGCAGGGACCAATGTTTTACAGGAAAAAATTTTCTGATCTGGTTAATTTTTCTTCCAAGTATTTATAAACTGTGTCCTTAAGGCTTAAGCAACACGTACTTGTCAAATAATCTGAAAACGGTAAATTTTTGTTAACGAAAAATCATGGCGTACTCTTAAACACGGACTTTCATTCAAGTCTATTAAGCTAATCCCGAGTTTATAAAAGAACTGCATACAAGCACACAAGATGTAATCTCATAAGCATTTATTTTTTAAAGTTCGGTAAAATGACACCCGTTATTGAACAAAAGACTTGACATTGTTTGATAAAGAAATGCTCAAGTATTATTACCAACCTTAGAGCCATTAAATCTTAAATTGTAAGATAGGGTGTTCGCAAAAAGTTTGTGCACAAGTTACTGATTAGATTAATTTATATTCGTTAGTACGAATGTACTTATACACCTCAATGCAGTGTCTTGCCTCAAAGCGCACTTACTGGCATTAAACTTGTAGGTGCGAGCATTAACAATCCAGTACCAGTCGAGGTGATTCTACGAGTGAAACGGTTAAAAAGGTTTACTTTCGCGTGTTTTATTCGTGTACTTTTATCATTAATTCGCCAAGTACAATTCAAGTTTAGATAAAAGTGGCAGTTTCATCCCGTAGGGTTCTGTCTTCGATTTAACACAACTGCAATCTATACTAACAAATAAAATTGAAGCATCTGCCTGTTATATCAAAATAGATACCAATATACACCCTTAATATGCTATTCAAACGAAGTTGAAGCATAAATAATGGTTTTTAAATTTTTTTTCGGTCTGTCTGGATGTTTGTCCAGAATAGACACCGAAACGGCTGAATCGATTTTGATAAATCTTCCAGATATCATAGAGTTTATTTCTATTTAAAATGTACTATTTATTTCATGTCGAAATCTTGAATAATTATTAAGTAAATTAATTTTTTCGTATAATTTTCTTTGTGTTTCACATCTTATTTCTTTGCAAAAGGATTATTGTCAAAAATTATTGTTGTAAAACAATATTATTTTTAATTATCATTGATATAATACGCATTATAGAAAAACATACTTTAGTTTTTGGAAAAACATAGTAAAACAATATATTATCAAAAAACCCAACACTAACGCAACGATAAAACCATTTCCGATAATAAATTAACAATCTTTCGAGCCAATTATAAAGGTATGTATTTCAATAAATCCGTAAAACCTAAACCAAGCGATATTACTATTTTAAACACAAAACTTGAGAAAAGCGATGGTGGGCTGTATTTTAATAACACCAGCAAACTTAAGTGAACCGAAATGTATATTTTAAACATTAACAAATACTAAAGTCCACGCGAACGAAGTCGCAGGCACTGCATTAATTTCCATCTAATCATAAAAAGACAGTTATAAATAATATTTTATTAATATTTAAAAATTTTTTATTTATTTTTTGGTTTTATTACAGAAATCATTGTGTATAAATATCGATTGACACTATTCGAGCCTAATTTAAATTTTCTGTTTGAATTCTTTAAAATATTTAAACTAATTCTATAGTCCACGCGAACGAAGTTACGAGAATAGCTAGTGCATAATAAAATACAAATAATCGTGCGCTATGAGATAACGACGAATAAGTTTTTTTTGCCGCAGTTATTTTGCAGCTGAGAGCTGCTTCGAAGTTTTTCGCGATTTCCCTCATCTGCGACAGTCCCTGCGAGCGGAACAGTACCTTCGTGTACACACGGCGTACAACTTTATCTTTGTCAATATGCAGCGCAGCTCCGGGGTCACTGCATGAAATTATACGACGTCATTTTTCCCCTTCCGTGGCCACAAATGGATCCCTCGCGGGCTCATAACGACGAGATATGGACATGGGCGTTATTAACTTGTCTCACTCGCGAACACGCAGGCAAAATACACACACACACAAAACTCAGGCAACACGCATTCGCACGCACAAACACACAGCTTAAGGGATATAGAAGCAAGAACCTCGCAGGTGCCCCCGGAAAAGAATGCCCAGTGCCGTGCATTTACTTCAAACCCTGTAAATTTAATAGATACAAGTTCACCATTTTCGAGACGTATAACTTCGTACTTTTCATTTCCATATATTTTATGTACCTACCTCTTAAGTGCAAAATATAATCGATTTAATGTTAAAAAAAAACAAAAATCAGCCAACAAGATATTTTTTGTTCAAAACCTATTCGTCACATGCATACCAAATAAATATAAAAACAAAATAACTTAATATTGGAGGCTGCTTCAAACATACCATAATTAAATTTAAAAAAATATTTCTGCTAACGGGTTACGTTTTTTGCTCTTTTTGTACACTGAAAATAAATTAAATATGGTTTAATTAACTAGATACATTAATTATGTTATCCAACCAAAACATTTAAACTTCATCAAAATTATAAAAATTGCGTTGTTTTACAGCTAGATAAAGTTTCTAAAATTTTAATTAATAAATTGTTGCAATACGCCGAGGGGCATATCCGAGTTCGCGAGTGATAGATATCTTAATAAAATTAAATATATATATTATTAATTTATTTACATGGCTATGACTCACAACATTAAATTTTGTAATCTCCACTTTTGCTCTTTTTATTCTCACTGAGTGCAATATTAAATGTATAACTAAATTATAATTAAAGTTAACATCAAAGTTTCTATATTAATAAACGCTCATTATTTATGCATGTTACATCAGTCTATTTCCATTATTCCAAATTTCTGTCACTCAAGCATCCAGGTCAGTCTCACTCTTCACTGCACCGATGCTCGTAGTCCGCAGATTTCGCTCCCGCTGGTAACTTTCGTCGCCACTAGTCGCTCTGCTGGCTCGTCGTCTATCGCGCACCCGTCGCTCAAGGTCGTGCGATCCTCGAAACTCACAGCTCTCGGACTCTCCGCTCGGAGGCCGATCGCTGCTTGAATAGTATAGCTGGCTCGATTTAGATGGTTCAACCCCACCCCGAGTCACGCTGAGAGGTTAGGGCATTGACTAGAACATTCTTTAGAAGAGAACCTCAGAAATTCAATCCCCCTAATGTCAGGAGCGCACGAGTCGTGATGAGTTTATCGTGGCGGCACGCGGCAGTTTGCCTTTGTTAATCGCCGCCCGCTTCTTACTCACATTACACTCGCCTGGCATGACTTCGCTTTCGCTAGCAGTACACGGGGCAAGGGCAGCGATGCAGAGTAGAAACATCTAACATAATTAATATGATGTCTTATTTGTTCCACTCCCAGATAGGAAATATAAGTAAACGCTGTTCACGATAAAGTGAGCACTTTTGAAATCAACCTTAGGAAAAACTCACTGCTCCTACCTGCATATACTTTAACTGGCGCACTGAGAGGCATGCGCCCATTAAAGTTGGTAACGATGGCTGGAAAGTAATTCCATATCTTAACGTCGAATAAAAAGTGTTAAAATAACCATTTGTGATAAATGAAATTATTTATTTCGCTTTCTGTATTTTTTTAATTCATAGAAGTGTAAAAATGTGCCGATTTATAAAATATCTACTCTCTTGATGATTCCACAGTTTCATTCGACCGACGCATGAATAATGTGTTGAGGCCAGTGGCGATGTTGATTTTACATTAGGAGGATGAATACACAACGTGTCCACAAGTAGATCTTCAGCAGGGCTTTCAAAAATTGCTCATTTTACCGTGAACAACATATAACAAAACAATGCTGCTAGGTTAATGAAATTGGTTTACCCTTTGTAAACATTTCGTAGAGTTCAAACCGCAAAAAATACAATAAACCTTGTACTTCTCGTAATTCTCGGCAGCGAGAATGAATCTAATGTGGCAAGAGTTCGTAATAATGACTGTTCACGAAGATTGTGCCCATATTAGTTAGTAGGAATACCGGCGAGTTCCTCCGTTCTCCCTTAATGTTAAATTTCGGAATTCAATTAAAAGCTCAAATGTTGCAATAGTTTGATTTTTTTTACGTGAGCCGCACTTGTGTCGGGCGTGATTATTGCATCCAATGAAGAAAGCACTGCGTGTTCGCTGGCGTCAGCATTGACCTGTTCACAGGTGAGAGGGGCAGAAACTTAAAAAAAATAAAAAATAAGATTTCTCATAAGGGAAGACGCCCAAAACACCAGTTCACTGTGACCTTGTTGTGTACAGTGCCGACCATAAAATTCTTCGTGCGAAACGTGTCCTTCATGATGGTCACGCGGTTTGAAATTTTGAAGTTTAAACTTTCCAGCCGGCCCCATCGTAAAACGAAATTAATACTCCTAGTCAAATGAGAATGGATTATAGACAGCGATGAGGGTGAAGCGGGGTGAGTATGGAGCATCGCCGGAATGCAACGGCGGGGTAAACGGGGGACCCCCCGAGAAAACCCGCCGACCAGCGACATCGCTCGGCATGATCCCTGCATGAGAGAATCCGCACGGGATTCGAACCCGGTGTGCCTTGGTGGGAGGCGAGTGGCCTGAACACGACACCACACGCGGCCCGGACACACAAAGAAAATCGGTTATAGGTTTCACATGGTCAAGGGTCAGACCATACGTAGGGCCACTCACCTGTTTTTCGCGAAAATATTTACGCAGAAGCTAGACTTCAATATCCTATGTGCACACGTGCAGTTCTCATTTGACTATTGGCCAGTTGTCTTTGCGTGAAGACAATCTGTTATATTGAGTGAGCCAATCAGAATTATGTTTCTCCCATACTGATCTTCTGTGATTCGTGGGCAGACAGATAAAGGCGTGTAACAATTAAAATTATCCAATCACGAAAGTGGACCCTGAACTAAAGTGCGTTGGAACACAGCTAGTCCTCAAATCTTTTCGCGAAAAACACGTGCCGCTAACCATACGTTTTGAAGTACTTCGCATGATACAGGATCGTTATTGAAACCAGCGATGTTCCACTCATATGCAATTTAGAGCCGCGAGTATTTCGCGGATTGAGTTGGCAGCAAGCTAGGTTGGACAGTCCTCTATACACTTAAGGCAATATCGTTTGCTTATTGGTTGCTGAGATCAAGTGAGGCCTCTGTACAGGACTGTTGAACACACACTCACACGACTGCTTTCTGCCTATTACTGGCTCACAGTGAAACGGGGCGTGTTCAAATAACTGTCGTCCAATCACAACAGTAGCAAAAAAGAGCAAGTGTTTGCAGTCTACCTTGCTTCCGAATGTATTCGCGAAATACTCGTGGCTCTTGCAATTAGTGTCAATGTGAGACTGGAAATATGAATTAAAACCCATCGTTATACGTCTTTGGTAAACTTTTATATGGAATTGTGATTGTAATAAATGCACGCTTTGATGCTCTTCATATGAAGGCAGCGTAAAATTTTAATATCTTGTTAAAGAGCTGGTCTTCTTTTGTTAGCATATAGCGATTAGTTGTTTCCAGTGGATTCTGGTATGCGAGATCGTTATACTATTGCTCTAGAAAAAGAAGGGGGAAAGGTGAAGAAATTTGGGCAGCTCTTAACCCTTTCGCGCCGACTTTAGTTCACTGTTTAGGGTGCTGCAAACAAAAAAAAAAATTGTATGATGCGCGCTGCACTTAAGTCGACACAGCACTTGTTTTGACATCGCAGCCAATGAGCTGTAGGCTGTATGTTTGGCTGCAGTTATATGGGCCAATTATGACCTAGACCAGTAAGTCGGTTTGCGAATCCTTTACCCACAGTTATGATCATTGATCACTGAGCTTCGCAGTGAGTAGAACAGACCAAAAATTACGTACACCTGTGTAATGTACACAAGTGTGTAAACTGGGTTCTGAATGTTAATAAAGTTCTAATACCCTTGATATTTGCAATAAACTGTACCTAAACTCTAAACGTAATCAGAGAAAGCTTGACGAGTTGCCGATACGTAAAATTACGCCACACCGGTCATGAATAATTAACAACGAATAACTGGATATTGAACTCGAAAGAGAATATGTATTATTTCCACTGTTTTAATTATTGACTGATTATTCTGTCATATACGGGCGTGGGCGGTAGTAATTTTATCCATTCACTGGTGACATTTGCGCTGATCATTTTCACTGATAGTATCAGGGCCCAATTTGAACGAATATAACCTCCAAGAGAAACAAGGACCGAACGCCGTACTACCTGGTCTGGAGTTAATCTGGAGCAAGAGCCAATGGACGGGTAACTGATGTTCGACTATACAAAAGTATTGTAGAGTCTAGCTCGTTGCTGAATGACTCCACGAAATTTCCGGGTCTCTAATTATAACCGGGGCCACGGTGGCTGAGCAGTTAGCCTGCTAGCCTCTCACCAAGGCGATCCGGGATCAATCCCCGGCCGGGTCACACAGAAATTTTCGCATGTGGGAATCGTGCCGGACGATGCCGTTGGTCGGCGGGTTTTCTTGGGGATCTTTCGTTTCCTCCGCTCCTTCATTTCGGCGCTGCTCCATACTCACCTCAACCACCTTTGTCGGCTCTCAAGACCTCGACGTTAAGAGCCGTCCAAATCTCTTCACTTCAGATTATAACGCTGTTCACGTACAAGGTAGGCGAGGGCCTTAACAGGTTAGTTGGAGACAGTATAAATAATCTAGAAACAGCAATCCTAAACAACAATTTCAGCATACTGTGCGAGCAAATATTTTTTACGCAATGATACATTCCTTCAGCGTAATATTTCATGCTGCTCTGGAACGTGCAAATATACGGGGTAAGAAATCGCTGGACAGTGGCGTATTACGCTTACAAAATATTTGTTCGCAATTTCGCGAAAAATATTACCCAGTGTTCCCATTAATTTCTAATTTTTCTATTTTCGCTTACAAAAACCTATAAGTTTTTACCAACATGTTTGCCAGTTGATTTAAGTTTCACACCCTTTTGGGCTCACTATTCAAAAGTACTTTCGTTTGTTCACCAAGTAATTTGAAGTCCACCAACGAAAAGGACGTCCGACTTCTTTTGCCATTTTCATGCATTACCGCACGGTGTAAATCTCATTTACTATTAAAATACAGTAAAGCATCACTTCTCCGCGGGAATACGAATGATGTCCATTTTTTTAGTAACATAAGCTTTATGAATTTATACTTTCTACCTTTTCTTTCGAACTTTATAACGTTGTAAATCTGCTAAAATCTATTTCCTTCTATGAGTGTTTGATTTTTTTTTTATACTACAAACAGGGTTGTTTTTTTTTTTTTTTATACATGCAGCACTTCCTTTCCTATTTCGGAACAAATATCAGGGTGCCTGCTACAAAGAGTCAAACAAGACGACGGGTTAGAGATAAGCTGTGCAGAAAGACAAATAGGTATGTAAAGCGCGAGGTTAGACTGGACCACTCTACGGTTGTTGATATAAGTCCTGTCTTTAGTGGTTTATTCTCAGATTCAATTTAGCAGCAAATTCTGCAAATAACATGGAGTGGAAGTGTTTGCTGATACGCCGCAAACTGTTTGTAGATGGTTTTTGATTTTTTTGCTTTAAAGTAGTTAACTTTCAGATGTGCAGCTGCACTCAAAAAACCAAGAAACGCGGTGGCCTTTTTAAATAGAAGATGGCGCGTTGAATCATTATGGCTATGGGAAAGGTGTTTTGAAATAGGTCGGGAGACGAGTGTTAAAATTACATTCAAGAAGAAATGTTACCTAAAAACGAGATACTTGCACTCGTTTTTCTGTGCTAACGTAATAACTATAGACTTGAAAAATTCGCCAGTTCAATAACCTGCAGGCTAGACTCTACAGTCTTATGTACAAATTTGCCAATGCCAACTGTGCAGTCGTTATCTACTATTACAGTGGGAGGTGGTTATTGCGCCAGCCATCCCCAGGAAATGTTAAACACCGGGTGAACCGATGACTAATGTTACATATAGACATGTTTTGAATTCTAGCATGACCCAAAATTAATCCGCGAATTCTTCAGGTCTCTAGTAATAACTCATAGGCTATTTGATTTTGACATCGGGAAGTACACGACCCACACGCACAAACAGGCCTAAATTATTCCAAAATTAGACACAATTTTTCAAAATAAATCTTTCAAGCTAAAAAATTGAAATTGCTCAGCAAGAATACGAATTAACTTACTGACGAACACTGTTTCAGGGTAAAAAAAAAAAAAAAATAATAATAATTTATGTGGACAGCCATTTTTTGTCAACTGCATTCATTTTTCACTCCTACTTACTTTTTATCGCTTACCTCTGGTTACTAAGAAATCAGGCCAGTAATAGTTTGGTATCGAAACCATTTTCGTCCACCCAAAAACAAATAAAAATTAAATTACTTTTAAAAATCACAGCAAAAGCGGAACTTAAATAAGTTTAAAAAGCTTATAAAAATGCCGAAACTCATTTAGATAGGTCAAGTACAAGACGAATGAACGATATGAAATCTCAGAACAAAATAATACAACAACATATTAAAAGGCCTTGCCATACATAAAAATGTGAGTAGACCTACCACACACGGAAATGCTTGCACCACAGATTCGTTTACGTAATCTACCAGTTAGCTTAAAGGTGCTTCGGGTATGATCCTCGCCCGATATATTCTTTAGGATCAGAAATATCTTACTAATCTAATGTGTGTAAAGCAAAGACAAACCTAAATAAGTCAATTCTTTTCTCCGTATATATAAACGATATTGTTTACATACGAAGTTAAGACGTGGGTATACTTTTTTTTCGAGATTGCTACTAACGTAATTAAAAGTATGTCAGTGGGTCCTTTGAAAAATTTGCCGTCGCAGGAAGGGAATTTTTTCAAAGGATGTTTTCAAAAGTGCTCAATTAAGTGATCATATTTGAGGCAGTCAGATCAATTAAATGCATTGGAAAACTTTGCCGGTGTAAAGATTTCACAGGAAGTAAATCTTCGGCTTTATCACATAAAACTCGCTTAGTTTGAGTAATAGTAGAAACACTGGCCTATTTGTGTACAGTAAGTGTGGCAGATATGAAAAATAATTTTTTGTTGCATAGCTCTTACATTCTTTGCAGCAGAATTCTTAATTTAATATTGTTTTCACATAGGAATCTGAAAAACTAAACTACTTGCCGCACAGAGTAACGTAGATTGAAAGTATTCGTCATTGTTTACTGTTCAGAATTTCTTTGCAAAATATATAACTAGCCAGTCAAATCTTAAAATTGCCTGCTGAGCTAATAAGTATTTTCAGCCTATTTTCCGAAAGAATGACGGACTTACGGAATCGCTTTCCTGCCTTTGTGGCTGTGTGTTTGTGTGTATGTATGTGTTTGTGTGTGTGTGTGTTTCTACAAAAACCTTCTGAACCCGTAAACAAAATTTGGTAAGTTGGCAGTATACCATATAAGCCCTAAACTTAGAATAGTAAGTCCTATATTGATATTGGTCAACCATTTTGGAAGAGAGCAAAAGACGAAAAATTAAGCTTTTCAGTAATATTTCGAAACTAATGAATCCACTATCGTTAAATTTTGTATATAAGTTACGCCGAAATAGGTAATGTAGAAATATGTAATTTAAATATATAAGGTACTTATTTTCAAAATAACGGCCACGCAAATATTTTAGGTATACTTTCTGTATCTAACACACAGTTCGGCCAATTTTTGCGTTCTGAAAATATTTATTACAAGAATCATATATGCCAACCCATAATAACTTCAGTCCCCATTTTGAAAAATATTTCCACATTAAAACAAAGATTTTTATATCATGTCACGGGACACAATAAACAAATTCCTACCAAATGTTTCATACTACGGTAGTCGATGTTAATTTATTTGTCTTATGTGCGTTAGACATTTATTTTCATGTTGGCGGACATATAAACATTTTTTTTATCTTAGCATGTTACACCTAAGAAACCATCTAACAAATTACAAATTAACGTATCCTGGCAGTATATATTATAAATATTAAATGTGTATCAATACACGGAGTCTATTTTGTCCACTATGTTTCAAGATAGAGCCACGTGAACAAAATAGAGTGGTTGTGCAATAGCTCAAAAAATATTTAAACGATTCCCGAAAAATTTAGCAAACAAGTATTAATTGGGCAGACAATGTAAAATTTCATGTTTTAAGTGGGTTAAACACTTATTTTCAAAATCGCATCGTTAAAACCTTTTAGCTTAGTATACTATATATAAAAAGTATGTTACAAATTCCAATTAAACTTTGTATGCTGGTAGTATATATTAGAACAACCAAAAGTGTCCACACAGAGCCTTCTTTCTGCATCGTTTTATGGCAGTGACATATGGAAAAATAAAGTTTTTGTCGTATCTCGGGAAACAATGAGCCGTTTCCTCCCAAATTCAGAAAAAAAAGTATGCTTTTGTGGTTCATCTAAATTTCTATTACCTAAGGGAGATGTCACATATTTTCAATATTATAGCCAAAAATATATTTTAGGTTACTATGCCATACCTCCAAAATCTTTTTTAACTGCTTTTATATATTAGCAGTAGGCATATCTGTGTCAGACAACAAATGTCATAATACATGTACATTTGCCCCGTCATTTATTAAGAGAGAACCACATGAGAAATTGAGATTTTATGCAATAGTTCATGGAAGGGTTGCCAACTTTACTGTAAGGGACACTTGCGGCAACTCAACACACGACATTTGACATCTAGTGAAATGACCAAGGAAAGCTATTATTTACAACAAAACCGTTTTAATGCCATCTGAAATGTGGAACATTCAGTATTGTACATAATTCACATCATTTCAGAGCATATATATCCAAAAAAAATATTATTTACATATAGAAATATTTCTTTGTTCTTTCACGTTCGTTCGCCCGCAGAACCATGTTTCTATGTAACGATGCTGATGCTTGCCATTTCACACCACTTTCACCGCCGCGTGGAATAGAAAATTCTCGCTTGCAAAGTACGTATTTACATTTGTAACAATTGTTGCTACGGACTAGCCAGTGATAATTTTGTTCCCATTGATCTAAACGTACAGAAAACAGTTTATTTTTTTCGCGGAGGTGAATCACACATTTTTACTTTTTAATGTTTTAAAACTTGACGCATTGGGAACACAACTCGGGAGTCGAGAGACGGTTAGCAATATAAAATGAAAGTTAACTATACACAACTCTACAAGCTCTGTTTCCACGAACGCTCTTCTTGATAAATGCCGTATGTTGGTATGGTATCAAGTGTAACTATCTATTGAATATAGAGTAAGTGGCCATACAGCTACATCAATCATCGGGGCAATGATAAATTACGCACACTGACGTGTGTTCATTCATTTTAATTTCTAAAAAATTTTAAAACACGGGAAATATGGCGTCCCGTCTAATGTCCACACGGGATAATTCTTTTAGTCCCAGGATACGGGAAATCCCGTGCAAAACGGTGCTGTTGGCAACCCTATTTCGAGGACCAATTAACCGATTACCGCCAAAGTTTACACACAGGCCGTACCACAGTAACTTGCGTGTTCGGACTTAAGTGGGTCAAGCCATTTTTAATGGTGGCAATACAAATAATGTTGTTTATTATTTTATACATATTCAATATTGTAATAAACACCAACCAAACTTTGTTGCTGACACTATCCATTAAAAGCATAATATATACGTATAGGTAAAAGCAGCTTTTGCATGCATTTTAGGTATGTAAGACAGTGCCAGGTGAGAAAATGTAATATTTACGCTCTGTTGTGGTAACCAATCAACAAATTTCCATAAAATTTTGCACACAATCAGAGCTACGTTAGGCCATGTAAACTTGCATTATTCAAGTTACTCACAAAGCAGTTATCAATATCATATCCCAGTAAATATTTCAGGTTATTAAACCCTATCTACTGAAAGATTAGACAGATTACAACTAACGTCCATGCTCCAGATGCTACCTCTTAATTTAGTTGTTTACGTACGCGCATGCGGTACGAAAAGTTCTGGGTTCGATTCCCGGCAAGGCACATGTGTATTTGTAATTACCTCACAACTGTTTCATGTGTTCCTGATTCCATATCTAATGATATTACTGTCAACTAGACGTCAATGCCTACCTACCATCTAAGCTTTTAGGAACGCCATGAAAAATAACTCGAATCCATGTAAATGAGGTTCGGCACATTAGTTATCAGTAACATTCTGTTCGGTTTCATAATTGATTTTTCTTAATTAATTTGTCAAAATGTTCATATATATGCAACTATTGAGTGTGTATTACGGGATTGGAATGACGTTATCCTAGTGGCTAGCGTGCTCGCCTCCGACCTCGACGATCCATGTTCGATCCCCAGCGGGTTCACTCCCGTATTCTCGCGCGTAGGAATGGTGCTGGATGATGCCGCGTGCCGGTGGGGTATTCTCGGGACACTCCCGTTTCCCCCGCCCCTTTCATTCCAGCAGCGCTTCATTCTAGGGTCTCATTTCACGTCATGTCAGGGGATGACGGGCACGTACGGATCCCAGCTTTAACGCCCGTCATTAGGAGATCGTCGCCTGAACTGATTAACAACTTCTGACGCTGTTACTTCACCTGCGCTGATTATACATGCCTGCAAAATTTCGGGGTGCTGAATCTTAAATAGGCCCCAGATTTTCTCTATCACGTAACAATTTTTTAGCAATCTGCATTTGTATTGTAGGCCTATTTACTGTTGTTGCTAAATTATTCGGGGGTACAATATTGAACAAAAAAATTGTAAATCTAAATTGTATTAAAATATTTCCAAAATGCTTAAATTTACTCATTAATTTTATTTAATATACATATAGTCCCTTTTCTTATTGTTCATGAATGAGTGGGTTTGGATTTCCACATGTGCGCGGTTTTTTTCGGATTGTCACTGTGAAGAGTGCAACAGAAGTCACTCTATACAAATATTCCAGATATATTTTTTTCAGAATGATTGGGTATGAATTAAAGAATTTCCTTAAAGATGAAAAATGTGCAGCTTATATTAATGGGTTGCATAACCTCACTTTGCGAAAAAACCTTAAGTTACATAATAATTCGAATACCATTTCCGAATTCAGCACAAGAAAATATTGGCAACAAAGTCTCATCATCGCAGGCCTGCGTTATAGACTGCAGACGAACAATCATAGTACAGTGTACCTGCCGTTGACTAGGAGTTGTGCTCATAGACGGAGAGCGTTTCACTCAGATTGGACAAACGTTAGATGCAGTCTTTACCTTTAACAAATATCCGGGACACGTTCATCAGATGATGCATTCAACTAATTAAACAGCAAGTTCCATTCCTGAACCAACTTGAATTATACAGATCGCAAGCCATCAAGCCAGGTTGTATGCAGCTGCGGCAAACTTTCAGGGGATATATTTTCAATCTGAAAATGAGTAATCCCGTGGTTAAAGCATATTCCACGGTCTCGATTTTTTTTTTCATTAAGCCCCGCCATTTGCAATTCATTATTGTTTCCCTATATTTTTGGAATACTTTACAAACAGAATATTTAAAAAAAAAAATCGTCTCCTTGCTTTTAATTTTTTTTTTTGTTTGACAAATGATTGATTTTTAATAACTGAATGATATAAACATACGTTTAGATATCTGTGCATCGTAGGTAAAGGGCGCTATGTAGGTTTTAATAACAGAGGTTTTGAAATTCTATTATTTATTTTTTCATACACTTTACTGGGGTGCAGAGCACTGTCCCCTACACGGAATAATTAGCGAGTTAGCCAATAGTAAGGGACACTGTAAGCTTTCATGTTATCGTGGTGAAGAGCACTCGTGTAAAGTTCCATATTTGTGAGACTGTGAACTTTACATTCGATGTATAAATATGAAACAAAAAAGTTTGTGTTAGAACGCGATGAGATCAATAGTCACAAAACTGAGTATATTTCGTGAAACTTATATGAGGCCCGCATGAGCAACAAAATCTGGTGAATGGTACAAATGCCCAGTTTTTTGTGTAAATATTTATAAGAATATAAGTTAATGGTTATTATCTGTGCTATACACCAATGTTAAATTCTAAGATGAGTTCCTTTTCAATAAGGCAATCACCTGCCTGCAGATTTCTTCGCTCACTTGAAACTCAGTAGCGAGAGCGATAAGGTCTACACTGCCACGCACATCGAGTGTGCGATCGTCGCTACTCGCAACGATCTGACACAGAGAAAATAAAAACACAAAGGCGAAGCAGCCCGTTGTAACGCGATCTCCAGACGCACACGCCCTGCAGAAATGGCGGAACTCCGCACGGCGATCAGCTTCTGGTAACGTTTAGTCCGTGGTTGCATTATGTTCCAGAGTAGGCCCGCACTTTTTGTTGCATCGCCACTGACTTCGAAGAAATCAAACGACGTAATATTTCGGGGAAATCCATATCGATTCTGTAGAACTCAGGCGACGTCATTCGACGTCGGGAGCACTCGAAGCTTTAGCGAAAACTGCAGCGAGTTTGAAGACGCGGTAACTAGAGACCCCTTTCACCCCCTCCCTGAATACACTCCTAAAGGGTGGTGAGATAAAGTTTAGTGGAGAGATTCGGGCGGATCTTAACGTCAACGTCTTGAAAGCCGATGAGGGTGAAATGAGGTAAATATGTAACAGCGCCGGAATGCAAGGGCGAGGAAACTGGAGATCCCCGAGAAAATCCGGCTACTAGCGGCATCGTCGAACACGATTCTCACATTCTAAAATCGGAGAGCGGCCCCTCAGGGAATAGAACCCGTTTCGCCTTGGTGGGAGGCAAGTGTTCGAACAACTACACCACCGCGGCCCTTTTTTCCCTCAGGTATGAGAAGCTCTTAAGGGGCACCACCTCAAGATAGCGACTTCTTTTCCTTAAGAAATAACCCTACCTTAAGAAGTAACTTCCATAAGAATGTTTTAATCAATTATATTAAAGCTATGAAACTACTCTAATGTGCAACAATAATGCATATAAAATTTCTAGGGCAGCTTTCATGTGTATATTATGAACTGTGATTTCCTGGTGAAGGCCAAGTGGCAAAAATTGTGTTTTTAGGTGATTTATATTTGTTCTACGCACCAATTTTTTTTGGAGATTTCGTTTCTTGCTTTATAGCATGTTTTTAATTGTACTTCTTCATTTTTATTTTTGTGGTATTTTCTAATCTATATTTGACATCTGTTTTGGCAATTTTAGATACATTTTACAATATTTTTCGTGTATCTGGCCAAATTTTTCGAGGTGACCAATAATATATAACGATCTAACATTATAAGACTTATATGTAATATGAAATCCCCAGTTTTCGTTTCTATACAGAACTGGGATACGTTTATAGATGAATATACTGTTAAGATACCAGCACATGAAAACTGTAGTTTGCGGTTTGTGAGACAGGTAGCAGCAAAAGTAAATTACAAGAGGCAAACAAAAACAGCAAAAAATAAAAGCAGAGAAAGTTGAATGTGCTTGTAAAAAAAAAAAAAAAACAATTGTTTTGAGACCAGTGTAAGCTGTGGATGACATCCATTTTTTGAAACTTTTGAAACATTACTGAACCCTTAATGTGTTTGTATTATAAAAGGTAGGTACAATTCGTTCATAGCAAAATGCCAGGAATTTACTGTGCGTGACTCTGGCAGATTAAAAGTTACAGTCTTGGACTTAATTCGACGATTAAAAGAATTTGAAGTGAAATGCACGTTGTGCTACTTTTACGGTGACAACCCATGTTTCTGTAGACTAAAGTAACTTTTCAAAAATATTACTTGTAAATATTTTCTTTGTAATTTGTTTAAAACTTGTATAAAATAAGTGGAGAAACAACATTTTTTTTTTTTTTTTTTTTTTTAGTAAGATTTATCAATTGTTTTTAAACAATATTATCTTTCCATGTGCAAAAAAATATTTATATTTTTTTGTATAATCTCATATCGGGAAATTTTAACGGTTTGACAGTTCCTTTTCCTTAACTTTCAGTTTAATTCCTCTCTTTTCCAAAGGAAATGGCACAGGTACTGGGATGATAAAATAAATGCGTGACCGGACTTGGCTGACCACGAAGAAAAATAAACAGAAGCCCTAGTGATAAACTTTTACCTGGGGCACAGTCTTGAAACTTAGCGTGCAACACAAGGTCGTAAAATAACTGGGGAACTATTCCTGCATAAATTAGATTATTAAATCATTTTCCTTCAGCGAACAAGCTGTGGGAATGTCTCCAATGGCGAGATTTAGGTGCACTACATGAACACCTCAATCTATCATTGCACTGTTCACCACAACTATATGGCTCGTTTGAAAGTTTGTATATATATATTAAGCTCAAAATGTAACTGAGTTTTATTTTGAGTAGGGATCGGGGAAAGCCATCACAATAAATGAGAATAACCGAGCAAGAAAAGGAGATAACAGTGAATGGAAAAAAAAAATCGTAGTGAGTAACATTTCAATCGAAGTTTACCATATGTTTTAGTCTTATCTATCTCCTCGGAATATCATGCCAGTTAATTCCAAACCGTGAGAAATATCAAAGTTGTAAAATTTTCTGATTATTTCATTAACAAATAACATTTCTCTTTACAAAACCGTAGTTGATCCCAGATTCTAAATTCTAAATTTTTTTTTTTTTTTTAATTCAGCCAAAATTAATTCTATAGTAGTCTGTAAAAGGTGCGAATATAAAACACCTTGTAATCTCATGATGCAGGGCGTAGTTTTCGAGAAATACATTTCACAC
Organism: Dryococelus australis; assembly: GCA_029891345.1. Classification (NCBI taxonomy): domain Eukaryota; kingdom Metazoa; phylum Arthropoda; class Insecta; order Phasmatodea; family Phasmatidae; genus Dryococelus; species Dryococelus australis. The sequence continues at coordinate 33,175,192 of CM056998.1, read as the reverse complement.
GTGTTTAACACCGTAACAGCGGAAACACGCAAAGCGATTTATCTGTTGGCTCACGGTAAACTGAGCACTTTTGAAGTCCTGCTTAAGATCTACTTGTACGAACGTCCTGTATTCTTCCGCTTTGTGTAAAATAATGCGTTGGTCAGGTGAATCTGTGGAATTACTAGAAAACTAATTATGTTACAAATTTAGTCGTTTTTATACTTCGATGAATTAAAAAAACTCAAAGAAATAATTTAAGTAATTACAGATGGTTACCTAAAACGTTTTTTTCGACTTAAGATGTGGAACTACTTTCCATCCATCATTACCAACTTTGCTGGGTGCAAGTCACTCAGTGCGTCCTTTAAAATATTCAGGTCAGGTAGGAACACTGACATTTTTGCAAGGTTGATTTCGAAAGTGCTCACTTAATCGTGAACAGCCTACGCCCAATATCGTAAACTCGTCTGCGGGGCGTCATTGCCATGGTGAGCGGAAGAATGTTGATAATGAAAAGGGGGGGTGGGAGCTGGGATCCCCGATAGCTGCGCGACGTATGGCAGGCGAAGATGAAAGACCGCCGAAACGCAAAGAGGGGCGCAGCTTCGACGCGAAAAGGGATATCCGCGAGGGAGCTGCACGCGTGCAATCGCCCTTTGAAGTGCGAACCTTATGTTAGGATAGGTACCACGCGTTTGCATTGGGGAATAGCTGTTTCTGCACAGCTTCCCAGCTCGAGTCGGCAAACATTCTACAATCTTCCCTCCCTGCAAGATGGTAGAAGCCGTGGGGCAGTGGAGATCCGGACTGAAACAGGAACTACCATCACCCTAACGATGTGAGTGAGTGGCTGAATGAGTGTAGATATTTGTGTGGCCCTTAATGATGATCAATCTTTGATGTCTCGGTGTTTTTTTTTTTTTTTTTTTTATAATTTACGCAAAAAACTGCGTAAAAGACTTTGTATTGAATTTTTCGGTACGAGAGGACACAGAGCACTCCTTTGTAGATTTTCTGAAGTTGGCATCGCTTCACTACAGTGGCTAGTTTAACTGATGTTGCCATCGCTTCACCACAGTTGCTTGTTTAACTGATGTTGCCATCGCATCCCTACAGTGGCTAGTTTAACTGATGTTGGCATCGCTTCACAACAGTTGCTAGTTTAACTGATATTGGCATCGCTTCACAACAGTGGCTAGTTTAACTGACGTTGGCATCGCTTCACTACAGTGGCTAGTTTAACTGATGATGGCATCGCTTCACAACAGTGGCTAGTTTAACTGATGTTAGAATCGCATCATTACAGTGGCTAGTTTAACTGACTTGGCATCGCTTCACTACAGTGGCTAGTTTAACTGGTATTGGCATCGCTTCACAACAGTGGCTAGTTAACTGATGTTGGCATCGCTTCACTACAGTGGCTAGTTTAACTGATGTTGGCATCGCTACACTACAGTGGCTAGTTTAACTGATGTTGCCATCGCTTCACTACAGTGGCTAGTTTAACTGATGTTAGCATCGCTACACTACAGTGGCTAGTTTAACTGATGTTGCCATCGCTTCACTACAGTGGCTAGTTTAACTGATGTTGGCTCGCTTCACTACAGTGGCTAGTTTAACTGATGTTGGCATCGGCTTCATACAGTTGCTAGTTTAACTGAGTTGGCATCGCTTCACTACAGTGCTAGTTTAACTGGTATTGGCATCGCTTCTACTACAGTGGCTAGTTTAACTGATGTTGGCATCGCTTCATTACAGTGGCTAGTTTAAACTGACGTTTGCATCGCTTCATTACAGTGGCAAGTTTAACTGATGTTGGCGTCGCTTCACTACAGTGGCTAGTTTAACTGACGTTGGCATCGCTTCACTACAAGTGCTAGTTTAACTGATTTGCAATCACTTCACTACAGTGGCTAGTTTCACTGACGTTGGCATCGCTTCACTACAGTGCCTAGTTTAACTGACGTTGGCATCGTTTCCCTACAGTGGCTCGTTTAACTGACGTTGCCATCGCTTCACAACAGTTGCTAGTTTAACTGACGTTGGCATCGCTTCATTACAGTGGCTAGTTTAACTGACGTTGGCATCGCTTCATTACAGTGGGTAGTTTAACTGACGTTGGTATCGCTTCACTACAGTGGCTAGTTTAACTGATGATGGCATCGCTTCACTACAGTGGCTAGTTTAACTGATGTTAGAATCGCTTCATTACAGTGGCTAGTTTAACTGACGTTGGCATCGCTTCACTACAGTGGCAAGTTTAACTGATGTTGGCTTCGCTTCACTACAGTGGCTAGTTTAACTGACGTTGGCATCGCTTCACTACAGTGGCTAGTTTCACTGACGTTGGCATCGCTTCATTACAGTGGGTAGTTTAACTGACGTTGGCATCGCTTCACTACAGTGGCTAGTTTAACTGATGATGGCATCGCTTCACTACAGTGGCTAGTTTAACTGATGTTAGAATCGCTTCATTACAGTGGCTAGTTTAACTGACGTTCTCATCGCTTCACTACAGTGGCTAGTTTAACCGATGTTGGCATCGCTTCACTACAGTGGCTAGTTTAACTGATGTTGGCATGGGTTCATTACAGTGGCTTGTTTAACTGATGTTGCCATCGCTTCACTACAATGACTAGTTTAACTGATGTTGGCATCGCTTTACTACAGTGGCTAGTTTAACTGATGTTGGCATCGCTTCATTTCAGTGGCTAGTTAAACTGATGTTTTTCATCGCTTCATTACAGTGGCTAGTTTAACTGATGTTAGCATCGCTTCATTACAGTGGCTAGTTTAACTGACGTTGGATTATCTTCACTACAGTGTCTAGTGTTACTGATATTGGCATCGCTTCACTACAGTGGCTAGTTCAACTGACGTTGGCATCGCTTCACAACAGTTGCTAGTTTAACTGATTTTGGCATCGCTTCACTACAGTTGCTAGTTTAACTGACGTTGGCTTCGGTTCCAATTCAGTGGCTAGTTTAATTGACGTTGGCATCGCTTCACTACATTGGCTATTTTAACTGACGATGGCATCGCTTCACAACAGTGGCTAGTTTAACTGACTTTGGCATCGCTTCACTACAGTTGCTAGTTTAACTGACGTTGGCATCGCTTCACTTCAGTGGCTAGTTTTACTGAAGTTGGCATCGCTTCACTACAGTGGTTAGTTAAATTGTGTTGGCATCGCTTCTATACAGTGGCTAGTTTAACTGATGTTGGCATCGCTTCACTACATTGGCTCGTTAACTGAAGATGGCATCGCTTCACAACAGTGGCTAGTTTTACTGATGTTGGCATCGCTTCACTACATTGGCTATTTTAACTGATGTTGGAATCGCTTCAATACAGTGGCTAGTTCAGCTGATGTTGGCATCGCTTCAAATCAATGGCTAGTTTAACTGATGTTGGCATCGCTTCACTACAGTGGCTAGTTTATCTGAAGTTGGCATCGCTTCATTACGGTGTCTAGTTTAACTGACGTTGGCATCGCTTCACTACAGTGGCCAGTTAAACTGATGTTGCCATCGTTTCATTACGGTGTCTAGTTTAACTGATGTTGACATCGCTTCACTACAGTTTCTAGTATAACCGATGTTGGCATCGCTTCACTACAGTGGCTAGTTTAACTGGCGTTGGCATCGCTTCACTACAGTGGCTAGATTAACTTATGTTGGCATCGCTTCACTACAGTGGCTAATTTAATTGACGTTGGCATCGCTTCACTACAGTGGCTTGTTTAACTGAGGTTGGCATCGCTTAACTACAGTGGCTAGTTTAACTGATGTTGGCATCGCTTCACTAGAGTGGCTAGTTTAACTTATGTTGTCATCGCTTCACTACAGTGGCTAGTTTAACTAATGTTGGCATCGCTTCACTACAGTTGCTAGTTTAACTGACGTTGACATCGCATCACTACTGTGGCTAATTTAACTGACGTTGGAATCGCATTACTACAGTGGCTAGTTTAACTGACGTTGGCATCGCTTCACAACAGTCTCTAGTTTAACTGGCGTTGGCATCGCTTCACTACAGTGGCTATTTTAACTGGTGTTGGCATCGCTTCATTACAGTGGCTAGTTTATCTGATGTATGTATCGCTTCACTACAGTGGCTAATTTAACTGACGTTGGCATCGCTACACTACAGTGGCTTGTTTAACAGATGTTGGCATCGCTTCACTACAGTGGCTAATTTAACTGACGTTGGCATCGCTTCACTACAGTGGCTCCTTTAACTGACGTTGGCATCGCTTCACTACAGTTGCTAGTTTAACTGACGTTGGCATCGCTGGACGATAGTGTCTAGTTTAACTGATGTTGGCATCGCTTCACTACAGTGGCTAGTATAACTGATGTTTGCATCGCTTCACTACTGTGGCTAATTTAACTTGTGTTGGCATCGCTTCACTACAGTGGCTAGTTTAACTGCCGTTGGCATCGCTTCACTACTGTGGCTAGTTAAAGTGACGTTGGCATCGCTTCACTACAGTGGTTAGTTTAACTGACGTTGGCATCGCTTCACTATGGTGGCTAGTTTAACTGATGTTGGCATCGCTTTACTACAGTTGCTAGTTTAACTGACGTTGGCATTGCTTCACTACAGTGGCTAGTTTAACTGACGTTGGCATCGCTTCACTACAGTGGCTTGTTTAACTGATGTTGGCATCGCTTCACTACAGTGGCTTGTTTAACTGATGTTGCCATCCCTTCATTACAGTGGCTAATTTAACTGATGTTGACATCGCTTCACTACAGTGGCCTGTTTAACTGATGTTGGCATCGCTTCACTATAGTGGCTAGTTTAACTGATGGTGGCATCGCTTCACTACAGTGGCTAGTTTAACTGACGTTGGCATCGCTTCACTACAGTGGCTTGTTTAACTGATGTTGGCATCGCTTCACTACAGTGGCTTGTTTAACTGATGTTGCCATCCCTTCATTACAGTGGCTAATTTAACTGATGTTGACATCGCTTCACTACAGTTGCCTGTTTAACTGATGTTGGCATCGCTTCACTATAGTGGCTAGTTTAACTGACGTTGGCATCGCTTCACTACAGTGGCTAAGTTTAACTGATGTTGGCATCGCTCACTACACAAGCTAGTTTAACTTATGTGGTTGCCCAAAAGGATGAATTATTTACTTCTTTCTCAACTGTTGCTATTAAAAAATTAATAAAGACAGTGAAAAAATACAATTTATAAAGGTGTAAGAAACTATTATTTATTCTGTGTCGTGCGAATAATTTTGTTTAAGTCCAGGCTTCACCATGCATGGCCGTATAGGAAAATATATGATAAATTCGGACAAAGATATTTCAGTCCTCTTTTGTGGTACGGTTTTGAATTTAAGAATTTTTGTTAGTGAATGAACGCACATAGATTTGTAAACAGTCCATATTTTAATATTTTAATTTTTAATACTCTTTTCTATTATTTATCTAATGTAACATTTTTTAAATTATAAAGGATCGATAATATAGGATCGAAAGTAGAAAATCAAAAATTACTTCCTATGATTATGGATAAACTAATTAAATATTCCGTGCTTTGGCAAAAAAAAAAAATACATTTAAAATAAATCTGAAACAGAAAAAATTAGTCTCTCTAAGCCTTAGCGGCCCCCTCCGATCCACTACCCTTTGACCCTCCCCCAGCGCCCTCTCATATATAAAGTACCGCGTAAGTGAGTGCTGACGTTTGGTGTGAAGAGGGTTCTATGGCTCAAAGCGAGCACCTAGTAAACAATTTTGATCGCCTCAAAGTCACGTGGGGCCGCGGGTCTAACTGCTCACCTCCCACCAAAGTGAGCCGGGTTCAATAACCGGTAGGATCCCTCCCGGATTTCCGCAAGCGGGAATCGTGCCGGACGATGCCCCTGGCATGCAGGTTTTCTCTGGGGTCTCCCCCACCCACCCGCCCTAGCATTCCGGCGGTGATCCATTCTCACCTCACTCCACCCTTGCGAGCTCTCAAGAACTCGATGCTGAGATCCGCCCGAATCTCTGAACTCAACTCAAGGTCACGTGAGGCGGCATTGCGGCGATCAGTCCCAGGATTGTGACATTCATTCCCGGTTATAGGCCATTCACTGTTACTTCACGCTTTTCTGAAACCCTGCTGAAGTTCTACTTACAGGATATTCCTCCGCCTCATACAAACAAATCTTAACGAAGTCTTGAAAACAACACCAAACGGACAGTGCACAGCATTCCTGCGAACTAGTTCATTAATATTTGGTATGAGGACAATTGCTTACTAGTGATTATCAACACATCTACATTGTTCTGTATTTATCCACATTAATTATAAAGTGTATATTACAACTGTCACATTAAATATAACGTATGTAAGTAATTGGGTTTAACGTCTCGTCGACAGCGAGGTCATTAGAGACGGTGCAAGTTGCACAGGGAAGATAAATTGGGGAAGGATTGGGAAGGACCCATCCCAGCATTTGCCCGAAGCGATTTCGGAAAACCATGGAAAACAGAAACCAGGACGCCGGACCGGGAACCGAACCCGGGTTCTCCGGAATGCGAGTCCAGTGAGTTACCACTGTGCCACCTCGCTCGGTGTATTAAATATAGGTAAAAGTTCTGTTTAACCAAAAGTAAAGAACTTCTGAGTTAAAAAAAAAAAAATATTATACGCTTGTGTCACATGGCATAGGCCAACTTACGAAACTACTAAACACGTTATGCATGAAGTTATTTTTGAAAGGTTTGTTTCTAAAAGTGTGAAAAGACAGCGAATAGACTATAATTAAATTCCTTGCAAATGAAATATGTAACTGTATAATAATATTACACGCAACGTAAGCCATCTAACGTAATTAAACATGTCCATTAACTGCTTAACGTACATATTAATTTTTCGTATCAGGTGTTGCAAAAGAATAAATTCTTAGTGTGAGAAGTATTTACAAATTTCTTGCAATACCTGACACTTCGAAACCAATGGAAAATATTTCAGTAGATCCATGGGACAATAAACAACAAATTATAAAATAATTAGGAGTGTAAGCGACAACCAATAGCAATTCCCAGCGAAAGGCAAAGCCAGCTTTGGTGACACCTTCTAGACCTGTACAGCGCCGATCATAATTTAGCCTATTCTACGACATGTCAAACGTGAAAGAGTATGGCTGGAATATTATGTTATTGTTAATATATTAAAATTTACAGGAAAGCCCCAGAAATGCTGTCTCTGGTGATTTTTTTCCTCTTTGAAAACATTTAAAAGGATAGGGACACAAGTACAAAGGATTTTTTGATTGGACCGTGTCAAATGCTGACCATGAGACTAAATAAAAATCTCGCACACACACGAAGAACTCAGCAAGACAAAAGACGAAAAAAACCTTTCACAGCACTACAGACAGATAATTATGAAAAACTGTTTTCTTGCCAATGAAAAAATAATACGTTTATGATTAAAACGACGAAAAGTAAGACAAACAACTTATTATTACACTGAAAAAAATATTTTGTGGTGGCCACAAAATTATTTCTTGATATTCACCCTGCCAAATTTTTTGTAGCGTACACAAAACATTTTGTAGCTTTCACAAAATAAGTTTTAAGTGGCCAATAAACTCTTGTGGCCACTAAAAACTTACTTTGTGGCAGCTACAAAACTTTTTTTGTACACCACAAAAAATTTGACGATGTGAATAGCAACAAAATATTTTTGTGGCAGGCACAAAATATTTTTTCGGTGTACGAAAGAGAACTGACAAAGAAGGCAAACCAGAAGAAAAGACTACACGATGACGTTTGCTGACATATTTTCTTTGGACCAATTGCAATACAGAATCCCTCTAAACATATCCGGAAAATAATTTATATATAATTTAATCGTGTTCGAAATTGTGGTGTACTACGCCTGGAAAACACATCGCGACAATCACGTGTGTAGCACAAGTTGCATATAAATGAAGGCATGCGACGCTGCGTGAGTATGTGTTATTCACGGTTAAATGAGCACTTTTGAAATCCCTGCTTAAGATCTACTTGTATGAACGTTATGTAATCTTCCGCCTTATGTAATAATAACATTGCCATTGAACCTCGTCACTTTATTGATGCGTCGGTCAAGTGAAATTATGAAATTATGAGAAAAGTAAATACGTTATAAATCAGTTCATTTCTACACTTCGATGAAGCGATAACAATCCGAAAGTGAAAGAAATTATTTAAGTTGTCAGGAATTGTTACCTAACACTTTTTATTTGACGTCAAAATACGGAACTATTTCCCATCCATCGCTACCATCTTTACTGGGCGCATGTCACTCAGTGCGCCCGTAAAAATAAACGCAGGTTGGGGGCAATGATATTTTTCTAAGGTTGATTTCGAAAGTGCTCATTTTATCGTGAACAGCCTTTAGTAATTGATTGTCGCACTCCTACGCCCCACTTTGCCGACACACGCGATCGCACAGCCTTGTTCTCCAGGCGTTATACGACGCAAGTTTGAAGAAAATTATTTGATGTAGAATTACATCTCTGGATGTAACAGTTTAGATCTGTGATAATATTGTTCTTAAGAAACTACCTACGTCTGGAGCTTGGCAACTGAGTTTCCTAACATTCTGTAAACTCTATTCGCCATGTCTTAATACGAAATGTGTGGTTCTCTTCACATGCGTTTTATACTTCTGTTAATATAAATTTTTTTTTTAAACTGGACTGTTACTTATATGTTACCTACAAATTATAACATTTCTTTTATAGTTAACACAAATAAAAATAGAGAGGAAATAGGTGCATGAGTTAGTAATACCTGGTATAGAATATTCACGGTAAAGTGAGCACTTTCGAATCCCTAGTAATTTTTTCTTTCTTTCGGCCACAATTTATACTTTAACCACCTCTTTAAGTAAATATCCCCATGTAAGTAATAAGCACGGTGTGATTATTCCACTACACTAGTAAGTTAACGTCTAAGGCTAAAACAAAATATATTTATTGACTCTTATTCTGAAGGAAAGGGCGTTCAAAGGTGTTCACTTTACCGTGAATAGCATATAAGAAATACTTATCATGCATAATATTGTTAAACTGAGTCTACACGAATGCGGTGCGTTGTCCTTTGGTGTAATTTTCTTTACTTACCCTAACTATGTTTGCATGAGGCGTAGGAACAGCCTGAAAGTAGAACTTAAGCAGTAGTGCCTCAGAAAATTTTGGGAGAACCATGAATGAACTATATTCCAGTGTTCCTGTTCAATTCTTGATTTATTAATAGGCCTACATGTTTTCCGCGAAAATATTTTCACGAAGGCTAGACTCCAGCGTCCCATGGCATACGTGCAGTTTTCCTGTGGTTTTTGGCCAAGTGTCTTTGTCCAGGTATCGTTCCTTGAAGGCTGTTCACGATAAAGTGAGCACTTTTGAAATCAACCTTAGAAAAAACTCACTGCTCCTGCCTGCATATATTATAACGGTCGCACTGAGTAACAAGTGCACAGTAAAGTTGGTAACAATGGATGGAGAGTAGTTCCATTTCTTAACGTCAAATAAAAAGATTTATGTGGCAATTTGTGATAACTTGGATTGTTTATTTCGGTTTCAGTGTTTTTCATATATCGAAGTGTAAAAATTAGGGTGTTTGTAAAATATTTACCGTTTTTTTTTCCTCCCCAGATTCACTGGACCGACGCATGGAAAAGGCGATGGGGCCCTTGCCAGTGTTAATCTTACATAAGGTGGAAGAATACACGACGTGCATACAAGTAGATCTGAAGCAGGGCTTTCAAAAGTGCTTATTTCATCGTGAACAGCCTATATGGAAGTAGAAGGAAATGATCACTATTCATAAAAACTGAAGTCACATGCTATTTTAAAATATGATAACACATTTCCAGTTAACAAGGAGTTCAAGTGTGTGTATGATTCAGGGGCCCATTGGGTATTTTACAAGCTTGAAATTCTCGCGACAGGAATAAACCTCTGGTCTCGTTATTATACTGATCTCAATGTATATCGGAACGGTAATCATTCCTGTCACGAGAACTCAAAGCGTACAAAATTTTTAAAGTTTCTATCTCACTGCAGTTTGTTCGCTGTTACTTATGCGCTTTTGAAAGCAAGCTACGAAAAAAAAAAAAAAACTATATTTTCAAGTTAGCACTTATTTGTAAAGTTGACAGCGCATAAAGGACAGAAGTTCCATGTTTTAACAGCGTATTAACAGTGTGGTGTTTTAATATGTGAACATAGATACTTCATTTATTTTCCGTTTGCGTTATACACCTAAGAGTAAAAATAGACATTTTATTAACAGATTTATGTTCCTAACTATATCACTTTTACTTGTGGTAGACACATGAATTACGTGTAATATATGTTTACGTATGGCGTAAGGATACTAAATTGACAGAGCAGTAGATCCTCGACTCGGCTTTCAAAAGAGATTAATTATCAACAATGTTTATAAATAATTGTCGTACGATGAATTGCAATTAGCAAACATTTCAAACGTATCAGTACAACATAATGGGCCACGGAGGTTCCAACAAAAACTATGCTTTGAGAGCACGGTCCATTGTATTTGCTTTTCTATCTTTTTTATGCTATCTGTACTCGGTAAACGTGAAAAACGCGTCGTTTCTGTAACAAATCACAAATAATTTTTTTTTGTACGTGGAAGGCCGGAAAATTGCTGCAGCACACAGACAAACACAACGTGTAGTCATGTGCACAAACAAAAACTGAGAATTTAACTTTTCCATGTTATCTTCAACATGTCGCTTTTTACACAATCCAACCGGTTGGAAGAAATAATTTACAGACTAGGGCATATCCTCTTTTTTTGGCGGGCGTCTGATGATTCTAACTTGAAAAAGTCCGTACACGACCGCAGTGTTAGCTATCATCCAGGGAAATTTCTCGCCGTCTAGATCTCAAAGTGAGTAGCCAGTTCACGGCTAAGTAAATAACTTTAGGATATATACCTGAGATAAATATTTTCCTGCGGATAACGTCATAACATTAACGTAGACACTTACTAACAAATCGACCAGCGAATCAGGACGTGTAGTTAAATGCCTCAAAGTTCTATTGAAAGAAAAATCTTTAAGTCAGTCGTTACTTAAATTGGTATCTTTTTGTCGTGTGTTCTTTAAAGAATAAGATTACCCTGGATGTGATTGATTTACTTAAGGGTTATTTTGTCGATTCGTTTACCACGTCCACATGTGAACGAGGTGCTGCTATCTCGTTATCGCCTTCGTTCCGTCGACAAATAAAAATGAAACGAAATTACGGTAAGCCCTACACCAAAACCTCAGGTTCTAATGATAAAGTGTGTGTGCATGTGTGTGTATATATATATATATACACACACATATATAAATAAAAATTCCCCCACTACACGCACATGTGATTCTTTTGACACTGTTAATTCAACAGGGCGAACGCAAGCCGTTCGGACAATCGTCTATACTTTTTTTTGGGGTCTGGTAAGCGAGGAGCATGAGATAAAATATCTGCCCCTGAAAAAAATAATACATCGCAGGAGTGCAAAACACCGCTGGGCCATAACGTAAGTGAAATAGCATCATGAACTGATTAAAACTGCATATTCGGTTCGCTGTTCTTACAGGTGGGCGTGACTATGGCTTCTTATTTAAAAAAAAAAAATAGCGGGTTTTAAACAACCATTCATCAAGACACCTGACGAGCTCTTTGTAGATGAGTGAACAAGAGACACGGCGAAAGAAATAAGCAGAGGGAAAATGGAACGTCAAGCTCTTCACAGACACATGCGCGTGTTTCGCGTCTAGCTCGTCGCAAGCGACACGCCGTTTGGAGAACTCGGCGCCGACAATGAGGCAAACGGGAAGATTGCAGACCCAGCCATCTCCTTGCACTGTGATACAGTCCTGTTCACGGCAAATTGAGAAATTTTGAAAGCACTGCTCAAGATCTGCGTGCGAACACATTGTGTGTTCTTTCACACTGTATGTACGTATATAAACGTTGCCGTGGGCGTGTACGCTTTATTCAAGAGTTGGTCAAGTAAACTGTGAAATTATTACAAAATTTAATATTTTAAAATTTTGATCATTTAAAAATATTCATACGTGTATGTATGCACATATATAGCACATACATTTAAAATATATATATATGCATTTAAAATAAACAAAGCAAGATATATAATTGTATTTCACACAAATGTTTACCTAACGCTGTTAATTCAACGTTAAGACATGGGATTACTTTCTGTCCTTGTCTCCATCGCTACCAACTTATCTGGGCGTGAACCAGTCCGCGTGGTCGTTAAAATTCATGCAGGTATAGGGCAGCGATATTTTTCAAGCGTTGATTTCATGAAGTTCTCAATTAAACGCGAACAGCCTATAGTAAGCAATTAATAAACAGTTGTTAGCTGCATGATCGCACGTAAGGCTGTGAAATCTAGCATACGTGTAATCGTATTCGTGAGTTATTCTTGCGCCTAGTAATGCAGTATCCACCGTTGCACACGGTTCCGCTTTCCGAGCCTGGTCTTGGTGCAGCACCGTCTCGGTGTTTCACCTATGCATGGAATGTCCTCGATTTTTCGATGCCTTGTGACATTTTTGAGTTTTTCGAATTTTTTTTTTTGGTAGGATTTTATCTTATGACTTTTGCAGTTTTGCCGTTGGATTCTTCTTCCCGAATAAATATTATTTCTGGCTGTGAAGTTTCGTTCCCGAGGCCACGGTGAACATTGATACACGCCTTCAGAGTGAAACGATAAGAAGCACTGACACGATTCTGGCGTGTCACATAATGCTCGCGCCTCTGCTCATCATCACTGGAGCGAATCTCCTCAGAAGGGGGGGGGGGATGCTCTTGTACACGCAGCTGTCTTTCGTGTGAAGTCGGTTGCTTACGAGAAGCTAAACGCCTCCGCCCACCGCGCCATAAAATTGTTGGAATGAGCTAAGCTCGCAGCCGCTAAATAATGCCACCTTGCATTGTGTACTCAGTGCATCATAGACTCACATATATAGGGTGATTCAAAACGACACCGAGTACGACTAGTACGTGGTGTGGGACGGCAAAACGTTAATTTCTCAAGAGGGGACCCATGTCCGGAAAGCATGGCTTGGGCGCCTTTAGACCATTTTCTCAGGGGTACTGAAGGAGGGTATGACGTTTGAGACTTATGTACCAATCAGAGTAGTGCATTATCGCACTAATCCGCACAGTTACTAAGCCATGAGCCCACAGCCACATGTGCGTCAATCTCTGCACCGCCCAAGAAGGCTCTATAATCAATTAAGGGCTCGACAATTCGAACCCCTTTTTCAAAATTCTACACGACGTGGTGCTCTGTTGGGTTTGGTGGTGGTTTCGTGGCACAGTATGGAACGTACTCCCATAAGTTCTGTCAGGTTTGTTTTGGATCAACATGTATACTAACTGTGCAACTGACATCACCTTGCAGTATATTAGGTTTACACCACTTTTCGTCACCTGCGCGGTGCATGGCTACCATTAACAATTAATAACTAGTCTCGAGACAAAGCTAATTTTGATTATTCAGTGAAAGGACACGGTGTTTGCGAAAAGTGGAAGCTAGGCAGCTGTACGACGTTCATATTCAACCGCAACCCTGCTCTTGGTTACCACGGGATAGAAGCCAACCGGTTAAGTTCGTAGATGCGACCAATTACTGTTCGCCTCTCGCTCGAAATAACTGTGCAAACAAGCTTTAAACGTGGGGATTTGAAACACACTCAAGAAATTGCGTGAAGTAATTTTTTTTTTGTGGAAAACACAAATAATTGTGTTATGAATCAGACACTGAATAATTCACTAAATAATTTTAAGTAACGCTTATGTTATTCTGCCAGTATAAATTCATTTTATAACTGTACTTAAAGTATATGCTATCTAGAGAAAATACCACATCTGAAATAAATTTAAAAAACTATTTTAGTGTATGCAACTTTACATTTTTAAGCTATTTGGAATGAAGTATTTAAATTCAGTGTCATTGGTTTCGTAAATAAACTTGATGAAAATTAAAAAAAATCAAAATCCTGTCTAACGTTAATTTTCGAGTGGCGAACCTGCCATTATCCACGCGGGTCAAGTTATTTCAAACGTGCACTATCACGTGGGCCGTGAATATTTAGGCCGAGCGTCAGAATTGTGGCGAGATATTCGCGACGGTGAGCAAGCAGACTGGAAGTGTCACAGTCGTAGCCGGGAACTAACTTGGAGCAGCCGCTGAACACACTCTCAAGCCCGTAGGACAGAGAGTGGCTAAGGGGTCGTGTCCTCCCCCCTCCCCCCACACACACACACACTTCCTTTCGCTTACCAACCACCAACCACATCGCTTTCCCTTCCCCACTCAACACATCACCGGGAGAGGCGTGGATCCTCTGCCAATTCTCGTAACCACAACCTTCCCTCGGGTGTTTCATTTCCATACCCGGCCCACGTCGAACCTGACGTGGTGGCATAATTCACGCCGTCCGCCGCCCCTCCTCCTCTCCCCCTCCCCCATCCACCACCACACTCTCCAACCCCAGCAACGCGATCACAAGTGAAGCCTTCCCCCGCTCCTCTCCGTCTCGTCACCTCTGCAACTCTCGATATATCGCCCGCGGCGCGATATTCCTGGGACGTCGCGATCGCGATACAGGACGGGCAATTTCTGGCTATATCCGAGACGGGGTGATACATCCCGATAGTGACTTTTTTTTATCGCAGTACTGGCGATAGTGTTTTGAGGGAATGAAACTTAATTTCGTATGATTGATACTATATATTTCTGCGATATACATAGTACCGATATTTGCGATCCGTCGATTATCCATACTTCACAGCACACCTCATATATCACATTGATATCAATATGCCATAGAAGAATGAAACACATATTGAAAAGTTTCCATCAATAGATTAGCCAAATTCTGCTAGACACCCATATCATATTGCGAATAAGAGATTAGTCATGCTATTATTTATCTTGTTGGAAATGAAAAATATGTTTTGTGATTTTTATATGATTGCCTATATTACAGGCACTGCAATCAGTAAACAGCATATTTTTATTATAATTTCCATTGCCCTTTGATCAGGTTTACTTTATTATTATTTTTTTAAATTTATATTCAATCTGTGATTTTTTTCTACACGCGAATGTTAAAAACTGTTAGCATTGATCTTCGATTAATGAATCTTGATTTATCATGTGGGAATGTCAATAAATAAAAATACTTTTATGCCACCTAATAACTGACATTTGCTACAGTGTGTATGAAAAAAAAAATCCAAAGAAACCAATTTCAGTGACCACGCCATACTCAAAACAAAGCGTTAAGAAATAGAGATACTTCATTCACTTCCAACGTAACATATGTCAGCATTTGTACTCACCAATCAAAACAACGATTTTTTTTTCCGTGACGGTTTACGCAGTCAATAAACCCGAAATCCTTGTTTACCCGCACTTATTATCTTGCGGAATATGACAAGCTGAGAGGATTCAAAACTGAAATCAAGCTGCTTTCCTCGGGATAACCCAATATGCCGAATTATTCGTATGGATGTTTGTTGGAACTGGTTTTCCTGTAACTGAAATGACAAGCTACTACAGAAATTGTTTCCCATCTATCTCTGGCATTTACCCAACATAGCCGCTCAAAATGGCGGTTACTACTAGACTCGTGTGTAAATATAAGTCAGTAGCTGCGTGAAAATAAAGGTCAGTTTAGGAGTCAGTGCTGAGGAATTAATACTTGTGCTTATGGCCCTTAAAATACACGGAAATTGCGATTAACAGTTTACGATTGATGTAGCAAATGTTTAGCCAGTCAGAATGGCAGGAAACAAAAGCAGCCAATGTAGTGAAGAAAATTTGACGTGGGTGAATATTATTATTTAGATATGCCACATGGAATTATTTATAGTTATAGATTGTGTAAGCGCAATCGTTTCGAGAAACTTGCGATGTCTTACTGGAAGAGAACACGTTTACGAGAGCTTTGGGCAGGTAGGCCACTAAATCGGGTCACGTTAAATGAAGACGGCTCTATTAACCTCTTTCAAGACCTAGAACCTCACGAGGAGCACACGGGGAGTACACGGGAATGACTGTTGTCGAATATACTAAGTCATTGCGCGAGTGCGACGAAGGTTGCCATTCCCACACAGTATCGCCATAGCCCAACACGCGTCCCGTTTACGTTTATTGCGTGGGGTTTTGTTCCGCGGATGTGCCACTACGGGGTATGCACGTCTCTCCATCACACATGGTTGCAAGACACCGAATAAGGCCATAGCAGCAGCGTGAGACACAGAGCCGAGTTCAGTGAACACGTACACCAAGAGGAAATGGAACAAAATATTTGTTCGTATAGGGCCAAATATATATTTGGTGGCCGTAACAAAGTATGACGTCGAGCAAACAAAATTTTAAAAGCAACAAAATTACTTTTGTTCGTCTAACAAAATATGGGCTTGAATAAACAAAATCTCAGTGTTGGGCCAAAAATTAATTAGACTGTCAACTCAATATTTTGTTGTATCAATTGTATATATTTGTTTGGCCACTCATTCGACTGCCTTCGTTCGAAAATACAGCTTGAAAGTTTGCTTGTATTTTTTGTGACAGTTGGGATAGTAACCGTGTTTGTTAGTGCATCTACTGATGCTTAACAATCGCATAAACACATTAATAAAACAATGCAACAAAATTACAAATAGAGCTGTAAAACTTGACATATTTGTTTGCACACCTTACCCAATATTTCCAGTATATCTATTTTAAAGTTTTCCGGAGTCATCAGTTGTTACTCTAGCTGAAAGGTGAAGCGTTCGGACGCAGGTTATCTAGGTTCGGATCTTGTAAATATTTTTTATATCGGCCCAAACTGTTGAATGTAAGTGTAGCAAAACAAATCTTTAGTTGCACTAACCAAATCATACAGTTAGGGGCAACCAAATGAGAACAACAAAATAATTAGGTTTCAGCAACAAAAGATTACATCGCTCCTATACAAACAATTCGGTTGCACCAAAACAAGTCTTGTTTGAGTCAACGAAACCTTTGTTCTCATTGCAGCATGCCCCGGCGACGCATTTGACAAGCCTCTGCCCAGCTGGGTGAGTTTGAGAGAGGTAGGTTGTATCGTCAGCCTCCGAGAGGCAGGTTGGAAGTTCCGGCGCATTGCCCCGCACTTGAACAGCCTTGCCTAAGCTGCGAGTCGCTGTGGGAAGCAGTCAGAAGATGAGGGTCCACACACACAACCAGATCAAGAAGCCGCGGGTCGACCGCCAGCAGGGAGGATCTTCACATCGTGCGACAGGCGGTTAGCACTCCACAGGCGTCGCGGCGCACCACCCAGGGGCATCTAACATCGCCTGTGTCCACCAGTACCATACCCAGGCGGCTAGCAGAGCGGGATATGTCGTCGTGGCGTCCCTCGCGACGTCTACCATTGCGACCTGGGCATCGCCGAGCAAGTGTGAGCTGCCACGAACTGACCGCGTGACAGCTTGCGCACTGGCGAAGAGTGACTTGAAACGGCGAATAGCAGTTCTGTTTGGATACGGGAAACCGTCGAACACGAGTCTGGAGACGTCCTAAGTGGCCAGCGCCGTGACGCACGCTTCAATGTAGAGACGTCATCATGTGGGGTGCCATCTACTACGAGCCTCGTAATCCACTGGCGGTGATTGAAGGAACTCCGACAACGCGAGAATACGCCCAGGAAGATAGGCGACCCTGGCTGGTGCAGCTTAACAACCTCATTTTACAGCATTGCAATGCCCGGCCTCGCACAGCACGGCCATCTCTTGCATGGCTTCGAGATTTCTGCTTCCTCGACCGTTACGCTCCCCAGACCTCTCGTCTAAGGTGTGTTCACGTGGTTTGCTATTCTGCTAGTTTATTGCGATTTCTGCTAGTTGCTGTTCGTGTTACCGGAAGCACATTTTTTTTTGTACTCTGATCGGTTGGCGGTAGGAATTGCTATTTGTGCTATAAAAAGCTCTTGCTCGCGGAGGTACAGAAGAAATAAAATCACAAACATCGAAGTGTGTCGAGAGAGATGATTGCAAATAGAAATTTGCTTATACGTAGATTGATGAAGAAAATATGTTCGTGTATCATGTAAGAAGTGCAGAGGGGAAATAAAAACAACTAAGAAACATTTATTCTCGAAAGTAAGTCACCTTGAGCGGTCGAAATTTTTTAATATAAGTCAATTTCACATAGGCAAAAATGGCTATCAACAATTTTTAAATTAAATTTCATTCATTTATTTTTGACGTTAATTTACTGCTGTTAGTCGTTCGTGTCGCTCTGTCGAGAGTAACTGCTGCTTTTGCTACGTTTCTGCTTGCGAAAAATATCACTTGTTCTCAGATAGCAGAAAAGGCATACCACGCGAACGGACCTCTATCAAGAGCGTCCGGGACCAGATTGGAAGTCCGCTTCGGCCGGTGACAATTACGGCGGATTCGAAGAATCAGTTCGGGAGAACATCCGACATCTGTATGCCTCCATTCCTTACCGTATTGCCGCCTGTCCCGGTGCTGCAGATGTGTTTCAACGCCATATCAAGTGCATCCAGCAAGTGTTCGTCCCTTGAAATGCGTGCTTGGCGCGATGCAATAATTCGGTGTTCCCTGTATATGCATTACCATGTCCTGTGCCTGTTTCCGCAAAAATGCCCCTGCGATGGCACTTTCAGGGTGATCAGTTTGTTTGCAAATTAGTGTATTTGAAGTAGAAATTTCTGCGATAGTACAGTAACTCCCTCAACATATCTGTTGAGGGAGTTATTGAGCCAAATGTGACATTTTCTAATAACGTCACATTTGGCTTCGCCGACGCATTTACAAAGTGATAAGGCCCATTGCAACGTTATTTGTAGATAAGGCGGAAGAATACAGAACGTGCATACAAGTAGATACTAAGCAGGGCTTTTAAAAGTACTCATTTTACCGTGAACAGCGTATAGGCGTTATTAACGCGCATATTTTGTCCCGGTTTTTATTCGTATTATATAGAAAATTAAGTATCGTTATTTAAAGAGAAAATATATGTTTAACATCAATTCGATCAAAAGTAAAATACTTCCATATTAACAGAAATAATAATACTTATTTTGCCTCTCACGTTTTTTGAGACGACATAACCTAAATCCATAATGTAATTACAGTCTCACTCCATTAACTGTCTCTGTGCTCTGATAAACTATTTCGTTCTGACTTGTATTTAAGATGTTGTTACAGTTAATACTTTAGGTCATGCCGAGAGTTCATACGACCCACACGCGGTAGTCATAATTTAATAGCCTTGAACAGTAATATTCAAAGTTTCAAAGTGTACACCGTACTGTTACCGTAAGCAATTGTGAACCTGCCCTTACTCCTCGAGGCCACGTTGTTTAAGTGATAGAAGAGGAAAGCCTAGTATGACGTCATTCAAAATATCTTCTAAAATTGAACCTGCGTACTGCACTTGCTGGAATGAGATCGGCGTGATACTTGAGACGTTAGTAGCTAACCGGAACGAGAGGACCAGTTATTAGCGAACTAGGAACTTATAGCTCAACCAATAGTAATAGATTCACGCCAGGTAATAAAGTAATGGAGTAACTTGGGATAGAAAGGCCATTGGAAACGTCGAGTTATTATCGAGCTCCCAGGCCAAGCCATCTACTAAACACGTGTAAACCGGGATTACCTAGTGAGCAGAATTAACTAATTAAGTGGATGGGTGGATATAATGGGCTTAACGTCTAGTCATTGGTAAGGAAGGGAATATTTGTTCAGACAAAGAAGAATTGGCGATATGATGTGTCAAGTAAACCTCTCATTCACTTGGAGTGATTTCAAAAAACCGCAAAAATCTAAATTAGTATGGATGAATCTGGACTCGAACCAGTGTCCCCAGAGTCTGAGTTCAGTTAGTTTACTACGTTGCCAAATTGCTGAATATGATTAAGTGTATAATAATAGGATCGAGTATAATAAATACAGTACATATATTTTAAAAAATGCGTACAATGATTAAATTTTATAAGTATTATTTTACCGGTAATTTTAAAACTGTTCCATTCTATTTGTACCAAGTTCTGCAATTTTCAGCTTCACAGCTATTTATATGAAAAAGTGAAACAATTTTGTTTAGTTTTTGTTAACTTATCAGTATTTTAGGCAGTATAATGAGTTACATGTAATCATTATGGGAAATGTACAACAGAAATAATAATTTTCTTTAGTACCTGGTAACTATTTTGTGTACGCCATCTATAACTTGTTCAGTATTTGATACAAACATGAAATATTGAAATTTTTTACGCATCCATCACTTTTGAGGGGAAATATACTGCATTTATTCAAGCCATCTATCACCATTAGAGCAGAAAATTGGCCATTTTAACTGGGGAATGAGGTATTTTACTATTTTTTGACTGACATCGCATTTTAGCGCCGCCTTTGTTTCCTCTTTTTATTAATGCCCGAACCCCCAAAGAACATGGAAATTTATAGTCTGGGGCATTATTAAATGCTAGTGCGCCATAAAGCACAAGTTTTTTGTACACTAGTTATGGAACTATGTCGTGAACCAGTAAAAAGGGTCGGTGGTTTCAGTGTATGCGTTTAGCAAATGTCAAGAACGAAGGCAGGAAATTCATTTTCGTTAAATAAATAAACTACTTCGGAGATCGGATAAAAATACGTCGCAGGGCAAGTTAACAAGAACCGTATTTCTGGATGATTTATGATACAACATAAGTGAAAGAACAGAAATATATCCTCGACGTAAAGGAATATTATCGCAGGGAAATGGGATACCAACTGCACATAAAGGTTATATTTTTACCAGTAGCCGCAATAACAAAACTATTTACAGCCGAAAATTTACGCGCACACACATAAAAACTCGTTTTTTAAGTTGTTAATCGTAATCATTATTTTCTCGGGATCTCTCTTTTTACAAATCAAGTTAATAATTTTCATACAGTTCCACTATACTTTCACTAACACTTAACATAAATATTTTTAAACGGGAGTTTATGATACTCAATAAAATTCGAGTGGTTTCAATTTTTAAAATGCACTTTTTCAAGTTATATTGATTCTAAAAGTACCGGTTTTATGTAATTCCCGCTACACTTTCCAGAAGGACGCCAGATATTTTTTGGCACAATAGGACCGCTAACTGGTAACTGCTGAAAAATAAATATAACCATTTTACGAGAGAGAGTTTCAAAGCTGCCAAACAACACTGACTAAAGGGAATTAAATAAGCATTAGTCTTGTCGGTCCATAATCCATAACCCAATATATGTGCTGACAGCCTGCAGCAGCAATTCCATAAATCCAAGACTGCGAGATCAATCCCTCCAAAAAGACCACAAAATCTGCGCGTGTATTTATTGCACTGCAAAACTGAAGCAACACCCGCTGGTTCGAACTAGTGAAATTTGATTGCGGCGTATTAAAAACTGTTCCACTGGGATCACTGTTACTTCTCCGATTACTGCGGTGAATGAAGTGATTGGGTTACATTGATTTAATGGGCACGTTCACACACTGAGCTTCACTGTTCCAATGCGCAGGCTTCCAGTTCGAGCCTCTTTTTCGCCGACCGGTAGCACCTCATTGACTAAACTCCGAGAGTATTTCAGTTCACTGATTGAAATCGCTTGTTTGTTCAAAAGATTTGAAACCCGTTGAAGAAGTGTGTCAGAGTTTCAGGTGATTTATTCTTTGTAATTATTTCTCATCTAACACATCTGTAGTGATCTCTCTAGGGATGCAAAGTGAATAGGTATGTAATACTGAACGATTACTGAGCAAGACTGTAAGACCAGATGTAAGCAAACTGACGTCAACTACATTCTCTATATCTAAGAGTGTTATATAGGAAACTTTGCACTTGAGTCGATATCAACATATGATGGTTGCGAATTGAAATAAACTAAAAAAAATGGACAGACTAAAATTCATTACCGAACTAATTCCCTTTCTTGGCATGATTTCGTTTAGCAAATTAAAGAACACACTTTAAGTTTTCAAAATTCAGTTTGGATATTTTATGAAAACAAATTGATGTAAAACTCAGTTATGTAGTTGCGAAATTTTTTAAGCGATTTGTGACACAGGGTGCTTTTTTCCTAACAACTTACGGGTACAATAAGTCACATTTTAATGAGAATGTTGCACAATATCTGAATATTTACACAATTTTTACCATAAGTTGTTTTTCAGAGGGTTCATAAAATATTTTGTCAATAAAAGAACACAAAAATCATTTTAACATCTTCTTGCATTACCAGATAATCAGTGCCTTTATTATCTTCGAGAACTGATGCATGATAATAAATAATTATATCCTCTCATTTCTTCAATCAGTGCTCGGAGAAAAATAAATAATAACAATATAATTTCTTAAAAGTTATTATTTATGTCTTGTCGTACCAAAGAATTTAAGTAATCATCTCAAAACAGTTAATAACAAAAATGAGATAAATATACAGCTTTCATGCACCATTTTCCTGAAGTTACGTACTTTTCGTTTATCGCTTAGCAGTTGTTCAAATAGTAAGTACAAAACTTTGATAGCCATTAATAATATTGTTAATTAAGAATAGAGTGCATTTCTTTATTACTCAATACCTTTCCCTATACACGCCATAAAAGGTACATTTTTTAACTCTGTAAGATTTATCATTGGACTTGATATTTTTATTCCAGTTTTTTTTATATGTTTGCTTTTGAAAGAGAAAAATGACCTTTCGTTGTCTGTAAACCTATTATGTTTTAATATGAGAGAATTTTGCTTTCTGAAAAGGATATTCGATTCCGTTCCATGGGTTATAATTTAAATGCACAATTATAAAATTTTGTAAAACCCATTTATTTTTAAATAGAAGATCTTCATTATCTATTAGCATATGTGTATATGTATTTGTGCATACGTATATGTGTTAAATTCCTCTAAACATTAAAAACATTAAATATATTCTCGCTGCGGTAACACAGTGGACTCGCATTCAGGAGTAGCCTGTTCAGGTTCGACGCAGATATGGTCATTCTTATTTCTGTTTCCCGTGGTTTAAAAAAAAATCGCTCCAAGCGAATGATGGGCTCCTTATTGCGGGTAGGTCATTGGTTTTTTTTTTTTTACCCTAACCTGATAGGCTGAGTCACTGGTTCCGTTTCTTACAGACGCGCTGTCGATAATTTTTTTAATTCTCAACCAACTAAACAACGGCTTAGCTATCTACACCATCATTTATAAAGATAAGGTTCCATATTTTTCCTCAAACGCCGAGTCTCAAATTATATAAAATTATCACCAAAATGCTACAAGCTTCTCAAACTACTGTAATACCTTTATAAACGTGGGAAAATTTATTTCAAAATTTGTTTGTTACAAGTATGCATTCATATATTTAATTTCCATTACGTTTCCCTTTCTTCCAGCATAATTGTTTTCTAGATTACGCAAAAGTTTATCACGGAAGGAAAAACATTAATATATTCATATATATCACATATTTTTGTCATATATAATGTTATTCACAGCAAAATCACCATTACGAATACTTATAACATATTTTCTTAAATCTATTTAATGAGTGCGAACAATTTTTGTGGGAGTTTGTTCGTCGTTGCACATTAATATTATTTTTTTATTTTTGTTTATATGTTTTGCTCACATAGTATTACGCGAAATTCTTTTAATATGTTGTGAGAAGTATAATAAATGTCTAATGCACTAGATAACTTGTTAATAACAGATAATAGTCGCCAAAACTATCGTGGTCTGTCCGCTATTAACTTAGAACTTTTAAAGCCTCTCTCGCGATCTACTTTCCTTCCAGTTACATAAAGTTTAAAATTAGTATTGTAACTAACCCAGCCACTTTATTCATTCACCAACGAAGTAGAACTGTGTGTTGTACTCAGTGTAAATATGCTGCTTGCAGGCCAATTCTCAAACTGACGTGAATAAAGAAAAAATTAAACCTAGCTTATTAATTTCCTTTCCTGCCAAAGTTATAGGCTGTTCGCGGTAAAATGAGCACTTTTGAAAGACCTGCTTAGTATATACCTGTAAGCACGTTGTGTATTCCTCCGCCTTGTGTTATATAACATTGCCAAGGGCCTCGTCACTTTAATCATGCGTCGGTTAAATGAAACTGTGGAATTATTAACAAAGTAAATACTTTACAAATCTGCTCATTTTTACACTTCGATGCATTAAAACAAACAGAAAGCGAAAGAATTAATTTGAAGCTATTACGAATGGTTACCTTACACTTTTTATTCTAAGTTAAGATGAGGAACTACTTTCCATCCGTCGTTACCTACTTTACTGGGCGAATGTCACTCAGTGCGCCCGTCAAAATATATGCATCCAGGAACAGTGACTCTTTCTAAGGTCCATTTTTAAAGTGCTCACTTTATCCTGAACAGCCTTTAAACATATATGTACAGCGCAACGGAGTATGGTGAACTGTTGCAAGGTAAGCTGTATTTTGCTCTGTGCTGTACCTAATCGTTCGCTAGTTTACACACCGCCCACTTAAACGTAGTAGTGCAGTTGAAAACGCAACGCATGTGCGTGACGGACATCTATTCACTCTCTCATGAGAGGCCGCAAAACCGTTCAGCTTCTCGGCTCCACTCTGGTTACCGGTTCCTGCGGCGTGCGCAGTTTGTGTGCAGCACTGGGCAAGCACCAGCTTGCCTTGAAACACTTCACCGCATGCCGCTGGCGACAGCGTAATCGAAACGTCTTACGGTCGTGAATAGGCGACGTCAATCCCAAGTCTCGCCTTAAAACATTAATCATGTGTACGAGCGTCGGTGCGTGTACTTTACTCTGGTGTGTACTATTCCGATATTGGATACGACTGAAACGGGATATTCCTAGACTTTTTCTATGAATTAAGATACTTTTGCTGGATATCTAAGTACGATGGCGACGTGACTTTATTATTATTCGATGTATCAAGTGTAACTATGGAGATCAGACTGTTTAACACATGCTCCAGTATCCTGCACGGAAGATGACATGTATCAGGTCTCGGAAAATACACTAGAAGTGGCCAAGTTTTGGTCCAATATAAGTTTTCTTTTTGTTACTGTGTAGATATGTATGTTTCTGACACGAGAATACTAATAATAATAGTAATAATAATAACAACAGTAATAATAATACTAACAATAATAATAGTAATAATAATACTGACAAGGTAACGACTGAAAGTCACTGGTAAGTGTATTGCCCCCATAAAAGACAACGCAATAGCACGCTGCGTTGAGTGAGGATGTGATGATGCAACGAACCATCGTTCCTAAGGGTCGGGTGCACCAATATCGCCCCCGATCCGAGATCGAATGATACTTGTTCTGAATCAGAATCCAGTTTGATCTTTATTCCAATGTAAAATTGTTTCACCAACGAAATTTCATGATTCTGGATCTCCGATTCGTCGATCTTGGAGAGATCGATATTAAGTATGAGATAAATTTTGCTATTGGTTCGTAATATATGACGTCATAATACATAGAACTAGATGTGCGATTTTGATCTGTTTTAAGTGAATTATTGTTGTACGATTTTTGCTGAATAATATTCCAGTACGTATAAAGTTGTTTTAATTTCCCAAGAAAACAATCGAACGTAGTTGTATTTGTTGGCGTATTTTCAAACTACATTTGTCGACTATGGCTGCTGATCTCGGATCGAGATTTCGAATCGCCAATTTCGGTGGTACGAAATGAACTTAATCTCGATCTCAAGTCCAGCTCTGAACTCGAATGGTGCAACAGTTTTCAGTGTCGATCTTAGATCCGATCTGGGATCGAGTTTCGAACCACGATGGTGCAACCGGCGCTAAGTCGTCCTCGTCACTCCCACACTCATGAGCCGAGGACTCTCCGAGCTCCGCACTGGTGTAAATATTATTTTGTACAGGACATCCTTCGCTCCTCCCTCGTAATTCGTATTTAAACGTGTTGTCAAACAAAACTGAATTTGCGTTCATCAAATAACGGCCATCTTCCGTTTCCGCAATTTCACGCGATTAACGCTTCCTGCGAAGCGCCCAAAAATAAAAAAATAAAAAAATAAATTAAAAAAACTGTGAAACTCGACACGGTCGCGACAGAACGGCAAGTGGGCCATTTCAGCCCCGGCGACGTCAACACGAATAAAAGAAATAACAACGCGTTAATAACGTTTAACTTGCGCGCGCAAGTGGCAGTGACATATTCAAAAGGCCGGTTCGAGGGCGAGGGCGACGTTGACCTCCACTTAGCGACTTCCGGTCGACGTACACACTGCCCGTTCTGCACAGCGTGGGCCCGTCCGTAGCCCGAGGGGCAATGTGAGGGATGGCTCCCCCGAGACTTTAGTTTGTTCCTCGGAAATGCTTTCATAGGCTGGTCAAATGAGCACTTTTGAAAGCCCTGCTTAAGATCTACTGTTTCGCATGCTACGCATTCTTCCGCCTTATGTAAAATTCACTTTGCCATGGGCCTCATCACTTTATTCATGTGTCGGTCAAGCAAAACTGTAAATATATTGGGGAGTGAAAATTTCACAAATTTGCTCTTTTGTACACTTACGTGCATCAGAAAAAAATACAGATAGGGAAAGAATTAATTTAAGTCACTATAGATTTTAATCCACCACTTTTTATTCGACGGTAGGGCCTAATATATGGAACTTCTTTCCTTCCATCGTTACCAACTTTACTGGGCCCATGCCACTCAGTGCGCCCGTTAAAATATATGCCACGCAAGAGCAGTGACATTTTTCTAGGTTCATTTCAAGAGAGCTCACTTTATCGTGAACTGCCTTTAGTCTCAAATACGTCTTTAAAACTAGATAAACACATGGGGGTAAAGGCTGTTCATTATTAAAGTGAGCACATTATAAATGAACCTTAGGAAAAAAGTCACTACCTCTGAATGCATATATATTAATGGTCGCACTGAGTGACATTCGCCCAGTAAAGTCGGTAACGATGGATGGAAAGTAGTTCCATATATTAACGTTGAATAAAAAGTGTTAGATAACCATATGTGATAAATTAAAATTAATTCTTTCACTTTCTGTTTTTCTAACGCATCGTAGTGTACAAATTAGCCGATCTATAAAGTATTAACTTTCGTAATAACTTCACAGTTTCATTTGACCGACGCATGAACAAAGTGTCGAGGCCCATAGCAATGCTAATCTTGCATAAGGCGGAGGAATACACAACGTGTATACAAGCAAATCTTAAGCAGGGCTTTCAAAAGTACTCATTTTACCGTGAACAGCCTGAACCTGTACGGAAACGGCGATATAACGTTTTGCAACGTAAAGCTGGACTCTCAGCCATCCGTCGCATCCGTCTGCCGTTGCCCGTCAGTTAAAATCGATTCACAACAATCCGTCGTTCGTCATCCTTACGTAAGTTAACAATTCAGTGCGACAACATAACATCGCGATCTTCTTTAGTTAGCGGTATATTTTAGGTTGGAAATACATCTTTAAGAAAGAAACATTTTGGGAAAAATTATTGTTTACATTTTTGATTTCCTGAATTACCGCCAAAGACAAATAAACGTGTATCCGTCGCCTTGCATTTGATTTCAAAGTGCGTATTCGCGTCTACAGAATGTCGTCAGAAGGCGGTGGCCCATCCGTCCGTCCGTCGCAAGTCAAAGTGACATATGCGACGGATGGTTGTAAACCCAGCTTTATCCCTTCCGGCCCCATAACTTCAACTGTCGGAAATAACTTCGGGCTTGGACTCTGGGGACCATTTTGAGGGCTGACCATTCGAGATGACGTCTATAAAATTTAGTTGTCGTACGTAAGGAGTACACTGGTAGCACGAAACGTTCTGGGCATATGCTTTTTGGGTTGGGTGATGCTAAATAAGGTCGTTAAAAGTATTTTTAAAAAAGGAAGTGGTTAAAATAAATATTTATGTTACTCATATGGTAAAAAAGTGTAATGTATAACATACTGACCCAACGTTGTGCATTTATTCGTGTTATTGTTAGTGTTAGTAAAATTGTGTAATAAGCTGTTCACGGTAAAATGAGCACTATTGAATGCCTTGCTTAAGATCTGCTTGCATGCGCATTGTGTATTCTTCCGCCATATGCAAAATTAAAGTGGCCAAGGGCCTAATCACTTTATCCATGCGTAGGTCAAGTTAAACTGTGGAAGTATTACAAAAGCAAATATTTTACTAAAATGCTCATTTTTACCCTTCGATTAAAAAAAAAAAAAAGTGAAAGAAATAATCTAAGATATCACAAATGGTTACCTGACGAATTTTATTCGATGCTAAGGTATGTAACTACTTTCCGTACATTGTTACCAACTTTACTACGTGCATGTCACTCAGTGCACCCGTTAAAATAAATTCAGGTAGCAGCAGTGACTTCTTTCCATGGTTGGTTTCAAAAGTGCTCACTTTATCGCGAACAGCCTTTAATGGTAAGTGCCTATCCCACCTAACCTAACCTAACCGTTAACGAAACCGTTAACCTATCATAACAAAACTTAACCTAACCTAAACCGATTCGAATGAATGTGGTCTCGTTCGATCGTGTATACGAATACGATGCGAGCATGACCTTGAGTTGGTGCCGCGCATGGGCAATGCTCGGGTGGGGGCTCGCTGCGACTGGTGGTAATTTCGGGCGTGGGCGAAAATTCCCGGGCAGTACATCCCGAAATACCTATACGCTAGCATGCTCACTTTCGTACCAAGCGATGGATATCTCGTCGTGATCTGTTGATTTACGCGATGAAAGCCAAGCAAACGCCATGCACGATAACGTGAGCACTTTAGAAATCCGCCTTGGACTAAATTCGCTGCACCTAACTGCACATTTTTTTTAACGGGCGCACTGTGTGCCACGTGCCCAGTAAAGTTGGCAACGATGGAGGGAAAGTAGTCCCACGGCTTAAGGTCGAATTAAAAGTGTTAGGCAAACATTCGCAATAACTTAAATGTTTCATTTCACTTTCTGTATTTTTTTTAATGGGTCTCCGTGTAAGGGGATTAACAGGTTTGTAAAATACTTACTTTTCTAATAAATCGTAGTTTCACTTGACCGACGCATGAATAAACTGACAAGGCCCATGACAGTGTTAATTTTACATAAAGCGGAATATTTACATGCAAGTAGATCTTCAGCGGGGCTTTTGAAAGTGCTCAGTTTACCGTGAACAGCCGATATCAATTCTCGTTACTTCCATTTCGTCCCCATCTTCCAAAGAAACACATCAACTCGCTAATGCACATGCGAAACCCACAGTTTCCTCCCCGACACAGCAACACCCAGAGTTCTTTCCTAACACTTGTAGCTAACGTCATACGTAATTTTTTTTCTCCCTTGCATATCTCTCCTATTCTCGATAGAGAACGAGTGATAATTTTGCTATCGGAGAGATATTTGCTCGATGTAGTCCATCCACGAATACTTCCATCTTTTCTGAAGCCGTACTTAAATTCTGCTCTCAGGATATCCCTCCGCCTCGTGCACACTAAGCTTAACCAAGGCTAGAAAATTACACCAAAGGGAAAAGGCACAGCATTTTTCCATATCTTGCATGGGGAAGTCACTACCCATGACTGCACGTACTTAAACGAGCGCACTGAGTGGCATGCACCCGGTAAAGTTGGTAGCAATAGATGGAAAGTAGTTCCATATATTAACGTCGAATAAAAAGTGTTAGGTAACCATTTGTGATCATTTAAATTATTTATTTCGCTTTCTGTTTTCTTTTATGATTCAGTGTGAAAAAATCAGCAATTATATAAAACGTTGACTTTTCTAATTATGTCACATTTGGCTTCACCGACGCATTTACAAAGTGATAAGGCTCATTACAATGTTATTTGTAGATAAGGCGGAAGAATACAGAACGTGCATACAAGTAGATCCTAAGCAGGGCTTTCAAAAGTACTCATTTTACCGTGAACAGCGTATAGGCGTTATTAACGCGCATATTTTGTCCCAGTTTTTATTCGTATTTTATAGAAAATTAAATATCGTTATTTATAGAGAAAATATATGTTAAACATCAATTTGATCAAAAGTAAAATACTTCCATGTTAACAGAAGAATAAAAGACTTGCGATAGATGACATGTTTAGGAAACAACCTCGCGCGCCATTGATGGGCGAATTTTTTAAAAGGCTGATTCAAAAAAACGTGAAGATACCGCTAATATATACTGTGCATTATATTGTCGCTTTGTCTGGAAACCCCATTCCCTGCCATCCTGCAGGAATGAAGGGCACGTTTGGGTTTCGTTTGAGAGTTTCGAAACTCGATGGTTGTTACTCCTGGTCTAGAAGGCACCACTTTATAGGCATTGTTATTATTATTATTATTACTATTATTTTCAGACTAAAACTTCATCTCAGTTTGCTACCGTTCAGCGAAAACAAAATCAAACACCTTCGAAAAATAACTTAGCAAATCACAGTATGCTCGTGGAAACGTAACGGTAGTGCGAGATATAAACATGATCATCGCTGAAATTCGATACGTAAACATTGTCGACAGGTATACATCACAAATATACATGACACTATCTCGTACCTGTCGTCGTCTAAAGCTCGAATCTAAATACGATTGGTCATTTCGATTTGGAAGATAACGAAATAAAACCTGAGTGGTTCGTGAAATGGTGAAATAGACAGCAAAGGTAACTTATTCCACATCTGTAATAAAGTATAGGCAATTATTGTGATGTAGAACGAATAAGTTTGTGTTAACCTTTCATATTCGTTTCTGAAAATTAAAAAGAAAAATAACCAGGTTGCCGTTTTCATATTCCACAAAATGTTATAAAACTGCCTACAAATAAAAATAGACAGGAAATATTATTTGATATTATTTATTATGGTAAGGCAAAATGTATTAAAGCGAACGTTAATTTCCATGATAACACATGTATTATATGCTCAGTGCTGTTGAAACAGTTAGTCCAAAAAAAAATTTCCCACAGTTTTCATATAAATACCATATGTATTGGATATTTATAACAGCTAATGTGACGGCACGGCGATATTTATGGAACTGTATGAAATTCCTCCACGATCTATTACTGCCCAAATACTTTCAAACAATCCTTTATTTTCAGCGTCAACACATTTCTACTAAGGTATGAGGGAATATTAACAATAGGCTTGAGTGTGTATAACATAAACGCTCAAGATACAGCAGGTATGGACAATAAATTAAAAGTAAAAGTTTTTAAATAACAAACTTTTTTGTTTCTTTGGTTTTGCATATTGGTTTGCATATTGAGATGTTCCTTTGCCTGAAGCTTAACTGCGCGAAACTACTAGTTTCTTTT
Organism: Dryococelus australis; assembly: GCA_029891345.1. Lineage (NCBI taxonomy): Eukaryota > Metazoa > Arthropoda > Insecta > Phasmatodea > Phasmatidae > Dryococelus > Dryococelus australis. Next base: position 33,143,836 of record CM056998.1, on the reverse strand, counting down.
AATTCCGTGAAGAAGAGAACTTTCTTTCCCAGTGAGACTTTTGAGCCCACGAGACACCTTATAACGGAGGTGGAGGTTTTGAAACTGCCGGAAATATTTCTGCGGAGGAATAACTGAAGAGAGCTCCGAAGTTGGTACAAGTATATTTTTTAGTACTCGGTAACAGCATATATCGGTCTTTGCAATATTCAAACAGTAAGAATTACCCAGTTGTCATTGTTTGGGGGTATCAAATTAATAATTAAATATTCCAAAATTGCTATATATATATATATATGTGTGTGTGTGTGTGTGTGTGTGTGTGTGTGTGTGTGTGTGTGTGTGTGAACAGGTTTCTGCGTCTATATAAACGATACTAAATTTAATTTAATCAGTGACTTTTGTGCATAAATGTTGTAGTTAACTTAGTGCATTTGAAATGAAATTTTTGAAACATTTGAAGTCCGTACCTGAATATAAATTACCGTGAACACTGATTAAATTGGCAATTAACTAGTAAACGTAGTTCCATGTTCCATGATATAAAGCGTTGTTAAAATTATAATTATTTAATCAACTTCCCCTGAATATTGTTTTTGTTTTCACACATGCCGTATCAAAATAAGAATATGTTAATTAGTAACGCGTTCATACGTGTAACCGTTTTAGAACGTCACATTATTACCATGTTGAAACTGCTCGTATTGTATGTGGTACCGTAAAATTTTAGGTAACGCATAAGGATACGTAGCTGCCTGAAGAAAGTCAGTCAGGGATTTCGACAATGTACACTGCTTATGCGTTAAAATTTTTATATTTAAAAGCATTCAAATACAAACACTGATGATTACTGAGATGGTCAACAATGATTTTCTACGCTCAATCAGTTTCCGTTGGTTTCCGTGGGCGTGTCGATACTGAATTTTCGCACAGCCCTGTGTATAAAGTAAAATTATCCGGTCGGTAACTAGGTGGAGATTTTTGGACATTCGCCATTGCGATGCATATGTCTGTCATGAGGCCTGAGCACGAAAAAATTACTTAAAGATGACAAGTAACCCACGGACAAGAAAATAAATGTATGTAAATAACACTGAGAAATTCCAAGAGGAAATAGAGTGAAAAAAACAGCAGAGGCTTACAGCAACTAATTACTAAATATATATATGTATATACACACGACCAACAAATAACACTTAGATAACGACACATACTGAAAACGTGCTTGAAAAAGTTAGGATAACACTGACAAAATAAGTAGGAACAAAATGGGACAACACAACACCCTCAAACACAGTAGCCTTACCAGACACGACTTAATGCAAGTCGAGCATGCTCTAGTCAAGAATATATATGCACAAAACCAGAGAATTCTATTGTGGAATCGTGTCAAATAAAACCGGGTAGCCAGCTAAATGCTGAAAAATATACTATATATGTACATATATACGAACAGAACACACGCCGAAGACGACACAGGCTAGTTATATACTTACACAAATAAAACAAACACAACGAAGAAACTCGCACAAACACAGTTTTTTTTTTTCCAAAACCGACATAATGTGACGTATCGGGAACTGCTACCTGTTCCCGTCTTCAGGCAGCGACACACAGCACCCGAGAACACTAGGCTACTTGTCTGATTTAAGTAATTTTTTTCTTGCTCAGTTCTATTTTTCCGTGACAAGACATCTGCATCACAATGGCGAATGTCCAAAAATCTCCATATAGCCATTAACCCCCCCCCCCCCCAATTCCACTATTCATTCAAAGATCATATCCGGGTGGTATTTCTGTACTTGCGTAAATTACAAGTGAAAAGTATAGGAGCTGCAATGTAAGGGACAACGCGCCATCATAAGACTTTGCATCACACTATAAGACGCATAAGTAGAACTGGGCTAGGCCGACATTACTAAAACAATGTTTATTTTTTGGAGATAGCTTTATCAAACTCTGAGACTGTGTTAGGACACATTTGAAAGCTAGAGATTTTTGTTACGTTTAAATCAAAATAAATGCATTCCTGTACTTTTTCAATTTTGTTTTATTATAATCGCAATCGTGTTAAAATCTTCATGGTTAACCGAGTAATCGGCTTATGGCTCTATGTGTTCTCTCTTGACAAAGATTCTCTACTAAGGTTGGTAACAGTTGTATCCTGGCGATGGCAGTGTGTATTACCTGGCGTTTCGAGCAGGAGAGTCGTGAAATATAGTTTCAACCGATCCTGAGTGCTGTGAGAAATTTTTTTTAATTGGGCACGTAAAATTGCCACATGCGATGCTGTGATTGCTCCAGATTCGGGGAGGGGATACAGTGGAGAGCTTGTTACGATTGACACTACTGCAAAAAAAATGTATATATGTCAGATAAATCCGCTGTTTATTTTTATTCTGTGAGTTTCCGAAATTGTGCGCTTTTGGGATCTCATTCAGCATAATTCTGAAATAAATAAATTCAATTGAAGTATTTCAACGAAAAATATATTGATAAAAACGATTTCCTGATCACAGCGGATTAACATCGACCATTACTGAGAGGATGGTTATTATTATTGTTAATAACGTTACGTACTATACAAATGAAGCGGGCAATAAATCACTAAGTACTTTCAATATAACTCATAGACCATAAGTAGCTTTATGAAGTTACTAAATATCTAGGTAAAAATTGAGTGAATAAATAAAATTTAGTATTCCTGTAGCGATTTTAGAAACATTATTTCCGAAAGAGTCGTTTACAAAAGTGAGATTATCACAGTTAGGATTTTTCTATTACAGATTTCAAAACGTGCAAATGCTATTGCAATACAGTGAGTTTTTCCGCATAGTTAATCTTGCATTTCTCTTCAAGGCGTGACCAAATACCCGGTAAACAAAATGAGTAAATGTATTTCTTTATGAATTTTTTTTTTGGTTGCTTAACCCTTAAAACGACTACAGACAACCGAATACTAGATTTTAACGCAGCATTAGCCATGAGTTTATGTCGTTTGGTTAAAATTTAGAACAGGTTAATTTAATGTGTAGTGATCTCACTTCCCACGCTCTAACTTCCCTTAGAAGTGCAGAAGCTTCGGAAGTCGCAATAATATCAGCATTTCTTCCTCCCCTCTCCAGAATTCCTCCTTGCTCCCTTTGTTATAGTGATATAACATTTCATTTTCTCCGAGTGGCGGATTTTACTCATTGCAGTTAAATATCAGATTATGTAGACAGCGGCCAGCAAAAAATATACAACGCCCTTTAGCAAAAAATTTTTGCTGATTTCTTGTACTAAAGGTTGTTCACGATAAAGTGAACACTTTTGAAATCAACCTTAGAAAAAAGTCACTGCCCCTGCCTGCATACATTTTAACGAGCGCGCTGAGTGACATTCGTCCAGTAAAGTTAGTAACGATGTAGGGAAAGTATTTTATATCTCAATGTCAGATAAAAAGTGTTAGGTAACCATTTGTGACAACTTGAGTATTTCATTCACTTTCTGTTGTTTTTTAATACATCAAAGCGTAAAAATGAGCAGATTTGTAAAATATTTACTTCTCTAATAATTTCACGGTTTCACTTGACCGACGCATGAACAAAGTTATGAGGCCCATGACAATGTTAATTCTACATAAGTTGGAAGAATACACAACGTGCACACAAGTAGATCTTAAGTAGGGCTTTCAGAAGTGCTTATTTTACCGTGAATAGCTTATAGATAGTTTTTAAGCGTGCTAAATTTTTGCCGAGAAAACAGTTAGATGCTGGGCTCCCAAGTTGACGTGAGCTCCTTTATAGGATAGAGATGTCCCCACCATTTTGTATTTACATCGATTTCTCTGTATCGTAATTTTAAAGTTCGAGATTTTAAAACTGGCCTCGTGAAGGCCAAGGGGACGTGTTAATAGTTGTTTGGACTACGGCTTTTATTTCCGTTATTATGTTCACACGTGTAACCATAATCGAAGGCTCTCTCATTATTTAATACTTTTCGTCTCACATAAGGAAAATGAAACCGCACAAACTTCAGATGTTCAGTTCAGTAGTCCTGTATGACGCGATAAGTGTTCAATTTTAATGTCGGGTCATGAAGCCAGGATACGAAGTGATTTAAAACTTTCTAAGATGAAGGGGTCTCTCAACTTTGACGTTTAAATGTCCCACCTTCAGTATGCTGACCACAACGATTTACCAGCATGTTTGATGAGACACGTCACCCTCTCTTGATGGAAAAATAAGATCGGGAACTATTAAAATTAACAATACAAGAAGTACTGCCCCGTGAGAAGGCAGGACATCAGTGTATGTACGTTTCTGTAAATATATTACCAGCTCATCAACAGTTACGGAGTTTATGAGTCACTTATGATGTTTGATAGCAAACGCGAATTTTCGAAATATGCTTTGCTTCTTTTCAAAAATCTTCTAAACATTGTTGGTTTGAGGATCTGTTGGACCAGACGCTTTCCTTGCGAATCTCTATACAAAAATATTTATTATGGAGAAATAATAATTTTAGAAAATAAATTGTGTTCTGGCTCATGAGATCCAAGCCTAGTTATGAAAAATTTTACTTCGACAGGCATAGAGTCTATAGCAAAATTGTTTCCACAAACCTCTCCTTTTAACACGATCGTTTGGCGAAGACAGAAAAAAATATAAAAAATTTCCTTGTCTTGAAAAACATTAAAATACAATAACATAATAAAATATTATAACAATTATATGACTACTTAATTTCATTTCTAATAATAAAAATAACTTCGAAAATGCAACCAACAACAGTAGATAAAAATTGTGTTACTTAATTTTTCTTATACTAGTCAATATATAAAATTACGCAGTCTTATATTATGTTAGAATTATTTGCCGTTCGTTTATGAAACAGATTATAGGACCACATTCTTTAGTTATACAGTAACGCAGATACTAGTTTATAACACCTTCTAAGAGGCCGAGTTCAAAAAAGATTTATTAAAAAAAAAAACCATGTAGTTAATGGCTGCTTTCAACTTTCCTGAAGCCCTGCTAAAAAGTGCAGATAATTGGACATTGGACGAAGTTTTGGGAGCCGATAAGGGTGATTGAGGTGAGTATGGAGCAGCACCGTAATGAAAGGGCGGTGGAAACGGGAGATTCCGGAGAAAGCCCGCCGACAGATGGCATCGTGCGGCACGATTCCCACATGCGAAAATCCGGAGTGACCCGACCGGGGATTGAACCCGCATCGTCTTGGTGAGAGTCGAGCAGGCTAACCGCTCAGCCACCGTGGCCCAAGCCCTGCTGAAGTTGTATTCTCGGGTTATTCCTCCGTGTAAGGCCCCAAGGGTACAATGCACCGCATTTGTGCTTACTCTTTTAGTAATATTTTCCATAAGAGCTAATTGTTTCTAGGCATTACCAACACATCTATATTCTCTGGTTTATGTATATTAATTATAATTTATAATTAAAATATAAGTTAAAGTTCAATTTAATCAAAAACTATTTACTGTCATGTTAACAGAAGCACTACATGCTTGTAACACAGCAGCTATTTAGGAATCAACCAAACACGTCATATACAGGATGATTCCGAAGGTTTGATTCAGAAAGTTTGAAGATAATGTGAATATATAATATCTACTATAGGGTATCCACGGTAATGCGAACATTATTTAAACCCTAGTTACGTTTACCTTTCAGTCATTTTTTTTTAACTTCTAGCCACTTATTTAAATAAATATTGTCATTTAAGTAATAAAAACTGCGCACTCAGAAGTTAAAACTTAAAGCCACAATAAAATATAGTTATTGACTTCTGTTCAAAATGAGAGAGCTTTAAAAATGCTCACTTTACAGTGAATGGCCTATATTTTTGTGAGTGAAAAGATTTGGGAGCATAGACTAAAGATGGGGTAGACTGATCTCGCTGGGTGCGCACAACCAATCTTAATGTCCCAACATTGAACTGCTTTTCTGCCTACACGTCTAGCAAAAATGTCGTGGATTGGGTTTGAGGTTAGAACACTGTTTAGCAAACAAGTGCTTTCCAGATGTTTTTATACTTCCTCGAATCAATTTGCGGTCTTTTCGATTAAATTCAAACTGGTAAAAGTATTTTATTGATATAATTGTGCTTGTAATTTAAAAAAATTAGTCGTAAACAAACACGTTCGTCACTGTTGACCACGTGACTTTGACAGCTGTGTAGGATTGGGGTAGGTTGCGCAGAAGACGAATAAGCGGCCTACCTCATCTTTGGTATATGCTTGGGAGGGTCTTAACATCGAGCCGAGTGTAGTACAGGGCAGCGCCGGAATGAAAGGGCCGGATAGACGGAAGAGCAGCCATCGTCTAATATTTAACAAAAAATAAATCGCTAAATTGGAACAGAAATGGTCGCCACGCGAGGTAAGCGCTCCGGGCTCCCTTCTGTTGCTGTCGGAGTTCGAGCCTGGGCAGATACAAATCTGTATTTTGCCAGACGTGGTAAACGATGCGGCGTCAGTAACGGACATGTGGGTTTTCTCGGAGTGTTTCCAATTTGTCTCCACCGTTCCATTCCACGTTTTCGTATTTATCTGCCGAGTGCGCGAGAGTTTTGTGCCAGTGAACTTAAAAGTACGCTGAAGAAGGAACAAGGCCGTAACAAAAATTATCCTCGATTTTTGACGCTGTACCAACTTCTTCTTCTTGTTGTAGCAACTTGAAGATCCTTAGTATTCGTTTTTATTTATGGTCTGTTGTAACATCTGGAATATTTATTATGCTTTGTTTTCTTGTACCTGTCATTTTAAGGTAGTTATATTTATATTTTTTTCTTTCTCGCCAACATATTTATTCAACGTCACTTTGCAGCGCATTTGTTATTAGGAACTTGCATTTATAGAAGGTTTTGTTTATGTAAAAGTTTTTCTTCCAGTGATTTTTCTCTTTGCTAGTGAGACTGTATTTTCATTTATTGCATGTTGTAACTACGAATGACATTTTGTGCAAGGTATTGATATTTTAAAAGATATCTCATTCTCTGAGTTCTACTGTTTTTCCGACATTTTGTTTACTTGTATATGGGACGACTCTACTCGTGCCAATCACAGCTGAGAATTTTAAATTTTTTCCTGCTGTAAACAATTTTCGCTGCTAGGTGTTTTTTTGAACGTAATAAGTAAGATTCATAAGAAGATGGCTAAGGGCTAGGCTTGGAGTCGGACGTTAGTTTGTCTGATCCATTAGGATTTTAGTAGTTTCTCATACTAACGAGTTCGGAAAGGTAATAAGTAAGATTCATAAGAAGATGGCTAAGGGCTAGGCTTGGAGTAGGACGTTAGTTTGTCTGATCCATTAGGATTTTAGTAGTTTCTCATACTAACGAGTTCGGAAAGGTAATAAGTAAGATTCATAAGAAGATGGCTAAGGGCTAGGCTTGGAGTCGGACGTTAGTTTGTCTGATCCATTAGGATTTTAGTAGTTTCTCATACTAACGAGTTCGGAAAGGTAATAAGTAAGATTCATAAGAAGATGGCTAAGGGCTAGGCTTGGAGTCGGACGTTAGTTTGTCTGATCCATTAGGATTTTAGTAGTTTCTCATACTAACGAGTTCGGAAAGGTAATCCCCGGCTGGAGAATGAAGAAACAAGACGTGCGCGATATATAGAAGGGAAGAAGAGGCCTGAGGTGGACGACCCCATGAATAAATTAGCTTAATCAGTATTCCGTGGATTGAACGTACGTCGGTGTGCTATGGACTGTAGTGAACACGTGAGTAATCTCAAATGCTTATGTTTAGGGAAGTTTCCATAAGAGAGGAGTGGAGCCAGCCAGTTTCCCATTGCAACGAGAGGGATATCGTCTTCGCCATAAGCCGAATGAAATACTACCATATCCAGCCTACACTATAGAGTTGGCGACGCTAATCAACTACAGCCAGGTCTTATGAATTTTTGCTAATTCAAAGGCAGGTATAGAAGTGTTTATAGTAATTTCATTTGAGCAATAATCATCCCAAAACGGTTTTGATGTAAAATAAGATTTTTTTAATGATCTCGCTATTTTTCACCTGCAAAAATAGTTCTCGAATGTATTTTTGTCAAACCAAGGGATGTAATGAAAGCTGCAATTGCATCACTAGTGTCTTTCCTTATAGTATGTTGTAATAATTTAAAGTAATTTTGGTAACAGATTGAAAGCGATTTCTCGGTTGATAAATATTTTTCCTTTCCACTATCTTATGAAAATTTCAAGTTATGAAGTTGGCCAGAACTGTGTTATCTTATAAAAATATCAAGAAATTATAAAGTTGGTCAGATTTGTGTTCCTCAGTATTATTTCATTGATGAGACGTATCTTTTAATTATAATGTTGAGACCCTGCTAGAGAAACAACGTTTTTATTAAAATATCAATTCACAACAGCTGTCGATTGCATTCTATTAGTAATATTATGGTAGTTGCTAGAAAAGTCTTTCTTGTCTGTTTGAGAGTAATGCTTTTATTCAGTTGCCACTCAAACGTCAGTGGAGTTTATGAGATTGGATTATTCTAAAGGTTAGGTGTGAAAGTTCTCCTCCTGTTTATATTGAAGCTGGGTTGTAGCCGAAGCAAACTTTATATATATAACCTATAAACAGTAAGATCTTTAAGTAGTGTCATACACATTACACGAATATAAAATAGGCGCTCTAACGTGTGACATTACTGCGGTGCTACATAAATAATTTGGCTGTCGTACGCGGGATGTGTAACACCTCTTACTGCCGTAACATGAAAATTGTGGCGCCCCTAGCACGGTGTTACACTGTAAATAAACAAGTGCGCATGGCACAGCGTGTACCTCTGCGATTATGACCGTTCCTTATTACTCACGTAGATTTGGTATAGCGCAGTCTGCGTAGAACAACCGAATGAATCAGAACAATGAATAATGTATATATTGTGATGAACAATAATGTTAAGGGGGCTCCCTAGTAAAAGATATTGGTTGTAAAAATCGGCATTTGCTCTTATACGCGTATACCAGAAAATATAAGTAATAGAAATACGACGTTTCTTCAAGAAAGTTTATATATATATATATAGCCTACAGCCTCAAACTCCAGTCCAAGTTGCTCTGTATTAGCTTGTGTCGCCCTCACGTGAGCTGGCATTTAGCTTCGCGAAACATTATTACTTATACTAAAACAGAGTCAAACGTATCCGCCACCTTTATCTGTCATAAGAGAGTGGGGGAGTGGCGTAGAAGGACAAATAGTACCGGTTTTTCTGCCGTAGACTATCATTTAATTACAGGTCATGTTTGAACGCCTGATCTTGCACTAGATCGTCCTTGCAGAATGCATTTAGTGCGAGATTGGCCTGTACGTACATGCCGGATGCAACCATTCGACGTGCGTTCCTGTATCCAAGGTCATATACTACACACGGCGTCCACTGGATACAAAATCCGCGACGTGCAAGATGCCGACCTTGAACTAAATTCCGTGAGATAATTTCTCGTGCAAGGTAAATGTCATACGATATTACGAGAAAAAATACGCGAGTCGCACGGAACAAGCGATTATAGTGTTCCTCCTACGCTAGTCTTGTGACCAACGTTATACAACATATGAGAAATACATTTTAGTTTATAATTATAATACTGGGATAGAATGGGGAAGTGCCATCGCATTATAACGTATTCACGATATCGATAAAGACCAAACTTGAAAACCTAATATTGTGGCTATTAAATAATTTACTGCGACCTGAAAGTTTAAATTTTTCTACAATATTTACGTGCAAGCTGCGTGTGAAAACGTTCTTCGTGTAATTTAATTGATATATTGCATGGTATTTTCGCATTTCAAGTCTCGTAACAATTTTTTTTTATTGTGTTGCGTAAATGCGCCATTATAACGAACAGAAAACCTTACCTTGTGCAGTTATTCATGTGCCCTCCAAACAGCGTCACGGGCGTTTGCAGAGCTCTTTTACCTTCCTAGTAAGTTATTATATGCTCTTAGTGATGAAGTTGCCACTATTAATACAAATCTTTGAAAAATTCTCTGTGATAACTATATATTGGTATGCTATATTACTCACTGACATGCAGCGAATTATTTTTAAGTTGTTCTAAAAGATAAACGTTTCATTGCAAGTAATATAAAAGTTCTCATTTTTGTTCACCAAAAACAGCACTTAATTTTTTATGCTCATGGGTATGTATATTAAAATTTGTAACTTTTTTTATAACAATTCCACGGTTTTAGCTAGATGACTCGCGAATTAAAAAATCGTGCCTAAGGCAACGTTAATTTTACATACTGTACTGCAGAAGGATACAAAATAAGAGAAGGATAATTATATCGTAAACAGGACTTTCACAAGTGCTCAATTTAGACGAGAGCAACCAGTATTCAAATAGAGTACGTTCAGCGGGTGAGGAAACCTAACTTACCCCTTCACCCTCCTGCGCATATAGCAGCCACTTGAACAGATACGTACACCGGGTTATCTACCAACGCAAGGGGCAGTGTTCAGAACATGAGATATACATACGGCATACGTAACAACAAAGTTAGGGGTTTTACGTCACACGGTCAAGCGCAGATGACCTGACCAACTGATTATAGTGGAATCTGAACAACTTGAATGCAGTTTATGAGCTCAGGAATTTTTTAATAATTTAGGGTGTTGGGCTCGAGCTAAAACTGCCGCAGCATTCACGGGTACCGTGCAACTACTAGTAAATACGACTTTAAAATAAGTAAAGCTGGTGAAAACCTAAACAATTTTTCAATGTGCACATTTTATTTCAGAAATTATACCTGTCTATGAGAACAGCGTTTAAAATCGTGTGGGGGGGGGGGGGGGGGTTAACCAAAGTTTATTTTCTGCCAAACTCAGATTGACTTGCCATGCACATACGCTTTCCTTTTATATTTTTTTCTAAATAATTTACCACAAAATGTTTGTGGGGGGCCGCGGGGTGTAGCGGTTATACTGCTCGCCTACCTCCAAGGGGAACCGCGTTCAATAGCAGGCCGGGTCACTCCGGATTTTTGCAAGTGGTAATCGTGCCGGAAGATGCCGCTGGTTGGCGGTTTTTCTCGGGAAACTCCCGTTTCTCCCGCCCTTGCATTCCAGCGTTGCTCCATTCTCACCTCATTTCACCCTCGTTGGCTCCTAAGACCTCGTTATTAAGAGCCGTCCAAGTCCCTTCACTCACGAAACGTCTGTAGTTAAGTGCTCCTTTAAAGCAGCGTACACTGCATCGACAATTCTCTACTTAATGCATACTTAACTTAAGCTGCTACTGAGTATTAGTGGAGTTCTGTGGGGCATCTAAGACCTTTCGTACGCAAATTACCATTTTAACCCAATTTTATCATAGAAACTAGATTAAAAAAATGCAGTGAAATACCCAAAGCTGTTTGAAAATGAACACGAATACGTGTGTCAGGAAAAAATTATTTATCTTCGTATTCGTGCAGTTTTTTGGATTACGGTGTTCAGCTCTCTTTGTTGCTTGTCAAAAAGAAACGTGGAAAAAATAAATTGGGTTTGGCTGTGTTGATGATACAGCCGTTTTGTTTTGCGCGAATGCGTCTACGTTGACGCACTCGGGCACCTCGATGTATTTTTTTTTTTTTTTTTTTTTACTTTCTCGGCACCGCTTCACTAGATCATTTGGGATTTTATGGGTAATCACTGGATTGCTTTTGAGATGCTCTTTCCAACCGCATACGATTTCTGTATTTCGACTTAGCGTTTCGACGAGTGTAGGCCGACAGCGTGTTAAGTTTTCTTAATTTTTTTTTACGTCAAACTCATACAACTTCACCATAACCACGCCAGACAAATGTTTTTATACGCGCATTCGACTGTTCTTGGCGAGAGCTGTCGATTGAAACTCAAACGAGCGTCGTAGCTTCTCCCAGTCAAAAATTTTTTTACGCGGAATTTATGAGACGCGCTGAAACGAATTCAAAATTGTGCCCCCCTCCCCTTCCAACCCCCCTCCCTTTTCAAGCGTTGCTTCGCAGTGCTCACTCAACGTAACATATTCTTTGATCCTTTGGAAATTGAGTGGAGTAATTGAATTTTGAATGTAGACGATAGATTCGGAGCTGCAGTGCCAAGCTGTATCCCTCCGATTTTATCATCGGATTTTCTGGATTGCTTCCTTCGATGGTCGCAAATATAAAAACGTATAGACGCCAAAACTGCTTGTTGCAGGCTGTTTTGCATAGGAAGGTGCATTGCCTTGAGAATTTCAACCGATTGCGTGCAGCTGGGAGAGGTGGAGCCAGACTGATACAACAGCGAACTTAACAGATAAGATACCGCACACGCAATGTACAGCACACAATACGAACTGCACGCTCGTGTAAGTTATTCACGGTAAAGTGAGTACTTTTGAAAGCCCTCCCATTTCGTATATTAGTCAATAAATATATTCCGTTTTAGTCTGAGACTTTAACTTCCAAGTGCGGTGGGATATAAACACTGTGTTCATTACTAGAGGCAAGTGTTCTTCGCGAAAATATTTCGAGGTTTGTTGTACTCTAAACCATTTTTGTTCATATGAACTTTCGTGGTTGGATGATTTTAAATGTCTCTTGCCTCAAGTGTCTTTCCGCGAATCATGCACGTTCAGTATCGGAGTACTTTATTTCGATTGGCCCAGGCAAATAAGAACATGTCTTCTCACGTAGACACGCAACCAATAACCAAAGGAAGTAGTGGTTGTGGGCGTAGGATATTGAAATCTAGCATGGCCATAAATATTGTCGCGAAATACACCTGTCCATATTCATTACTTATATGATAATATTTGTGTAAAAAAAAGTGGTTATATGAAAAAAAAATTGGCTGAGAAAAATATGTAAGTAGGGAATCAAAAGTGCTCACTTTACCGTGAACAACCTAATCGGGCACACATCACACTGTGGAACGCGAGGTCGTCAGATAACAGCACAGTCCACATGTATACGAGTGCGGGCGTATGACGTGCCCTGGGCTCATAATGTCCATCATCCAGGACAGCATTACACCTTTATGTCCCAGACGTGAGAGTGAGTTGCTATTTCCACCATGTCCGTAGGTACCGAGGGTCAAAATCGCTTGACATCTCCGAGATGTGTGACGTTTCGGGATATGAGGAGGTCAGGAAGGACATTGGTAGCACTTGTTAGAATTTTTTAATCTTATCTTATATCATTTTTAAGAAGCAGTACTTAGTCCTGGTGCATCTGTACTCGATTAGTTGTTTACTCTACTCCGTAGTACAGCGAAATGTATTTTCCTGTTATGTTATAAATGTTAGTGAAAACGTGACATTTAGGAATGTTCAGCACTTTTGCGTTTCTGAACAACACTGAGATATTCCTCCTACATATTCCTTACTAAATGATACTTTTTAAACACGTATTCAGCCTGCGGTAGTAAATGCTCCCAAAGTGCGCTACGCGTCATTGAAATTCGAACTGAATCATGTCTGGATGTTACAAAACGTACTTAATGGAACACTGGACTCCAGGATAATGTGTAGAACGAACAAAGGCTGTTCACGATAAAGTGAGCATTTTTAAAAACAGCCTTGAAAAAATGTCACTGTCCTTACCTGCATATATTTTAACTGGCGCACCGAGTGACATGCACCCGGTAAAGTTGGTAACGATGGATGGAAAGTAGTTCCATGTTTTAACGTCGAATAAAAAGTGTTAGGTGGCCATTTGTGATAAATTGAATTATTTATTTCGTTATCTGATTTTTTTTTCTAATTCATCGAAGTGTAAAAATGAACACGTTCGTAAAATATTTAATTTTCTAATAATTTTACAGTTTTAGTTGACCGACGCATGAATAAAATGATGAGGCTCACGGAAATGTTAACTTTACATAAGGCAGAAGAACATACAACATGCGTTCAATTAGATCTTAAGCAGGGCTTTCAAAAGTGCTCATTTGACCATGGACGGTCTATACCTGCAGTCTCTTATGACGTAGGCCTAGCCACGACTGGGCAACAGCCGTCTTATGTGTAATACCGTTCTCCTTCTCGGCAAGTGTTACATAACAATTATTCCGATTTTTATTTATGAATTCCTTGAAAACGGCGGGGTTTCGGGGTATAACAAAATATAGCAGCTTTGTTCGTTAATTTTAACTTGTTCTTTGATAATCCGTCATCTTAAAACCAATTAAGCTTCTAGGTTCGCCACCACGTAATGTTACGCAACATCAGGGCAGACAACCCATATTTTATCTAGGGTGCATTGAAACGAACGCCCGTGAACCTGCATATTGGAAATGTTCATTAGTTAATAACAACATTGGCTAAGTACACCGGAATACATTTTTCTATTTATACGAACATGAATTTTAGAAACTGTAGAACAAAATCACACAACACTACAAGCTAAATGTTCTTCAATTTACAAAAAAAAAAAATATATATATATATATACATCTGTATGTGACGTCTTACCTTTGTACAACTATCTTTCCCGTGACAGTGATTTCTAAAGGCATTTGCATAACTCTGCCATTAATTTGGAACTTTAAATACCAGACCTTTCAAATCACGTCACAATAGACTCCAACTTACCGTCACAGAACACAAGCGACTCTCCTAATAAGAGATTCAGTGTAATGTAGGTAATAGTTAACAAATCACATCTCAAAGCCCTCGCAAAGTTCCATTTTCCTCTGATTGTTAAACCTTGTGCTATATGTAAATCGATACTGCCACAGGCCCGACCAATGTATTTGTGTGTTAACAAATTGTAACAGCGAGGAAAGTAAACGTGTTATTAATATGAAAATTATCAGTCTTACGTGCACATAAAATTAAATAATTTCAGTTCAGATCCAACGAATTGAAACATGTCATTTTAACCCACCGACAAGACAAAGAACTAATTATTTACAACTCTGCAATTTTACCTGGGGGTATGTCACTAGCAACAAAATTATTTATGCATAAAACCAAAAAAACATGCTTCTACATTACTTCTAACCTAACTGGAAGCATGCAATCTGGAGCGGAGATTTGTATTAGAAGTTGACTCCTAAAAGTGCTGAAATACCCGCGAAACATCTATTTCAGTAGAATCCATACACGGACCACTAAAACTTAGTACACTTGTCAATATACTTCTGTGTTAACACAGCTTCTGTTTATTTAAATTGCCAAAGTAACAAAACAGTTCTAGAAATAATTTGCTTTGTGAATTCCTAAATGACTGTATTAATTTTTTTTTTAAGTCAGCTCTATTCACATTTCTCCACTGTGCATTTCGTTTATATTTATTTGATCAGAAAATGTTAACATTAAAACATATCATTTAATGAACTTGAATAATGTGACCTACCGAGCAACATTTAAACAGTCAAATAGTATATAGGCTATTCACGGTAAAATTAGCACTTTTGAAAGCCCTGCTTAAGATCTCCTTGTATGCACATAGTGTATTCTTCCACCTTACGTAAGATTAACAATGTAATGGACTTCACCACTTTATTCATTCATCGGACAAAAATGATAATTTATTAGAAAAGTAAATATTCTACAAATATGCTCATTTTTAAACCGCTGCATTAAAAAAACAGAAAGTGAAACAAATAATTTAAACGATCAGAAAGGGTTACCTACCAATTTTTATTAATGGGTGCATGTCACTCAGTGCACCCGTTAAATTTATGCAGGCAGGGCCAATGACTTTTTTCTGAGGTTGATTTCAAGAGTGCTCACTTTATCGTGAACAGCCTTTAGTTGAAAATAAAGAATTTTCGAAGCAAATAGGCAAAAGCTAGTTATATAAAAATTAATAACTTCATTAATTTTACTACGTTCAGTTTTGGAAACTGGCATTTATTTAATTATGTTGCTATTCATAACCATTGGCTGTTTTCTTCATTTAAAATACTGTATTGTTATATTTATTTTAACGTGAAAGTGGGGAGATATTTGTCAAAAGATTAAGGAAAAAAATTTAAACAAGATATCACCAAAATATTTACTGACCAATTAAAATAACTGATTAAAAGCCAGCAGTTTTTATATCTTGGTAATGACAAATCGGGTTTTCAGTAGCAGGAAACATTGAATAATCAATTATAACCATACTCACTTAACAACGTTCTTAAAAAATCGTAAGGCAGCAGAAAACTGTACGAACCGGATTCGCAGGAGAAAGCTTTTCTAATCTCCGGGAATGCCTGCTTCATTTCCGAGTTAGTACTCAAGTATTCCGTAAGGTTATGTTTTAATTGCTGTAGGATAAAAGTTTCGTGATACAACGGATGGATAAGTTCGCG
Source organism: Dryococelus australis (assembly GCA_029891345.1). NCBI lineage: Eukaryota > Metazoa > Arthropoda > Insecta > Phasmatodea > Phasmatidae > Dryococelus > Dryococelus australis. Next base: position 33,127,587 of record CM056998.1, on the reverse strand, counting down.
TTCAACCTAGGAGTTGGTTTAATGCAATGGGTCACAGATTGAACCCCTATTTTGGAATGCTGAACGTTAGTGTATGTTTCATGCACTACAGACTGAGCAACCCAGAAGTTTCCTCCCCTTACTTTATAAAGATTAAATAAGTGACCCCTCCCCTCCATTGCCCTTCAGAATCGAAAGCTTGATAACTTTATTGAGGAGTAAGTGTGACACCGCTAAGTCACTATATATTAAAAAGTTGACACCGCTAAGTCACTATATATTAAAAAGTATATACATTTTAAAAATAATTGTTTGTAAACCTGCTGTCAAAAATAATCTTGGTGCACTACAGATGAAATTTTGTATATTTCATATCACTTATGTTATGAAATATACAACATTGTTCATTTATCACCATGTTTTTAATACAGATCAGTTATACAGTACTGATTCGACATTAATCTTACACATTCCACAGTAATATGCTATAAAATTTGTTCTGCTTTTATTGTTTCAAATATAAGCTTGGCAACTGGTTTGCAAATAATAATGTTTGTAAAATTACAGAATTTTTACAGTTTATAATGTGAGTAAATTAAACTAATTTGGATGAAATCAACTTTAATTACACGTGTAGCAAGTTTGTTGAAAAATAGCTCGCCGGGGTCTCAAATTAAAAGATAATGCATTTGTAATATATGTATTGCACCAGGGGGTAGTTATAATGATCTCCCGCCAAATTAATACAATTCGCAGGAAATACCGTGCAGTTTTTTCCACCTTCCATTTACCATTAGCTCTCACGTGAGACTCGAAATCGTTATACACTATCAGGAAGTACGTCACAATTGCACCTGCAGATTTGTTTTATTGCCTCGAGGATGTTGAGGTGCAGAAAATGGGATACGAGAATAATTATTAATATTTAGGGTGGGAGGGGGAACAACATCAAAACAGCGTTAAGTTATTTGCAACTATCGGAAGAAAGACTAGGTTCAGGAAAAAAATTACTTCGAATTATAATTCAAAAACAGAAAGTCATCACAAATGAATAGCTCCGTATTGTATAAAGGAATAAGTAGTTTCAATCTCTCGTTAACACTGCAAAAAGACATCGTGGATTGGAAACAAGCATGTAGTTTTGTAGCGGAGTAAGTTGCATAGGAACCATAATTTTTCATCAAGAGTTAGTATTAACCTACTAACCACCCGGTTTCATTGTACTTCTTCTAATCCGTGCATCAAAACTGTTACTTAAGTGCAAACAAACTTTCAGGTCTGGTAAGATCTTCAGTGCCGTATTTATCGTCACAATGCTTCGTGTCAAGGTTCACATTAAAAATAAAAATTGTAGATGATGAAACTGGCATATTTAGTCACGATCACTCAGCTTCTGTCGTGAAGTTGGCTGGGAAATATGAAGGCATCTGTGTGCGACAGTTGTTTAAACTTCCGGCATAAAATCGGGAAAGTTCAAGAAATATACATGAACAGAATTAATAATCCTACACGGAAATCACTGGCAGCTTGCTAATTATTACACTGACTGCATTCTACCCAGTTAACCTTGACATCACCGATTTTCTGTTGCTTCCTAGGTTCCGAGTCAGTGATTCCTTATTCATTAAACCCACTCGCTTCTCGGGGAGCGCATTATTTACTGAAGATTCAGTGAAAAAAATCTGAATAATTGAAATAACCGATTCAGCTACAGAGAATACCATGAGCCTCAAGTGTTTAGGTTATTCTCGGTTAAGTAAGCACATCAGAAAACAACCTTTGAAAAAAAAATAACTGCCCATTAACTGTATATGTATGCAACCGTAGGCTCCCTGATAAGTACGTAGTGAAATAAGGAAAATAGTTCCATGTTTTCACGTTTTATTGCTAGTGTTATGTTTACATTTATGGCGAATCAAGTCATTTTTGCTATGGGTTTCTACACATTAAAATTCAATTGACGTACATGTAACTCATTCAAAGGCTGTTCACGATAAAATGAGAAATTTAGAAATTAAACTGAGGTAAAAGTTACTGCTCCTGCGTGCATATATTTTAATGGGCGCACCGAGTGACATTCGCTCAGTAAATTTGGTAACGATGGATGAAAAGTAGTTCCATATCTTAACGTCGAATAAAAAGTGTTAAGTAACCATTTGTGATAAATTAATATTATTTCTTTCGCTTTCTGTTTTTTTAATGCGTGGAAGTATAAAACTGAGCAGATTTGTAAAGAATTTACTTTCTTAATAATTTCACAGTTTCATTTGACCGATGCAAGAATAAAGTGATCAGGCCCATAAAAATGTTAATTTTACACAAGGCGGAAGAATTCATAACATGTACATAAGTAGATTCTAAGCAGGGCTTTCAAAAGTGCTCATTTTGCAGTGAGCAGCCTTTAGTTATCTAATAATTTGATTTTCCTCTTCACCGAAGCCTCAATAAAGTCATTAGACCCATGGCAATGTAAATTTTACATATAGAATTCTTACATATGGCGGAAGAATACAAAATTTTCATAGGCTATTCAAGGTTATTTGAGCTCTTTTAAAAATCGTGCTGAAGATCTACTTTATGTTCATTCTATAGCCTTTCGCCATACGTAATGTCAACATTGCCATAGGCGAGAACACGTTATTCATGCATCACCCAAGTGAAAACACAAATAATTGCTAGCTATAGTAATGAGATTTTTAATATGTCGATTCGTATTTTATAGTCCATCCGCAGTTATTTACAAATTTTACCAAGCCAAGCTAAAGTTCTGCTTCCAAGCTGTTCCTTCGCCTCTTGCAAAGAAAGCTTGACCAAGTCTAGAAAATGACAGGAAATAGAAAACGCGCCGTATTCGTGTGCACTCAGTTTAATAATATAATTAATAAAACCATATCTTACTAGGCATTACCAACACACCTATGATATCTCCTTCTCTGCTCACATTAAATATTATAATTTACAGATGACATTTAGGCACTTGTTCGATTTAACTAAAAATATAATACTTTTATATTAACAGAAGTAAAATAAAACGTCTGTGCTACATGACATGTTCAGGAAAACAACCAAACGCGTCGAACGTGGGTGATTTTTCAAATGTTTAATTTGAAAAGTATGGAAATTCCGCGAATGGACACAAACAGTCTACACATGCTGTAGTCAGCTAGAAGATAGGATCAAGATGGATTAGATGAAGCCGGGGCGTAGCTTAACTCGCTGCTTTACCCCCCTGGTGAGACAGGTGCCGTCCCGAACGATGCGAGACAAGTTGCGAGTGTAGAGACGATGGAATGCGGAGCGGTGCGAGAAGCCGTAGCACGCCGATAAAACCCACCGTGCAGGTCGGCTGGGAGTCGAACCCAGGGGCGCGCGCGATTATCACCAGTCCCCGTTTATAGGGGGACGCCAACGACTTGAATACCAATGGCCGGGGTGTAGGGGAGTTTGCGATATTCCGATAGGCAGGTGGGCGGTTGAAGCGAAGAGATCTGGGCGGCTCTTAACATCGAGGTGTTGAGAGCCGATGAGCGCGAGGCGAGGTGGAGATGGAGCGGCGCCGGAATGAAAGGGCGGCGGAAACGGGAGGTCCCGAGAAAGCCCGCCGACAAGCGGCATGGCCCGCCGCGATTCCCACATGCGAGAATCCGGAAGCGACCCCGCCGGGAATCCAACCCGGTTCACTATGGTGGGAGGCGAGTAGTCTGACCCCTACACAACCGCGGCCCCCGATAAGCAGGCGACCACTACAGTCGATTCGCGATTGCGTCACACTTTTTGAATCAAACCTTTGAAAAATCTTCCCATGTGTGATAGGTTAGGCTGTTACGTATCACAAGCATTTCATATATCTATCACAATAAGAGTATTTTATTTTTGGTCAAATTCCACTTTTGCTTATATTATATTTATGAAATATGGTATTTCATTTTTAGTTGATATAAGTTAAAAACAGGGATAATATAAGTGTGTTGTTGGTAATTCCTCGTAAAAAAAAAAAATATTTCTCATGGAAAATATTATTAAACTGAGTGCCTACCAATGCGCGTTGTCTCGTTGGTGTAATTTTTCTAGACTTGGTGAAGCTTTGTTTTCATGAGGCGGGTGAATATCCTGAAAGTAGAACTTATGAAGAGCTTCAGAAAAGTTGGAATTAACCATGCAATGACTATACACTACGCGCCATGGCAAATCACACTCTCCTTATAGAGCGGTGGCCTCCAAGTATAAATCATCCATCACCTGAATTATTTAACGAAAGCAAAGTGTGAATTCGTCCAGCAATTAAAACCTTTCAGCATCACGCCCGTGCACAATACGAGTAATCGTTTATTTATATCCCCTCGCTTTTAAAATCTCGTACTCTCGTAAAATCTGTCCGGCAAAAATATTGAATGGCTTAAAAGCACCCTCTCAATTATAAAATACGTAAACGAGTTCAATAACTCGATAAGCACTATTTATCCTGTTACCCGGTTTTATAGGTGAACGTGAATATTTCAGCGCTCTGGAAAATGGAGGGCCTTTAACAACCGTTAATAGGCTTGGACAAGTGAGCAAAATGCATGAAAAAAGCGAACAATAAGCGAGGGCCAATTAAATTTGCAGCTCTCAGAAAATACATATAAAATGTAAATATTTCCCATTTAACTTGTTGCAAGCGATTATTCCGCTAGTTAATTTCGCCAAGTGTTGAAAATATTACAGCATCTTATCACTCGCCACATATTCGACAGTGAAAATAAGAAACCAAGTAATGAACAGCGAAAAATTTATTTGAATGCTATACCAACAGCATTAATTTTACATTGTACAAATTTTACTCAAAAAGCACAGTTTCTAAATGAAGCACATGTTTCTAGTGTTTACATAAAAACTGAGGAATTTTAATTTTCAGCTAACAACCTCCTTTGGGCGATTCACTAGCGTACAGCGCGACATTGAGGAACCAGATGAGATCCCTAAGTGATAATTAAGAATACGAGTTCAATTTTTAACTGTGAGTTTTATGTGCAGTTTGACGTGCATGTCACTTCTGATTTGCTGCAGAAGCATAAACAAACAAGGGGACCGTGGTGGTGTAGTGGTTAGACTGCTTGCCTCCCACCATGGCGAGATTGGTTCTATCCCTGGCGGGGTCGCTCCCGGATTTTCGCATGTGGGAATCGTGGCGGACGATGCCGCTTGTCGGCGGGCCTTCTCGGGGATCTCCCGTTTCCCCCGCCCTTTCATTCCGGCACCGCTCCATGCTCACCTATTTTCACCCTCATCGGCTCTCAAGACTTCGATGTTAACTGCCGTCCATATCTCTCTCCCCTCTCTTACATTCCGTGACGATCAAATTAACTAATCATGGATTTTTTTTTGCTTTGCCCGCCTCCGTAAAATACAATTTAAGAAATCGTTTGCAAATGTATTACAACGGGGTAAAGGCATACTGAGCATGTATAAATGGTAACTTCTTCCCTTATATATTCATCGTAGCTGTCGTACGTTTGTTCAGAAAAAAAATGACATGCGTAGGAAATATCCCGCAATTGATACAGTAGTAACCTTCGCCATTTTAATTTTTGCAGCATTAAATATGGTGAATTTTCTAAACCATTTAACGGTTTAAATGAACAATTTAAAACGTTTACTTTTTTGTAGGAAGTGTTAGTGCCTTCCACCCAGGAGAACGAATTAAGATTCTCGCCCTTTTTGATTAAGGACACGGACATTTTGAATTTTTCGAGTGGTTTGTGGATCATGACTACTTTCATAAACCTGGGCGAGTTGGCGCATGGGGAACAAAGTGAGCTTTGCAAAAGCTGTCCAGGCAAACGCCAGGATGTTACCAAACCTAAGCTATAGCCTGCTTTCTCCCCACTCCTGATTATACCTGCCAAACGTTCCGCCTCTAATTAACCTGCTGTGAACGAGACGTTAAGCGGTAACTATCATATTTCCGTACAACGGAAAGCGTTGTAAATCACTACGTCGTTAGCTAGGGTTTCAACAGGTGTGAGAATGTTCAGTAAAAATTACAATATTTATGCAATTTTAAGGTTCCAAGAAATTACATTTCCCATGACGTTCATGGCTTATAATGTAATATACACACGGCTTTTTTTACGATATAATTAAATGTAGTATTTGCGGCCAGGACACGATTGCAAAGGAATTACATGCCATTCATCACGGTAGGAGACCCACATTTTTAACCGTGTTGTAGGAAACAACGTTTGTAACACGATACCTAGATTGGCCGGCATCATTAAGAAGTCACGCCCATTTAGCGGGGATGCAGAAGAGACGATGGTTTGAATTTAATTTAAGATTTGACTCAAAATTTCAGTGGTGTTCCCTTCCACTATTTTCTCTTCGTAGACTAAAATCAAAGAGTTCTGGTCAGTTTTAGCCTTGCAGGACGTAGCTAAGTAAATCATAATGATTACATAAATATATTTAAAAAAAAACAATGCAGCGTTTGATCTCGCTTCCTCCTGTTTAAATTTAGACTAAATTATGAATTCTCACACACCTAAAGCAGATTCGCGGGGGTATACACAGAGATCCTCTCGAGACTGGACGCTTACTGCGGAAAATATAATAATAAAGCGAAACACGACTTTCCATCATCTTCTATGACACATTCCTGTTTGTCGTAAATTATGCTGTCTTCTAATTTCATTCGTTAAATAATAAGTAGCAATCCCGTGCCAATCGTTCTCAATTTTAATCTTATTTGTGTTTGTGTTTTGGACAGTCTACCAGTTACTATCCTACCCCATTTGTGGACATTTGCCGACGGGTTTGAAGATTTTGCGCGCGATGGCAAACGCAGTTTAATAGTTTACAAATGGTAGTATGCTTCATAATAGTTATGCTATGGTAAAACATTTAAATACATACTTACAGACATGAGATGTTAATTGAGTGAATATTAGTAATTTTAAAATGCATCACTCGTAGTGATGTAAGATTCAAAAGAAATATTCCAATGAAAATAGTTTCATATACAGGCGTAGACTTCCCCAATGGCACGGCGAGAAACACTCGTCATGCCCATGATTGTCTGGGCATCACGCCACTCTACGCCGACGATGTGTCCCCCATTGAGTCAATTGCCCGCCCGCAGCGGAAGAGGCTACTTACTTGCGACAAGAACGATTAGGATCAAGAAGCTGAGGGCGCGGGCCATCCTAGCTGGCTGGGAGGGGTTTGCCCCCGGAGTCAGTCGGTGCAGCGAGACGAACAACCTCTCTCCTCCGTCCGGGCACTTTTCCACCCCCCAACGGGAGAGTAAGGAAACAGAATATTAAAAAAAAACACGTCCGGGCTGGCGCCTCACGTCATCCCACGACGCGCGGGGTGGTGTCAGGTGTAGCGTGCTCGCGGTTGACCGCTACGTCATAGCTACGGGCTGCGGGGGCGCGCTACGGCCTCCTGAGGCCCTCGGTACCGGTGGTTGTTGTTGGTGGACACGCGCGACACCGCTCTCTTAAGTCCGTGTCGCGGGACGGTCGGCCGCTGACTGGCCGCAGCGGCGGCGACCTGCCGCCTGGACGCGCGCGCATGCGCCGTGCCGCGGCGCGCAGCGTCGCAGGGGCTCGCAGGCGTGGCCGCCGCCGAGCGCGCCATAGTTACGGCACGCGCGCCGTACCTCCCGCGCTTTCGCCGGTATTCCGGCGCACTCGCCGTAACTCCGGCACACTTTACTCTGGTCGCGTTCCGTTGCACAATAAACATGTGTAATGTCCAGCCGTGGTTACTTCCAGCCCCTGCTTAAGTTCTACTTCCAGGATATTCCACCGCCTCGTCCAAACAAAGCTTAAATCATTGTGCAAAATTACATCCGAAAGACAACGCACCGCATTTGTGAGCACTCCGCTTAATAATATTTAGCGTGAGAAATATTTATTATTAGGGATTAGCAATACATGTATTTTCTTTTAGCTGCTATTTATATTCATTCTAAATGGAACATGATTTATAAATAAAATAACATATAGATAAAAGTTCAAGTTAACCAAAAATTATATATATATATATATATATATATATATATATATATATATTCAGTAGAATAAAACGTATAGGATATCCATATTATTTAGAAAACAACAAAACAATCATATGTAGAGTGAAAATTTAAAGGTTTGATTTAGACAGTTTGAAGATACCACTAATAGAGTATACAGCCAGAAATTTAATACGAAAGGTATATATATATAAAATTATTATAGACTTCGTAACTTTATATGCACACTGCAGTAGTTTTTCTTTTGGAAATGCCTGCTAAATGTTTGAAAAATTGTTTCCTTATTGAACAGGATACTCAGAATTCTATAACGAGGGAACTCGACACACAGACAAAATATATTGTAGGGAAGTCAATCTATAAAAATATTTTCTTTGCCAACACAAAATAAATTCTTAGAGGCTAAAAATTATAGAAGTGGCCATGAATAAATTTGTGCTCGGCACAAAAATGAATTGGCGAGGTTAATATCAATATAACATTTGGTGGGCTGCCACCAAATTTTTTTGTTTCAGTGATATTCCGTGATAACCATGCCAACAGTTAATAACTGCCGATACGTAATTCAGCGTAATAAGCTGTTCTCGGTAACTTGAGTACTTTTGAAAGCCCTGCATAAGATCTACTTGCATGCAAATTTTGTATTCTTCCTCAAAATGTCAATTTTAGATTCGCCGGTCAAGTGAAACCTCTAAATTATTAGAAAAGTAACAGGGGGCATGCCATTCAATACGTCCTTAAAAATGTATGGAGGTAAAAACAGTGTCATTTTTTAAAAGTTGATTTCAGAATTATTCCTCATTTAAGCGTGAACAGCCTATAACAAAACCGCGAAACGAACCTACAGTGCTTTAAAGAATATATAGTCTCGAAATATTGTCCAAAATTTGCAGTCCACTAAATGTGTTTTCCTTTTGCATTCCATATACTGACGGAAGTTTAGCAGTTGCTTGGTTTTCGAAGATGCTGCTGCTGAATCTGGAAGAGTGGAGAACAATTTGTACTTCATCTCTACGATAGCAGTGGGGATTATTTTTTCCTCCAGAGTTAAAGCATCGATCTTTTGAAAACGACTAAGAACAATTATTTTCGAAAGGCTATTTTTCTCTGAAGGTGCTATCCAGTATCATTAATTACGAACATACCACGAAGTTGAAAAATGAAGAAGAAACTAATTATCAGCAGACTGGGTTGTAATGGCGCCTCACATGTCTATTTCGTAAAGATAAAATACACTGTAAAGAATCGTGGGAAAATACTGAGAGACTTTAGTGTGCAAATTAGGGTTACTACAGCTTGATTTAAGATGGAGAAATAAATTACCAATGTGTAGAAGAGAAATATGTGTGCAGAAGACCGTGTTTGTTTGACCTTTGACCTTTAGAACTTACTCTCCAAACTGCTCGTCTCAGGAACTCTGTTAGGGCACTCACAATACATAAAACTCTCAACATTATTAAGAAGCACTTCATTTGTAAAAGAAAATTAGGCTTTTGTGGTTCAACATTACCAATAAAAGAAAGCAAAATATTATTATTAATCTTTAATTCAAAGCAGAAAATTAGAAATTAAAATCAGAATAAATCCGTTGAATTGTGTGTGAAAATCCAATCAATTAAGTAAAAATTCTGTTCTGCAAGATGATTAAAATTGTTAAAATATTACCACCATTCAAACAAAAGAATGAATTAAATTGAAAATAAAATCAAATTAAATGTCTTAATGCTGCTTTCGAATAATTAAACGATCTGTAGATTAATTAAACTGTTTCCAAATAAAAGAGTATGTAGTCTTAGTGCCTCTTAACAAAGTTTTATATTGTGAGCTCCATTAAGCTATAGCATTACACTTTCAAATCACTTTCCCACATATCTAACTCAGGATCATAATGTCTTCAAAATTAGCAAAAGGTCAATGTTCTCCAAACAAATTTAAGTCCAATTCCAAAAATAGTAAATAGTTCTTCAATCTTAATTTACATACAAATCAATGTAAAGCCAAAAAATGTACTCCGATAATTAGATCAAATCGGGTAGTCTAGGACCACTGGGCTGAATTAATAAGTGATACTCAGTACTGCAAATAAATCTTCCAAAACTATATCATCTGTCACTAACATTCCAGGAGCAATAATAAATTTGCATGTAATGCTACCAAACATAAGTCTGTATGCCCAAAAATTAGGTGGCGTCTCCTTAATAAGTAGGCAGTGCTGACGTTACCAGCATGGCGTCGTGGCGTCAGTGTAGACTCTGCCTCGTCGACTGCGTCCACTAATAAATCCAAGCTAAGTCCGCTAGGCTTTGGCCTCTTCTTATCTTGTCAAGCTAGCACTCAATTAAACTAATTTGGGCACCAAAAACACTGACCTAAATTATGTCGATGCCGGGGATTTCACCCTAGAAATCCCGGCTATTAAATAAGTGTCGTTGATCTATAGATCCGTACCCAGAAGTCCTTGACTTCCGGCAACTTCATCGTCAAGTCCTATCAATGGAGCTCAGCTACTTCCAGTTCAGTAAGTCACAAATATAGCTTAACACAGAATAAAAATATAAAACTGTAAATAAAAGAAAATAAACAGTGTTAAAAATTATAAAATAATAAATTCTGAGACTTGTAAAATCTTGAAAAATCATTAAGTAACATACTTAAGATAAGCAGCCAAAATGTTCAGAATAATGTACTTACTTACCATAGAGTAACATAAATTAACATACAAGAATTGAAAAGAATGGTGGATCCTAACTCATATTACCTATTTAAAAAATCATTAATAAAATATGTAAAATTGCTGAAGGGTTCCAATTAAAACTAAGTAAGTGCTTAAACCTATGCAAAATATGTAGGTGCCATATGGTACAAAACAAAAATACGTGTTAATCCGCATACTAGTTTCGGGACATGTAAATGATAGTACATGGATATGTTACAACATATACCCATCTAAGTTTACATTACCTCATGTAGAAGAAGAAGAAGAAGCAGTAAGGCAAATTTTGTTCAGTTAACATAAACGTACGCTTGGCATTACGAGTGTTGTTCTATTATTTTTCACCCAGTACGATGTTTGTTTTTCTTATGCAGTCGGATAGTTTTAATCTTGTTAGACGACATATTTTTACATATTTTACACCTCCCAGTCTCCTGAACACCTCGTTTATTCACAACAAATATCTCTTCTGAACTATTTCTTGCAAGACTTAACAACACACCTTTTTTTCGCCTGGTTTTATGCCTTTTAATTAGAAATTTAAAATATTAGTTTATAAATGAAGAATAAGTAAAATCCTAACTTAATTAGAAATAAGATACTGTTATGTAAACACAATTATAACACGGTTGTAATATCTTGCATATTTAGGTAACAACCACACACGTCATACATGGTGTGATTATTCAAATGTTTGATTTAATAAGTGTGAAGAAATCGCTAATATATTACATACAGTCACGTATCCTGGCCAGTTGGTATAGGCTGTTTACGATAAAGTGAGCACTTTTGAACTCAACCTTAAAAAGAAAGTCACTACCCCTCCCTGCGTACATTTTAACGGGCGTACTGAATTACATTCGCCCAGTAAAGTTGGTAACGATGTATGGAAAATAGTTCCGTATCTTCGCGTCAGATTAAAAGTGTTAGGTAACCAGTTCTAATGACTTAAATTATTTATTTCGCTTTGTACTTTTTTTTATGTATCGAAGTGTAAAAAAGAGCATGTTTGTGAAATATTTACTTTTCTAACAATTTAAAAGTTTCACTTGACCGACGCACGAATAAATTGATCATGCCCACGGCAGTGTTAATTTTACAAAAGGCGGGATAATACACGGCGTGCATACAAGTAGCTCTTAATCAGGGCTTTCAAATGTGCTCATTTTACTATGAACAGCCTATAGTTGAATGTAGTTGTTGAGAGACTGGGGAAGGCTCATGATAAACAACAGTGGTGGGATGAGAATGGGAAGCCATTTTGTAAACGCCACGCTATGTGAATTTTTGAGATTTGGCTTCGTACCGAAATAAATTATAATCAACTCATAAGTTTGGACTCGAACCCTCGACGTATTTTAGTTTCTTTCCAACAGCGATAACGGTAGCGAAACGCAAACATGTGGTAACTATAATATCATATGATTAACGAGTTTGCTATACTTGACTGACCCACGGACCTGTAAAATAAATATGAGTAAAAAAATGCATAAACTAGTCATCCGCAATACTTGCAGGCTTATGAACTCCAAAACGTATGCAAAATTGATTCAAGTGGGTTGAAAGTGTATAAATGAATTAGCTGAAACTTATCGGCAGCCAACGCCGTTCCTAGGGAAAGCGAAGCTAGTTGCAAGAACTCTAGCGATACACTTCCCTTCCTAATTTGTTAGCTCCTTCTTCACACAACGCAATCATATTTCTAACAATATGCTCTGCATTCTAAGAAATTGTTCGAAAATATGCCACACCAGTATATACGTATACACAGGGCCACCTGTTTGTCGCGAAAATATTTAGGCACGTGCCAGACTTCAACTTGTTATGTGTATGCTTGCAAATTTCCTTTCGCTATCTGCTGCGTGTCTGCGTGAGATTTTACTCTCAACTGGGTCAATTAGAATCAAGTTACCCTAACACTAAACATCGGTGACTGCCTGGCAGACACTTAAGACGCGTGCGCAGGTCATGATCATCCAACCACGACACTAGTCCTGAACCAACGTGTTTTGGAGTCATCGCTGTCGGCTTCTTCGTCGAGGCTATCGCTGACACCGACGCGCGGCAAGCTGTGCGGTTAGTTGCGCCTCACACCACGCAGGATGCCTTGGCCCGAGCACTGGAAGTGGAGTCAGCATGGCAGTCATCAGTGCCCCGACGTCCAGCGCGGGCAGTGATGCTTGATGAAGGGAAGGACGACAGCCTCAAGGGTATGTTGAAGGACTTGCAGACGACCATGAGGGACATCGCCTCCAGGGTACGCACTACGGAGACTCGCCGTCCCCCACCCAAACGGCCGGAATGTTGGACGTGTGGACAGTTGGCTCTCAGGTGCCCCACCTTCCAGATGCTCTGGGGGGACTGCTGACAAGAACAAGAAAAAACTTCAACTGGCGACAGGAGAGGGCAGTTCCAGAATTGTTACAGAGAAATAGAGGTGCTTTCTCCTGCGAGCCCAATGACCTTGGCAGAACTAATGTTGCATGCCATTACATCGACACTGGAGATGCCAGACCCATAAAGCAGCCACCAAGGCGACTGCCGCTAACTTCATATGAGGTCGTTGGTGGTATTCTGAAAGAGATTAGGGATTTAGATGTGATAGAGCCATCCGTCAGCTCATGGTCTTCTCCCATTGTGCATGTTAAAAATAAAGATGGCTCTATTAGATTTTGTGTTGATTACGAACAACTTAATAATGTGACCAAGAAAGATTCTTGCCCACTTCCTAGGATAGATGACACGCTGAATAGTCTAACATGCTCATAGTGGTTTTCTACTCCAGACATGAAGAACTGGTATTGGCAATGCGAGGTGGCCCGGAAATACAAGGTAAAGACTGCCTTTTGTGTCCAAGGGAATGGAACCTGGATATTCAAGGTTATGCCCTTTGGGCTATGCAATGTCCCTGCCACCTTCTAATGACTAATGGAGAAAGTTCTGACCTTGGAGATTTGTCAGGTGTACCTAGACAACATTGTGGTCACAAGAAGAACATTTGAAGAGCACCTGGCACTCTTAGATTCTGTGTTTCAGAAAGTGACTGTGGCCAATCTGAAATTGGTTCCCAAGAAATGCCACCTTTTCCAGAAGAAAATGAATTTCTTGGGCCATGTTGTTTCGGCCCACGGGATTGAAACAGACTCTGTGAAGACAAGAGTAATAAGAGACTGGCCTCTACCAAAGGATAAAACTGAAATTCGAAGTTTCCTGTTCTTAAGTACTTACTATCATCAATTTGTGCCCGAGTTCGCCACTATTACCAAACCTCTGCATGAATTGACTGAGGCAAAAAGAAAATTTTTATTGTACCCCAGAGTGCGAAAATGCTTGCAACAAACTAAAGGAAATTCTGATATCGTCCACAGTACTGGGTTACCCAAGTAGAGAAGGTGAACTTATTCTCGAAACTGATGCTAGCGATGTTGGAATCGGGGCTGTGTTATCTCAGATCCAGGATGGAAACCAGCAGCCATTGGAATACTTCAGTAAGATGCTACACAAGTCCGAGACGAACTACTGTGTGACACGCAGGGAGATTTTTAGCAGTGGTGAAGGCGATTGCACATTTTCATCCATATCTCTATGGCAGACACTTCATCCTAAGAACTGAGCATGCTTCATTATGCTGGCTGCTAAATTTCAAGGAACCCGAAGGGCAAATAGCCTGGTGGATACAGCACCTGCAAGAATATGACTTTGAAATACAGCACATGTCTGGATGCCTTCACAGCAATGCAGATGCACTCTCCAGAAGACCATGCGAACCATTCTGTCGTCATTGTGAACACCAGGAGGAGAAGATTGGTGTATCATGGAAAGCAAGGAGGACAAGAATTCAAGGCCTTGTGATTTTGTGTTGGGTCATCTACATGGGACGAAAAGGACATAAGAAATGATTACCCTGGGCATGAAAGTCAAGGCATACTGGGCACAGTGGAATTCCCTTGTTATAAAGAATGGTGTGCTTTACAGGAATTGGGAAAGTAATTATGGGAAGCAGTGTAATTTACAATTGGTGCTACCCGAGTGCAGAATCCCAGAAGTGCTAAGATAACTGGACAACACAGCAGCAGGTGGTCACTTCGGAGTAAATAAGACACTTGACAGAGTCCGAATGAGATTCTATTGGCTGCATTGTCGGCAGGATGTTGAGAAGTGGTGCTGTCTGTGTGATGCATGTACTGCAAGGAAGGGTCCGATGGTTAAGGGACGCGGTCCCCTCCAGAAGTACAATGTTGGGACCCATTCGAGAGGATGGCAGTTGACATTCTCGGACCACTACAAATCACTGAGAGGGGAAATAGATACCATCTGGTAGCACAAGACTATTCTACAAAGTGGCCCGAGGTCATACCAGTGCCAAACCAAGAGGCAGGCACAGTAGCTGATGCTCTTGTCGAGCATGTTTTCTCAAGGTTTGGAGTGCCACTGGAGCTTCATTCGGACCAAGGACGAAATTTTGAAGCAACTCTTTTTCAAGAAGTAACAAGGATTTTAGGAATTAAGAAAACCCGAAACACAGCATTACGCCCTCAGTCGGATGGAATGGTTGATAGGCTAAATCGTACCCTGGAACAGTATCCGGCTATCTTCGTACAAGACAGTCAGAGGGATTCGGACTCTAACGTATCCTTATTTCTCCTCGTATATCGCTCGGCTGCCCACGAGTTCACATGGATAACACCTTCAAGGATGCTGTTTGGGAGAGAGCTCCGCTTACCTGGTGACCTGCTGTTCGGACGTCCAGTGGAAGAAGAAGAAGCCACTCCAGAATATGCTATTAAGTTACGTCAGAAGTTAACCGATAGTCATGAGTTTGCCCGGAGGCACCTTAACATTAACAGTGACAGAATTAAAACACGATTTGACCGAAGAAAACTTGATGAGACTTTTCAAGAAGGACAGCTGGTGTGGTTGTACAACCCTCAAAGGATGAAGGGATATTGCCCGAAGCTACAGAATTCTTGGGAAGGTCCACACAGGATCTTGAAGTTGATAAATGATGTGGTCTACAGGATTTGCCAACAGGGCTCTCGGGCAAAGCCTAAGGTTGTCCACATCGACCGACTGCCACTGTACAAAGGTCCTGATTCTGTAGAGTCTGTTCGGGACGAACAGACTTAAGGAGGGGGCAGTGTTACGTGCTGCAGCTGGCGCCGACTCAGCTGCCCCGCACCATAATCGGAGACCTACCTCACCCTCCTCTCTTCCTGGAACGATGCACTCGTGGCCTCCTAACCCCTCCCCCCCCCCCCCAATCCTTCCGAGAATCCCGTAAATACCGACAGCGGCGAGACTTGCTGATGTCACAGACCACCTCACGCCTGCTAGAGACTCCTATAAGTTTAGCGATGGCGCAAGAATGTTCTGGCGAGACTGGCTGGCGCCTCAGCCCTCCGCGACGCATCACGCGAGTTGGGGAAGATTCTAATTGGCGGCCTAAGACACAATATATACTGCCGCAACCCAGCGGCCAGCAGTCTTTGATGGAGGCCGCTTAGCCTAGTGCGCGCGAGCGATCTGAAGTGTGGACGACGACTGGAGATTGCGAGACGACGGCGAGTGAGGTGTTCGTGGATTGAATGGACGAGAGAGTTGTGAAACCGACGAGTGATGCCTACTGTGCGTGAGGGCGCTTGGAGGACTCTAGAACATTGCGACAGGCGGGACACGGACTGAACTGAGGTGGGACTGAATGGGAGTGTAATACTGATTTTATTGTAAATATTCGAACTGTCAAATATGGACGCATAAATTATAAAATAATTGATTCAGTTGATACACTGTCTATTGGGACTGGTATTTATTTATTTAATTTCATTGATTTCTTTGTCGTTACTATAAAGTTTATTAATTGGTGTCACTTTTGAACAGTAAGCGATTTCAATTTATTGCGAGAGTTTGAGTTCAGAGAATTTCGCTGTAGTTATTGTAAATAAAGTGAAATTATAATTAATTATTTTATTTGATAAAGACCTCTATCGCTTAACGAACTTGTTATAGCCCACTTAATTTCTAGAGAGAGAAATTTTAACAATATATGTATTTTATTGCGAAATATATAATTTACAACAGGAATTCTGGGTGTTAAATATATTTCTTATTAAATAAATATATAATTCGTTTCTTCTCCGGGCTCGAATACTTATGCTACCGCGCCTGTCACGCACACCGCAAGATGGTCTTATCGGCAGCCCTTTGTATTACATAGTGTTACCGAATTAGCTTTCAAGTCAATTCATCCCTGAAAGGGGCTATGGGTGTAGCTAAACAATTTAAGGCGGTTCACAATAAAGTGAGCACATTTGGAATCAACCTTAGAAAAAAGTCACTGCCCCTACCTGCATATATTTTAACGGGCGCTCTGAGTGGCATGTGCCCAGTAAAGTTGGTAACGATGGATGGAAAGTTGTTCCGTATCTTAACGTCGAATAAAATATATTAGGTAACCATTTCTGATTATTTAAATTATTTCTATCGCTTTCTGTTTTTTTTAATGCATCGAAGTGTAAAAATGAGCAGATTTTTATAATATTTACTTTTATAGTAATTGCACAGTTTCACTTGTCCGATGCATGAATAAAGTGATGTGGCCCATGACAATATTAATCTTACATAAGGCGGTGGAATAAACAACGTGCATACAAATTGACCTTAAGCAGGGCTTTCAAAGGTGCTAATTTATCGTGAACAGCCTACAGTCATGATTAGGTATAGCACAACGTTATAAGATGAGGTTTATTGAAGATACGGATTATACGACAACTATTTACATCACTATTGATCGGGAGAACTTAAATTGAATATCAAGATGCAAATTAATTATAATAAGTGTTATTACCACGCGCCACTACTATTACAATGTAATTGAAAAGTCCCCGCCTTGTCCATATTGCCGGAGGCTGATTCTAGGAGGCGGTTAACGACGGCCGGACATACCCATCTCCATGTCTTCTTGGTCCGCTGCCCGATGACAAAAGGCGCCGCACCCAGTGTTACGCTGGCCTATATCGGGAGCGTTGTTTGATATTTTCACCCCTGTTTACTGGCCGGTGGAGGGTGTTTTTGCAATTGTCTCTCGCAAGGTGTTGTTGCAATCACGCTCGTGCCCTGGTTCAGTGTTTGAAGGCTTTATCAGGCAGGCTGCTCAGCTAAGGCCTGTTCGCTTCTTAACAGTGGGTTGAATATCACTGACGTTATCCTGATTCTCGCTCAACTTCGTTGAATCCTACTCGAAGACGGAACATGGGGTAGAGTCCGGATGACGAATGTGGAGACAACATCATCTCGTATTACAAAAACATTGGACTGTTTCTTGCCAACACAACATCATCAGAAACAACACAGATGACAGATGTCAGAAAACCGTTTATGTTAGAATGTGCTTAGAAATGTTTGTATACTTACTTTGACGTAGTTCTAATGCAACGAGAGTACGTACATTCAAGTTAGTCACAGCATTTTATTTAAACAAAAGCGTTGGTCAGTTGAAATTTCGAACGTTAGGCAAACACGTTTATCTCTATTGACCACAGTGATTTTTTACTTTTGTATTGCGAAGGGCGTGTGAATGAAGGGCATATGTGCAGAGGACGTAAATCTATCTAGCACGTCTTAGTCTACGATCCTGCTACTCCAAGTCAAATGTCCTCTGCTCGCTAGACTTATTTCCATTCTCGGCAGGGTGGAAATTGTGATAAGGGATTATCAGCAATTAGTGTTTGACATGAAGTCGGTAGTTTGGATACAAAATTAAGGGAAATATACCCTTGCGTTTGTGCATTCACGATTAAGTGAGCACTTTTGAAATCAACCTTATAAAAACAGACACTGCTCCTACCTATATATACATTTTTAACGGGCTCACCGAGGGATATGCGCCCAGTAAGGTTGGTCACCAGGGAGCGAAAGTAGTTGCATATAACTACGTGGAATAAAAAGTGTTCGGTAACCATTTGTGACGAGCTGAATTGAAATCTGTTTTTTTTTATAATGTCTCATAGTGTAAAATTGAGCATATTTGAGAAATATTTAATTTTATAATAATTTCACAACCTCACTCGACCGATGCATAAATAAAGTTATGAGGTCCACGAGACAATGTTAATTTTACATAAAGCGTAAGACTACACAACGTGCATACAAGTACATTTTAAGCAGGGTTTTCAAAAGCGCTCATTTTACCGTGAACCACACATATATAATAAATACATGCATTTAATATGTACATATATATAATACATGTATTTCTCATTACTCATAAATCTTTACTCGCATTTTAAGAGATGATATGCGTTGTTTGTTCTTAAAACTGACATGGCATAAGCGGAAAGAACGAAAAACACGACAGCGCATAACCCCTGTACACTTTTGGCTGTGGCATGGGATGATTGTTTCTCACCCTTTTGCTGTTGGGAGCCGGGGTCAACCCGGCCGAACATTTCTCCTCCATCCCTAGTTCCAGCGGCTGTCGGCGCGCAGATAGAAAGGTGAGGCGGGGGTGTATCAGGGGGCGGGGGTGTGGCAGGGATACTGACGAGGACCAAGAGTCTACGTACGCCCACACGCTGCCAGTTCCTAGCACGTTTTTCGTCTCCTTCGTGCTGGGAATACGTGCTCCCACTGCGGCCAGAATAATTAAGTCGGGTTTGAGCCAGACGAATAAAATAACTGTTGCGTAAACGTTGGGGAACCGTGAAATATGAAAACATTTTTGGTGCGGGGGGGGGGGGGGGATTTCTTTGGTTACTTTATTTTTCTGCTGAAAATTCGTTTTATTTTTCTTCATTTATTAAGTGGAAAGAACTTCAAACGGTGTAGTACGTCGTACTCTGGGCATTCATGTGTAGCTGATTCTTTATGTATAGCCTATTCGTGATTTCTCCACACTTTTTGAACCAAACTTTTGAAAAATCGCTGCTATGTGTAACGTGCATTGCTGTTTCCTAAATATTTGAATTTGACACATACGTTACATACTCATATTACCATTTAAATACCTTGCGATCTGGTTAAATTAAAAAGTTACTTGTATTACAGCTACATATTATAATAATTGATTAATATATAATGCCAATAAAACAGGGAAAAATTGTGTGTTATGGTAATGCCCAGTAAGAAATAGTTCTTATGCAAAATACAATTGCACTAATTGCGCACGAATGCAGTGCGTGGTCCCTTTGGCGTACATTATTACTTGGACTGTATCCTTTCACGCAAATATTATCTAATGAATATTATTTCGATGTCTCAATAACTGATTATAACAATTATGTTTGTTGATATCTCGTCTGTGATGGAATTTTATACATGCACTAACCCACAAACAAATTTCTCAACACAATATTTATCGTTTATTTTAACTAAACTATTTAAATGACAACAAATAAAGGTTTCAGATTATATATATATATATATATATATATATATATATATATATATATATATATATATATATATATATATATATATATATATCTGTGTGTGTGAAATATTGTTAATAACTTTATTGAGAATACTGCGCAAAATTTTTGGCAACCCTAACGTACCATAAGAAACATTATTTTGGACATACATCATTGCTGTGTGTCTTGTAGAAAGCCAGAATAATGCGTAGAGGAAACAACACAGGCACAGAACAGAAGCCAAGATGGGCTGTCGTCAGTAGATATAAAAAGTACCAACTAAATTTGATGGTAACCAAGGAAAATACGATGATTATCACATTGTTTTCTCGCTAAGTTTTTCGTCTGTGTTGTCTTCCTTGTTTGTAAATGTTTTTTTTTTTTCCGCCTTGTCCACGTGTGCATTCTCTCGTTGTTTTCTTACAATTCCTTGTTCGAGAAACTCTGTGTTGGTTTTTTCTCTCTCTGCTGTTGCCAGCCCATGTTGGCTTTTATTCTGTACCTCTGTTTTTTCCCCCACGAATATTTCTGGTTTTCTACGAGACCCACTGTAATGTATTATGTCCAAAAAAAAATCTTATTTCATATATTAGCCGTTTTGAAAGAATCCTTCAAATAACATACAAACATACCAATACATTAAATGTTTATGGGCGTAAGACAACAGCGTAGGTCTGTGTTTGTTACTGGTAAAATATGTATATGTGCTCATAAAATAATTAACATTGTCAGTGAAAGTTTAAAAATTGTTAAGCATTTAACTTTATATTTTTAAGCAGAAAATACCCAGAATCAAGCATGTAAACTAAGAGATAATTTTTAATATCTGAATAATATAGTTAAATTATTGTAATATATTCCAAGATATATTTTTAAGACGAGTTTCCTGCTTTGTTATGACTACATTCCTGTGCAAAAATTAAGGATAAACGACCACAACAGTGTTCTTACCAACATTAAAATAACATTGTATGAGCCTGAGCTACCTGCAAACGTGGTGTCTACGTAGGCTGAAAACAGCGCTGTAAATACAATCACAGGCTGAAAGCGTGTGCAGTAGTATGCTCCTACTGCAGTAGGAAGAAGAAAACGCGTTAAGGTAGTGTGCGTGATCTCCACGTGCAGTTTGTTTACATTCTGTTACAACTGCCAAGAGAAGCCATATCGATGAAGTTAATTGAGGAGTGCCTGAGGGGAACCAGCGGGCGAATGGAGGCAGACCAAACTGAGACGTACCCGTTTCGAGTCCTGCACGCTCCACAGAACATAATTCCCGGTGTCTGCCAGAATTACCGACAAAGCGGGAATGTTAGTAGGCCTAAATCCTTCAGTGGCGAACGTTAAAGGAGTATAGTACCACGACAATATTTTTATTCGACTCTTTAAGTGCCACATTTTGTAGTCAGGACACAGCATACGGTCTCCCTAGGGACATGGGGTCAACCGCACGAACGAGCATCTCCAGGTAAACTGTACACCAAAGTTGGCTTCAAGCGGGAATGTATGTCCCGATATACGGAAAATGCATCCCGTTGACTGCTGCTCACAAAACATCCTGGTTAGAGCGGTGTAGAGAATATGGAAAATATACCATGGGCCCTGTTGGCGGAAGAAACAGGTTTCAGTCTTCGCAGATATTTCCTTTGTGTTTTCATGCACGAGGAGAACTGGGGGTAATGAGGACTGTAACAGTCCAGCTAAATTCGTCGAAGAGACCAGCAAAGATGTGGTGGGACCTTTGTAAATCCCTCCAGGTATTATATCGTGGGTCTGTAACTGGCCATTTGTACGGGGATATTATCAATAAGTATTCCATCCTGTAAAGAGGTTTGATGGGTACGGGTATTACTGATTACAGGTGGCAATACCCGTCCACGTTTGGTTCCATTGGGTTAATGGTTGCGTAGAAACCGATAATATCCCCTGTTTGGAGTGGCCGGACACGTCCCCAGATCTCAGTCCAATCTTGCATGCTTGCGTCACTCGTGGACGTCCTATTGTGGAGCGTCTCCAAGCCATCCATGAGATTTGGGGGAGGGGGGTTTTGGTTAAAATATAGCACTCCATTCCCCCAAGGTCTGCTCGACAGTTCTGTTCTCAGTATGGGAGATTTTGTAACTGTGTGTGTCGATATCTTTCTAACCCGTTACCACATTATCGCTCATCAACGTGAAGGTAATTTTCATGTGATATGTCATTACCAGAAGGACTTCAAGCCACATGGTAGGCAAAAAAAAATGTTATTAATGTCTTCGGATGTGGCTTTGAACTAAATTGACATAGCGTCCTACTCCCCATATCCGTGAAAATGCACTGACTTACATTATCCTTAATTTCTGCTCTAGAGAACTGTGTTAAACTGCGCTAGGTACAAATGTATAGTCAGTTTAAAATCCTTCGAACACTATTGAAAGCCGTCTTCAATTTGTCCGCTGTTTTCCATTGAGAACCCTCCCAGCGTACGCAAAAAAAAAAAAAATTAACGTTTTCATGGACCTACTGGCTGGAATCTTTGCGTCGGTGAAGTAACACAGTGACTTGGTTAGCCGCCTAAGAATAACACCTGAAGAATGAAAAAGGAACCTGTTAAATGGCAACGTTACAGTTTGCATAAAAATGCTCTTAAAGATATACCTTCCTTTCTGGATTTCGTACGAACGCTGCATAAAAGTTGCACTATTGCGAGTAAAGACTTTATAAATAAATCATTTAAGGCGTGGTACACAAATAAACACTACATACGTTGATAGAAATGTAAGGGGTTTCTAGAAGAGAATTCAGAAAAACAATGAAACTACCATCCTAGTTAATGTTTTTCGTAATCTTTGTGAGCAATTATTTAGCCAGCGAGGTGCGTCACTTGCCGGCTGTATTTTATACCGTAAATTTGCACTGTTTAGTGCGGCGTGAGATATCGCACGAAAGTAATGTATGATTCCATCAAAATACTTACACACGAAGTGAGAATAACTGTTATTTAGAATTTCCTTTTCTTCCACTGTACAAAAGTAATTGGAAAATTACCTGGCAAGTGCAAGGTAATATTCGCAAACTTGTGGAGGAAACGCAATTCTCTTTACAGGTAAGGTAAATTTACCACACTCTGGATTAAAATTCACGTAGATGGTAGTGGAAAATGTCATACATGGATGGGAAATTACCCCACGAAGCGGGCGTCTCTTCAGTATTCTCAACAGCTTAGGTGGGGGGGGGAGGGGGAGAATAAACAATCATGCAACCTGCTAATATTCACTGATGCTCTGATTCTCTACCGCTGTCGTCGTAGTGTAATAGATAGCACATCGGCCTATCATGATTGAGGTCTATGGTTCGCACCCACCAGCAAGTGTAGAGGATTAGAGTTGAGGGTTTGGTTACTATTCGTCAGAGGATATAGGTAATAAATAAATTAACAGTACTAATGCTCCGGAATATTTTTTAATGCCATTTTATTATACGATCTAGTTAATTTTCCCTCACTTGTATGGAAAATTTACACCACTTTTGCCAGATACTTTTCCCGTACGATTAAGGAATATTACTTAGCTTGTTATGTAAATTTACTCTACACTTAAGAGGTAAAATTTACCTTACATGAAGAGGTAATTAGCTTCCCTTTCGTGTAAGGGAATTTTACCTCAGTTTTTTTTCACGGGGTGGCCTTTTATAATGGCTTCCTATGACCAGTAAACATAACTTAAAGTGTCCATAATATATTAATATATTACCCCGTCCTAAAACGTACTCGTTTCCACCTTAACCTATTATCCCGAATACACTCGTCCACGTATGACACGTTTCAGATCGGGTGAAAATATTGTCAGTGTTGTACAGGTCTAGAAGCAATCTCCAATACAAACATCGCCTTTCCCTGGGCAATGTTTATGGTTCCTGATAACACACCAACTATTTTTTATTGGTTGCTTCATATGATCTTAGAATTAATAGTGCAATGAGGGTGAATGACTAGATGGAGACTTTGGATATTTACCATTGAGATGCAGATGTCTGTCATGGAAAAACCGGACTATGCGCGAAAAATATATTTAATAAGACAAGCAACCTATGGGCGAGAAAATAAATATATGCATGCAACACTAGAACATTTCAAGAGGGAATAGAATCATAAACCAGAACAGCAACTAATTACGAAAGATATATATGTATGTACAAATGACCAACATAAAACACATATAAAACAACGCAGGTTAGAAACCTCCTTGATAAAATTGGGACAACACTAACAAAATAAGAAGGAACAAAAAGGGACAACACACAATACAACGAAGAAACGCAATAAACCCCAGCAGTTTTACCCGACACGACAGAATACAAGCCAGGTATGTCAAGAATATATATATGTATGTACATACAAAGCCAGAAAACTCCATGAAGAAATCTAGTTAAATAAAACCGGACTGGAAGCTAAATACGGGAAACTAATACTAATAACTTCTCGTGTCAACTGTTTTAGGACCAAAATTTTCTACTTCCGCACATTCAAATCGAAATATTGTGTACGTCAGTGGGTTGTATATAGGATGATTATTCGTGAAAGAGTAAAAAAATATATATATATGTTGACACTTTATACCTAAACCGAATATTAAGGGAGGTATGAGCCCTTAAAAAAAACGAGGTTTTAAACCGTATTTGTGCAAAATATCGGTAACGAAGTAAAATACAATGATAATTCTCGGAACATTATTGTATGTTATCAGGACCTTCAACGTAAGCGCCAATATTTTCCACAAATACGGCTTAAAATCTCGTTTTTTTAAGGGCTCATACCTCTCTTAATTTTCATTCCAGGTATAAAGTGTCACATATGTTTTCCTTTTACTTTTTCCACGAAGAATGACCTCCAATTGCGAATCAACCTGTATATGCAAGCGTACACGTATGCGATATTGAGCTATGAAACTGTGCGTGTCGTCGGGAGAATTGCAATGTCGCACTGTTGGGTTCCGCGTTTTCCCTTACCGGTTCGCTGCATTCAGCGCAGCGGACGATGCAGATATCACCTCCAAGGGCTACCACGACCTAGTTAGTTTCCCCTCGTGGCGGGGAACTGCGCTCGGTGCATTACGATGCAGATGGTCGTTAATGCCACATAACTACCCTCTAAGGGACGCTAGTGCCCCAGGCGAGTGGGCCCCGAAGGAAACGGGGCACAGATGCGAATATCATAGCCGCGGTGTAATTGAAGTCTTTTTGTGATGCTGCTACCGCGGACCAGCCAATCCACAGCGAAGTATACCAAGATTTTGTGACTTCCTCGTAAGAAAACACTGTGATTGTGGAAAAATCTACGAAAATAGTAAGCCGGTTAAAACCATGGACTAAATCTCCGTGTCCCAACATTGAACTGCTTTTCTGCCTACACGTCTAGTCAAAATGGCGTGGTTTGGATTTCAGGTTAGAAAACTGATTTGTAAACAAATGCTTTGAGATGAACGTATACTTCCTCTATCCAATTTGTAATGCAGTTTTATTATATTAAAACTGGTAATACTATGTTATTAATATAATAATGACAGTCATTTAAAAATTAAGGTATGAACAAACACGTACATTACTATTGACCATGTGACTTTGACAGTTATGTAGGAGTTTTGTAGGATTGTGGTAAGTTAATGCTGGGTATGTGCGCAGAAGACGAATAAGTGGTCTACCTAATATATTTAGTCTATGGTTAAAACAGCAGACATAAAAATTCTTGTAAACGTGTCACCTACTAGTAAAGGGATGGTCACGATAAAGTGAGCACTTTTTAAAATCAACCTTAGAAAAATGTCGCTGCTCCTTGCCTGCATATTTTTAAAGGTCTTACTGAAGGGAATGCGCTCCGTAAAGTTGGTAACGTTGGAGGAAACGTAGTTCCATATTTGAACGTCGAATAAAGAGTGTTAAGGTAATCACTTGTGATAACTTAAATTATTTCTTTCGCTTTCAGGTTTTTTTAATGCATGGAATTGTAGAAATGAGCTTGTTCGTAAAATATAATTTTTACTAATCATTTCACAGTTTCACTTGACCCACGCATGAATAAAGCGATGAGGCCCATGGCAATGTTAACTATACAGAAGGAGGAATATTACACAACATGCACATACATAGATCTTAAGCAGGGCTTTCAAAAGTGCTCATTTTACCGTGAACAGCCTATAGTTGGATGTAATTTAAGCTATATTTGATGTTCCTCTACAGCAAATTTTCGTGGACAAAAAAAAATCCTTGTACCTCAGTGCAAGAATGGAAAAAGTGTTACACAGTACCTACTCTTCACTGAGGGTAATCCGAAAATCATACACATTCATTATAATATCTAATCCGCTTGTATAGGATGTTATTGGAGAGTTCAGCGGCACCTTTCTATTTTATTCGTTGTATGGTTTGCCTTGTGATGTGCGGATTGCACACACATAAATTTCTAGGGATGTCGATTCATCTCGTGTGTACCATACACAGCCAGTTAATTTTCAAAACTCTCTAAATGCACGCATATGATTTATTCTTATGAATAAAATTTACATACTTCATCGGAAATCAGATAAAATATTTAACGAGTATTTGTTCTTAATAAAAAAAGTTTATTTTGTGTGTTCTGAAAACCTCATTTTTACTTCTGGCTTAGCTAACGATCTCTGTACACACCTTGACATACTCCTAACTCCCCAGCAGATCAATTTTACTAATTTTACTGGGTGATGTAATTCATAGTATCATTCACGAATCACATATATGTATTAGTGTGATTTTTAACACTGTTGTTCCTGCCAAATTAGTAGGCAGTGGTGACTATGGAGGGGTATTACAGAGGCTCTCTAGAATAGAACAAAATAGAATTTTTTTCCCATCCCCAGCGGTCACCGTTTAGGGGCTTTTATACGTGCCTAATTTTTTACCGATATATTTTTATTCTGTTTGTAATACCATGTGCTACAAAATATTGACATCCACATTCTCACCTACGTCCCAGCTTACATTACTATTGTTTTCGTAAGTATTTATGTTGCTGCCATGCCGAGATTTACGCTAGCCAAGCCTGTTGGCGCTGGGCGCAATTTTCCGCACATTGCCAGCACGAGTCTGACCTCGGGCAAGAGAGTAAATCTCAACGGGGGTCAATACTGGACCAGATTGTGCTCCTCCTTCCTTTCCATTGACACTCGTTGGTTTCCTCGGCAGCTATACAGCACTCGCACCCGTCGCAGCCATGCCCTCTGGCATTGGCTGGCCGTATACAGCACACGCTTCACTCGCCGCAATTTTTTTTTATTTTTTTATTTTCACTCACAAATTGTTTGTAACTTCGCAAACTTTTCCATCAGTGCGAAAGTTTTTCATGCAAAATTACAAGAGCCATGTTTTTAATAGATGTAGAGAAATGTTTGCACTGTGAACGTATTGGCACGTATTCAAGAGCTCAGACAAAGTGACGGAATCGTCGCAACCTTGACGCAAACTTAACGATGATGTCAATCGTAACTTCGTGTCAATGTATGTAAATATAACGCAAGTACGTACGGTAGCCTTAATGTTTATAGAACATTGAAGTATGTTTATAAGTTTATACATTGATGTGCTGTAAACACACAATATTGTACTTGTTAAAAAAAAAAAAAACAGATTTTTTTTTGGCAAATGGTTTTCAAAGAAATTGCCTATAGAACGTACCGTGAAAATTTTGCTGTGCAGTAAATAATGTGTAGATTCGACATATGCGTGGTAGTCGCCAAACGCTACAGGTCCCCGACATTGGGGAATTTAAATCCTGGTGAACAGAGGAACGTGAAGAGCGTGTCTCATCCTGAGCTTACTGGTCGCTGGCTTGACTCGCTGTCAGTGTGTGCGAGCTGTCGGTGAGTATGGTACACTATAACAGCGTCTGAGTTGGCAAAAGGCACATTAAGGAGTGAGATATTGAGAGAATATTTGTTAAATGAAATAACTCTGATTTATCTCTTAACATAAGAGTGTTTTATTACTTTATCGTGTTCTTCCTAAATCACAAAATAATATTTTTGCCAAATCACAAGCGATATACATGAAAAGAAATATTTTATAAGGGTAATTTTTTGCTTATTTTAACAACTTTCTTTCAATGCCAGAACTCTTATTATTACATATGTCATGCGGTGTTCGTTTACGTTGTAAATTTTTTCATTAGGAAATATTAGTATTTGATATTATAAGTACAGCATAACAGGAAAATTTAGGATTTGACGTCAAATTATTCAAAAATACGAAGTTTAATATTTTGTATTCGAGGAAAATATCACACACAATGCGTACAAAATGAACAGTTTTTGGTACAATTATAGAAGAATTCATTTTTTGGTACCCGACACCCTAAACACCGAGGTCTTGAAAGCCGATGAGAGTGAATCTAGGTGAGTACGGAGCGGCACTGGAATGCAAGAGCGGGGGAATCGGGAGATCCACGAGAAAACCCGCTGACCAGCGGCATCTTCCGGCACGATTCCCACATGCGAAAATCCGGGGGAGCGACCCCGTCGTGAATCGGACCTTATTCGACTATTCCGGAGGCGGGTAGTCTGACCACTGGACCACCGCGGCCCCCCTGTATAGTTTGCGGGTATGAGTAGTTGTGTTCTTGCATGCTCGGTACGTGTGGCCTGACTGACGACGAACCACCCGAGAAACAAGGGCAGTGTCTGTTTGTATACGGCTGCCGCGGGCCTGAATAAACTTGAGTTGCACTCGTGACGACCCAGCGCTCGAGAGAGCGAAGTATATCGACCGCGATTATCGTAAAACGTAACGGTGTCGTCTGGACGCATACATTACGGCCCCCGGTTCGACCTGCCGTAAAGGCGATGGCGAGAAAGCCCGCGCCAACCTCGGGTAAAGGCCGGCAGCTCAATGAATAATATTGCAGTGAGTTCTTTTTTTTTTTTTTTTTCTCCCCCTTCCCTTTTACTGCCCTCAATTCCCACCTTTACTTCCAGCTTAGCCTATGAAAGCCGCGAGCGTCCCTCGAGTAATTTCATTCCTCTAACCCCCTTATTTTATCAGATGTCCCATTACCTCTCTCAAAGCGAGAGCCTTTCTCTGGGTAATGCGCCGTATTTATAATCTTCTTTGATATAGTCTCTCGAAAACCATTACAGTGTCATTAAAATTAGGAAATATTTATCCACCTTTCCCAAGTTTTCGTTTATAATGCTCATTTATAATTTTTTTTTTTCTGCTTTGCTAATTTATCACTTACAAAGGGCCTATTTCGGTACAGTTTACGCCAAGGTTCCGTTTTATAGAAGTTTATATTGACGTCTATGACGGTAAAGGCTATTCAAGATAAAGTGAGCACTTTTGAAATCAACTTAAGAAGAATTTCAATGCCCTCTCATACATAGTATATTCTAACGGGTGCACTGAGTGGCATGCGCCCAATCAAGTTGGCAACGCTGAAGGGAATGTAGTTCCATACCTTAACGTCGAATAAAAAGTGTTAGGCGCCATTTTTAATAACTTAAAATTATTTATTTCGCTTTCTGTTTTTTTTAATGCAGAGAAGAGGAAATATGAGCATATTTGCAAAGTATTTACTTTTATAACAATTTCACCGTCTCACTCGACCGATGGATGAATAAAGTTATACGGCCCATGGCAGTGTTAATTTCACATATGGCGGAAGAATACACAACGGGCATACAAGTTTATCTTAAGCAGGGCTATCAAAAGTGCTCATTTTACCGTGAGGATCCTTTAAAACAAAATATTCGAAAAAAATATGAAATTTAAATATATACCATTATTAACTACCTTTTTTCTGTAAGGTTTTTCGAGATTCGGTTCGTCTGATCCTGCATACGTCTTCAAGTAACAATGTCCGGTATCATTTGAAGTTGGTCAACCATTGTCTACTGAATCGCAGCATGGTTTTCCGAAATGTTCACACATAATAATAAGAATATTAATAATTATTTTGAGACGTCACACTGTTCTTAATTTTAGGAACCCTAATACACGCATTACTTGTGTTGAATGTATTATATGTACATTTTATTTCGAAACAATTCAAACATTTAAATTTAATTTTATTGTACAATAATTGAGATTGCGAGATTTTTTATGAAGATATTTTTACTGTGCATATTTAGAAATAAAATTCATATTTCTGTTAAGTAGAAAAAACAAAATACACAAAATGACCTCACCAAATGTAAAATATTAGCCCAGTATAAACAGGCATAAAATTCTACAAAGTCACGTATATATTAAAATCGAAAACCATTTTTTGTGCGTATCAATATAAGGAACAACTTCCAGCAGTAATATTAAAATCCTGTAGGCAAACACCCAGTTAACTTATAAAAATATGAGAATATTTTGGAAAACGCCAAAAATGTACTTCTAAGCCCGTCTAAATATGTTTTGACCGGGGTAAACCGGGGTAGGCTCTAAATGAGCTTTATATTTGATCGTGTTGAATGGTTGGTTTAGCCTGAGTTTAATATTGAACTTATTCACGGAACGAATAATAATATATGCAAAACTGAAACAACAGACGTTTTCGTCAAAGGAAACAACGTGTACGGAGGAGCGGCCTGTGTCGAGTTTTAATGACGTCATTCTAGGTTTCATATGCTCGTGCTCTGAGCCTTGCATGTTTCTTTAGACCGGGAACTGCTCCTCTCGAGGGCGATGTTCAACAGATCAAGCGTATTTGTGCAGGGACAGACATCTAACAGGACGTCATTGTCAGCAACAGCGGACGTTTGACATGTAAACATCAGTTCCATGTTGCTAATATGCGCACGTGACAATCGTTCCATCATGTGATTAATGTACATAGATTAGCGACAAGCTCCCTCGGCCTGACTCCGTCCACTGACGTGTCAAGTCAAGTCTTCTGTCACGGGGGTTGTTTGCTCGAATCGCAATCACAATATGATGTAACATTGTAACATCTATCTCCGCTGTGATCGGCAAAAATTGTTTCATCACAGCTCGTGCGTGAGATCTTGTGACGGGCTGGGCCACGTCGCCAACCGCCCTTGGATCATCATTAATTAATACCAATAATAAACTCTTTAATTAGCGGGCTGGACCATGTCGCCATAATAGCCCTTTCGAATAATTACTGTGTTTTGTTTACGTGGAAATTTTTATGGCAGATTGGCCGACACGCACGGACATTTAAACACGCTGGTTTTGGTGTTACAAACTCTGATAATGGCTTAAATGTATTGAATAACTAACCTGCAATGCTCTCGGCATATTTACGTTACCTTGAAAAGACACTGGGAGACCTGGGGTAACGGATAATGTGTGTCAATGTAAGTGCTATCTTTTCACGTGCAGCAACTCGCAGATATGGCAGACAACTGTGAAGCGGCAGGACGCTTCAGCGGTTTGCCACATGGTGGCAGCACCATCGGCGTGACGTTTGTTTACGCAAGTTCCTGCTACCTGGTCAACATGCCGGAATTGTGATGACGTATTTCAATATTATTCGTGGATTATTTTTCAATTATGTAACCCCCCACCCCCAAGGGGAATAGGTGACCGCTGCGTCTTTTCACCTTATTTGGTTACGTCAACCACCATTGGTCGTGAATCCCACGACCCCTCTAAGAAGTATTGTAAATACCACTTAATTCTTGCAATCGCGTTATTTTCTGAGGATTATAACTAATCATTGCTGTGATTGGTGGCGCCATGTGGCAGAACTGTGTATTAAATTCCTGTACATGCTTCGTTCGAGGTCAGTCAGCGGCCTTGAGGGGGCATACTTCTACAAGATAAGTAGTATTCTAGATTTGATACATAAATGTAGGCTCTTCAAGCTAGTAGGACCTTCACGTCATTTAGACTTTAGGCGAGGGCCGTGATGGCCGAAATTTCAATCAAGACATTTTAAATGATCGCGGAATGTTGGTTTCACACCTGGGATTTTATAATGGGTGGAAAGTAATGTTACCTTCTGTAACCAGTTTGCAAACCCTTATGGAAGTCTGTGACCAAGTCATTAATGCAGGAATTTTTGGTCGTAAACATTTTTAACCAGACCATAACAAGGAAAGTTTTGGTTTTACACTTTCGTAACCAAGTCACGCCTGGTACTGCTATTGTAGCCAATAATTGGGACTTGGTGGTATTTAACATTTGTTAACTAATGAAAAACTTTACGAAGTTTGTAACTCTTTGAGAAATAGTATTTGCTCGCGGGAGTTAAGGCTTGAGTTGCTCAGCAGTTGCTCCTATCCACTCGGGATCGTGAGCAAAAGATTTATGTGGCAAAAATGCTGTGTAAAACTTGAGGTTACAATATTCACGTAATATTGATTCTTGACAAGTAAAGTATTAGGTGTTACCATTTTGGTTTTCCTTATCTAGGAAAAAATATATAATTCTCTAAACTCCAGAGTAAATGTTGGTATGACAAAATTTAACCCGCCATTTTGTGACGATTGTATATTTGGGGTAACTTGCCGAGTGTATCTTGTGATGGCTTTCTGTATTCCTAAATGGCCAGTTATCAGCGTAAAAACTACCCATATACTAGTACGGAAACTCGAAGTACTAACTGGGTACCAGCAAATTGCATTTTACTCCTTTTTATTGTAACTTGGCGTTTTATGTATATTTTAATTAATTTGGAATTGAGGGATAGGGAAGTTAATGTTAGCTTTCCCTCGTGCAATATTGATAACGAATTTAATGAAAGATAATAGAAATACAATTACCACACCTCTTTGTTTCTTATATAAGTCGTTTTCACTAGTCAACTCACCCTTACATTGTACAGATAAATTGTTCTTTTTATTAGCTTTTGCCATTTGGTTCTCTGTTGGTTTTGCGCCATCTTTATGCAAGGCCGGCCTTGCGACGCCCTTGGATTAGCGCGTAGCACGGTCAGAATCTTTGCCTTGGAGGGAAATCGAGTTAAATTTGTGAGTCATGGGGAAAGAAAATTATTTAATGAACGCAACCGATATTGTTCGTTAAATTGATTTCGGCTTTACAGCATCTTACATCTCGCTTTTTGTAATATTTGAGAGGATAACCTAGCAGATGTTACGTAAGGTTGGGCAAATCAGCTTGCTATCCGCTACAAAGAATTAATCCCTTTCAACGTGTATTTTTTCTTCACTAGAGACTCGCTGTAGCTTTAAAGTTCACGCTTTGCGACGCCGACATATTTCTTTCAGGGGATGTATTTACGGAATAGAAATTTGTTAACGTGTAGGAGATAAGGTCGTCACCAGATGTGCTTTCCCTTCGCCTGTTGTAACAGATGCTCTGGAAATATTTCACTTACCTTCAAGGTTCGCCCCTTCTTTCCTAAAGTATGCACGTTGAAGCGTATTTTATTTACATCGCTGTCTAAAAATCGTTTCACTCCTCTCAGATTTTGTGGTGGTGGAAAATGTATCACAGCTCCTGCCATTTTAAGGGTCGGTAGGCTACGTAGATGCCATTTGGAAATGACAATCCCTAAATACCGAACATGCTGTTCCACCCATCTAATCTTTTCAGGGTTAGCCGTTAAAGGGAATGGTGCATGAAATAAGTATATTTACCCGATTTTCGATATGTGTCTTTTCCGAAGGGTTTATCGGAATTTTTGGCTGGACAAGACATAAATAATAATTTTCAACAACTTTCTACTTTGTTAGCTTTTCACTGCCTTCATTATTCTCGGAGCACTCTTGGAAGACAAGAAAGGATTATTTTTTTCTTATCTTCAATCAGAGCTCCGAGAATAGCGAAAGCAGCAAATTTTTAACCATTTAATAAGGTGCTCAAAATTGTTATTTATGTCTTGTCACACCAAAAATTTCGAAAAAAATGTTCTCTAAAACCAATTATAGCTAAAGTTATATTAATATACGATTTTCGGTCACCATTCCCCTTAAACCTGCTTTCCTTAATGGGGTCATTCCCGCCATATTGTATTTTCGCAATTTTTGCCGTACGTTCAACTTAAGAATATTTAGCAAAATGTTTCGTTTTACATGGCATTAATAATAGTTCCTAAAGTTTAATCGAACTCTTACATATCTACAGCCTATATCAATTTTTGACTACTGATTTCTGGCAAGAAATAAGTAATTTTTGTTATGGTTTTTGTTTTTGCAGAAATGGTCTTGGTAGCAGTAGCCTAGCAATACGTGTTTTAGAACATATGTAAAGCAATGTCCTATGAATTGTCAAAGCCGAAAATGAATAAAATACCAAATATATGACGTAATTTACGGCAAAAATTCCGAAAATCCAAGATAGCGAGGACTGATCCCCCCATAAGGCACATGCACAACCGGATCAAAGTTCCGAGGATCCTCGCTGTTTCACTCTGAACCCGAATCGGTGGTATAAATCAGTGAAATAACATTCACTGAAAGTCAGCTGATAAGCGGCTGCCGACCGGCGAATCAAGCAACTTAAATGGGCACAAGTGAATTATGGCAGCGGAGTTCTTTACATTCACTGGCAATCGCAAATAAATCTATGAGATTAAGCTACCATATTAATTAGTTATCAGTTGCTGATTATCAGTTACTCGATATTCACTGTTTTCACTGATTTGGCTCAATTCTCACTGATTAGAGTTTAGAGTGTTGAGAGTCGCTCTCTGTTTCCCTGCCGAAAGCAGCGACCCTCAACATTATATTTCTCTTGTCGCTTAGATGGGAAAGTCTTGAATGCCACTGGAGGATTTCTGTGACGTCGCAATATTCATTTGGAATAATAATAATTATTAGTATAATTTCTGAGATTTAGTTTATAAATGTTCCTCTTGAGCCCTGGCAAATAATACCTACATAACATATTATTGCAAACAAAAACATTAATCTTGTATATTGATGTCGTTCGACCCACAAAGACACCAATATTACAGATGCACACAAGAACAAATAAACTAAAGGAACATCACCTACACAAACAACATTACACTAACACCACCACAACACAAACACGAACATAAAACACATGACGGACACATCATGAAAAGGACAACAACTGTCGGCCCCTCTGTCTCCGGAGAGGATAGTGGGGTGAGTGTTCAAGGGTGGAGGCAGAGGAATTTTAACTTTTGGCATTTTAAAATTATAACGTAACATTTTTCTTTTAGATTGAAAAAAAAAATAATCTTAAGCCTCTGTAATTTTAAAATTTAACCTTTTTTTCAATTTATAATAGAACAAATCTTGTATTTCGAATATTTTCCAAATATATTTTTTATTTGAGTACCGAAGACCAGTTATGGCCTTTAACTGGACACTGGTGCCATTTTAATATGTTCTGCTCTGTTCTGTGACGTCGCAGGCAGCAAGTGTGCTCTTCCAAGGCCATGTAAAATGGGCGAGTGCGACACGATGAGCAGCCAGCCTCGCGCACGTGTCGGTCAGCTCTCTGATGGACCACGTGCAGTCCTGCGGGTCCCTTCTTCGCACCTCGACGCAGCAAGCGCGTGGTTAACCGCTACACACGCTTTCAACCCACACGTATATGGCTTATAGGACGATAAGTAGGATGCAAATTCACTACTCCCATGTAGGTGAACGTCGATAGATGTGGCACAACAGCCACAGCTGCTAAAGTTTATATATAGCCTATATGATATACAGGACGTCCTATAGGACGCTGCAATATTGCATGTCAATTTTTCGGGAAAACATTCCTCACATCTGGAGGATGAAAAATATTACATGAACGTAGGTTCGCAAACGCTTCGTTTCTTCTCTACAGCACGTAATACATAACGGGCCACACACTGTACGTAATGAATTACGGGTTGAAGAGAAGAATCGAAGCGTTTGCGGACCTATGTTCATACAATTTTTTTTCCCCTCCCTATATGAGGAATGTTTCCCCGAAGTATTGACATGCAATATTGCAACATTTTGGGTGTGTGTGTGTATATATATATATATATATATATATATATAGACACACACAGGGTGAGTCCTTTAAAAGAGGCCCCGTGGGACAGCTATCGATGCCATCCCGCAGTATGTCCTCGCCTGTGCCTTTCACAACTTTTGCTGTCGTCTGCACACCTGCCTCGAGGTCAATGGCGGCCACTTCCAGCACCTACTCTAGGTATTTTGTTGTCTCACTGGACTGTATTTCCTCATTCTCTCGCTCCGTTACGCACATGTCCCACGGGGCCTCTTTTAAAGGACTCGCCCTGTATAAATATAGTCTTCTTTCTTCCTTCCGAGAACTTCCTTATTTTTTTCTCCAACTACTCGTCTCTGTTCTTCAGTCCACACTCTCTTGGGTCTTGGTTTCTGTCGGTCCTCCGGAAATCTTGCGTGGTCCATCAGTCGCCTGATATTGCGGTCCATAGATGACCAAATTTATATATATATATATATATATATATATATATATATATATATATATATATATATATATATATATATATATATATATATATACATATAGTCTATTTGCGGTTCTTCACACTTCTTAAATCGAACCTTCAAAAAATCACCCCGCGTAGTCGTGTTTAATTATTTGCAAAGATACAATTTTATACAAGCATTCTATGATTTTGTTCACTAAAGTAACGTTTTTGGTGAAATTGAAATGTTATTCTTGTTTTATCTATATATTATAATGCTTTGTTTATAAATACTTAAATACGAATAAAAACGGTGAGAATACATGTGTGTTAGTAACGCCTAGTAAGAAATAGTTCTCATGCAATATGTTATTACAACTGAGTGCGCACGAATGAGGTTCTCTGTCCTTTGGTGTAATTTTACAGGTCCAGTTAAGCTTAGTTTGCCCGAGGCTGAGAAATATTTTCTGGGAGTAGAAATTTAGCAGGGCTTCAGGAAGGTGTGAATTAACCGTTAATGGAGTATACTACTAATGCTGTCATGTTATGTGTGAGAATTATTATAATTTAATTACGTTCAATTTTGTACGCAACTCAATTTCATTCTTCGTTTTGGTACACTATCAGTGACGTTAAATGATCTTCATATAAAGAAAACCATATTTACTACTCTTTAAGTATTAACATTTATTTATTGATGGTGTGGTTACGTATATTAGATCTTAATTATTCAGCGTAGTGTTTGCCTAGTGCGTATATACAGGCTCTATCTGAACTACGTGCAGGAAATGACGCCACACTATCTGTGAGCCTAAATAACCAGAAAATCCTAGTAACAAAATGCCCGGAAAAGCAATCTTGCATTACGAAAGTGACGTTGAAGTTAGGTTGAAGGGGACATTCGGTACTTACTTTATTGTAGAGTATTGTAGTGCAGAAAGTATACCACACTGCTTTTCTTTTTGCATTGAATAGCCATACCTTTGATTAGAAATTGTAATACTCTAAGTAAATTTATGTGTGTGTATTATTTCCAACTCCCTGCATTGTTGCACATAACTTCAAACGTCACTTTAGTAATAAAATATTGCTTTTCCGGACATTATGTTACTAGGGTTGTTTGGTTGTTTCGGCCCACAGATGCTGTTGCTGCATATTCTTCACGAAGTTTAGATACAACCTATATATAGTATACAGGACATATTACGGGATATATAATGCACGATATATTATACTGGATATATATAATGCAGGATATATTATACAATATATATCCTGCATAGTATATCCTGTACTATATTCTTTAAAATATACATATGTAAATATATATATAGAATACAGTAAAGTCAACCGATAAACCACGTGAGGTGATTCTTTATACAAAATAAAGTGGCAAACATGTAAGACACTTTGTACCTAAACTAAATATTAAGGACGAAATGAATCCCCGAAAATGGAGATTTTTGAATGTATTTTTGAGAAATATCGGAAACTAGGTGAGATGAAAGTACAATTCAATGAGAATTGTTTTATGTTATCGGGATCTTCAACCTAAGAGCAAATGCACAATAATAGCACTGCCAGTTACAAAAATAACAGGGGTGGCCACCCTCTTATTGCTGGTAACTTCGTTACCGTCAGGAGTTATGAACTATTAACGCTTGTTTATTGAGTAGTATGACCTACGAATCTAAAATGACCCCCTTGTTGCAACTGCCTAGGACTCACCGTTTTCGTTTAAAACGCTCAGAAATATTCCGCTGCTGTGATACAGCACCTAGTATGCAGGCAATTCTACCTTCATGCGTTTACAGCCGATGGTTGCGAACAATGTTAACACCTACTGTAACAATGCGTACCTTACATTAATAAGCATAAACAACTATTCGATTGTGGCGACAGTCGGTGTGTGATTCCATACAGGGCGCAGAGATTTTGGTATTGCCTACACACCTGGAACTGTATCGCTGCTGCTATGTACTCTGCAGGCTTTTGAATGTTGAATCATTTGTTGCAGCATTGTAGAATAATGCAAATAAAACGCATTACATTTAAGCAGTATCAGTATCACAAAAGATGTGGAATCCCATTGGTTTTATTGTATAAATATGTATCACAAACACTTTTTTGGAAAGGCTCAATGGTATGGCCGCCATGTTTGACACACAGTTAACACCGCCGCATCAACGATTGTCGGATACGTTTGAAAACACCGAAATTGTCCTGAATAATCCCTACAGCCGCAACCATGCGGGCGACAAGGTCCTCTTCGGATCCCACCATGGATTCTTACAACAGGCTGCGCATATAACCCAAGAAGAAATAGTCCAATGGTATCATATCTGGAGATCGTGGAGGCCAGGGAACAAGACCCCCATGGCCTGTCCATTGTCCAGGGAATACAAGATGCAGGTGATCGCGCACATCGCGAAATGTGGGCTGGGACGCCTTCATGCTGGAATCAACACGTTGTGTATTAAGCCCTCCCAGACGTTGGCACTGAATCGCTTTTGATCCCCGTTGACGAATTGGGTGTGAGGTTTGACATCCGCCCACCCTTGGATATTTCGACAATTCTGTATGTCATCACGTTGGAAAGAAGCCTCTTCAGCGATATAATGTATCTGTCAAAGTCAGGGTGCGTTCCGCGTTGTACCAGAAACCGTGCTGCAAACTCCATGCGTCGAGGATAATCCTCAATACCCACGGCATTCACACGTTGTACATGGAACGGATGCAGTAACTGTTCATGCAGCACTCGACCGATGGTGCGGTGGTTTATGTTGAATGTTCTTGCAGTAGTACGCGAATTCACACATGTGTTCTTCTCAACATGCCTAAACACATCCTTTTCAAACCTGGCTGTGTTCGCTGTCCGTCTGCGCCCTGCATTCGGTCGTGTCACCTCCAAACTCCCACTTTCTCTCAAACGTCTCTCCGCTGATACAAATGTGGTGTGGTGTGGCTACTGTCTGTGCATGAATCGATACGAGTAAATTCTTCACGCATTTCGTCCTTTTTCCTCTGCCGCACCATATACGAGTTGCATATCTGTCAGTTCCAACCACGTAAAGCGTTCTATGTTGTAGACACAACATGCACCTAGGCTAACAGAAAAGTAAATTATACGTTATGGAGTGCTCAGATATTTTATACAATTCCTCTCGGGGTTTAATGGGCCACATTCGCTATAGCGCCATTGTTGCCGCGATAACAGTCATGCCAGGCATGGAATTGAACATGTTAAACTGTACAGAGCAGCCTATAGTGGTATTAATGCTAGACATGTAGAGCGCTCGCACAGCCTGTACACACATGTTCTATACTACACGCTGTATCTGCCACCTAGTTAGATGTTTGCTCGAAAACGAATGTCCTGACAGTGTTGGATTATGGGAATGTTACTTTCAACTGTCGGCATGTCGTTTGTCAATAGTAACACTTATTTACGTTCTAATAATACACTACGGCTACCTGTACATGTTTAGTTTGTGCGGTTTAAGTTTCGTCGCAAGCTAGGTTATTAGACACAGGAACATACAACTAGGCACCTGATGGGAACTTAGGAAGAATTCGGCAATGGCCTTTATTAAGGAACCATCCCAGCGTTTGCCTAGAGTGACTTCAGGAAACCTTGGTAAACAGAATTCTGGAAGGCCTTACCAGGATTCAAACCCATGTCCTCCCGAATGCGAGTCCAGCATGTTACTTTTACCCCACTTCACTCGATCCCTGAATTATTAATGAAGGGAGATGTTTATGTGTAAAGTCAAGACCCATTCACATTTGATGCTTGTTGACCTAGGTAACACAAAAGGCCTCTATCGCAACTACCTAATACCATCGATTTCGTACAAAACACACATACACGAAGCTTCGGCTGCAGCGATACATGTCCAGGCGCATAAATAATAGTCTTAACAGTATACTGCAGCGACAACAATATGGTTCCAGTTATGTAGGCAATGCCAATACTTTATGTAGGGATTTTCGCACCGACTGTTGCCTGGAATACATTGTCGGATGCCGCATAGTAGGCTTCTTAATGTACGGTAATGGTTGTTTACAGTACGTAATAAATGTCCTCATCCATTGTTTCTACTGTGAGAACAGTAGCTTACCATACATGGATGTA
Organism: Dryococelus australis; assembly: GCA_029891345.1. NCBI lineage: Eukaryota > Metazoa > Arthropoda > Insecta > Phasmatodea > Phasmatidae > Dryococelus > Dryococelus australis. Next base: position 33,087,006 of record CM056998.1, on the reverse strand, counting down.
GGCGTATTACCTATGTATGAGGCGCTGTATCGCTGCAGCAGAATATAGCGGAATCCTTGTGTGCGTTTTAAACGAAAACGGTGGGTCCAAGGCAGTGGCAACAAGGGGACCATTTTTGTTCCGTAGGTCATACTCCTCAATAAACTAGCATTAAATGTTCATAATTCCGATGGTAACGAAGTTGCTGGCACAAAGAGGGTGGCCACCCCTGTTATGTTCATAATGGGAAATGTTGTTTATGGAAATTTACTCTTAGGTTGAAGATCCAATAAAATAAAACAATATTCCGGGAATTGTACTTTCATCTAACCTGATTTCCGATATTTCTCAAAAATAAATTCCAAAGTCTCCATTTTAGGGGACTAATTTTGCCCTTAATATTTATTTTACGTACAAAGTGTCCTGTATATTTGCCACTTGATTTTGCATAAGTAATCATCTGACGAAGTTTGTCGGTCGAATTCAGCCCCATTCTGTATATAAACGCTTTGTGATACTCGTATACTTGTTTACCTTATTCATTAGTGTTTGTTCATACTTGTTTTACTATAAAGTGTAAAATGCGCGGAGCTATTCTGTTTGTGCGGGCAGGCTTGTGGCTAGATTATATTAGATTAATGTTCAGAGATCTCTCTAACAAATTATAGTTTTTATACCTACTGGTGTAGAAAGTGTGATTATTGAAACATTCTTGGAACGAATAATAAAAAAGTCAAATGTCTGAAGGCAAGTAATGGACTCAGCGGGAATTTGAATAGACGATAAATATTAGGGAACAGTTTTTAAACCCACGCTTACAAGATGTGTCCACATATTCATTAGGACTGTTCATTGTACGTACATAAATGTATTAAAAGGAAACAAACAGACAAATGTTGGCCAGAAATACTACTACCTAGTTCGTATGAACTAATGTCACATCGTTTCTGGATATATATTTTCACTGTGACCCGAAGAACCCTGTCAAAATTGTGTAATGCGAAATTAATAATAATATTTTTTGTTTGATGTGTATCTGGTTGGAAATTTAGAACCCCTTTCCAAGTTAAGCCAATTGTTTATAGCTCAGAGCACATTGTAACGTTCTTACTTGGGTGACTATTGTAATGTTATACTATTAAACACACGTATATTCTCAAGGCAACTACTGAGGCTAATCCTCTTAACGTTACTGTACTCTGGTACAATAACACAAGGCAATTACAAAAACTACTAATTATTTTATTACTCCTTCTCGTACAATAAATTATCTCAAATACATAAACAAACAAACTAAATGAATAATTGATCTGAAATATCTCAACCAATAAAGTGAATAGAAACTCGACTCTTTCAAGCTACACTTATGTTAACAAACATTAAGGCTCTTAGTTCGAGATATCTAGAACCTGCTTTATAAGAGATTTTCTTCTTAAGCCATATGACTCCTGTCCAAAAGGGAAGCCAATTTTCAAGTGTGATAACCTTATTACCTTGTCAAATTTTGAACATACTTTTCAAAGTGTGTAAATGGAATCTCTTCAGAAAACATGTGTCGGGATGTGTTTTGTGCAAGTACGAAAAATTATAACATTTACTAATAACTTTGTTCATCTAGGTGTATGAGCCCTTCCACTCATGACAGACGGTAATGGAGCAGAAAAAATTGTACGTATTTAAAGTGAAGCATAACTTTATTGCACAATTTGAACAATGTTGTTTTGATCATGTCATATTGATGATGCCGAAATAGAAATACGGGGTATTAGTTGCAATGATTGAGACAACCTATCTCAATCCCTCCCTCCAAAAGGAGACTTCACAGAAGACCAAATAGCGCACCAACAGCCCGGTTTTTCAAAGTAACAGAAGAAAAGAGAAGAAGAAGAAGATAAACAGAGATGAAGCTTGTAGAAAAATTATGACATCTCAACTTGACGAAGATCCAGGAACTCAGTAGCATCTTGAAGTTCCCTCGAAGACAGAAAACAGAAGATCCATTTAAGTAGACAGGATGGGACCAGTGGTGTCTTTCCCCTGAGGTGGCCAGCTCCAGTGGAGATCTATACAGAACTGCATCCTTCCCAGTAGTTCCAAAAACAAACAGGTCCAAGTGGTATCAAGTCGTCCATCAGCAGATCTGGGTGGTAGCTACTGCAGTAGCTTCCCAACTCCACAAAGTTGTAGTCGCCAAAAAAAAAACAAAGCCATGCGTAAGCATCACAAAATTCATAACTTATGAGAATAATTCTTTTTATTTTCAGCCTCAAGTACTCATATATCAATGATGGCAACCTCCGAAGTATTAGACATATATCTTTATTTTAACTAAGATTAAACAGGAAGGCATTTTCCTAAGACTCAAACACATCTTATAAACTATATGAAGATGACAGCAATACATATATGGGCAAGGACACATTAATTTCAACATGAAGATGAAAACGCTGCGAAATGTGCATGATTGAGAGATGATTACTCCATGTGGACCAAACAATAATGAAGATAATAAAACAACACTATATAAATTACAAAATTACGACATCCTTACATAACAACACTCTCTAATTATAGAGAAATACTCTTACAAAAACAATGAATATAACCCAGTGGTTGCAACAGCATTTCACTCAGAAAACACACAATTAAACTGTATTTAATTTAATCTGCGAAACATGCAACTTATTAAGATATCCCAGGTTTGCGACATCTTCCAAAACGACGGTTACTGGGGACAAGAACCACCGAACTATAAATGGATCAGCAAATTTAGGAGTCAGCTTTGCTCTAAACTACGCCACCTTATTGTTTGATAATGTGTCTCTAAGAACAATTTTATCTACATGTTTAATCTTAACCACACCACTATGGTAGTCCTTTCTGGATTACAAACTAGAATGATATTTTCTAAGATTTTGGGTAGTCTCAGCCTAAACTTAATCGAAATCCTTTTTACTTACTACCACCGAAAAACAACTCTGATGGCACATTTTTGGTGGCCGAACTGATGACATTGTTAAAGGCCAAATCCAGACGATATAAACCTACATTCCTCTCATTGTGTGAACCAGTTTGAAAGGCACACAAAGCTACCTTGAGGTTGTTATTGTACCTCTCAACCACATTAGATTTGGGATATTATGGGGTGGTTTTGTACCAGCTTGATAGCCCAGTTCCTTAATTCGGATGAAGTAAAATAAAAAGGGTTATCCATTACTATGTGAACTGGTGAGCCAAATACAGAAAATAATCTCTGACTCAATACCTTGCAAACTCCTGAAGACTTCATGATCTTAAGAAGGAAAAATAAATTTGCTAAAATTATAAATGGCCACAAGGATCAGAGTAAACCCTGAATTAAAATGGGGAATGGGCCCAAATAGCAAGTTGGCAGTCATTACATAATGGACGAGCTGTTCAACATCTTTCGCTAGCCCTGGCTAAAAAAACATCTCCTTCAGCCGAGTAATGATCTTTTCCTGACTCAAGTGGGCGTCAAAATAGGTGTTATGGTAATAATGAAACATTTGCCCTCTTTACACCTATGGTACATAGAAACGGAATTTACCGGATTTGGGGTCAACCTCCCCCAATAGGTCTTTCCGTGGTCTGGAGGCCACGTCAGCCATAATTCCTTGACATTCTATGGGCCATACCTTAGTGGTATTATAACTTGAGGTAAACCTGAGGAAAATCCTGGAGGACTGTGACTTGGGATGCCACTGATGTCTCTTGAAGAAGACTTGGTTCAGTCTGGGTGGCATTCGCTAATGTTTCAACCTTAGCATGGGAGCTCAACTCATCCACCACAGACACAGAAAGCAACGTGTCAGCATGGAATTCATCTGAGTCGAACATGGGACTCAATGCATTGGCAACCCCATTACCAATTCCCTTGATATGCTTGATGGTTAAATTAAAGCAAGTCAACTGCACCAGCCATCTAGATAATCGACCTGCAGGTTTGTTGGTGGTTAAAAACCAGCTCAAAGACTGATTGTCGGAACGGAGCTCAAATTCACCAATTTCTAGGTAGTCCTTGAATTTCTCCATACCATAGATGGCGGCTAGGACTTCCTTCTCATAAGCAGAAAACCGTTGCTTGGCAGGTGTCAAGAGTCAACTGGCATAAGAGACAGGAACTAGCAGTCCTTCTCTGCTCTTACATAGTACAGCCCATATGGCCTTAGAGCTAGCATCCACCTCGAGGACGAATAGCTATCTAAACTGGGGAAATTGGAGCACTGTTGAGGTGGTTAATTTCTCCTTCAAATCGCAGAAGGCCTTTTCTTGGACTTCGCCCCAGGTGAATTCGACACCCTTGTGCTTGAAAGTGTTCAATGGCTCGGTAATGTCAGTAAAATTATAAATAAATTTGGAGTAAAAGCCTAGAAAACTTCGAATCCCCCTCACATTCTTCGGCACAGGAAAGCTCACCACTGGTCGGACCTTTTCCGGGTTCATCAACAACTGCCCTTCGAAAATTACGAAGCCTAGATATTTTACATATTTTTTGGATCAGGTGACCTTATCAGGGTTGATGGTCAGGCCAGCCCCCTAAGAGCAAGAAACAGAAGTCGAAGATGTTCAAAATGCTTCTGAAAAGAACTGCTATACATGCATACATCGTCGTGTACGTGAAGAGGAATTCATATTCATATTTGCCCATGATGGAAAAAAGAACATGTGACATGACCTGAGGCCCACAATTCTCGCCCATTGGCAACTGCCTCCACTGGTACTGTCCCCAAGGGGTGACTAAAGCCAAGGTGCCACATGAATCTGTATGCAACTAGTATTGCAGAAATGCACTGTTAAAATCAGAAACAGAAAAATGCTTCTCTTTTCCCATGTGTTGAATAACCTACTCAATGGTCAGGAGGAGGTAGGGATCTGCATAGATATTTTTTTTCACCTTACAATAGTTGCATATGACATGATATTCCCCACAGGGGTTTTCTTGGGCAGCAGAAACACCGAGCTAGAATAGCTGCTGTCTGATGGTTCAACCACATTTTCCTCTTGAAATTGATAACTATTTGACGAAAGATTTTCAGTTTAGGGGGTGCCACTCTATTAGGTACAGAGAACAGCTCAAAGTCTTTCTATTTCAACTGTATTGGTTGCTTACTGCAATGCCCCAACTTGTGCATGATCACATCCGCAAACTCCTGCTGTATTATCGGAAGTTGTGCCTCCTGTCACTGTGTTGCCTCAGCAACCTCTGCAGTAGATTGTACAGAAACATCAGGAAAATCAAACTCCTTTGAACTAATTTCTAAGGGTTTATCCTTACAAAACAAAAACACCAACTCCTTCTGCACTGCGTTAATATTGGCATGGATATTCCCAAGGAAATCGATTCCCAACAACAGATCGTGACTTAGTGCTGGAAAGAATTTGAAATAAAATTTCCAAGAGAAATGTTTAATCTTCATTTTAAACACCATTACTACAGGTGATGTTATAACACCTCCACTGGCAAGGTAAAAAGCATACTTCTTCACTAAGGCTAAACTTCACACAACCTTTGGGTAAGTTCTTCAGAAGGTAATTACTGAAATCCTGACTGATTAGTGAACAAGAAGCACCCAAGTCCAAAAGTGCAGCTACTTACACTTGATCAACAATCGCCACAGGCAAATACGTACAATAGCCAATGTTTTTTTTAAAACTCATTAAATTTGCCATGTGATTTCCAACGGTTTTGTCCTTAAAAGGACAATGCACCATTTCATGCCTGGAGTCCTTACATAAAAAACAAATTAACTCACTCTTACTAGTCCTCACGGCCTGGCAACTAGTGCCAGGACCCATGGTCTGTGAATACCAGGAACAGGTTTTCAACTATTCCTTACCACTATTCCCGACATTCCCTTGGTTTCCTTCAGCAGTATCAATCATTACTTTAGAGTCAATATTGGTTGATTGTTCAGCAGAAAAATCCAGCTGTGTACTGTCTACTTCGGTTACTAACTGTAATAGCTATGTTAAAGTAGAAGGCTTTGAATAAAAGCAAAAATACCTATAGTATCTGGGATGTTAATTATTAAAGACTAATTGAGTGGTGTACTCTTCACTACTGCAAGGGTATCGTGCGATTTGAACAATACTCAAAATCCATTCAATGAATTCTCGCATCGACTGGGTGTTATCTTGCTTCTTCTCAAGCAGTTTCAACCGAAAATGGCCTAGAGCACTCTCATTGGACACCTTTTGTAAACATTTCTTAATAACTCATTCTATTTCCCAATTATCCTATCAAGCTTTCCAAAAGGTGGACTGTAGCATGTCGGGTACTTTAAAGGTAGCAACAGCATAAATAATCAATCGTGAAAAAAAAAATTAATTCATCACAGCTGAAAGGGCCACATAAAAATTAACGACTGCCACCAATGTGGTACCCGTAAGATGGGGGAACTTGGAAGAAATCGCAAAAGGAATATCTTCAAGTATTATATAGACTGGAGTTTACTAACCAACTTAGGGTCCCACAGTGTTGGAAATTGCCCTAGTGCTATCATTCCTCACAAGAGTCCTGATGCAGATACAAAGAGCCTCAATACTTTCAGTTCGAAGGACGTCCTCACCAAACTCCTCTAAAAATTCCATCAGCCCTGTCTTGGATAATATTTGGATTCACCCTGTGGAAGCTGTAGACATAATGAGAGTTTTGTACAAAGCATAGCGCAAAGCAAAGCACAAACATTGGAATGTAACACTGTTCCAAAAAAACATTTTGTCTGATTTTTGCTCTTGGGTTTCTTTCTCTCCAACCACAAATTATATAAAGCCTTAAATCTCCTGCCAACACTCTACTCCAAGGAGTAGAGTTGCGCAGTTGTCCTTGTGGTGCCCTCTGTGCCCTAAGGGCCCAAATAAGGCGACCATCCAAATGGCCTTAAGCAACCCTAAATTGAGTGGTGCGGAGAAAAACAAGGAGTCGCCAAGGCAAAGCTAGATTAAAACTAAGAAACTGAATTGTGATTGAAAAGAATCTATTGATTTATTTATTTTCAATAATCCACTTTCTGTCATTGATTCCATTTAGAAAGAGTATCCTAAAGTACAATATGTAGCAAATATGAAACCATCAACTATTGGTCTTCGACCCTTCTTTCAGGTACAATAATGGAAATGTAAAAAATTTGAGTAGCTGGTTAGCCCCAACATTTTGTTTTCATGAAATTGTGACTTAAAGCCAGAATCTGGCCACTAGAACATGGCAATCACAAAAAAAAACCTCACAAACAATGCATCATATATCTGACACCACAGTGCAATTCCTTCCTTTCCCCTGACTTCAAAAACAGGATGAAGGTCATTTTCTCAACCCCATGTATGTTATGTTAATACCAGTATATATTGAGTACGTGAAATATGGGATATAGGTAAATATTCCTTGCACCATAACAAATTTTAAAATATGCATATTTGTATTTCCTGCTTCTTGAAAATAATACTCAACAAAATTATCATAATATGTCATTAATTGCGACTTTCAAGACAAAAGATTGTAAGATATCAACTTGGCCAACCATTTCTCACTAAAGGCCATTTTTAATACCTAATTTACAATCTTTGAAATGTACTTGTTATAAAGAATTAACCTTTCAAGAAAAATGTTTAAAATATCTTAAGAAAAGTGCACTCCATTATCTACTTTTAAATATCCTGATGTCCAAACAACTCCTACCACGACTTTCCATCTGGTCCGACCTAACCTTCATACCAGAAGGTCTTAAAGTCTGTTTGGTCAAAGAAAACATTAAATTTAAAAAAAACTTATCGGCAGAAAATGCCATCTTGAAGCCGCGAAGTAGTCATCTCTCTCAACTGGCTCCCCCGTAGTACTATTTATACAATATTAGAACGAAAACTTAAATACAAAATGCAAAACCAATGACAAGGTTTCATTTGTTTGCGTCCAGTCAGCGATGAAATCACACACCTTCAATGGTGGAGTTTGCTTCCAAACAACCTCAAGTATAAACCACCACCTTTCCGTCCGGTCTTGGGTGTGCAGCGAATAGCCACCAAGACATTTTCAGCCAGCCTATCACAGCCCGGGCGGCTCCGCAGTCAGCTGTCAGACTCTGTGCAGTGCACCTGCGTGAAGTCGCCGTGGCACGAAGCAGAAGTGTACCATGCGGTGTGGCCTTGGTAGCCAACATGATGGGTAACATGCACCATGCCGGGCAATGCGCTCCAGCCAATCTAAACATTTTCGTTCATAACTCCAATAGGGCAGCCGTATTTCACAACATGTGATTACCTTATTACCTCGTCAATTTCTGAACGTACTATTCAAAATATGTAAAAGAAATCTCATCAGAAAATATGTGTCGGGACATGTTTGTGCAAGTACGAAATATTATTACCTCAGCTAATAACTTCGTTCATGAAGGTGTATTGTCCCTTTCACTCATAACAGCAGGGCAATGGAACAGTAAAATTGTACGTATTTAAAATGAAGCATAACTTTATGGCACAATCTGAACAAAGTTGATTTGATCATGTCATATTTATGATGTCGTAATATAAATATGTGTGTATTACTTCCAATAAGTTAGACAGACACCCTGTCTCAATTCTCCCCTCCTAAAGGAAACCTTATAGAAGACCAAATAATGTAAAAACAACATATTTTTTCAAAGTACCATTAGAAAAGAGAAGAATAAGATAAACAGAGATTAAACTTGTAGAACAATGAGGACGTCTCAACTTGAAGAAGATTCACAAATTCAGTACCAACTTCAAGTTCCCTCAAAAATAGAAAACAGAAGATCCATTGAAGTAGGCAGGATGAGCCCAGTGGTGTCTCTCCCTTGAAGTGGCCATCTGTGGCGAAGATCCAAATGGAGCTCCATTATTCCCAGTAGTTCCAACAGGAAACAGGTCCAAGTGGTCCATCAATCGATCTGGGTGGGGAAGCCTCTGCAGCATCTTTCCACCTCCAGCGATGTTGTAGTCACAAAACAAATAAAAACTTCCACAATCATTTCAAAATACTTATTTTATGAGATGCTTCCTCCTAAGCATCATGTATTCGCATATCAACGATGGCAACCTCCGAAGTATCAGATGGGTATCCCAATTTTAACTACGACTCAAACAGGAAGGCATTTGCATAAAACAAAAACACGTCTTAAAACTATATGACGATGACATCAATACATACATGGGCATGAACACAATAATTCCAAAATGAAGATGAAAATGCTGTGAAATGTGCATGAGTGAGAGATGATTTTTCTATGGAGACCTGACCTAAAAACAAAGTTTAAAAACACAATGATGAAGATAATACAACAACCCTATAACAATTACAAAATTACGACATCCTTACATAACCAAACTCTTTAATAATAGAACAATCATTTTACAAAAACAATGAATACATCCCAGTGGTTGCACCAGCATTTCACTAAAAAAATAAAAACACATCATTGAACTGTACTTAATTTAATTTGTGAAAAATGTGCCTTATTAAGGGGTCCCGGGTTTGCCACATCTTCCAAAAGGATGGTGACCGGGGTCAACAACCTACGAACTATAAATGGACCAGCAAATTTAGGCACCAGCTTTGCACAATTCTGTGCTACCTTATTGCTTATACAATGTTTATCTGAGAACACTTTATCTCCTTGTTTAATCTTAACCACACCACTATGGTAGTCCTTCCTGGATGACAACCTAGCATTATACTTTCCAAGTTTTTGTGTGATCTTAGCCCAAACATCATCCAAATCCTTTTGACTGACAGCCTCCCAGCAGAAGTCATGCAACCGCCATACATTGATTAGGGGATGAAACAGACCACGACCAAAAACAATTCTGAAGGCACCATTTTGGTGGCCGAACTGATGACATTGTTGAGAGCCTAAGCCAGCAAATAAAGACCCACATCCCACTCCTTGTGTGACCCAGTTTCAAAAGCACACAAATCTATCTTGATGTTCCTATTGTACCTCTCAAACACATTATATTTGGGATAGTAGGGGTGGTTTAGACCAGTTTGATACCATAGAAAAAAGCTAAGTTCTTAAATTCGGATGATATGAAATAAGTAGCGTTATCTGTTACTATGTAAACTGGTAAGTCAAATACAGAAAAATACCTCTGACTCAATACCTTGCAAATTCGTGAAGACTTTATGCTCCTAAGAGGGAAGAAAAGGACAAATTTGATAAAACTATCAACGGCCACAAGGCTCGAAGTAAACTCTGCATTAGAATGGGGAAGGGGGCCGAAGATATCCAAATACCACCATTCCCAAGGCAAATTCGCAACATTGGCACGTTAAGGGCTTACAATTTTAGCATTCCACAGTTTAGCACATCGGCACTCATTACACTCACAGACGAACTGTTCGACATTCCTGAAAGAAAAACAGCTCCTTCACCTGAGTAATGGTCTTCTCCTGACCCAAGTGGGCACTAAAATAATTATTTTGGTAATAATGAAACATTTGCCCTCTTAACACCTGAGATACACGGAAACAGAATGTTTCTTTTTTTGGGGTCAATCTGCTCTAATATATATTTCCTTATATCAAAATTATCCCCTTTTCCAGAGGCTGCATCAGCCATAATTCCTTGACATTCTTGGTCCATACCTTGGTGGTATTGTAACTTAAGATACGCCTGAGGAAAATTCAGGAGAACTGCGAATTGGGGTGCAACTCATGTATCTTAAGGAAAACCTGGTTCGGTCTGGGTGGAATACGCAGATGTTTCACCCTTAGCACGATAGCTCAACTGTTCCACCACAAACACAGAAGGCAACATGTCAACATGGAATTCGTCTGAGTCGAACATGCAACTCAAAAGCATCGGCAACCCTATTATCGATTCCCTTGATATGCTTATCGGCAACCCCATCATCGATTCCCTTGATATGCTTAGTGATGAAATTAAAGTAAGTCAACCAAACCAGCCATCTAGCTAATCGACCTGCAGGTTTGTTAGTGGTTAAAAACCTGCTCAAAGCCTTATTGTCGGTATGGAGCTCAAATTCACCACTTTCTAGGAAGTCCTTGAATTTCTCCATACCATAAATGGCTGCCATGACTTCCTTCTCGTAAGCAGAATATCTTTGCTCGGCAGCAGTGAAGAGTTGACTGGCATGAGAGACAAGAACAAGCAGTCCTTCTCTCCTCTGACATATTACAACCTCTATGGCCTTAGAACTAGCATCCACCTCGAGGACAAATGGCTCGCTAAACTGGGGTAATTGGAGCACTTTTGGGGTGTTTAATTTCTCCTTCAAATCGCAAAAGGCCTTTTCTTGGGCTTCGCCTCAAGCAAAATTGACACCCTTGGCTTGAGTGTGTTCAATGGATCGGCCATGTCAGAAAAATTATACATAAATTTGGAGTAAAAGCCGACCATCCCTAGAAAACTTCGAACCCCCACACATTCTTCGGGACAGGGAACATCACCACTGGCCGGATCTATTCCGGCTCCATCAACAACTTCCCTTTGGAAATGACGAGGCACAGATACTTTACGTAGGTTTTCGCCCATGTGACCTTATCAGGGTTGATAGGCCAGCCTCCCTGAGAGCAAGAAACAGAAGACGAAGATGTTCAAGGTGCTCCTCGAAAGAATTGCCATCCATGCATACACCGTCGATGTACATGAATAGGAATTCATATTGATATTTCCATGCAATGGAAAAAATTACATGGGTTATGGCCTGAGACCCACAATTCATGCCCAATGGCAGCCACATCCACTATAAATGTCTGGAAGGGGTGACAAAAGCCAAGATACCAAGAGAGTTTGCATGCTACTCGCAATACAGAAAGGCACTATTAGGATTAAAAATATATAAATACTTGGCCTGTCCCACATGTTGAAAAACCGACTCAATGGTCGGGAGGGGGTAGGGATCTACTAAATACACTTGTTCACCTTGAGATAGTCGCATACGACACGATATTCGTCCAGAATTTTCTTGGGGAGCAGAAATGCTGGACTAGATAGCTGCTTTCTGATGGTTCAAACACATGTTCCTCCTGAAGGTTAAGAACTATTTTACAAGAGACTTTCAGTTGAGGCCACTATGCCACTTGATGTTATATCTCCTCTGTTGGTGAGGGAAAATCCAACTTCTTCACTAGGGGTGAACTTCACATAACTTTGGGCAAGTTCTTCAGAAGGTTATTTCAGAAATCCTGACTGATTAGTGAACAACAAGTATCTGAGTCCAAATGAGCAGCTACTTGCACCTGATCAGCAATCACCACAAGTACGTATAAGAGAAAATGCTTTTTTTCAAAGCACATTACGTTTACCACGTGATTGCCAACGGTTTTGTCCTTAAAGGGATAATGCTGGTTTACATGTCCGGGCTGCTTACATAAAAAAAACAATTAACTCCTTCTTGCCAGTACTCAAGGCCTGGCCACTAGTGCGAGGACCCATCGTCTGTGAATACCAGGAACGTGTTCTCATATTTTCCTTACCACTACTCCCCATATTTTCTTGGTTTCCTTCAGCAGTAGCAATCGTGAAGAGAGATTTTCTGTGGTAGCATTCAGGAGCAATATTATTGTTTTTCCCACGAATAATGCAATATTTGCTAGAACTGGTTTTCCCCCGATTTCCTTTCATCACTTTAGGGTCAATTTTGGTTGATTGTTCAGGAGAACAATCCATCAGTGTACTCTCGACTTCGGATACTAATTGTAACAGCTGTGTTAAGATAGCAGGCTTTGAAGCAAAGCAAAAACACCTACAGTTCCTGGGATGTATATTATTAAAGATTAATTCAGTGAATTACTCTTCACTACTGCAAGGACATCCTACGATTCGTACAATGCTCAATATCTCTTGTATGAATTCTCGCATCGACTAAGTGTTATCCTGCTTATTCTCGAGCAGTTTCAACAGAAAATGGGTTAGAGCACTCTTATTGGACAATAGCTGTAAACATTCCTTAATAAATCGCTCGAATTCCCAATTATCCTCTCGAGCTTTATCAAAGTTGGACTGTAATATGTCAGGTACTCTAAAGGTAGCCACGGCATATATATATTCTGTCGTGAACAAAAATTCATGTTCAACACAGCTGAGAGGGCCACAAAAATTAACGACTGCCAGCGACATGGTACCCGTAAGATGGGGAATCTTGGAAGGAATCTCATAAGGAATATTTTTAAGTATTTTTTAGATTGGAGTGGACTCACCAACTTCGGACGCACAGTGTTGGCAGTTGCCCTATCATCATTATTCCTCACAAGAGTCCTGACATGGACACGAAGATCCTCAATACTTTCAGTTTTGAGGACGTCCTCACCAACCTCCTCTAAAAGTTGCATAACCCTGCATTGGACATTTTTTTGGATTCACCCCATGGCAGCTGTGGACATAATGAAAGATAGTACAAAGCAAAGAACAAAGCAAAACACATACACTGGAATGTAACTCTGTTCCAAAAAAAAAAAAAATATTTTACTGTCTGATTTGTGTTTCTGGGTTTCTCACTCTCCAAACTCAATTCAAATAAGTCCTCAAAATCTCCTGCCAACACTTTACATCAAGGAGAAGTGTGGCGCAGTTTTCCTTGTGGCACCTTCTGTGTCCTAAGGACCCAATAAGACGACCATCAAAATGATCCTTAGCAACCCTGGATTGAGTGGTGTGGAGAAAAACAATGAAGCACCAAGTCAAAACTAGACTACAGCAAAGACAATGAAATGTGATAGAAAAGATTATATTTATTTATTTATTTTTATAATCCACTTTCTGCCATTCATTCCATTAATAAAGAGTATCCTAAAACACAAAATGTAATATATATGAAACAATCAAACTATGGGTCTTAGACCCTTTCTTAAGGTACAATAATTAAAATGTCTAAAATAATTGTAGCTGGTTAGCCCCAATACTTCGTTTTCATGAGATTGTCACTTAAAACCAGAATCTGGCCACTAGACATGGCCAATCACAAAAAAAAAAAACATCACAATCAATTCATCATATATCTGATATCATAGTGTAATTACTTTCTATCTTATGACTTCAAAAACAGGATGAAGGCCATTTTCTCAACTCTATGTATGTTCTGTTAGTCCCAGTAAATATTATGTAAAGTATGGAGTATAGGTAAATATTATTTACGCCTGGCCATAGCAGCATCCTAAAGGCCATTACACTCAAACATATGGAAATAATTAAAAATACCAGTAAATATTGTAAATGTGAAATATGGGATATATTTCAATATTCTTTAGACCTGGCCATAGCAACATGCTGAAGGCCATTTTACTCAAACATCAGAAAATACTTAAAATACCAGTAAATATTGATTATGTGAAATATGGAATATTATTAAATATTCTTAACACCTGGCTGTAGCAACATTCTAAAAGCCATTTCACTCAAACATATGAAAATACTGTAAAATACCAGTAAATTTTGATTATTTGAAATATGGGATATATTTAAATATTCTTTATAACTGGCCATTGCAACATCCTAAAAGCCATTTCCATACTGTTGAATAGATTATTTTGAATTAATTCACAACTGGCCTTGAAAACACCACCTTAAAATCTTTTTAAAATATACATATTTGATTTTACTGCCACTGGAAGATAATACTCCATAAAATTATCGTAATCTGGTATTTATTGTCTTTCAAAGCAAAATATTGTAATATATCAACTTAGCAAACCATTTCTCACTAAAGGCCATTCTTTAAAACCTCATTTACAAACTTGGAAATGTACTTCTTAAAAAAATTCACCTTTCAAGAAAAATGTTTAAAATGTCTTTAGAAAAATGCACACCATTATTGGCTTTCAAATATCCTGATGTCCAAACAACTCCTAACATGACTTTCTATCTGGTCTGACCTGACCTTCATGCCAGAAGGGCTTAAAGTCTATTTGGTAATAGAAAACATCAAAGTTAAAAAAAATTTATATTTAGAAACTGCCATCTTAAAGCTCTGAAGTAGCAATCTCCCCCGACTGGTTCTTCTATGGTACTATTTATATAAAAACTGAAATGCAAAATGCACAATCAATAACAAAGTCTCATCCATGTACATACATTCAGCGATGAAATCACACACGTTCCGATGGTGGGGTGACTTGAGGGTGCGCTTCCAATCAACCGCAAGTCCAATCCATCACCATTCCTTCCAGTCTTGGGTGTGCATCGAATTGCCTCCTGGACGTCTGCAGCCCGCTGAGCACAGCCTGAGCAGCTTCGCAGTCAGCTGTCAGACCCCGAGCGGTGCGCAAGCGTGAAGTCGCTGCGGCACGAAGCAGAATTGTACCGTGCAGTGTGGCCTTCGCCGCCGACGTGACGAGGAACCCCCTCTGCGCTGGGCAATAAACTCCAGCCAATCGTAACGTTTCCGTTCGTACCTCGCAGAATCCTTCCAGTTTACACCAATTCGGAGGTAAGTGATGAATCAATGGTGAAAAATTGCATAATTAGGATCTTTTTTATAAAAAAAAGAATCACTTCTTAAGCCGCGCGACCCCTACCCAATAGGGCAGCCATTTTTCACAACGTGTGATTACCTTACTTGCTCGTTAATGTTTTAACATGATTTTCAACGTGTGCAAAAGGAATCTCATCAAAAAACTTGTGTTGGGACATGTTTTGTGCAAGTACGAAAAATTATTACAACTAATAACTTCGTTCATGTATGTGTATGGTCTCTTTCACTCATAACAGCACGGCAATAGAGCAGACAAAATTGTACATGTTTAAAGTGAAGCGTAACTTTACTGTACAATTTGAACAAAATTGTTTTGATTGTCAAATTACTGATGTCGAAATATAAATACGGAAGTATTCGTTGAAATAATTGAGATACCCTGATTCAAGTTCAAATTTATTTTTATCTATGTACCATTAACTAACAAGTGGTTCGTTTAACCGAGATAACACCTCTGAAAACACAGTTGGCAATGTTACCCCCCTTCATTAATTAAATAGGTTTTGAACCCCTATGTTTGAATGTAACATTGTAACAGTAAGCTGCAAACGATATTTTAAAACAAATTTTACAGAAAAGATCACCTTTTCAGAACACTCTCAGGTGAACCGTTTTGGAGATATCAATGCTGAGATTTCAAAGAGAAGGCTGGTAACCTGAAAGGTAGGTAACCCACTGTACATGGCAAGGTGCTACACCCTTTTGTATATGACTGCACGATACGGCTGTGATAACCTGATAGCAGTCATCGTGAATATGATGTGCAGCCTGTTGTGTGCTAGTCGTGTGGCTGAATTGATTGGTGCACTTACGTTTGTAACGTTTCAGTACATTCGTTTATTACAGTATTATCTGCCTTGCGTTCATTTTGCATTCACAGTATATTAAAATCAATTTACTAGTGCACTCTTTGGTGGTGCACAATACATCGAAGCGCCGTCATCATTTGTTAATGCAGATTACCAAGACTCGCACGTAGGTAGTGGACGACTCTGTGCACATTTTAAAACACAGTGAGTGCTATAGTATATTCGAGGTTTCTTCACCCTTTTGTAATCAAACCTTTGAAAAATCACCCCATCTGTTAAAATGAAAGTATCTTAGTTTTCGTTAGATTGAAGTTTTATCTGTTTTTTTATATAAATTATAATAATTCTTTTATAATAAATATTAGGAAAAACCGGGAGAAAAGACGTGTGTTGGTGGCGCCTAGTAAGAAATAGTTCTCATGCAAAATATCATTACAACTGAGTGAGCACGAATTCGGTGCATTGTTCTTTAGTGTAATTTTGTAGACTTGGCAAAGCTTTATTTGTATGAGGCCGAGGAATATCGAGGAAGTAGAACTTTAGCAGTACTTCAGAAAAGTGTGAAGAAACAGTGAACTGATTATATTGGTTTTTTCGCTATGGCAATAAACGCCATGCTGAGTCCTAGCTTCATCACGTCTGCGCCTCAACTGTTAAGTATAACAATAACTTTTATAGTCATATTGTGTACGAATGTCTATGTACGCACAGCTTGAGATAAGAATTTCACTTATCAGGTGAATGGTAGGATAATTTAGCGACAATACTGGTCCAGGACACAATCTAAGATGAAATGATGCAAGTAGTACAATTCGTCTTCGTTTTGGGATAAGATTTGCGGAATAGCCAACATCCAACTCGCTTGACGAGGTGGTCGTGGCCGATGGCCTGGGGCGGCCATGTTATCGACAAAATGGCCTGCTTAACCATAAAACTTACTTCAGAAATCAATTATTTGACCCAAAAATCACTTTTTTTTTTACCAAAAATTGAAAAAATAAAATTGTAAAATGGAGAAAGCGGAATCGAAGCATCGCGATGCGAGAGGCGGAATTCCTCCGGCCAGGTCCGGCGGATCGAGGGCGGATCAGCAGACGTGGCTCCCCTGGACAACATCCACCCCATCCCTCCTCTACCCCCCTCACCTATCCCTTCGCAACACCCACCCCCCCCCCCCCCACCCCCCGCTCCAAGCTCCCGGTAATTTAAGAAATTGAGAAAAATTAAAAAATCTATAAATCGAGTAACATATAACGTTACACCGCACTGCTACCCGATCACCCCACTGCCGTAAAAACTCCCCCTACCACTCACCGATCCAACTCACACAAAATTAATCATTGGCCTTACGTAACAAATTATCCCTCCACCCGTACCAATCAATCGTATCTGTCACTGCAAACTAAATTTTGCCTTTAACACATATTTCTTTCCAGTATTGGGCACTAGAGTGTGCCAGTTATTTCTTTATTAGCATCTACCAGAGAGCTCCAATATCGCACATGTTCAAACCTTTGGCGGCGAGACACCCTCCAGACATGGAGTATCTCTCCTATTTTACTAATAATATTTCATGAAAAATTTGTTTTCAGGTAAATTTTATATAAAGCGAAGCTGGTGGCTGGTGGCTCCTGGTTCCTAATCCATGAATAGTGTCCCAAAACGAAGAAAATCCTACTATAGGCTGTTCACGGTAAAGCGAGCAGTTTTTAAGCTCTAGTAACTTTTTTTTTCCTTTCAGCCATCTTTTATCTTTCAACCACCTTTCTAAATAAATTTTGCCATGTAAGTGATAAACAGAGTGTGTATATTCCACCGCACTTGGATGTTAACTGCTAAGGCTAAAATAAAGCACATTTATTGGCTATTACTCCAAATGAGAGGGCTTTCAAAAGTGCTCACTTTGCCGTGAATAAGACATACCCTACTTATACATATTCTGCAGTGTAATAACCAGTCAGTGAAGTAAAATATTTAGTAAATAAATGTGTGACCACGTCATATGGTCTAGGAACCGCCATCCTGATGCCTCCTGGAAAATCTCGATACTACGGGTCTCAAAACTCATCTCTACTGGTTTTGGCCAAAAGGGCCCTAATTTTGTGAAGCATATAAACGCAATTTTTTTTTATATTTAGCTATTAAAATTGTTATAATGGTGCATCACTTTCCAGTTTACTTCTAAGTCATAAGCATTTTATTTTTTTAAGTTTCGATCTTGAAGTAATGTATTTTTCAGTAGTGCGACTGCTACGAGAAGAGTTCAAGTAAAAAAAAAAAAAACTTTAATTTCAGGGTAAACTTGGTAGCAAATTGCTGCCATAACTTGTTTAAATAATTTGTGTAGTGGTGAGTGTTTATAAATCCCGTCCTCTAGGCGATCGTAACATATATGACACCAATTATGGTCCAAAATTTGTATGGTATTATTTGTGGTAATTTTCTACATGATTTATTCGATCTGCCTTAATAGCAGTGTGCACAGAGGCGCAGAAACTGTCGTCTGCATTGTGAGGTTACACATCACTACCTCGCTATATAGGTTGCAGCCATCGCGTGCAGTGGCCTAAAGTGTTTATTCATGGAGCAGAATTTCTTACTCACTTCCGCGAGATCGTTGCTTCGATCCAAGCCACCTGCTCCAGAGGATGGTCTATCCCCAAGTGAATTTAGTAACGTGAACTGCGCCAATTGTTTCCCTAATGGTTTAATATCCTATTTAGCCCCTGGGCCATGTTTCATAAAAGTAAAATACGTTTTGATAAATAACACAACCTCAACAAAACCTACAATACGTATGAACATTTTAACATGCTCTTTAAACTTATGAAAATAGTATTTATATTAACAGTAATGTTGTAAGGTAAGGCAATTGTTGAAACACTATATCTGTTTTACATATATTATAAACTTATAAAGTGATATTTGATAGTGCTAATTTGTTTTATGAATTTCTATATTTATGAATCAATACACTTATAAAATATGCTTGTGTTAGGAGTGGGGAAACTTATAAAAATTGTTTGCCAAAATGTTATGAAACAAAAAAATTTTCTTTTTTTTATAAAACACACATTTTGGAACTTCTCGTTGTCTTTCTAGTAGTCTTATATTAAAAGCTTATAACAACAGTCATTTTATGAAATAGTTCCCTGCACACAAGAAAAAAAATAACAACATCAGGACCAACATCCCCATCGTATTCACCAGCAGCCTCAAAATCACAAATAACACCACTGTCACTATCACGACAACTATCGTTATCATCCCCACTATCACATCCTTCATCGTCACCATCACAATTGCCATCACTGTTACCATCACTCCTGCCATCACCTTCATCACCACCGTCGTTGTCACCAACACAATCATTTTTGTAATTATAACCCCCAATCACCTCCAGCGTCGCCATCGTCCCCTCTAACGTTACCATCATGCACATCACCATAATTGTCTCACAGTTTTCCCCACAATAACTTCGGAACACCATTGCCCCCATTGTCGCCAATCATCACTTTCATTGTCACCATAATTCCCCATCGACCATGTTACAACCATCACCTTGGCGAGATTCAGTAAATTTTTTGTCTTGGTAGCTATCAATGTAACTCTTCCCTGTGCTTGACAAGAAGTTTTTAAATTTTTATATTCTGTGTGTACGAAAAGTGTGTTATTTTCATAAGTTTGATTTTTTTTTCCCCATAAGTATTAGGCTGTATTACGAACGGTTTAGTCACTTTTTTTTTAAATATAAAATTGCATGTTTGAAACATACTTGAACTCGGTTCACGCTACTGCAAAAGGACGTCTTTGCACTTCTCTGGCACCATCCCCTTCCTTTACGTTGATAGTGGGTAGTTCGCTATCGGGCCGCGATGCAATTCCCCGAGTGTCGTCTCGGAAGGCGATAAGGTCGATGGGCGTAGGAGGCGGCCTCGACGGCCTTCAACTGGACGAAGACGGATGACCCCTCGAGGGGGTTGGGGGGGAGGATACCTAGGCCTTGCTAGGCTCCTCCAGCGGACTGCTGGAAGTCTTGGGCTAGCGCCGCACCGGGGAAGTCTTCCGCCAGCGGGATAGCAAGCGAACAACTCTCTCTCAACCCCGTACCACGTCCTCTCTCAACCCCGTTCCGAATTGTGTTCGCCCAGTATCGCACTTGTAACTAGAGAGTGAAAAATTTCGCGAGTGTAACTGAATTCTAGCTTGACTGTAAACACACGCATGTAGCACTTACACAGAATTTTTTTTGTACTTTTTACAAACAATTCTTTAGAAACCAGTTGCCAAAAAAAAATTTTCTAACACTGCACATAAATGTTTTGCGTATCTCAGGCAATAATATACATTAAATAAACTAAATTAATATCTGTGTTTTTTATTAACACAGCAGTCTACAGTGCTTAATGTTAAAATTAACATTTCCAGCAGCATATTTTCATGTTAGAAACTTTTGTGAACTTTATTGTAACACACTAGTTATATTACAACTATTATCCTGGCAACTAGATAGCCGAAAAAAAGTTATATGAAGAAAAAGTTTCTACTATGTAGTACCCTGCTACAACTGATTTATTCCATGCTACATCCATAGGGCATTGTATGCCGATTGCTTCACATGATCATATGGTGTAATGTTTCTTGTCCCCTGATGTTCCTTTGTCCCACATCGCTCATATTGATTTTTATAATTTTACCGCTTGGTCATACATGTTGCATAACGTTAAAAATTCGATTCAGAAAACGTGCGAATAGGGTAAACAAACGCAAGGACATTGTCATTCGGAAATCGAAATGGATATAAATGTTGACAAACAGCAGGTTCGTCAACTTACACTGCCGGTATTTAAAATAAAAGACGATGGAATAACTCATTATTTAAAATAAATCAATTAATGAAGTGACCCACATTTAGCTGCTGAATGTAAGAATGAAGTTAACTATTAATATAGGGAAATATATATTATTATTAAACTTATTTATTCCAACCTGTCTTTCAGACACCGCAATAAGAATCAAACCAAACATCTAATAAAAGATTTAAGAAAGGGAAAATTCCAAGTTCACGGAACATTTACTGTACACTAGAGTCATGTTTCTCAGTCTTCAGGACCAAAATACGTGGTAAATTTATCGGGGGCCCCAGTCTAGTTCTGCAACTGGAGCACGGCATATCAGACACGCCCAGGACATTGAATCTGAAGAAAACTGTATTGAAACTATATTTCAATAGCTAGGGAAACAAGCAATGCACACACGCACACACATACACACATGTTCCTGGAGTATGCTGACGACTATGGAGGGAAACCTAAAAGCCATTAATGGCTCTACATTTTCCTGTTCCTACTTAGAGGTAACACCAGTCAACTAGGGGGATTTCTAACTTTATTATGCCATCGGTCAAAAAAAAGTCTTTGTTTACGGTAGTGCTCATGTGTAAATCATCTCATTACGTAATTAATTGGCACCATGCTTCCACGGGGCATCCAACGTTTAACAGACAGTTTAACTCTCGTCCTTCCTACATAGATTATTTTCTTTAGCCATGCTTTTCAGCAATTTCCAAGATGTTTCTCGTAAGAGCACAAAAAAATGTTTCGTTAAGTTTTATTTCACTGAGCCAAAACACTGACACATCTTTAAAGTGTGTGTTATGGCATCACATACTTAGCCACTCCACTTGAACTGAGCCATTTTTTAATTACCTACTGCCACCATTTCGGTAACCCACGATAAGAAAGAAGATTTAGAGAGGTTAAATTAAGTTCATTCATGTAAGAACAGTATTTCAAAAATTCCCTAGCTTAATAATTTAAGTGTGCGTGCTATGTTAATATTACGACGTTGAAAATGTATGGGTAAAGGGAGGATCTAATTTGAAAGGTTTTCAAGTATGTTTTTTTTAATATGCCATCTGGAAACAACTAGGTAGTTTTAAAAGTTCAGCCACAGTAAAAACTAGTTCCATTCCGTTTCTTTAATATATACTCCACTAGTGAATGCACTAAAAAAAGACTGCTCCAGTTTGTCCACAGTCCCGTTAATATAGACTGCTCTTGGTAAAGTGAGCACTTTATAAGCCCGTGCTTAGTAGTTCCTTTCAGCTTATTTGTATCCTTTCGCTAATCGTGAATATAGAACTTTGCTATGGGGCCTGTAACTAACAAATAAAGTGTGCGATTTACAAATTGTTGCTGCGGGTCATCATTAAAAGATACACATATGCTGGCACGGACTTTTTTGTAGACCTTTTCAAGATCTACAATTCTGTACTACACTAATTTGGTTTATTGCTTATGGTTTAGTCAGCGTAAGTCACGTAAGCACCCGAAAAGAGGCTTTTTCCGACTTGATTAGAAAAGTCGTCATTTCTCTACTACTCTTTCATTAAATATTAATGCATTATATATCCGAACCTTCCTCGAGAAATTTTCTAAATGATGGTGAAAACCGCATCAAAATCCATCAATTAGTTTAGAAGCCTTAGCCGAATACACAGACACACGCGGCCGGGCGACTTTTTTCTCTACTATATATAGAACAATCTCAAATGTTTGAGGAAAGAATAAATTATAAATTTTTGGTCTTTACGCCTACTGGGAGGGCCTTAAAAAGTGTTCACTTTACTGTGAATAGCCTACACATACCTTGTTATATGTTTATTTGAGATTTTTCTTTCATGCAGAATGAAATAATTACAAAGGGTTTTAATTGTTACCTTATATACCAAACATATCAAATGATTATGTTTACATTTAAATCCAGCGAAGGGAATAATAATAGTCTATAATTTTTAACAGGTTTCTTCATTTATCAAATTGAGTGAGTGAAGGGGTTTGGGCAGCTCTTAACGTCGAGGTCTTGAGAGCCGGCGTGGCTGAAGTGGGGTGAGTACGGAGCAGGAAGATCGCCGAGAAAACCCGCCCACCAGCGGCATCGTCCAGCACAATTCCCACTTGCGAAAATCCGGGAGTGACCCGGCCAGGGATTTAACCAGGTTCCCCTAGGTGAGAGGCGAGCAGTTCAACCGATCAGCCACCGTGACCCTGTATATACAATCAAATCAATAAATATGTATGTAAATTATATTCTTTTTTTAACATTTTTTTTTTTCCAGTTTTAGAACGGACCTACGCTGCACGGCAAAGAGCGGAGCTCGCCCACGTGAAAATAAACACTGCGCATTAATATGAAAAGCGAGCGAGCGCTCGTCGCTCGCTGGTGTAGTCGCGCTGGACCGCCTCGGAACACAACACGGAACCCGAGAGCGCGGGGATTAAATATAACACGCCCGAAATGAAGCGCTGCAGAGCGACAGTCGCGGCGACGTTAGCACGGCTCCGGAGTAGGGGGGTTTGCGCCCACCTCCCCTCAGCGCGAGTAGGGAATATCAGCTATCGATCTGCAGGAGTGGTAGGCCGATTTCTCGTCTCCTGCTCATGTTTGGGGACCTGCAAAATCTCCCGTTGTTTTCTAGCTGCACGCTGGAAATGCACCGTCCTGTGCATATTCTAGTCGGCGCCGTTCGATTATCGGTAGAGGCCCGGAAATTTCGCGGGACGATTCATTTGGCGACAAGCTGGACTCCACACTCCTTTCTCTACTCGAGTTTCAGTCAGTTGTTCACTAGCTGGTGATCCACTTTTCTCTAGCACCACGTAGCCTCTGTTTCTTTCATTGTTTTCTTGCAGGTTAATTCGTCCATTGCGTGGAACATAAACTGCGGGCCTATGGAAAAGAAAGCCAAATGCGTATGTGTTTGAAGTCTAACTTGTCATAGAATGAATTCCCGAAATTTCTGGGTGCATATAAATTGGTTTCTGCAGAAGTGAGGACCCAATTTCCCTTCCGTCTTAGTTGAACGTGTTTGGGCCAGCCTGTTGTTAGTGGTTTCCTATTGGCCCAAGCCATCCAGGGTCTGTCCAGACAAATAGTAATTCAATGAAAAACCCAATACAAAAACACACTTTTATTTAAAGTCTAGTCTGTCGTCAAGTAATGATACGAATTTGGCACATTTATACTCGTGTTCTAAACACTGAATCATCCATCGTCAATAGAACTGGAAAAATCACATGTTCAACAGTGACGAACTTGTTTGTTTACCTCTGGTTTTTATCACACCCGCGTTTTGTATGAATAATTATTCTTGACTATCATTCTAGCTGCTTCAAAAACTAGGAAATAAATGCCTTCAATAAACATTGTTATATTATCAAATCATATCCGCGTTGTTTTGATAGTGCCTTTGGAGAAATAGCGGTCAATGGTTGTAACACGGAGAGTGACTATGCGCATCTTGAATGCACACTGTTATAGGTTGTTCGCAGTATAATGAGCCCTTTTTAAAGCCCTGCTTAGTAACTATAGGCCGTTCACGGTAAAGTGAGCACTTTTTGAAGCTGTTTCATCAATCATAATAACCAATAAATACATTTCATTGTGGCCTCGGATTTTTTATTTTGGGTATGGTGAATGTGTACACTGTGTTTATTACTAGCATGGCAGGGTTTACATTAACAAGTGGGGGAAGGATATAAATTGATTGAAAGAACAAAGTAGCTAGAGCTTCAAAAGTGCTCACTTTATCGTGAACGGCCTATACTTGTGTGCACGTTGTGTATTATCCCGTCTTATGTAAAATTTACATTCCCATGAGCCTCATCACTTTATTCTTGTATCGGTAATGTGAAACTATGAAATTTTGAAGAAAAAAAAATTAGTATTTTAAAAATCTGCTCATTTTTACATTTCGATGCACTAAAAAACAGAAACCGAAAGAAACAATGTAAGTTATCACAAATGATCACCGGATTTTCGCAAGTGGGAATCGTGCCGGACGATGCCATTGGTTGGTGGGTTTTCTCGGGGATCTCCCATTTCCCCCGCCCCTTCATTTCGGCGCCGCTCCATATTCACTTCAATGGCCCTCATTGGCTCTCAAGACCTCACTGTTAAGAGGCGCCCAAATCTCTTCACTCACTACTTTGCACATCCATCGTTAGCAACTTTACTGGGCGCATGTCTCTCAGTGCGTCTGTTAAAATATATTCTGGTAGCAGCAGTGACTTTCCTATATAACAATAATAATAAAACGTCTTTATTTTTTGTGGCCAAGTTAAGGTATTATCACCTTCTCTTACACTTAACCACTTTGCATAATAAAACGTAACGTTAATTTTCGTAAAGGAAAAAGAATAAAACAATGACAAAAAACATAATGTCTACTATAAACTTAGAAAGAGACTACTTACATGAAATATATAAAAGCAACTTACATAAAATAAAATAAATCTTAATTGTGAACTTACACGAAAACACATACATGCATACATAAAACCATATTCACACCTGAAATATATCCATATACATATAATTGTACCATTTATAAAATTAAACAACGAGATAACATTGACTAGCAAAAGTTCTAAAACTGGAATTTATTTTAAGGATTACTGAAGGACAGCAAGTCACAGCATATAACTAATTAAACACGGGAAAAAGACAAAAAAAAATTGTTAACGTAAGACATTAAAAATTATAATATAAAGCGTCTAGAATTATCAGCCACCTAGAAATATACATAAAATAATACATTAATACGTGTACTCGGACACGCTCATTCACACATCTACATACAATAACTATACATTTAATTAATTAAACAGAAACATAAGCATCAGAAACATCACTACAGTCGCAGGAAGCAGAAAGCAAATAAGTTACGGGTATTATAAAAGAGGAACCTCCACAATAATTATTTTGTTTGCTTATATCAAACCCACATTTCGAGTTCATTTAAATATTTATAGCGTGAGCAAGCTGTTATTACATAATTATTTGAATTTAGTTATTGAAGTTGTATCTCTGGCTTCCTGAGGTAGGCAATTTCGAAGTTTGGTTGCGGTGACGATGAAAGATGAAGCGATAAATTAACACGTGGTTTTCTGGTACTAGAAGCTTTTGTTGATCGAAAGAACGAGTGTTTGACTCATTGGGCTGTAAGAAACGAGACGAAAGGTGTCGAGGACATCCTGTTAAAATTAATTTTTTTAACAAGCATTTCTTTAAGATCGATTTCAAAGGTGCTCACTTTAGCGTGAACAGCCTCTAACTTTATATTATCTGTACATTGAAAGGTAACGAATGCATCTCATCACTTTGAGCCAAAGTAAAAAAAAAGATTTAAAAAAAAAAAAACAGGAAAATACGCGAAATGAGCACATTGTGAATGTCAAAGCTGGTAAATTAAAGTTGTTGACAATGGTCTAACGTCTCGCATCTCACAGAATACAGTCTGTCCTCAGTATCTTTGCACTATTTAAATAAAACCTTTTCAGGATCAATCCGTGTATTACGGGTTTGCTTCTTTCCTAAATATGTCATGTAACTCAAGCGTTTTATACGTCCGTTAAAATAATATTATCCAACTACTGCTTAGATTTTAAATCTACTCATATATTATCATTAAATTATAATATTTAATTTACAATTGATATTAATAAAACGGAGAGAAATTATTTGTGTTGGTAATGTCTAGTAATAAATAGTTCTTGTGCAAAGTAATATTACACTGTGTGCGCACGAATGCGGTGATTTTTACCTTCCTTTGGTGTAATTTCCTAGGTTCGGTTAAGCTTTATTTAATTGAGGATGAGGAATGCCCTTAACGTAAAACTTGATCCGGTCTTCAGGTAAGTTGCAAGTAACCGTGAATGGATTGTATTTATAATATATGTATACAAAACATATATTGTATATAACGTATAGTAGGAAAGCATTAACTTCTATTAACAGTGTTTTTACCTCAAATACTACCCGCGTTGTTTACTAGGTGTTATTGGCAAAATAGTGATCCATGGTTGTAGACTGTAGGCTAGTCCCCTTAAAGTAAGCACTTTTGAAACTAACCTTTGAAAAATATCACTGCACGTTACTGCATGTATTTTAAACAGAAACCCTAAGTTGGCAATAAGGCAGGATATGAAGTACCATGTATTAGCGCCGTATCTAAGCGTAATGTTTAAATTTTCGTGTTTACTGAATATTATTTATTTAGTTTCCGTTTGTGTTATGCGCATAAGTGTAGCAATTAGCATATTAGTAGTATTTTAATATTTCTAACAATTTCAGAGTTAACTATCGCATGAATTATGTGATGTATTAAATAGCGATGTAAATCTTGCATATGGCGGAAGGATACAAATCTTGGGAGAAGAGCAGGTGCTAATGAGAGTTTCCAAAAGTGCTCACTTTACCGTGAACAGCCTATAACACGAAGAATGTTTACTTGCGCAGCTTGCATGCGCACTCTAACGTAAATTCACTGTGCGCCATAAGCATAGCGACAACTGCACCTCGTCACTTCGAGCGGAAGCCAAACAGGGGTAAACGAGCAGCGAACGTAGCGTGAACCGTAGAAGCTGGTAAATTAAGGCAGTTGACGAAGGGCAAATGTCGCACATCTCGCTGAATACCTGAGATCTTTGTCTGAACGTAGCGTGAACCGTAGAAGCTGGTAAATTAAGGCAGTTGACGAAGGGCAAATGTCGCACATCTCGCTGAATACCTGAGATCTTTGTCTGAACGTAGCGTGATCCGTAGAAGCTGGTAAATTAAGGCAGTTGACGAAGGGCAAATGTCGCACATCTCGCTGAATACCTGAGATCTTTGTCTGAACGTAGCGTGATCCGTAGAAGCTGGTAAATTAAGGCAGTTGACGAAGGGCAAATGTCGCACATCTCGCTGAATACCTGAGATCTTTGTCTGAACGTAGCGTGATCCGTAGAAGCTGGTAAATTAAGGCAGTTGACGAAGGGCAAATGTCGCACATCTCACTGAATACCTGAGATCTTTGTCTGATGGGGAAACGGAGGGAGCACGCGTTGGCCCCCTTTACCAATCATCGAAATCTGGGTTCGATCCCCGGCGAATCCGAATCCGATTTTTTTGCACGTGGAGGACGGGGCAGCAGTTGCTGAATCTTGTGTGTTTTCTCCAGGATTTACTGCTTCCTGCGCCAACTTATTTCTTCGCTGTGTTATCCTAGACTCTGAATTAATGTCCCTCTTCTTTAATGATGACCACTTGCGAATCCGGCCTCAAACTGTTGTCGTCTAGGTGGGTGTAAACTTCCCCTCGCCCCATCACCTCGCAATATTAGCACACTACAC
This sequence comes from Dryococelus australis, assembly GCA_029891345.1. Taxonomy (NCBI): domain Eukaryota; kingdom Metazoa; phylum Arthropoda; class Insecta; order Phasmatodea; family Phasmatidae; genus Dryococelus; species Dryococelus australis. Next base: position 33,058,577 of record CM056998.1, on the reverse strand, counting down.
AGGTATCTTGTTTAAATTCTTAAAATTCAAAGTGCACTTTTTTTATTTTTTCTCTTACCCATACATCAATTTATTAGTGATTATAACTGGTCATTCGTTTGAGATATATACTTCTAAACATTTTAGCTGAAATAAAACTATGTGTTCGAAAAAATTTCTGGCTCATTACTTAAACTGTAAGCCACGGAGTAGTTTCCAAAGCTTCGGGCCTCCCTAAATATACGTTACAAATATCTTGAATATAATTGCGTTTCGGTTAGTATTTTCGTCCAAGTTATTTATTTCTTACATAAACTGATTATCATGCTGTGCCAAGCTAGCATTCACGTTTACTGGGATTTATGCTAACGATACTTGTAGTGGAGTGGTGTGTAGATGTCTTGCAGTGGTCTTGAGAGCCGATGAGGGTGAAGTGAGGTGACTACGGAGTAGCGCCGGAATGCAAGGGCGGGGTAAACGGAAAATCCCCGAGAAAAGCTGCAAAATTCTCAAGAGCGAAATTCGGGGAGTGACCCCACCGCGAATCGAACCCGGTTTTCCTTGTTGGGAAACTTGCGCTCTAGCCCCTGAGTCACCGCGTCCCCAACTCAGCTGTATTTGTAAATTTGTTGGCTTGGGAGGCGGGGGTTGAAATGTTGATCACTAGACTTTCGTTGTAGATTTCCTTTGTTTTATGGTTTCCTTCCCCTTTTAGATGGTTAATTTTTGTCTTTGCCGTATGTAACGGTTGAACTAAGAGCGTGTTCCGCTATATGCACTTTTTTGTCGCAAGCCCAATTTCAACACAAAGTAGACCCTACGCTTTACGCGTGAGCGTTTTATTTTACCCAATATTTAGGGATAGGAAAAATTCGCGAGTTCAATGACATGTAGGCTAGACTCCACAGTCATGTGTATACTCGTGCCTCAGATGTTTGTTCATTGGCTAGGTGTACCCCATACAGTAGCCAGTGTTACTTCACACCTGGCAGTATGGGATTCGCTACTAGTTTCCTTGTAAGTATGCTATTGGCTCAGAGTCGTGCAGGGCGTGTCTAATAAACTGTTATCCAATTGTAAAGTCAACTTCAGTGTACACGCGTTTGACGTCTATCTTGTCCTGAAATGAACTCGCGAAATGTTCCTATGCCCACTAATATTGTTCGGACGACTATGTATACAGTTAGCGAATTTCCGTTTGTCCTAAGCGTTTGCTTTGACTATTGCATATATAGGCCTTGCAAAGTTACCACGTAGCTAGATACCTGCATAATTCGCTTTATTTTCTGGCTGCACGATGAACTTCACCGCCCTATGTATATTCAGGTCAGGGTCGTATGTTTATTGGCTTTCACAGAAGTTAGGTGCCATTTCACCTTTCGACTTGGTTGAACGTGGTTTGGGCCATTCTGTCGCTAATAGTTTCTTATTGCTTCAAATAAGTCGATGTGGTGTTAGGCAAACTGTTACCCAGTAATAATACAAATATATAATATATAACGTTTCTAAGTTTATTCTGTCCTGAAATGACAACGCGAATTTTGCAGGCCTCTGCACATCGCAGACTACCTTTCCACCCAGCTGTAACAGATAAGCGCGTGAATTTCATGTACTGTAGTTAGTGAAATTGTCGGGGGAAAAGTGTCGTTTTCAGATGGAAAAATCCGAAAAATTCGAACTATACTGACGTATTTGTGCTTTGACTTTGATGTGGCTAGTACAGGTCGCGAAAGTACGACATTTCGTGATTCACACAAACTTTGAAAACATCTAGGAGATGGTCATAACTTCCAGAACGAAATGTACTTGGGAGATGTAAACATGTTTTTTTTCGTGTATTTGCCAATAAATCATATTTAACAAACATCGATCTGCTAGAGAAAATTGAAATGGGTTTTTTTAATGTACTGAAAATTGCAATTTGTAATTCATGCCAGCATTTTGATGCTTATGAGAAACATAATTAATGAACTGGAGCAATACAAAGATCCTTACATGTTTATGAATAGAAAAATAATACTAGCTTGTCTTTTATTATACTTTAGTCCTCATTACCGGGAGTGTATATATATATATATATATATATATATATATATATATATATATATATATATATATATATATATATATATATATATATGCAATAGATTAAAAGCGCGAGCAGACAACATTGCGAAAACCAAAACAGAGTCCTGAAAAGCAAAGATAACACAACATCGTGCGTATTGTGATTGGCCTGCAAGATAGCGTCACATATCACGCATCACGCAAGAGCTTGACATTGACAAGCTTTTCTGTACGTCACGTGGACGTACAAGTTACGTGGCGTGAAACGATCGAAATTGATCTCACTAAAACACAAAAGTCAAGATATCGGTATATAGAAGGCTTGCATGAACATGTTATGTGAAACGTGATGTCATCGCAACCCCGGCCTTAAGACAGTCTGCTTCTGATTTTGGGTTCAACATGTTATACTCCCATTAGCTTAGTGACACTGTTCCGTTGCACCCGTTCGTTAAAACTGTTTTGTGTGACGGTATTTTAGTTAAGTGTTTGTTTTAATGCCGATATGGGACATTAAAATCTACTAAAGGCCATGCTTGTATTACTGCCATCAATTTTATTACTGGGGCCTGCTCTTGATATTGTTCCTCTTAAAATTGTGCCGAATTTTTATAATTTAGCCAGTCACAGTTTTTAAGAACATTTTTTGGACGTTTATATTTTATTCATTTTATTACATTTGGGAATATACTCAGTTTCATATTACTTCGTTTGCGATTACACTTCGTTAACCTGCGCTTATATATTTTTCATGCCTTTTGTTAATACATAAAATTTTTATGAATATTGGATGTAATGTAATTGGTTATAACTCAGTTACTTACATAAATTCTGTTCGAATATCGAGTTTCTTACTTGAGTTGCTGTATGTTAAGTACGTTTTCCGAAAGTTATAATTTAACTTAGAACCCAATTGCAAATACATTAGTCCCTACATTAAAAATTTATGAACAAAAAAAATAAACTGATAACTCAATAAAACATTGTGTAATATTGTCAGATGTAATTTGCCTATAACCTTGTATATCTTTTAAAAATTACTTTGATTATAAACTTGTATGATTTCTTATAAAGTAAAAAATTATGCAGCTGTACATAGGTAAAGACAGATTTGCGACCATGTAGGAGATGAGTTGATGCACCGAATTCGAACTTCATAATGCAATGGATTGCACGCTAACTTAAGGTAAGAGATTTTCTGGGTAAGAGGCCCGGCAAGTTAGGTGTTGTTACGTTCAGTAACAGGCATGCTAGCTTGATTGCGGTAGCACAAACATATTGCGAAGAAGTGGAACGAAGACTCGAGCGCTTCTAAACAAACCCCACCAGGCGGGCCGAGTGCGCGCCAGATATTACAGCTGGGAACCCGGCGAACGAAGTCTTTGCCGTCGAGACACTGCACCAGCAAGACGTTCAGAGATGGGGGGCGTGCCGTCCGCCGACATGCGTCTAGTCTTCAGCCTACGGCGTCATGGACAAGGTGAAGTCGGACCATAGTGAACTAGTCAGAGGACATTTATATGAACAAGAAATTTAATAACGAATCACATTAATATATAACACAATGCAACCAAGTAGGCTTGACGAGATCTCCTCCGATTCAACGAGTACCTAACATATCGTACCGAGTTGTAAAACATATTTTAACGAGATGTTATTTAATAGTGATTTAAATACAAAAGCGAATCTGAATATATTTGAGTTCTCCACTGATCTCGCCTTATCCCAACATGTACGTTTAAGATAAAATTTATTTAGCCACGTTAAAGCAAAAATCTTTTAAAAACATAACTGTGTGTATTTGTAATTGTCTCACTAATAATGCATACGTTTCTGGTTTCGTTTATTAAGGTACTAGTTATCCCTCTCTATGTTTTTCAACCCATCTAAAAGGCAGCTAATATAGGGATTTTAGGAAACTGCAATTTTGTTATTGTATTAAGGTAAACAGTAACCTTTAACGCGCTCAAATATTCATAGGAAACTCGTTACACATATGGATAATTTTTTCCTCAATTTTGTAATGCCGCGGTGGAGTAGAGGCTAGAGAGTTCACCTGTCGCTAAGGCAAACCGGGTTCGATTCTCGGCGGGGCCACTCCCAGAATTTTGCACTTTGGAATCGTGCCGGACGATGTCACTTGTTGGCGTGATTTCTCAGGTATTTCCCGTTTTATTCCACCCTCGCATTCCGGCGCTGCTCCATACTCATCTCGCTTCACCAACATTGGCTCTCGAGGCCCTGATGCTGTGAACCACGGAATCTTCTCCGCTCCGCCTTACATAAGAGTTCATCAGGATCCTATATTTGCAACTGAATGGTAGAATGGCCTTATAGACCGCAGTTATCAACGGCAAAAGGTGTCATTCCCGCTTTGTTTTGCCGATTTCCGTTTCTTCACTTCAAACTGTCATTGACATATGTTGTTAAAGGCTGTTCACGGTAAAATAAACATTTTTGAAAGCCCTGCTTGAGATCCACTTGTATGTAAATTGTGTATTCTTCCGCCGTATGTAGTATTAACAATGCCGAGGACCTCATCACGTTATTCATGCGTCGGTTAAGTGAAACTGTGAAATTATTAGGAACGTATATATTTTACTAATCTCCTCATTTTTACGTTTTGGATGCATAAAAAAAACAGAAACCGAAATAAATAAATAAAGTCATCACAACTTGCTACCTAACACTTTTTATTTGACGTTAAGATACGGAACTACTTTCCATCCATCGTTACCAACTTTACTGGACGCATGTCACACAGTGCGCTTGTTGAAATATATGCTGGTAGGGGCAGTGATATTTTTCTAAGGTTGATTTCAAAAGTGCTCACTTGATCGTGAACAGCCTTTAGCAGAGACCCCAACTGATAGGACAACATGTGCTCTACCTATGAAGTGCCACACACCGACAGCACTGACATATCACTACGCCAAGGTTTGCCAATTATCTACGAGCTGTGAGTTAGGGCTTCCATTCCTGGAAAGTAAACTACATACCATACGACCGAAGTACTCTCTTATATATACTCGTATAGCAAAAATAAATATTTTTATGTTTTTTGGGTCAGTGTTGAATTATATCCCGGACACTTTTTAATGTTTACCACGTGACTGAAAAAGTCTGCGGACTACAAAAAAAAATGTATAACTGTTTGTTTGCATTGTCGTTTCGGTAAATCTATCTACGTAATTTGTAGTTGCACGATGAAAGTTCTTGAGTTGGTAACATCAGAACGTGTGCGTTTTTACACAGATTCAGTAACCAGCTGATAAATTCTGGTCACTTACTTCACCGTCTTTGAAGGCGTACTAATTGCATTATTATTACGACTTATTTCTTCTACAATAATGGCCGTAGGCATTAAAACATATAAGCGAAATGACAAAAATGGATTTGGTATACCACAGTAAAATTAACAGTTGACATATACTATTTTCTGATATTATTAACAAATTAAAAAATAATATAATCTTAACATCATTTTGTAGTAGACCACGAATTTTGTTCTGTGGTACGGGAGGTTCTGGGTCGAATCCCAGGTAAGGCACGTGCGTTAGTTTAAGTTAGATCATAAGTTAAGTTGTAAGCCGTCCCCTAACAGCCTAAGCCTTCATGCCAACCACCGGGGAAGTTAATAAGCCCTTTGCAATCCAACCAATCCATAAAGTTTTGCAAGTGTCTCTCATGTTTGTACTTTGTTAAAATGCATTCAATTAATTTAGTAGGCTTTGGTCTGAAAATTCAGATTATAAATGCAGTACGTTTAGTGTATCTGTGCTCTTCCTCGCAAGCTTTATTCCAAGAACAAGCGACGCCATGAATTGAATCGGCAAAGACACGGCCATCACCCGGAGTGTCTTCAAGCTGCAGAAAGATGCGAGGTGCGTAATTGCTCCCATTTCGCGATATGAACTGCACGTAGCTCTGCGTGTTGAGGCGGGGGGGGGGGGGGAGGTGAAGACCTCGCGCGGAGGAATGCGTGACGCGAATCTACGAGCGACCTCTGGAGCGAACCGCATGTATAAACGACGATGGCAGGTCGGGGCGAACGTTTGATGAGTGCTGCAGTTTCCTCGAGTGGTGATAATGAACGAGTTCCCTCCTCGGCGAGCCTTCAAGTCTCTCGTCTGCAATTGGCGACGTCCTGCCGCTGGACGCGACCGTCGTTGAGCGATTTGGGAGGCACTTAACAACGAGGTCTCGAGAGTCGATGAGAACGGGGGGGGGGGGGTGGGAATTATGAGATAATTGAGCAGCGCCGGAACGCAATGGCGGGGTGGAGTGGGACATCCCCGAGGAAACCCGCCGACCAGCGACATCGTCCGGCACGATCCCCCTCTTGCGAAAATCCCGGGATTGACCTAGCCGAAGATTCAACCCGATTCGCCTTGGTGAGAGACGAGCAGTCTTAACTGCTCAGACACCGCCAATCCCCCTCCCCCCCCCCCCCAAAAATTGACCTGTGTCGTCTCCTGCGCGTGTACCCGACATTGACCTACTCCAAACGAACACAGCTGTCAAAGACACGTAGTCAACAGTGATGAACTTTTTTTTTTTTTAATTGTGTTTCAAAAGTCAGGCTTTTTTTTATATGAACAAATACCTTTATGAGTTTGAACGCAATATAATTGCATAAAAAAATTTGCTGGAGGAAGTTTACATACATCTCAAAGAACTTATTTACGTAAACAGTGTTGTCACCTCGAATCATATCCACGTGGAATGAACTCAAGAAGATACAGGTGTCGGAGCTGCTATAGCAGCTGGTAACCAAGGGTCAACAGGACATGATGGTTGTGTTGGCAGCGAAACAGTACACCATTTCGGCGACACGGGGGTGACTACTACGCAACTTGGAAGCGCACTTTCTCCCTTTTCCCTGCACGGTCAGACACGTCGCACCGACGCAAGTCAAAATAGTTTAGGTAAACCGATTTTTAAAGAAAACACCAAAAAATTTATTTAAAAATTACTTTAAAAATATATATTTTTTATAAACCTACATTTCCGAAGGTCCCCCCCCCCCCCTTTATTACAGCGCTCAGCAGACGACTGACTCCCTCGCACACACTCCCCTCATCTATACTCATTCCGCCATATTGATTTTTCATTCGTCACTTTTTTACATGCTACTGGAGGCAGCCGCTTCTGGTAATGTTACCTAGGTTTACTTACGCATTACCAATATGACTACCAAATAACATTACCAACAGTGATAAGATTTTTATTTATACCCAACTTTTAATGTGTATAGTCACTAGTCGCGGTCACTTCTCACCCACCTACTGAGTCAAACCTTTGAAAAACCAACTAATGTATTTACGTGCTTGGTGCTTCGTAAACAAGTCAAGCATCACAATCGTTTCTTGTTCGTGTTGACATAAAAGTACCTTATATATGACTGAAATTAGCTTTTACGTATATTTAACCTATAAATAAAAATATTTCATTTAATTTTAATCCGTGTGAAAACAGAGAGGAAACAGATATGTTGGTAATGCCAAGTATGAAATAGTTCTTACGCAAAATATCACTATCCTAGAAGTGCGCACGAATTCGGTCCGTTGTCACTTTGGTGTAATTTTCTAGACTTGGTTAAAGTTTGTTTCTACGAGGCGGAGGAATAACCCAGAAGTAGAACTTTAGCAGGGCTTCAGGGAAGATACTTGAAATGTTTTTTTTTTAAACTTCCTCCGACTATATTGAACACAGATACGCTGTAAAACTAGTTGTCAAGGCAAGTTTTAAAACACCACAAGCCGGATGAAAGAAGATTTTAAGAAACGCTCGTCTTGAATGTGTAAAACTAACGTGGACTTTTAACAAGCAAGTACTGCAGGCTTGTAAGTTTACTATAAACATGAAGGTACTTAATAACAGAAGGTACTTAATAACATAAAAAACAGTGGGCTGTCAAGATATTATGCTTCAGCTGTGCAGTTGCAAGAAATCATTTGGCTCCCAGTTTCCAAAGAAAACTTTGTAAAACGGACAAAAATATTTTTGTACTCCGTAGTATGCATTCAAGTTAGTCAAAAATTATTTTTATAGTTACTTCACGGTTACTCAAAACTTTTTCTGAAGCCTTGCTGAATTTCTACTTCCACGATGTTCCTCCGCCTCATGGAAACTAAGCCTAACCGAGTTTAGACAATACACCACAGTCGTACGCATTCAGTCTATTACCATCCTCCGTCAGAACTATTTCGTAAAGGCTGTTCACGATAAAATGAGCACTTTTGAAACCAACCTTAGAAAAAAGTCACTGCCTGTTCCTGCATATATTTTAACGGGTGCACTGAGTGACATGCGCCCAGTAAAGTTGGTAACGATGTATATAAAGTAGCTCAGTATCTTATCGTCGAATAAAATATGTTAGGTAACCATTTGCGGTAACCTAATTATTTCATTCGCTTTTTGTCCTTTTCTAACCGTCGAATTGTAGATACGAGCAGATTTGTAAAGTATTTGTTTTTATAAATACTTCACAGTTTTACTTGACTGTTGCATGAATAAAGTGATGAAGCCCGTGGCAATGTTAATTTTCGTAGGGCGGAATAATACACAACGTTCATACAAGTAGATCTCAAGAAGGACTTTCAAAAGTGCTCATTTTACGGTGAATAGCCTATAATAAGCATTAATAAAACACCTATTTTCTCTGTTTGTATTCGTATTATTTTAACGAAACATAATTTACAAAGTATAACCATACACTAGAAAGTGTCACTTGATTGAAAAATGCCGGAATAGAGTGTATATAAATACATGATATATAAAACATTTAAAGTAAGCATTTAGACAAGTTTTGGACGAATAAGTGATATGTTATTGTGATATCCAGGCTCCACATTACGAGTGTCGACCCGAGTATAGCCCATTCACGCATTCTTCAGCCTTTTGGAATCGAACCCTTAAAAATCATCCTAGGCTTAACATTTCAACCTGGTTTGTTCAATCACTTGTATTCCACAAATACGTAAAACTTGGATTAACTCTAAAGTACTGTATTTTTGAATAAATATAACTTTTCTTAATTTCTTCTATAACTTGTAATGTTTATTTCGTATTATATACTAATTAAAAACAGCGAGAGCAGTGGTGTATTGGCAACGGATAGTAATAAATAGTCCTAAGTTCAAATATTGTTTCAACAAAGTTTTTTAGTATGCTCCTTGTAAATTAAATATTGCTATTGAAATATTTTATTATTATTAGGTAGCCGCGATAAATAATAATGTACGTAGGCCGTAGTGACGTGGTGTTTGTTTTTTCGACCGACGAAAGTGTTGGCTGGGCGGAGCTTATCGCTCTCTCTCTCTCTCTCTCTCTCTCTCTCTCTCTCCCTCCCTCCCCCTCCCTCTCTGCCACTCTTTTTCGGGAAATTTCCCGTCGCTAGTAAACATAAATTATACATGTTTAATATTTTAGCATATTTCGTACTTATTACTGTAAACTAATGATTTTAAAATTTGGAAATTAGAACTGAAAAGAGATTTTATTGTTTAAATGCATATGTTATTTAGATGCGATGGCGCGACGTGCGACGCTTACAAATCCAGCAGGTTGGCAGAAGTGGTGTGTAAGGGAGAATCTAGAACTTCGCCTTCCGTGCGCTTGTCCCAATATGGAAGGCAATTTTATCAATTTTTTATATGGTCTTACGACTGAGAGTGATGTGGCGACATGTCAATGATACGGCTTGTTTCTGGACGAAGCGTCAAGTTCGTACTCGTGTTTTTTTTAACATCCTAGGCACGTTACAATGTTCTGATAAATATGTGTTTCCATGGCAAAGTGAAATGTGTTGTGATCGTTGCGTATGAATGAGCGTAGTGGCTGCGTTGTAATCGTTACGCAGGCCAGGAGTGTGTGTTGATTTCAAATATGTGCAAAATTTATAAGTTTTAACCATGAACTGATGTTATGAAGAAATTAATTCTTTACATTCACGTTTGTATATCACAATGTTGTACCTTTACGCTGAGTGTTTGAAAAATAGCTGTGGAACGAGCTTACATTTCTGTGAATAAATGTTACGGTAGGCCTACGTGTTTGCATGTTCATCACTATCTTTTACGTTTGTCGATGCCACGTAGTACAATAAATAAGCGACACGAGTTTTGTGCTTGAATTTACTGTGTCGTTTCGTTGGACTGGTTGTCCCTTCGTTTTAATTTTTATTCCAAACACATATTAATAACAACAGGTTAAATACTACTGTTGTTCACGCCACAGTTGTAACAAACACCGCCGTGGCAAAATATTAATGTTTATTATGTGCAAAGTACTATATTGTGTTTAACAAATAGTTATAAAGCTGACCTAAATATGTTTATAGGCCTACATTGTGAACATTCGTGGTTCCTGCAATATGACATGATTCTTTGAACAGCTGTAAACAGCAACCAACGCATTTGACAGTTATAAAAGTAGAAGTCACATGGCAGTGTTTGTGTTTACGTGTAGTGGAAGGATACGTAATCAGTGACCAAACGTAGATATTTGGCAGGGCTTCAGAAAAGGCCGATTTATCGTGAATCAACAATATTGGGTCACATTTACTAGGTTTCTACATGTGTTTATGTTTTTTATGTGCTTACACGCATCTGATATATTAATTTAAGAAATTTCAAAAGATTATATGTGGTATAGGATCCTCAGTTCGAGACCTGCTACAGTAAAAACTTTGATTCTCTTTGAACTTGGAAAATTCTGCTGATATTATTCCCAGTGTTTGGATAATGTTGACAGATGGTCGTCGAGTAGTACGGAGGGTTGGTGGAATAGTGGAAAGGAATTGCATAAAAAGTAAAACAGACGATTCTATAAATTTAAATGTATTTTTCATACATTTCATACATTAGAAATTCGCCTTTATCAAATGCTTGCATGAGATACGTTCTACAAAAAAAACCACTCTTCTCATATCTACGTCCAGTGTAGACGAAATCCTGTTGCAGGATTTTGATATTGATGGTGGAATATTAACGAAGGCGTGAGCCTTGAATCCATATCCGTCACAGCCAGTGGTAAGCCTTCATGTGCATAATTAATCTTCATTACAAGGCTAGAGAGCGCTTCCAAACAGATGGTTACTTATAAATAGCTAAAGGAGAAATATGCTAATAGTGTTTATCACACACGATATATTCTGAAGTATTACGTATTTCTAGGGCCATTTAAAGTATTATGACTTCTGCTTGAGATCTGTGTGATGTCTGATAACTGTTTGGGGCCTTGTTTAAAGCATTATTATTATTGAAACCGTATTTCTGGATCTGATTTTTTAGGTATATCGAGACGTATTTTGAAGAATATTTTAGGGCATATTTTAGAGGCATTGTTTTGAGGGATGGTTTTGAGGCATGATTTTTGGGGAATGTTTTGGGGTGTTTCGTTTCGAGGTATGTTTTGAGGCTTGTTTTTACAGGTATGTTTTTATAGATAAGTTTATAGGTACGTTATTGAGGTATTTATTTGACGTACGGTAAGTTTTTATGATTTTTTAGGTATATTTGACATCTTGTTGGTTGGTCTGGTCAGCTGACATGAGTGTATAGTCTGTTGTAAATTTTGTTGGCTAACTAGTATACTCGTTTGGAAATATTGATCGAAGGACTGAAGAAAATATTGAAATATTTTAAAATTGACGGAATGATTGAAGATTGATAGAAATATTGAGAGATTGGTCGAAAGATTGATGAATAGATCGCGGGATTGATGAAAATATTGGAAGACTGGTGAAAAGAGTGTGAGATTGATCGAAATATTGATGAAATGATTGGAATAATGTTGGAAAGATAAGATTATCGGAAAGATTGGAAGAATTATGGAAATATTAGAAGAGTTATGGAAGTTTGGACAAAAGATTGAAAGTTGATGGAAAGATTGCGATTTCGATCGAAATATTTGATGGATGATTTAGAGATTATTAGAAATAGTGAAAGATTTTACGAAAGACAGCGAGATGTATCTAAAGATTGCGAAATTCATGGATTGATGGTCAATAAAGAGCACGGAAGATAAGACTGGCTATCACTCGAGCTGCTCATGCCTCCTACATTCCAAGTCTCAGGCTCCTAGCACTATTTCTTCTTAAACCATAACCAACTATGCATATAAAAAATGTTGGTAGATGTTGATTCATACCATGATCATAACATAGCTTGTGCAGGTGGTCGCTACTCATAAGATGGTGTTGGTTTGGAAACATACGCATACCTCGATTAAATTTAAAAATCCGAGCTGCATACTTATGCCTACGCAACATTAGAGGCAGTGAATAATTTGCATATTCTGACATTGTGTACGAATTATAGTTGAAGCGAGGGGAGAGGGAATGTAGTCATTTAATGAGAGATTAATGCAAGGTTCCGCAATACTCTATGTGCAATTGCGGAGCGAATATTTAAAAAATTAATTTAAATATATTAAATTGAAAAAAATTAACCAAATAATAATTAAATCCTTTTGATCTGGCATATCCTATGCCTCTAAAATAGATATGGTTGACAGCCCGCATAGCTGGATGGGTATGCTTGAAGGGTCAATGATCGTAACTGCTGAGCACCTTCGAGTGCGTTCGGCGATCCCTAGTCCAAGGACCGCCAGCTTCACAGCCATACAGCCACCCCATTTAAAATACATTTTACTATAATCAGTATAATTATACTAATAATAATCAATCATGAAATATTACTACAGTCGCGTAAACAAAAATAAAAAAAAAAAATGAACACGAAAGCAGAACACTATAATTTAAATTACTTATTTTATGAAACCCGTCCTCTTCGATAATTCTACACTTTTATAATGTGAATAAACGATTTCTACTAATTTTATTTAAAGTGGGAATTGGAATTAAATTTCTCGTTTCCTGAGTTTCCTCGTTTCAAGAGTTTAGTCATTGTCACAGTGAAAGAGGAAACAAAGAAGGAGTTATTTGGTTACCAGCAGTTTCGGTTTATCAAAAAAAAAAAACAACACAAAAGGTAGTCAGAGGATAATGCTATAAATATTTTATTTAGTAAGCTCAGTTAATGGAGTGTACTTCGCTTTTTTAGATAAAGCCATGAGAGTTTATGCCTGTACATGGTGATGTGGTCCTTATATTTAATATTAAAAATAAGTCACATGCAAATGTTCTGTATACAACACAGTTTTGAGCTATATCTCCAAGTGCATCACTTAAAGCTGTTCTTACTGTAGCAGAAGTCACTTAACAAATTACATCTGCTGGAATACTAGAAAAACTGGTTTATAATGTGAACTGATAAATTCTTTAACTAACGAAATTTTCACTTTTAAATTTGTGCCCACTGCAATTAGTTTTCAATGAATATCTGAGTTGTACATTATATGACTGCCTGCTACCACAGTAAAAAGCCTTATGGTGTGGCAATAGTAGGTGATTGAAGCGAAAAGTAAAACAAGAGAAATATAATCATGTATTGAATATAATTTCAAACTTTCTGAACACTACTGATGCTTCCTGTATGTACAGTATAGTTGTTGTGTTTCTGAGACCAGACAATGCACCGCATTAACTGTATGCGGGCTAAATGAGCGTGTTATGTGCGATCTATAATGTGATGCATATCCCTTTTTTCCAAAAGACATAGTTGTGGATCACCTGGAGTGAATCCAAACAATAAACAGTAAGACTTGAAGTCGTAGTATAAGCATAGCGTTCAATTTAGGAGGCAATAATTAGTTGTTTTTGTTCTATAAATGTAGGGCAAAGCTAACTGGGTATGGTTCACAAAAATCTCTATATTTATTCGTTTTTCATAAACATTATTCTTCTAAAATTGCAATATAGAACTAAGATGCCCCAAAAATCAATTTCGGTATCTACCTGCATTTCTGTGACTGCTATAGAAGAATTATTCTCTCTTTCCCTCTCCCTCTCTATCTCTCTCTCGCTCTCTCTCTCTCTCTCTCTCTCTCTCTCTCTCTCTCTCTCTCTCTCTCTCTGACTGGACAACTCGAACCACATCACCACATCTAGTCGTATACAGTTTGCTCGGAAATTCCCCTAACAATCTCCTAGGACTTGTAGAGGGGACGGAGTAGCCTATCTTTCGAACATGAACCCATGTCCGGAAACGTGCCGTTTCCGTGCTAAAACCATTTCAAATCACGTGTATCACTCGTCCACTTCCGCTGAAGGAAAGAGCAATGTCTGGGATGTGCCTGTGTTGGTATGCAGCCGGGTCGGCAGTACATTAATTCAGACAATCACCTGTTGGCACGCGACGTCTACCCAGCCTCGAGCCCTATTCACGCCCCTTTGTGTCTCCGATTAACATGGTTGAGTACACATTTGCGGAATACACAGACATGATCCTTGTGTGCGGTATAGCTGAAGGTAATGGTAAAGCAGCTCGTCAGCTGTATCAAGAGCGTTATCCACAACGTCCGATACCATCTCATACCCTTTTTGCCACAGTAACGCAACGGCTCCGAGAACAAGGTACCTTCGCCGCTGACAGGAACAACTGTGGTGCTCCAAAGAGACGCCGCACTCCCGAATTGGAAGAGACTGTATTACACACTCAAATTCCGACGCAAAAGTGTTATAGGGAGGTTCAAAAAGCTGAATTAGAGTCTAAGCGTGGCATACTGCATTTGTGTTACAAGCTACGAAAAGAACAAAAACTACTTTTCATCTACAATTTATGGTTTAAACTATTTATTAAATGAATGTTAACAGTTTCGCTTGAATGAACAAAAATGTACTTAGGACAAATCTAACCAATATTTTCAAAAAAATTCAGAGTGCTAATACTCTCTCACCTGTTTATAAATCTCACTCATACTGAATCAGTATGTTCTGCGCACCATACAGATTGCATTATATGCAACTTGACTGGAAAAAAATATCTAGGAGCAAAGCCTAGTATGCTGCAGAATTCGGGAAATTGAGACTCGTGAGTGTTATATTTTGAAAACTATAATAATTCAACAATTAATAACTGCATTAAGGGGCCACTTTTTGAAAGCTCTTTCAGATAACCAAATAAAAGAAACATGAAATATGACCTTAAGGTGAATCTGCCCCCGCCATCTTGGTTTATCCGAATTTTGCTATAACGTGCATTTAAGTTAGTTTAATGAAAGTTTTCACATGGCACGCATTAATAATAGTTTCTCAAGCTTTATCAGGTAGTTACGTTCCACTACCTTAATTCATTTTTAACTGGTGACAGCTGGGAAGAAGTAGGTGATTTTTTCCTGTGGGTACTACAGCAACCACAGTGCTCAAGCAATACTAATTTCAGAAAATGTACAAAAATATGTCCTGTGTTGTGTCGTTATTTAAATTTCAAAACAATATCTCTAATGCAGGTTTTTGCGAAATTCATAGAAATCCAAGATGGCGGAGAATGATTCCGATGAAGCTGCCGACCAAATAATAACGGCGGATTTGTAATTCGTCGGGAAATAGCCTCTCGACGTGGCGGAACGTAAAAAAAAAAAAAAAAAACTGTGCGCTCGGGTGTGTGCTTGAGCTGGGGGAAGGGAAAAGACAGACGGGCCATTTGACGCGTCCAAGCTTGCCGGCGCGGTGGTCAGATGGGGCAGGAGGAAAGAGGGGCCGGGTCGAAGGGACAGGTATACAGCAGTGGCAGGAGCCAGCAGAACTAACTCCCCGTTACACTGTCACTCTCTCTCTCTCTTTCTCTCTCTGCGGAGCCTGTCAGCCGCGTGATGACCCCGGAATGACCTGTCATATTCATCTGCCGCCGACCTCTTATCTCCGCGTGGGCCTTGCGATCCCCTCCCCCCTTCCTCCTTCAACATATCCGGGACGGACGTGCGTACGCTCACGAGCACGTACGCTCAACGCCATTCCCCAGTGAGGGGAATGCCTGACTCGTGCGGCAGACAGTTTGAGAAACGTCCGAGTTACGACGTGCGAAGTTTGTGTGTGTGTGTGTGTGTTTGTTTGCGAGTGAGTTGGACTCCCTGGAACAGGATGTCCTTTATCCGAACTTGATTATTGGCGCCTGGGAGGAGGAATAGTTAACACTCTAAATCTGAAACGGCGAGAAATGGGCCATATCAGGGGAAAACCAGTTGAAATTTAACTACCGATAATCAGCGCCTGATAACTAGTTGTTGTGATGACTAAATTTCACTGATTAATTTATGGTTCCCACTGAATGTCGAGAATCCCACTGCCGTAAGTAGATACCTGAAGAATTCGCGGATTCATTTAGGGAAAAGTTAGAATTCAAAACATGTATGTTTATACAACATTAGCCATTGGTCCACACGGTGTTTGACACCTCCTCGAGAACGCTGGCCCAATCGTCGCCTTCCACTGTGACAGCAGGCAACCAATGCACAGTTGATATCGACAAATTTATACATAAGACTGTAGAATCTAGCCTGCGGGTCATTGAACTCGCAAATTTTTTCGGGTCTCTAGCCATAAGTCACTTGTTCCCAGTGAGTTTGCTTAATTTGCCAGTCGGCAGTACATTATCAATTGACTTTCAATGAATGTCATTTCACTGATTGATATCACTGATTCGGCTTTAGAGTGTAGATGCTCCGACTGATACTTAGACCACTTACGAATGCCCTGCAAGAAATTTTGTATGAACATTGTTAAGGGCTCCTCTTTTTCGCGAATAGATTCCACGACAACGTACGTTTCAAAACACTTCAGTTCAGAACCACTGTGGTGATTGGATCATTTGAACTGTCAAGCTTCCTAACTGTTTCCCGCGAATCGCGGACGGTCGGTATCGGAGAATCTTAATTCCGATCGGCTTACTCACGTAACGGACTCTTTTTTTTTTCACACAAATACAAGCGACCAATAGCAAATGAAGATTGTAATTGTGAAAATAGGAAATTGAATTTTGGCCTCCGCATAAAACCGAACTACTTTCTCTATGCACTTATAGTGCAACCAAATTTACAAACGATCCCGAGAGGGGAGGGGGGTACAGCTCTTCCGCTCCTCGCGCGACATACTGCGGGGAAGACATGTTCTACTGACTGTACACTTAGTAGATACTACTGCGGACTGTATGCCACACATTCGGGAATATAGAAAAACTGTTAGTGAGGTTTTCTATCATTTATCACATGGTATGCAAATTTTGCATCGTTTAATCCCCCCCCCCCAGTATACATATTCATCACAGTGACATTCTTTATTATATGTATCCTAGTGGAATAAGAATACAATATTTCAAAAAATACAATTTTAAATTTTTAGTTAGTAAATATAGTTTTTTTTTCGGAGAGAATATACACATCTGACTGGCGTTAAGCAATAAGAATGAGAGACAAGCTACAAATCTAGAGCAACATGAACAATATGCACATTTTAAAGAATTTGATAGTCCCACAAAAAATTTTTCGCATTAAAACTTATCTTATATTAGCCATGAATAGCGTTAAAAGTATAAACAATATTAATTTTTCGACCTTTGTGTAGTTTTTTTGCTCACCAAATTTTAAAATGCATGAAAATACGGTTTTGGACGTTTGCTGAAAATAACACAGCGAATCTGTTAAGACCAAAATAATCGATACGAGCAAAATTGGATCAACAGGAATATGAATGAAACTGTTGCCAAGAGGAAAATGACGTATTAAATGAAATGTTGCGTGGAATCCGTCTCCCAGAAGAGTGGACTTCATTGCATAAATGGACTTCTCAAAAGACGCAGCTTGAAGACATGCAGATCACAGGCTTTTAAAACATGCAGTTTTCTACGCTAGTTTTCCTGACCCCTGAAAGCGCGCCCTTTGTTAGTTTTTTTAGCTACAGTTGCTATCACAACAACTGTCATCGGGGCAACTATCGCTTTCACTGTCTCTATCGCTGTCATCATCCACAACAATTACAAATTTTCCTATTCCTTCTCACACGCAAGGATCGTTTCGAGTTATTCGCACTGTGAGTGTCGCTGGAGTAATGACCTTCTGCTGGCGAAGTAATATTTTTCTCGCCCCCGTCTTCAATGAAAGTGGATGTCTGGATGTCAGTTAAATTCAGGCGACGTCATGTTACTCCGGCAGCACCCAAAGCGCTGTTCACGATCAAATAAGCACTTTTGAAATCGACCTTAGAAAAAAGTCACTGCTACTACGTTCATATGTTTTAACGGGTGCAATGAGTGACATGTATTCAGTGAAGTTGGTAGCGATGTAGGGGAAATTACTTCCATGTATTTACGTCGAACAAAAAGTGTTTGGTAACCATTTGTGATAACTTAAATTATTTCTCTCTTTTCTGTATCTTTTAATGCACCGAAGTGTAAAAATTAGCAGATTTGTACAATATTTACTTTTCTAATAATTTCACAGTTTCACTTGACCAACGCATGAATAAAGTGGTGAGTCACATGGCAGTGCTAATTTTACATAAGACGGAAGAACACACAACGTGTATACAAGTATACTTTAAGCAGGGCTTTCAAAAGTGCTCATTTTACCGTGAGCAGCCTATACCATAGTATTATTTGTACCCAGTGGTGATATTTGTGTGGTTCTGTTTTCCCGTAGTTCACGAATTACTGCTACTTCCTGGCGTTCGCCATCCTCCCTGGTTCCCAACCCCACGTCCTCCCTCGAACAGAGGGCTGTGGAGACAGGGCCGCAATTACCCGGGAACATTTTTCCACGTCTGACAACCAACAGACCCGCTGTGATAGGCAGCGAGGAATCGATACGACGGGGGAGCCAGGATAAACACTCGCCACGTTGCGCCGGGAAACGCCAAGACACAGAGCGAATGAGAATACAGAGGAGAAACGGCAGCTTGCAACGAGAACTCCAGCCTTGCGCGCTGTCAAAATGGCGTCACCGGCCGGCGACACGTTGGAACACCATGCGTTGATCTTCGCCTGGAAACCCACACCAGAGGCGTGTGGAGAACTGTTTCAAGGTAAGCTGGTGCTTGCTCACTGCTGTACATACATTCTCGGTGCGCGCAGCAGGAGCCAATAACCACAGTGCAGCCTAGGGGAAGTGAATGTATTCCGACCACTCACAAGCGAGCAGCAAGGGACCCATTACACACGTCCTGTGGCATCAGCTGCCGAGCTATATTTTAGTGGTGGAGGTGTAGACTAGCAAGCAACAGCGTACAGCACAGAGATAACGCCAGCTTACCTTGCAACAGTTCGCCACACACCACTGACTGAGATATCAGAATAAACAAATGAGGCCACGTCATTTAGAAATGTCGCGTCTTAGAACCAGGCGCGGGTTCACAAGGGGTGTCACAGTGCTCATGACTAGAGACCCGAGAATCTCGCGGATACATTTGCAAACAAGCTAGGCTCCACAGTCCTTTGTGAACTTGAGCTTCAGTTAGCTGTTCATTGGCTGATGTTCCAGTTTAAGAGAGATGGGCCACCGTGGAAACCCCGCGTCCCAAGTCAAATAAGCGAGGGAGCGATGCGGGTGACACTAACACGCACGTCTAGTGCCTCATCGCTCCTAAGTGCAAGACGTGCAGTGTTTCCGTCGTGGCGCTGTACTGTGTAAATTAGATCTGTAACAGTGTAGTTTTGTTACACGGGATGAAAGGCCACAGATTAAAGTACGCCCGTATCTTTGTACTTTTCTCTTGCCGCTTAAGGAAACTACTTGGACAAGCTTTAAAAGTGCGATATTTGACCATTTCCACGAATTTTTTTCTCTATGATTATACTTAATATGACAAAAGTAAAAAATTGGGGTATAGATAATAGTTTATTGTCTTTTCTGACAAAAAGTTGTATTTTCAGAACATTTATTTGCCGATATTCGCGTAAATAACTATTATTAAAAAAAGGGGGGGGGGGGGCCATCCAACTCTCAATCACTGACCAGGTAGCGCGGGACTCGGTCCTTGGTTTTCCGTACAGACTCTTTATTGGCCTAAAGTCGTCTGGGGTGTACGTATCAAACTGTGGCCCAATAGAAGCGAAAGTTAGTAATACATGCGAATACAGTTTAACGTGTCCTTAAATTAACTCGCGATATTCTCTGGTTTCTAGTCATCTCCCCTCCCCCCCCCCCTTCCCCGACCCGAACCCATCGGCACACTCCCGAAAAACCGACTTCGTTTGCTGACGTCGACGAGCCATCCTCACCTTAGCCGTCGGAGGGGAAAGATCAACATACCGGCGAGCGAGCGCCAGGCCAGGTAGCCGAAGAGTGAAGAGCAAGAGACTGGACTCTCTGCATTTTTCTTGTGACAGCGATAACGGCGTGCAAGGTAGCCCTCGTTGATTTCCTGTTGTGCCTCATAACCGATTATCGCGTGCGTGTCAGTCGACGCGACTGCCGCTGAGAAAAAAGTTTTGTGGAAACAAATTTTCTCTGACGCAACCAAAATAACTGTTTGTATATGGGGCAATTAAATATATTGCCAGTTAAAGTGATTCGCGGCTAAATGGTAAATTTTTTAAATACCTACATATATGAATACGGGTGTAAATAGATATTTCATGTTCTACAACTTCACTATTTAGTTTTCTGTTGAGTTTGGTTTATCAGGATTTTCATACCCTTATAAAACGTCATTAAATTCACTAACAGACACTGTTATTTTCCTAATTGTCACAACAATTACAAACTGCTGAGCTCTATTTTCGTACGAAGACAGTCAAGTGAGAGGCCAGGCAAATATATAAAGTTGATTCACATAAATATTTTGTCGACAGTGTAATTTTGTTCGCCCAACAAGTATGTATTTGGTTAGATAAACAAAATCGGTTCCGTTGCTTTTCAAGTTATTTTTTTCTCAACAAAATATTTTTTTTTTTGGGATACCAAGTGTATGTTTCACAATATACAAACAAGTATCTCGTTGACGAGAATAAACTTCTCACCCATAGTGTGTGGCACGTTTCATGCGTGTACTATTGTATTGGTATTATCTGAAAATCGTGACATTCATTTTCTTTTAACGAAGGGATGAATAGTTATACCTTGTGTTTTGTCATAGAAGCAGCATAAACTCGTAAATTTAACCTGAATGGCTGTCTATACACAATATATTTGCGACAAAACTTTCATTGAACTGCCACCTGCATATATTTCCAAACGGTAAACCAAACCTCGGAAAAATAATTTTATGATTAATTTAAAACTTGTTTGATTTTTTTTCACGCCATTTCTGTTTACTAGTACCACCTAAGAATCACTTAATAGAGAATGCTAAAAAAAAAGTAGATCTCAAGCAGGGCTTTCAAAAGTGTTGAACTTGCCGTGAATGGTAGTTCAATATTGGAACACGTAAATGGTTACTGTGCAGTATACATGCGCACTTTACCCCGTGTTGCTTAACGTTAAAGCCTACGTTACATGCATTACTTCCGTAGCCTACAACAGAGAATGCTAAACCACATCCCTCGAAGGACGATATTAAGGGCCTAACGTGAATCCGTTGTGTTAGAAAATATCGCGGAGTTCGCGGTATTAAGAAAGGCGCGCACTTGGTTCGGCCCGTCTCGGCCCGGAACGTAAAAGTCCAACGTCCGCGCATTTTACTGGCAGCTGCGGAATTCAAATAGGAATTCCCATGTTGAGGAAGATTTGACTCAGTGCGTTAGTTTTAAAGATAGTCGTTTCAAACAAAAATAATTCTTCGCGATTTTTTTTAAAAGAATTTCCCTATAGCGGAGTTCCTTCCATAACATATATAGTCTGTTTACAAGGAAATTTCGTAATTTATGTTTTACAAAAATGTACATTGTAACACTTCAATATTTATGACTTTGTGGCGCTCTCTAGGTCCAGAGGACGCAATAAGGCGGCTATCCAAAGCCCTAGGTTGACCTGAAGTGATCGATGCAGAGAAAACACAAAGAGGCGCCAATGCAGAGGAAATTTATAGCACTGTAACTGAACTGTGATTGGAAAAAAGTCAAAACAATTACCGTTTAAACAGAAATCCGCTTCCCAAAACTCCATTGTTCTTCAATTCCGCAAACAATATTGTGGTATAAAATTTTACTAGTTTTTGCTAGACAATGCTGTAAATTACTTGTCATTAGTTTTTGGTTTTGTTGTTGTTTTATAGAACACTTGCAGTATATTATCCTTACACTTACACGCCGAGGCGGGGTGTTGTACTCGGTAGAGCAGTTGCCATGCTACGATCTGTTGAGCCTCGTCCCCGTTTTCGGTTGATTCGCATATCTTGCTAGGGCGTGCATCACATGTGCATTAATATATTATCACAGTGCTGTTGTTCGTGGTTGTTCTTGTGTCCTGCTCCCACGCGATGCCTGGATGCCAGATCGTTCTAATTCAAGTTCCTATGTTTTTGAGTGTATATGATTGGGCGGTACGTTGCCTGGCAGCGAATAATCTGGGCGGTTGGATGCGCGGAGTAGGCTGGTCACCCTCGGAGTGACATTATGGTTCGGTTTGTTTAAACTATCATACAAAATTATAGTATAATTTCATTCGAAATATGGCAATTACCTTTATTGACATAATGTTGATTACACAATATTTGCCTAACATATATATATACCAAATATCACAAGTATGTTTTCCAAATAACCAACATATCACAAACATAAATCTCATTTGTTTTACATGGAAAAACAAAACTAACAATGCATGTATTTTAACTCTGGGTTCACCACCAGTTGGAAATATCATTAGTATCCAGCTGTATAAATATGAGGAAATGCATGTACTAGGTTTGTTTAGCTTTATTTAAATACGCACATGGGACATTATGCAAAAGTATGTAACATACTGAGATGAACATCGCAGGTATCAATAAGAACTTAGAATTTTAAATATCATAGAAAATGTACAAAAATACAGAACGCTGCCAATTTATATGGTGCGCATGGCTGTTCTTGCCTAAGTACAGGGCATTTCCAGTTATAATTGCAAAAACAAATTATACTTGTGAATTGAGACATGTCTTATGAAAAATATTTTTAGGAGTATCTGTGAGCATAGCAGCAAAGGCCACCAAACAAATACTATTTATTATACAAGCAATATTTTATACTGACAAATTAATTACTTGGCAATCGCCTATATTTTAAAAACCAAAATTTACTATCATCAAGCTGGATGCTTTCAAACAAACCATATCTGGAATATGCTAATCATTTAGTAGAATGAATATCAAAATTTAAATTGGATTTCTCATTTACCAGATACTGAAACATGCGAATTATTGAGTATTGCGCAATATTTTAAAAATTGTCTTTTCTCAACTTGGCCATAGCAACAAAACGCTAAATAGCCCATTAATCATCAACCAAAATACATTACAAGGGCAGTTTAATTACTTGGCTATAGCCACGAAGCTAAAAGCCCATTTTCGTTTCACTCTTTTAAAAGTTTTCCGCAACAGATGTGGATTTTAAAACTCCTTTTAGAAATTTTTGACAGGAGCTTCATTATATTAAAAGTCACTTTAAAACCATGAGACATTTTTGATAGTTTTTTTTAAAATAAAAATGGCAAAATTTTTCATTTCCTAATGCCATCATTATAAACAAAGTTCCGAGCTCTACAGACTCCTACCAGGACTTCATGCCAGACGGGCTTAGAGTTCAACATTTCAGAAAAATTCACAAAAAAGCTTAATTCGTGGCAATGCCGTCTGTTCATCTTGGAGTATCCATCACTCTCCCGACT
Organism: Dryococelus australis; assembly: GCA_029891345.1. NCBI lineage: Eukaryota > Metazoa > Arthropoda > Insecta > Phasmatodea > Phasmatidae > Dryococelus > Dryococelus australis. The sequence continues at coordinate 33,034,889 of CM056998.1, read as the reverse complement.
GGCTCTCCTGGGCCGATATTTATACGAAAATGCCAAGATTTTAAACCTCTAAAGCTCGGCCAATAGAAATCAGTCTCATGGGCGCGCATCCAATAACAGGCACCAGCACACAAGCATCGACGTGGGGTGAACTCAGGGGACGCTTCCAATGGCCGGCGAGTTCTTCCTTCCCTCCTCTGGTCTCGTAGATACGTAGCGTATGACAAGACTCCTGTGGAGGCGGCAGCCCGCGCAGCTCACTGTTGAGCCTCGTGCACTCCAGACAGCTCGGCGACTCCGGACGGGACGCACGGCGCATGCGCGAGTCCTCCTCACGCCGAAGCTCTGCTCCACCTTCAGAGCGGCCCAAGCTAGGCCCGCTAGAGACGTTTTCACGTCGCTCTGGCCGCTGAACAAGTCAGCCGACGTCACGGCCAACGGCATCTTCAGCTGATAATCACTCTTCTTTCGCCGTGGACTCCTCGCAGAATTCATTCAGATTTCACCGAAATGTAAGTAAGTGAGGAAAATCGACGTAGCGCAGTTAACCACAATTGATTAACAAAACACCAGTCTTCATAGTCCGCGTCAACCCTGTCCAACAGGGCAGTCGTATTTTCATGACAGTGATTTCCTCAGAAATGTATTTAAACCAATATTTTCATATTGAAAATATCAATTTCATCTAATGAACATGTATCAGTATTACATTTTCTGTACGTACAACATAAGTGCATGTTGAAAACTTCGTGTCAAAGGTAGTATACGTTTAACTCGTAATATCAGAGCAACGAAAAACGGCAAATTTAGTTCGTGTTTCAGAAAAATGCAACATTTTCAAATCCAATTTGATTTTGTCAGTAAAATTGCGAAGGGGGAGGATGGACGTGTAGGGTCAAATTGAGACACCCCGTCTCAACTTTATAATGACTATATTCCATGTCTCTAAATTTGATTCAAATGCCAAAGTTTTATGTAAATGTTAAGATGCTTAACGTATGTTCATTGTGATATGTGTATAATTATTTATCTTTGCAGTTGTATTGTGCATACTATGTGAGTTTAATGATTATCTGTGGTTTCTTCGCATGAATATTCGTCTATGTTACTAGCACAACTTTTGTTTCTCAAAATAATCAGGCCACACCAGCCGGCCTATGATAATTGATTGATTTTCGAACAATAGTCTCTTAGAACAAAAACTTATTCATTCTAATTTGGAATCAGCTAGAGGCCAGCACGGAAAAGAAGACAGTCCTGAGTATTGAAGTTAATTTATGATATTTAATTAGTAAAAGTGTGATAGTTACGACGATGATCCAGATTTATTCGCGCGCTACTGAAATGCTGAGCCTATATATATATATCTAAAAGAAGAAGTACGTCGACATAAGCTGTATGATGAGCCCAGATGGAAAGACGACCCGGTAAAGGAGGACTTCTTGGATCCAACTTCGAACCAAGGACAACGCGGTGCCTGATATTCGGAGAGCCATATCTGCAAGGAGAGGACTACTGGCTGTGAATCCTGGTGAGGTTCTGGTTCTACGTCCACCTCCGCTGTTCCGGGCCGTAGAGGATGAGTTCGCTGAGGACCAGCAGGAGATGTGTTGTCCATGGTGAGCGGGAGAGCTGTTCCTGGGTTCTACACCACTGAAGGATGACTCCACGACATCGGCAGAGTTGCGGTTAATTTCCGCTATCAACACAGCTAAGTCGTATTTTTCTCCAAGCAAATTTGAACCTATTTATGGCACCAGCATTAGTAAATTCCAATATTGGTAATTTTTTTTTTAATGTGCGACGTGCAGGCTGGTGCTGTTTATTATTTTGAGATATAGAATAGCTTAATAATTCGTAACTAAAGTTCTGCAAAAGTACCATATAATTTGAAATCGGTTTAGTTTTGTTAGTTCTTGTTAAATTCACTTAACAGTATCAAAATAAAAGTAATTTTATTCGTTTCTAATGATTTAATTGAATTAAGACTTCTTTAGTTGTTTATTAGAATTAATTGTCCAATTGTTTTAAGCTCCAGAGCTAATTAAAATCTGGATGAATATACTGATTTTTTACGTGGCAACATATATTTTACCCGAGGCATATCATTAATATAACATATCAGAATCACTCACATATACAACTATATTTTATCATTACATTACACATTCATATTGTATGTATCACAGAAGTAATATTTTACAGCCGTAATATTGTAACACATATCAGTGGTGTTTACAACATATTATGTATATGTATTGAAAATATAAGCTTATTAGGAAATTCTCCCAAAAAAATCGTGAAGAATACATTTTGGTTAGTTCACGTTAAAATGAGCACTTTTAGACCTGCTCAAGATCTACTTGTATGCACGTTGTGTATTATTTGGCCTTATGTAAAATTAACATTGCCATGGGCCTCATCAATTTATTCATGCGTCGATCAAGTGAAACTGTGCAATCATTAGAGAAGGAACTATGTTACAAATCTGTTCATTTTTACACTCAATGCATTAAAAAAAATAAAGCGAAAGAAATTATTTGAGTTGTCACAAGTTGTTACCAAACACTTTTAATTCAACGTTACGACGTGTAACTGCTTTCCCTCAATTGTTACCAACTTTACAAGGTCCATATCGCTCAGTGTGGCCGTTAAAATATTTGCAGGTAAGAGCAGCGGCTAATTTCTAAGGTTGATTTCAAAAGCACTCACATTATCGTGAACAGCCTTTACATTTGCGTGCGTGAAGGGAAGTTCGTGAAGGATGGGGATCTTCGCGGAATAAAGTAGCTACAATTTATTCGCTTATTTATTTACGACACTATACAAAATTCTGTACAGATCTTTCCCGCACAACGGTATTATCTGTAACCCATGCAATAAATAAGCCAAAACTATTGTGTCCATGAAGAGAATTCTAGCTTTAAATTCTCCGTAATTAAAGGCTCCTCAATAGCAAAAAATTTTAAAAGCCTCAAAGTTACGTCGGCCCGTAAGGAAGGATTGCAACGTCAATCAAAAATAGCGTAAACAAGCTTCGCGTGTGATCTGTTTCCTCAGAATTTTAAGCTGTGACTATAGGGTTTTAATACAGCAATGTGTTCAGAAAAGATACATAGTTGTCGCTATTGCTTAAAACACTCTTTTACAAAGGAGTAAATACCGCCAACATAGTGATACGTATAGTGATTTTGTCGAATCCGACACTTCTTAACGACCGCATTTACGTTTAAATAATCAAATTCATAACTTGTCAATAAAATATGGACTTTAATTTTTGTCATGTCATTTAAATATTCCATGGTAATTTTTTAAATAGTACATACGCGACAGCATACAATAATACTCATATTGTGATGTGCAGCAACAGGCGTGCTAGTCTGATTGCGAGAGCGCGACATACCACGAGGAAGAGGAACGAAGTCTTGAGCGCTTAAAACAAGTCCCCTCCAGCGGATCGAAGCCAGGGCTGGTTGTTACTGAACGCGGGAAGAAATGTTACAGCTGAAAAGGCGGCAAACAGGGTTCTTTGCCGTCGAGACACTGCGCCAGGAATACGTCCAGAGATGGGAGAGGTCCGTCCACTGACATGCGTCTTGTGATCAGCCTTCGACATCATGAATAAGGTGACGACGTTCCTTAGAAACAATTTTGCATGGCGTGACTTTGAAGTAATTAAGTAACTAAATTATAATAATCATCAACGCAATGTAACCAATTAATATAATAACAGCTCCTCCGAGTTAAAGGCTAACTAAAAGGTTGTAAACGAGTTGTCAATTATATTATTTCAATACATGACGATAAAGAAATTAATCGTATTCACCATTGAGTGACGCCTAACCCGAACTTGTGCGCCATTGTAAATTAAAAGGACACATCATTTTATAAAACGTAACAATATGATTAAAGGCCATTCGCCGTTAAGTGAGCACTTTCATAACCGACCTTTGAAAAATGTCACTACCCCTCTCTGCGTATATTATAATAATCACACTGAGCGGCATGCGTCCTGTAAAGTTGGTAACGGTGGAGGGATAGTATTCACGTGCTTCCAAGTTCAATTAAAATTATAAAGTAAAAGTTTCTGAATACTGAATGTTTTTTGCTTTCTGCATTTTTTTTAATGCATGTTATTGTGTAAGTTAAGCAAATATGTAAGATATTTACATCTCCGATAATTTCACAGTTTCATTTGACCGACGCATGAATAAAGTGATCAGGTTTGTGGCACTGTTAATTTTACATTTGGCGAAAGAACATGCAACGTTCATACAAGTAGATCTCAAGCAGTACAAGGAAAAGTGCTCAGTTTACCGTGAACAGCCTTTAGATAGGCTCCTCAAGGGCCCTGCCTACCGGCTGGCAGCTGCGAAATTTAAATAAGAAATCCTATGTTAAAGAGATTTCGTCTCAATTAGTCAATTTTAAAGTTAGGAGTTTCATATAAGACATATACTTTACAATTTTTTTACGAGAACATTCCTACAAGCTTACATTTTCAGTAAAAGTTAAATTTAAAAAAAAATTTCCTTGCAAACAGGCTATACATGTTATGGAAACATCTGGGCTATAAGGAACCTCTCCTAAAAAATTTGTAAATAATACCTTTTGTTTGAAACGCCTATCTTTAAAATTAACGCACTGTGGCGTAATTTCCTTAAAATGGGATTTCCTATCTAAATTTCCGCAGCTGCCAGCCGGTAGGTAAAGCGTGTATATGTGTTGACGTGCATTCACTTTCTATTTTTCACGTGGTATTTTACGAAAGGACTCTGTATCACTGTAATGAATACGAACAAGAGCACAGCCTGACTTCCTGAGAAGTGAAATCGCTACGAGTTTGTATAGCGTAGCGGTCGGCCGAATCCCCGGGATGAGACCTGCGAAAAGACGGGGCGATATTTCCAGGTGCACGTGTGGCTTCCAGGGAGCGAAATCAGTCCGGCAGCCTGTGCACAGCTTAAGCGCAATTACGGAAGTCTTTGCTTTGACACTGGAAACCTGGCAGCGCTAATCCTCCGCTCGGACCAAACCTCGTTACCGAGATTCCTTTGTGCAGGCGTGCCATATTAGTGCCTCTTGTTTCCGACGGAGGCAGATCTGAGGGAGGTTTGGCCGGCTCCGAGGGCTGTTCGCGCGCGTCGGAACTCGGCAAACAACCGCCACAAAAGTCTTCCGAAAGAAGTGTTGTTTTGCGATAATCACCTTGGGAAAATAATCACCTTGGCTGCGACACACGAAAAATCACTCTCAAACCGACGAGAAAACAAAACTAGATAATCAGCTTTTCATATACTTGCCATTCATTACCTAACTGTGTTTGAGCCGTTGGGGATTGTCCTTTCATGTACCTTTCTAAAAACTGCGTTATTCTAAAGGAGAAAAGTTGAAAAGCATCTTGATAATTTTTTATGTATTTTCATTACCTAAATTTGAGATTAATTTAAGTCACACGTTATTTGGGCACAGAGAAATATTTCATTATTTTTAGGGACGATTATCATCGTTTGACATCTTTTACTACTATTGTCTCCGATATCATTCAAGTAATGTAATCGATAATTACTACCCATTTATTCCTTGCTGTAAACGAACAAAAGTAGCCTACTCCATATAAAAGTTATTCAATCATCTTAAGTTTTATATCGTGCCTTGTAAAGGAAGTAATTTCCATAACAAATGCTGTATGCAATTTGTGGTTCAGAATATACATAGTAACATTACAATGATTGATGTCTCTCTCCCTTAAGATCTCTGTAGAATTACCCTAATCCTCTAGAATGAAGTTCTTGAACTAAGATAAGATGGGATTTTATTTACTAGTATCGCAACCACACACAATAAAAATTTGCCTAAAAGTTTTGGTCCATTAAAAATGTGTATTTTTAATGTTGACTGGATTTTGTAAAAAATATATATATATATATATATATCCTGCGAAAAAAACTAATTTCTTCTATTAAAAATTTGCTAAGATGCGAAAGAAAATTAAATGATGTGTTGCATATCGCGACAGTCACACATTTGTGTTGTTTACCAAGACAAGTCGACAAACAGGATATTTATAAATTTTATAAATGATATTGGCCTATTTCCCATAATACTGTGCAAGTGTAACTGCAGAACCTGCTATTGAAAATGGGACGGGTTTTTATCTCACATATTACAGTATGAGACCATCGCAGTCGTTATGAAAGTTTCCATTTACAAGTTCGTTGTACCTCATCCACAATTGGAAACATCATGCTCCTGTCCTTCGGAAATATTTTTTTTTTTTTGTGTATGCACCTTGTGAGAGTATCCTGGGCAATTTTATTTTTATATATTTACTCCCGGAAACAAGAATATGTGACTCGTATGGTTTAACTTTAATGTAGTTCTTGCTTCTGCGGTTATGACATTTAGGATAATATTTTCTTCTCGGCTTGTCGATGCTGACCTCGGAGTTAAAGTGATATAGCATCAGAAAATGAACAGGTAGGAAAATACTTAGAATCCAGCATCACAAATATGTGTTCAGTTGAAAATGAAGTATGCTTTCCAACATATCCGAAATTGCGCAAAACGTTGTAAGCCAAAATAAAATTATGAAATTTCAATTTAATTTTTATACAATACCCAGTTAATAAAATAATAGTCCGGTTTACCAAGTTTTTGATATAATTCAACATAAGCTTAGTATTTCTTAGAGTTCTTTAACCCTCTGAAGTGTTCTCAGGCCCTTTGTCCGTAAACTGGAATGAGACCAACATCTACGTGGTTCTACTAACATAAATCACTGATTTATATTTAGAGTTTAATTTTCCAAATTCTATTCCAAAATTATATTACCGTACGCTTGTCTTGTTTACGTTATAGTGTACGCAGTTACGGGGATAATCGCATTTTTCAAAAGGTTAATTTGAAATGCGCTGAAATAAGTGCGGACCGACTCTCAAGCAATAAACTGGTCGGCCCGCGGGGTGCGATAGCCAACCCTCACTCGCCTGCAAGTTAGATCCTCCCCCTCCCCCCAACCCAAAAAAATCACTCCGTTCGTTCCGCGGACAGGTTATTAACAATGCAATTCCAGCTGCTGCGCGAAACGTACCGAAACGGTTTGCAACAAAGCACTTTGGGGAAGTTAAATCAGATCGCCCGCGCGGGCATAGAGGCTGTTGGTTTATGCACTTGTGGTCCTCCGCGGGCCCTGAAGGGAGGGTTCTCGGTGGCAGCAGCAGATCGAGGGGGGGAGGGGGAGGGGAGTCTATCCCGCCCGCCGCCGCCGAGCGTAGCAAATAGAATGTTGCGGTGGGCCAAGTGCTAGCGGTCTTTTTGCCACCGCCAGTCTCGCCCCGGCCTTTGTGCTGCCGGAGGAATAGGCAGCACAACAGCGCGGTCCTGGCTCTTTGAGATACGAGAGCGCACACCGCCTTACGAGCGAAATATCGGCGACCGCATTTAATTACATTTGGCCCCGCGGTCGGCGCACTGCAGCAAGCGTGAGTTACCTAGTTGGCTATTCTTCGGCTTGTGTCCATTCACCTCAACGTTATGCAAGGACGTGTATTATTATAAAATATTGAAGGCTGTTCACAATAAAGTGAGCACTTTTGAAAACAACCTTAGATAAAAGTCACTGCCCCGACCTGCTTATATTTCAAGGGCTCCCTGAGTGACATGTTCCCAGTAAAGTTGGTAACGATAGTTGGAAAGTAGTTCCGTATCTTAACGTCGAATAAAAAGTGTTATGTGACAATTTCTGTTAACTTAAAATATTTCCTCCGATTTGTTTTTTTTTCAATGCGTCGAAGTGTAAAAATTAGCTGATTTGTTAGATATTTTCTTTTCAAATAATTTCACAGTTTCACTTGACCGACGCATGAATAAAGTGATGGGACACACGACAATGTTAATCTTACAAAAGGCGGAAGAATACACAACGTGCATACAAGTAGATTTTAAGCAGGACTTTGACAAGTGCTCATTTCACCGTGAATACCCGTTATATTGTAAAACACATCAGTAATGTATTCACTATTCGTACAGCACACTTGGTTGCAGAAATATTACTACAACTTTGTATTGTTTCATTTTGTGTCACTGGTCTGTTTATGACGTTGTGGCAACGTTCCCAATGTTTGCCAATGTTACAATCGCCTAAATGTTTACTTTCTGTAAAGTTGCTGCAACGTAAACTGTAGTGGTGTACTGTTGAGGCGCGGGCGTGAAAGGCCTCAGGCGGCCGTCGAAACTTCTGCCTCGCGCAGCGACGCCCAACCGTCCCCAAAGACTCTCAGTACCATACTTACAGTCCATTCTCGGTTTCCCCCGACTTTTTCTCAAGTCCTGCTTAAGTTCTACTTCCAGGATATTCCTCCGCGCCATGCTTACAAAGCTTAATCATAGCCGTTTCCGAAACGGCTGCGAGGCTATGATTTAGGTTACTAAATCGACCACCTGGCCAATTTTAGGCCCTAAATATTTGGCGATTTAGGGTTGAAATTTACTGAGGTGAAGAAGCACACTAAATCCCCTAACAGGTCCGTAAAATCGTCTGCTGTTGTTTATTTACGTTTTATTTCCCGCGTTGTGACGGAAAAGTCGGTATTTACTGTTCTTGAAACGCTGCACAATACATGCACGTGAAAAATGTAGACTCGGGGATCTACATGAAGTCATTTTAAAATAAAAGGTCGTATGTTGTGTTAACAAAAAATTGCGATCGGTTATTTGAAACGGAATGTTAATTGCAGGGAGCGAAGAGATAACGAGAGGATTTGTAAGAAATACGATCAGTAATTTACAAGACGTGAAAAATAACGTCGAAATTCCACAAGCCTGTAGTTTCCAACTTTGTCGCATGTAGCGCTGTTACAAGCCGTGCGAAACCATCCACCCTAAATTCCTAAACCCTAATTCCCCAAATTTGCCATTTCGGACACTGCTTAAGTCTATAAATTTACACAAAAGGGACAGCGCACCGCATTTGCGCGCACGCAGCGTATAGGCTGTTCACGATAAAGTGAGCACTTAAAAAAAAAAAAAAAAAACTCACTGTCTCTGCTTGCATATATTTTAACGGGTGCACTGACTGACATGCGCCCAGTAAAGTTGGTCACGAGAGAGAAAAAGTAGTTCAGTCTCTTAACATCGAATAAAAAGTGTAAGGTAAACATTTGTGTAAAGTAAAATTATTCCTTTCGTTTTCTGTTCTTTTTAAAGCGCCAGGTTGTAAAAATGAATAGATTTTAAAATATTTATTTTTATAATAATTTTACATTTTCACTTGACAAGCACATGAAAAACGTGATGAGGCCAACGGCAATGTTATTTCTACATAAGGCGGAAGAATACACAATGTGTATACAAGTAGATCTTAAGCAGGGTATTCAAAAGTGCTCATTTTACTGGGAACAGCCAATAATATTTTGCATAAGAACTATTTATTACCAGAACACATATTTTCCCACTGTATTTTATTGAAAATGATTATGAATTAAATATTATTTATTGTTCAAATATAATTGAAAGTTGAATTTAAATAAAAAATAAGGCACTTTTATTTTGACAGAAGTATGAAACGCTTGTCATAGGTTGCATATTAAGGAAATAACGAAACGCGTCATATGTAGGGCGATTTTTCAAAGGTTATATTCAAAAAGTGTGAAAAAAACGCGAATACACTATACGCGGAATTCTAGTGGAGGTGACGTATGTAACCTAGTTGGATACGCTCCGGCTTGTGATTCGGGGAGGTCTAAGTCAAGAGTAGTCCCGCCTGAGACACGTGTATATCTGTGCGGTTGCGAACGCACTGCAGTCTACACGACCACTGCAGGCAAAGAAGTAGCTAGGAATTTCCTTTCGGGGGGGGGGGGGGGAGGGAGAGGAGAATTACGATTGTCAGTTTTCGAAAATAAAATATGAAAGTTGTAATATTGAAAACTATTAGTTTCTTCAAAATACTTACAATTACTGGTCTAATATACAGGGACGGAACTACGAAATTATATACCACTCCGTGTTCAAAGGAGATCGCAAATTTCTCGTATGTTAAAAAAAAAAAAATTAAAGATACCAGCTTACTTATGTTTACTTCAAAAAAATTATTTACAATCAACGGGCTAAAATACGGAGATGGAATCTCAAAATGCTATGAACATGGCTACGCCCCTTCTGCAGTGCCACAGACCACGTAAGAACAGGGGAGCGGCAACCTATGCACCCTTTTCAGCTGCTATTTTCTCACGTCACAGCCGTTTTGCCAACACCGAAAATATAATGGAAGTTTATTCATTTTTAATATTTATAAATTTGTGGACAACCAAAATACCTTTGCTCAATTTACTACTACCAGATGATTACAAATAAAATCCCATTATATATGTGTGTGTATATATATATAGCAAATTACACAACAACGATTTTTTACCGTCACTCGATAGTTGCACAGTTGCTACCCTTTTATACTTGATGGTTTGTGACTCTCCTGAGGTTATCTTTATCGAGACGAGAGCGTTGATATTCGATTTGGCTTGTGAGAAGGACGTTTAAAATACAACAGTGTTTGAGAAAATGAGAAGTAGCCAGTTTTCGATGCCTAGTTGTAGAAAGTATTAAAATCAATCCTCGAAATAACGTATACGCGTTTCCAACAGGATGAACAGTAGGAAAAACCTAAAAGAAAAAAGTCGTTACTCAGGCAAGGATACTTCTTCTACAGGTCGGGAAGATCAATGTTAGAAGTTTGGCAAAGGGAAAATTTTTGCCACTAGGTAAGCGCTAGTGTCGGCAATGTACTATATTTTCTCCAATTTCTGCGTTAAAAACAGTATAAGGCAATAATCGTAAATCAAATATATTGTAACTTCGTATGAAGTAAAATCATTATCTTTTATTATTAACGTATATTAAAAGGTTAATTAAAAGTTGCCTTTTGGAACAATTTGTGCCTAGTGGCAAAAACTTACCTACGCCAAATACTCCTATAAGAAATTTCGTTTTGTTACTCACCTGAATAGAATAGACCTTAACATAGACAACGGTTACATTGACGAAAGTGGGTTCAAGGACGAATCTAGAGTGGGGTTTGGAGTATTAGGTGGGGGAGGGGGGGGGGGTCGTCGGATTGGACGATTTTTTTTTTAATTACGCGTACTCTACAATGAAAGGCTAATAAGTGAAAATAAAAAATTATTATACATTATATACTAATATTTTGACCTATTATGCAAGTTACCTTTATTGTTACTGATGGGTTTTTTTTTGGGGGGGGGGGGGAGGGAGTGTAAATCACAACTTTATGCCCCGGGCCAAGGGGGTTACAGTAGATAGAGCTTACAGTCGCATTAATCGAAATAAGTGCCTGTGGAAACACCAACATAGACATTTTGCCACTAGAATTAATGATTTTATGGAACCGATCGGTTTTTAATCAAAACTATAAGAGTTCTGTGTCTCAAACATACTGATTTAATCCTGCATATATTTCAAGTGCTGATTTAATATCTTACTAAAACGATTAGAAATATTTAATCCGTTCTATGCACTGCTTGTGCATTATTTATTATATTACGTTGGTCACATCTGGAGGTACTGCAAATATTTAAAGGACAAAGCTAGCACAAACAGCACAGATATATATTTAATAAACTACCGAAAACAGCATTCGGCAACTAAATGGTGTTAGTCAAGTAGATTCTACTTCGTTCTAGAACCTCTCAAGTATAAAGCAAGCCGTAAACATGCTGTAAATGCTATCCGGCAATAACCTTTAAAAAAAAAAAAAGAGTCATTTATTTGATTAAACATGGAACACTGCGTGATTATTTCACAAAATAATCCTTAAAAATCTTTTTTTTTTTATTATTCTAGGCGATTATTTTGCGTAACGCGTGTCTGCTGTTGGTATTAATCCTAGATTAGTCCCTCTTCGTACCTCATAATTACAGCTCTACGCAATACATGGCAGTGTCACCTATTTTATTTACTGTCTTTGTGCTTGAGAATACAGATGTGAAATAGTCACTTGTTTCACGAACTCGAGCCACACACGCGTGCAACAAAAACAAACTGGCGACATGGCGGTAGGACGTTCGCCAATCAGCGCCTGGTAGCTTACTTGCCAACCGGCGGCCCTGCCAATAGGGAAGATGTCGCAACGCGCAGTGGCCAATCAGACGCAAGACCCGTTCCCAGAGCTTCGTGCAGCTACGCCCCCATCAAAGGATGAGCCAAGCCATTTATTCTCTGTGTAGCCTATTGACTGTTCACGGTAAAATGAGCAATTTTGAAAGCTTAAGATCTACTTGTATGCAAAGTCCGGTGATTCGGCCGGGGATTGAGCCCGGTTCGCCTTGGCGGGAGGCAAGCATGCTAATCGCTCAGCCACCGCGGCCCCGAAACTATGGAATTATTAGAAAAGTAAACATTTTATAAATTGACTAATTTTTACACACCGATGCATTAAAAAACAGAAAGCACAGTAAATAATTTAAATGATCACATATGGTTACTTACACTTTTTATTCGACGTTAAGAAATGGAACTACTTTCAATCAATCGTTAAAAAATTAGCGTACGTATGACGCTCAGCGCGGCAGTTAAGATATATGCAGGCATGGACAGTGACTTTTTCTAACGTTGATTTAAAAACCGCTCACTTGATCGTGAACAGCCTTTACTCTGTGGCAAAGCACTAACGACATGTGACATAAGCGGCATGACTTTAGGAAACTAAATAAAATGATAACTAACCTTAATACCCTGTGGACCTAGCATTTTTTTTTGCAGGTGTATACGATGTGAGCGTGACGAACACTGTCGTGGCACGTGTGGTTGTTCCGGGTGCTCCCGTTTGCTAAACGTTTTTTTTTTTTTCATTCCGTCGCTGATCCGCCGCGATACAGTTCCTCGACGAATCCGTTCTTCCAGGTGAACCGGGGAAACTGACACATTTGAGTATTTCACAGAAACCTGCAAATTACGAGTTATTGCCCATTTGGTAACAGGTTAGTGAGTTACCGCTTATTGCTAATATGGACAGATGACGCCGATTCGAGTATACGAAGAATTGACGATTCTTACTTGTTAAATAACTACGCGATTTCTGCAGATATCTAGCATTTTACAAGAGACGTGACATAAAACTATACTTGCTAAGATGGCGCTAGTTCACAAAATGGAGAATTATTGAAGCCGTCTCTTAATTAATTAGGCAGACGCATTAAGTACTTCAGCAAACCAACATATTTATATATATAATGATTCCAGTGATAATAAGACGCTATTTCGATAAAACAGAATGCTGTATAAAAATTAATTTCAAGTGGCCTTCCACATTACTGCTTTATGTCAAATGTCGTATAACTCGCTCGAAAACCAACAATAAAAAATACAATATTTGATTTTAATTTTACTAATTACCCTATTTTACAATGCGGCGATACATAGAGGCCAATTGAGGCAATGAAAGTCCTCTGGGCACTTACAACCCTAAAACTTCAAAATAATTTCCCAGTGTAGTTACGTTTGATGGATTAATAAATATGCTTAAGCTGCTGTGTTCGGTTTAATGTCACCCATTATATTTCACGTTGTTATTTTCTAGGTGAGGTTTAGGAGGAAATTATACACACTATTTACATCCTTAAATTTATGCTTGGCTGTGGCATAACACGCATTAACCGTCCCTAAATGTTGTATAAGGTACGACTACTTTAAGAAACGCAATTTGTTTTGTCCGTTTTACTTTATCTTTCGTAACTTCAGTTCCGGTACACTGAAGAAGCATTCGGTTCTTTTTTTCTGCACGGTAAATGCCTCGCTGTCTTGTAGCAAGGTTACTGTTAAGTGCCCTTACAAACTTACTTAGCTGCTCGTACAGGTTTTTTTATTGCTGCCGCTCAAACCAGTAAACGCCCAGAGCAAGGGGCATTTTCTACTGCATACTGCAGTTACAGGTTATTCCATGCACTTGAGTTATTAAAAGCACGGGACATGAAAAAAAAAAATGTGTTTGCTAAAGGATATTTCCCGCATGTACAGAAGATTCAGGATCGTAAAATTTATTTACTTAATAATGAAGTTTAGGAAAAAAAAGAGTCAACCATATTCTCATTATCTGGTTAATATTTAATACGAAGAAAATATTGTTCAATTATTTTGTAATACTAAAGTTCCCGGACCTTTATTAGTTTTAACCCTAGCTACACATTTCAACTGTACTATCTGAGAACTTACACAGAAAGGATAGTTTAGTAGTAGTTCATCAATACTGTGACTTATGCCGGCAACACTGCTTTAAAAGGCAGGTAGGGTCCGATTGTTGTTACACCCGGATGATTAAAAGCTTGAAGCTCATATGTGTATGTATATTTGTATGTACGAACGTACATGTGTCGATGCCGATTTTCTTAATTACCTGCATTTAGAAACAGTTTGCTAAACGTGTTGACTGAAAATTGAATCAAGAATTTATTTCTTCTGGCACGTTGATTTTAGTGAAAAATTATTACACGTTAATTCTTAAGCAAACTAAGTAATTCGCGCGGCCAGAAAAGGCGTCTCTACTTATATTTGGTTCTGCGCGCCACTGAAGAACTCAGACACATAAATACGCTGCATGCAACTGCATGACTGCACTGTATGCAACTGCATTGCAGCCTTTAGTATTAAAGTGATATTAATGGCAGCTGATTACGAAGTGCGCAAATGAGACAAAGACGAAATGGCAAAGCTGCGTAAATCTCGCGGGCGTGTGTTTAAATTATTTTTATAGTATTTTTCCCCTCCTGTAATTGAATGTCGGTTCTTACACTAATTCGTGTGATGTGGTGCCGCTTGGAATTAATTAAAATCTCGTGCCCCCTTCCATTTTTTTTTTTTTTTGTTTTTTACTGTCGGCGATAAGCGAGGGAGTCGCGAAATACGTTCGCGGAAGCAGGGTCGTTTTGTGTTGCAGATTCGCAATAAGACGGCTGTTTGCCCACGTTCTGTCCCCGGGGATAATTTTCGCTCCGCAGATTACGCCCGGCTGGAGCCAGCTTGACAAATGAGAGCTGAAATGTCTCTTCCGGGAGGAAGCTGGCTGGCTGGGGCGTATCGCCGGGCGCGCAGGAGGGTGATTACCGGACGCGGGGTTGTTTCCACGGCGAGAAGGGGGTGGTTTTCGGTGGGTGCGGTTTCAGCAAAAAAAGGGGGGGGGGTTAAAAAAATAAATAAACAAGCAGGCAGCGGAAAATAAGGGCGAGGGAGAGTGCTAAGTGTGCCGCTCTGCACAATGGGAAGAAAATTTCATTCCCCGGGCTCCCGGGGTGTCTGAGGGGATGCGTGGGCCGGAATTGTTCCCGGGGCGGTGATGAAGGGATGGTTGTTGCACCCCGGAAAATGTATAAACGTCAAGCAAGAAGCATATGGAAGGGTGTTGGTGGGGTGTGAGCCAGGGTGGGGGGGGGGGGGGTTGAAGCGTGCAGGGCTACAAGCCCATTAACACGGGGGATGGTGAAAAGGGAGGTGGCAGCAACCCAGGACCACCAACCCCCACCGACACATTTCCCAGCCGGAAGAGAAGGAACTAGCTTACGCTCTTCCCGGGAGATACTGTGGAAAGGCAGCCGCTGTTCCTTGCGCTCCTCGGCTCGCTACACTCGCGCGCGCCTTCCCATTATCAAGTTTTGTCGAGCTGTGCCGCTGCGTGAGTTAGCCGTCGAGGGAGGATGGGTTTCGCGAGGGTTGACCTCGTACATTAACCTACCCTCACTTCCGCGCTGCTCTTA
Organism: Dryococelus australis; assembly: GCA_029891345.1. NCBI lineage: Eukaryota > Metazoa > Arthropoda > Insecta > Phasmatodea > Phasmatidae > Dryococelus > Dryococelus australis. The sequence continues at coordinate 33,019,149 of CM056998.1, read as the reverse complement.
CGTGAGCGTGTGTGCAAGAACAAGGCCGCCGTCTGTAATTCCCGCAGTTTAAGTTAATAATTATCAGCCCTTGCTTAATGCTTCTGAGGCTGTAACCACACCACCCCTCCCCCAAACCAGGGTGGCACCATTCAATTCCCTTAGCATTGTAATGTAAGTAATGTTTATAATGCGCGCGATGAATGTCGCTGTACAGCTACCCAGGAAGTAAGCGTGTCGTAATGAACTTTTATGAGACCTACAGCGACGGCATTTAAATAATACGGCCTGTAATCCCTCCTACTTTTATGCCTTGCCACTGACGTGAGTGGGAAAAAACGCTGAGCTAGCACTACCTGGTATTTTAAATATGAAATCAAACGTTCTTTCTTATAATTTGAACAACCAACCCCTCAGTTTTAAAAGTTCTCCATTTTAATTTGAATCTGAATTTCTCCTCATGAAGAAAAAATGCCTGTGTTGGTGTTAAATTGTTTTAAAACAATTTGTTTTGTACAAAAAAGTTAAGTAAAACAGCATTTATAAAAAAAAAAACTAGTTTCACATAAATGAGAAGAGTATTTACATAAGAAAGAGGTATTACGTACATCCATTCGCTATTTTGTTGTACAAAACTTATTAATAGACTATCAACTGAAATATTCTCGTTTCACTATCTTGCGAAAAGATGCAATGTACGAACGTCAAAACATGGCCTATTACGAATAAAACTCATTTCAAAATAGGTTTGACATAAATATGCTTGTCGTGTGTATTTAATCTGTCACCTACTACAAAATACAATGCACATTGACTGCTTTCAAAAAACTATAGGAATGATTTAAGCTCGTGAAGAGTGTCTGCTGTTGCATTTTACCTTCATGCAATATTTCGTTTAAGAAAATTTTTATTTTATTATTCGAGGGTGGTAAGTGGGCGGGAAGCAGTCTATTATAGGATCACTTCTCTCCTAGGTCTAGGCGGCAGGCTTGTGAAGTGGGACTCGTTAGTAACAGTCATCTTCGAAGAATGGCGTGGTATTAAATTCTGTAGTATACTGAGTGAAGGCATTTATTGGTTGAGAAAGCGGGAGAATTTAAAAAAAAAAAAAAAAACATGTCGAGAACGTTTACCATTTCTGCGGTATTGTTTACTTCGGGGATCGAACCCGGATTGCTATGGGGTGGGTGGGGGGGATCGGGGGCAAAACAACTGACGTTTCAATATCCCCTAATTCCTTTTCTACTAACAGTTCTGTTATTCTTCTAAAGAACTACTGGTGCCATACTGTCTACATATTGTTACCGTCTTAGCGCACGCGACCTAAGAGAGTACAAGTTAAGGTAAAGCACTGCTTGAAAGGGCTAACCAGAAAGAATAAAAGACTTAATTATGCTGAGGTCACGCTTTAACTTTAACTCACATCAAATAACATTACATAAATATCGTGAATGGCAATCTGAAGTGCAGAGCTATTTTAACTCTCTCAATAATAATTCTAAAAGGCTGAAAATGAGGGAAGATTTGCAACAAAGCTGCTAATAAATCGCAACTCACGCACTCGTTGAACTCAACACTTACCACTGTATTCTTTACGCAGACATGTAGACGGTACTAGATCGATGGCTCTCGCTAGGCGCTGGTACAGTCTGCCCGCCTGGCACGGGCTCCCACGGCAAGGCAGTTAGCTAAACGTGGGTTTACAATTCACTTAACAGAATAAGCTCGCCGTGTACTTAAGATATTATTCAATGTGTTCAAGGGTATTAGTTTATGACTGTCGTGTGCGGGTCTTGGCGTGTTGCTTGCGTTCTTGGGGTGACTTAAGAGATCGTTATATTTTATATCTTAAGTACAAGCCAAGACAAAGTAGCCAATCAGAACACAGCGACAGATGTTGTTGGCGGGAAACTGTATTTAGACCTTGAGGTTATGTCGTATTGTGAAATCGTATGAAAGTAATTATTTTAATCGAGAGAGAGGATCATCTTAATTAAAAGAATAGTTCATAGTCATGTTTTATTTCGTGGAAGAGGTTATATTGAATTCGCTTTAATTATCCTTTTCGGATTTCTTGAAGCAAATGTCTTATGTTGGCATCGGCTTCCCCTTCTATGGGATTTCACGAGATTATTATTATTATTATTATATGTATTTTTTTATTACACAATCAGCAACCACAGATAATTAAATGCATACAAAATGTTCATTTTTCGAGGTTATTTCGGTTGCTTACATCTCCTACAATTTTGTTTGACTAGACTCAACAGCTGCTAATTCAATCATAAACTGCGAATTTTCTTATTGCCATTTTCCGTGTGCTTATCGAGTCTTTAAGTACAATTCTTAATTCTTCAGTCTTTGATCGTAAACCCACCTTAAGACCTAGCCCCAGTCTCGTGCGTGTTATATATATATATATATGTGTGTGTGTGTGTGTGCATGTCTTATATATATATATATATGTATATATCCTCGTGTCTAGGTGCGGTGGCTCTGTTTACTCACGTCTCTCAAAACACGCATACTCCTTAAGCTTAGGCAAATGTATGCAGGCTCCGTTGTGCTCGCAACCATTATGATGGAAGACGTACGTGACACTTGACTTCATCACTCCCAGGAAATCCGAGACATTACTGCCGTTTTCGCATGGCGGCATCACAAGTTCATGCTCCGCCCCCTACCGAGTACTCGAGCCCGCCTCCTTGTTGGAACGACCTCAGGGAACGGCAATAATTCCGGAGCACTGGGCCACACCGTCCCCTTATCTAGGCCGCCACAAAACTGGCGTCCGCGCCTTTCTGCGGCTGTTCGCTCCTCCTTTTATCTCCTTCTTTTATCTCCTCTTCCTCTCTCCTCCTCTCTGTCTTCGCGCAACTTCGGTTCAAGAACAAATTACGTGTACGCAAGAGACATCTGCATTGAAATCTTTACAAGAATGTGTGCCTCATTGGGAATGTAATTTCATTTAATTTTATTTGTGTTATTATTATGTCGGTATTTACTATTCCTTAATTTATTTTATTTTACTGATGCTTTATTTTCATTTATCCTCATTTGTGGGACATATTTTAATATAATATTGCGAACTATCTCCACCTAGTTTCCCGGAAGGTGAGAGTGGAGCAGATTTCCTGCATTCTACCATGACGCTTCTAGCAGCTTATAAGTATATTTTTAACATAATATTCTATTGATTATTGTATTATGCCTATGTAGCGGTAGTAGAATATCATTATTTATATTATAGCTATATATGCATAAAGCTTTCATCCATCTTTAGACAGGCATTAAAAAAAGACTGAACATGAGAATATTTTCTTTTATGGAACCATTTACTAATTTTACTAGAGTGTCGGTAAATTTCAAGTAGTGGAAGAGCTCGGCGGCGCTTAAAAGCTGAGGTCAGCGGTAATGGGTTTGAAGCGAGCTGAAGATGGAGCAACGACGGAATAAAATGATCGGACGGAAAAAGGAGCATGCCGAGAAAACCCATGGACCAAAGTAAACGCCCGCCACGTTTCCCACACACGTAAAGCTGTGGTGGTTATGGCTGGGAATCGAACCTGATTCACCGTGTTACGATTCGAGTAGTCTAACTTGTGCTCCACGGGGGCCTTTGTTTCATATACAAATTGCATCATATGAGTGTCGCTGTTATTCCTTTAACATTATTACCAAGCTCGAAGGTTAAACAGTTAAAAATTTTTCTCTAAAAACCAACTTCCAGGCTGTACAAACCTGCATGAGAGTAATTCGAATTGTTTTGTAGGTAATTTCAATAGTGGAGACTTGACTGGTCTTTTCAATGCTGCAATTATTAATTAATAATTGCAATTACCACACAATTTAAGTGTATCTTCTAAAATCATTCCTTTTCGAATTTATCACGTTAAAAATTTTAATGTGTCAAGAATTTTACCAGTGTACAACATAAAGCAATGAAACAAAAAAAAAGGAAAATAATTATAATAAAGGAGGGAAAAAAAGTAATTGATGAGCGAAATCATATTTCTAGTTGGTGTTTTGTAGCATGAATTATTCGTGCTGATTCTCAAGTCTGGCGCCATCTTTGGATTTGCATTAAGTTTCCGTTTTCTCATTTTCTTCTCAACGGCTGCTGCGGTCCTCCTGCCGCTCATCTCCAGAGCGAACAACATTAAGTCCGCTAGCAAAAAGTTAAGCGGCGGAAATGAAGTTAGTTTTTCTGCAAAAGTTTCTTCCACTAAAACCACTCGTCAATTAACTTCTGGCTGCTTTCACTTCGATTTTCATTACCATCTGATATTCAATTCTTGAAAAGTATCTGAACGGTCCAGATAGCTTTGGGAATACACTAGTTTGAAATAATCATTAAAAAAAACTGTTTGTGATTGTGTGTTTGTGCGGTAGAAACGCTAGTTCGAATCTTATGCACTCTCAGTAAAGAGAGAGAGAGAGAGAGAGAGAGAGAGAGAGAGAGAGAGAAAGAGATATCGACATGACAATTTTAACATTTAAGGCGGCAATATAGGACATTATGAACTTTTATTCACGAATTCTCGTATTAATTTAATTTAACGCATGGACAAGACTTAGATAAACGGTTTCAATTACAGTGAAATATAGCTGAATTTACATTCAAAGGAAATTTTTGCAATATGATTCGCTTACTGGTCTTTCTCCAAGACAAATCTCAAATTACGTAAATGACTTTCAGTGAAATACCTTGCAAATTAATCATAACGCTCATGTCTGGTTTGGTATTTCCAAGGACTATAAAAGTGTCAAACTGTTTATTGTATGGTTTACAGTCAACAAACTTTACGAGCGTCATTTGACTTTAATATCGAATATCATAACTTTATCCGGATTTCGGAAACCTCACATGGTCGTACAAGAACAGATTTCCGTTGTGTTACCCATTCACATGCTACGTGATTATGGGAAGCGCAGAACTGTTATTTCAAAATGTATGTGCACTGGAAAGATTTTGCTCTTTGATAAAATATTTTCTGTGTGACGAATGTCGCGCAAGGAATTTCACAGATATTACGTGAGATTTTTGTCTCGTTTTGTACGTAGATATTTCTTCGGAAAACTCAACCAGTTATGTCACAATACAGTTCGTTTTACACGGCACAAAAGGCTCATGGTTTAGCTGAGATTTAGAGACTAATCAACATTAGCGTTACTTCAAAACGCGATTAGAAATAAGAGTCGTAGGTACGCGTTATTTTCGCTTACGATTTATCCAGAGCGCAGCAACGTATCGGCGAAAACGTTCGGATCTGGAGGGCGGGGGGGGGGGGGGGGGATTAAACTACAATGAATACTCCAGTAAAACGTGGGTATTGTGTTTGTATGCGTGTATATATTTGGCCAATAAACGGGACTTGAATAACTAATTGTTTATATCGGAGATTTTGTATGCGCGTTTGTTGAATGTTTGGAAAGATTAATAACTGACGGAGTGAGACATTGCTAAGCCAAGCGGAATTGAAACTAATTGCTATGACCTGTCTTGAGGATGAATCACGTCACGCAAGGAAGGGGGATAGTCGTAACTAGATGGATAGAGCACTCGATATGAAAAACTTTACTTTTATTACACTCACAGCGCTGTACATTAATTGACGTGTCTCGCACTCTGCGTTTCTCTACAATTCTCTCGTATGGCTAACAGTACTACTGTTTTTAATACTAACAACGTGCTCGTTGACTCAGAGGGAGTCTTAAGGGTTATACGCAGATCCCTAACACGCCGTGACCTAAGGCGCCCTACAGGAATTATAACTACCCCGTTGATTACGTCGTCGACTTCGTGCAGACCTCCTCAGCAGTGACTGTGGCTGGTGTCGAAGTCGGACCACGGGCATGGAGGTCCTCCCTGGGCGTCGTCCTGTATTCCTCTGGATCCAAGATGGCCGCGAGCCGCCATCGCACCAGGCTTATATAGTGCTGCGCCCGACCAGCATCCATACCTTCCCTGGAGGGGGTGTTTTCTAAACAGCCGGGTTGGCTCGCCGAGGTCACACCATCATGCGCTCCCGCACGTCGCCTGCCAGCCCTGGATAATGGTGACCACACCATGACCCCTGTTTTCAAAAATCATGTGCGTCCCCGCATGATGCCGGAATCACATAGCCCCGACCAACACAGCACGACACGACCAAAAACGCAATCACGACATCATTGAACTTTAATTTTCAGCACTGAACAGCACACGACACTACACTCTCGGCACTTAACCTAACTATTTAGGAGACGCTGATAGGCTACGTTGGTTTCAAAGAGGGAAATTTGTAATACAGAAAGGTACCAATTGGTATCGCTAATGCGTACAAAGGTAAACTTATTTTTTTAAACAGTTAGATACAGTAATTTTCCATTTATTTTTCTTTTAAGCTGCGTATTTACCGTTGTAGGGAAATCTTGCAATACACTTTCACTTTGCAAGGTTGTACATTCTGTGCGTCGTGTCGCACGACACGACGAAGGATAGATATCATTTCCAATCCAAAATTTCTGCTCGGACGACAAAATCGGCCGGGCCTACTGCGATCTATTTTGTATTTCGTTGGCTGTTGGCCGTCGCGTCGTGCGCGTCGGAGCTATGTGATTCCGGCACGAGAGTATGGGATCACCTGAAGAGTGGGAAGGTATTGAGTGAGGCTCAGCAGCGAAGGGTTGGCACAGGTGCCCTCAATAGAGAGCTGTGAGGTACCACAAGAGGAGGTCTCTCTTGTGCGTGGCAGCTGGCAAGGTATTAAAATAACAGTGTCCATCGCGCACTTTTTGAGTGTTTCCCTAGGGGGCTGCCAGTCGCGAGGTTAGGGATGTCGTTTACATTTAAATGAAAGATCACTTCAAACTCTGAATTATTTTGACATTTTAAAACTGGAAAGCTTAAAGTATATAGGCCATTCATGGTAAAGTGAGCACTTTTGAAAACCCTTCCACTTGGAATAATAGTCAATAAATAAATTTAACTTTATCTTTAGCCGTTAACTTCCAAGTGCGGTGGAACCTGCACACTGTGTTTATAACTTACGTGGCAATATTTATTTGAAAAGGTGGTTAAAAGAATAAATATGGCTGAAATGAAAAAGTATTATATTTGAGAAGCTGTGACACGGCTATGCAAATAGAGATTAATATTTACAATAAATTATGCACAAAATTTACAATCAGCATAAATTCCATATCAAAATTGTATCCTCCAAATTCGTGTTAACATAAAATTGCATAGGTATTTAGCGTACTTCTAAATTATAAAAAAAAATATCCCTGAGAGATGATAACAATAACAGATAATTTTTCAGTGTAAAGATGACACGCGAACTTAAAGTAGGTGTTAGCGTGTCCCTTTCGAACCAGAAGTGAATTCTTGGTGGTCAAATACGAGAACACAAAAACCTGAAGTGACTGTTATGCATGTAGAAAAAAAAATGACAAGCGGTCAAGGCCAAAGAGATCAGTCACGATATTTGAAATATAAGACTATAACTGAAACACACTAAATATTTCCCATTTGCTACTTCTATTGCTCGCGCTCAAGCCGTTTCAATATTTCGTATATCTTCAAGTCACGCTATGAGCTCTAATTTCCATATATGAATCAAAGCACGAGTTTCAAAATTTAGATTTAAAAATTTATTATAGCCGTTTTACAAATACGATAAACAGACTGTTGGTGAAGATTGCCTTCGCCGTCGATGAAATAAATTTGTTTAGTCCATTCACTTAAAAACTAAGCATGTTTTGAAAAGAAAATACTGCCTGTTATTGTACATATGCTCCAGTACTCAGTGGCTTGTAGGCTCCCAGATAAGTTGGCAGTGAGTATAAAATTAGTTCCGAGCCTTGAACTTTATTGAGAGCGCAATGTTCAGATTTATGGCAAATCAAGTTGGTTTTTTGTTTTTGTTTTATACATGTTAGAGTACGAAGTGGCATATGAGTAGGACATGTACATTCCAAACAATTTCACGTTTTCACTTGACTTCCACGTGAATAAAGGTTGTACACGGTAAAGTGAGCACTTTTGACAGCCCTGCTTAAGATCTACATGTGTGCACATTCCGTATGCTTCCGTCATATGTAATGTTAGCATTGCCATAGGTCTGGTCACTTTATTCATGCGTCGGTCGAGTGAAACTTTAAAATTCTTAGTAAAGTAACTATTACACAAATTTCCTAAGTCTTGCACTAAAATGCATTATAAAAGACAATATATGCCAAAGTATTTCAGTATAACCACAAATGTTTACCTCGTACTTAGAATTCAACGCTAAGACGTAGAACTACTTTTCCCTTAGCCGTTGCCAACTATACTGCGCGCACGATAGTCAGTGTGGCAGTTAAAATACACACAGTGACATTTTTCAAAGGTGGATTTCAAAAGTGATCACTTCATCGTGAACAGCATTTAAAGTCATTAGGACTGTGGCTATGTATGTTTTAAAGGGGACAGGTCGTTTTGTCTAACGGCGTTTTGCCTAACGTTAGGCAAAACGCCGCTTAGGCAAAACGCCTTTAGGCAAAACGCCGCTTAGGCAAAACGCCGTTAGGCAAAACGCCGTTAGGCAAAACGCCGCTCAGGCAAAACGCCGTTAGGCTATTCGCCGTTAGGCATAACAGCGTTAGGCAAAACGCCGTTAGGCAATCCGCCGTTAGGTGATTCGCTGTTAGGCAAAAAGCCGTCGGAAGAAATGCAGTTTTGCATATTTTAGGTAAAAGCCGTTAGGCGAAACGCCGTCAGGCTATTCGCCGTCAGGCAAAATGCCGTTAGGCAACGTGCCGTCAGGCAGAATACCTTTGGCAACTGTAATATAGAGTAGATATATAACTATTTTCATTTACAGGAATTTTTATTACCAGTAATGATTAATTATGGGTGCACGCCGCTGTTTTAATGTAAACGATTCGCGTTAAGAACAATTGATAATCTCGATATTTTTCCCTCGGCTAATGAAGAATTTTGGTACTAGAGGGCAGCAAAGAGCGATGGCAAGAGTTAGTTCGAGTAAACGACGCATGATGTCGCCATCGCCAGAAACTAAAATGTTCTTTTTTTAGAAGCATAAATCGAATGGAGTCGCTAGCGTCGGCTCCTGGGCCAACTGCAGCTGTAACAATGGCTGTAACAAACTGCATCATTGTGGTAGTGTTTATCTGCCGCTGGAATATTCCTCTTCCCCATCGCATTGGTTTTACCTTTTAAGGACTAATTAAATTAGAGTTATGGATATTATAATGTGGAAGTAGTAATTCTATAGCACGTGATTGATTATACATATAAGGGTGGGTTGGTTATAGTTTATTTGCTCATTTGTCTTTCATTATATTCCAAATAGTTCATGTTACATGACGCTCGGAGTAGGGCCGTGCTGCAATTAAAATAACCGTAACCACACCAATAACAGTAACAGTTAAATATATTTCGCACTATGGTACTTGCTACAATCGCGCATAGCAACACAGCCATTGCCAACCTATAGCTGCATAGGATGTTGGCGAACTTTTAATTATTTTGTTCACGAAGCCATGAGTAGCCAATCAGAATCCACTGACGAGATTTTTTCATACAAAAATGGAAGGAACAAAGAAGTTGACCAACTTACATAAGCTATAACTTAAAAAAAAATATTATATTGAAACGTTTCACTTGGAAGTGAAATATTGTTAACAGACAAACGAAAACATTCGGTATTATTGTGTTCAATTTTAGTCAAGGATTTTTATTATGGTAATGGTTTTGTCTCTGTAATTGGTTATGCTAACGGTTATTTCGATTGTAGCACGGTACTGACAGAAATAGGCAGCGCTCAACCACTAATTTTACTGGGCGTAAAAAGTATTGCAGTAATAAATAAATGAAAACATTACAACGTCGTGTACTAATTTAGGTGTCGATACTCCATCTTCACTTCACTTCATCCTCGTTGGCGCTGTAGAACTTAGCTGTTAACAGCCACCCAAATATCTCACTAGCACTTCTGTACTCGCTTTATTTTTAGTTGCATAGCGAATTAGACTACGTAATTGTTCTAAATCATTAGGCACGTTGAATTAAATAAATTGAATAAATTAATTATCATAGTCCTCTGTGTCTTTGACAGCAATCTCATTTTACGTAAATATCGAAATTGAACAAAGTAAATTTGCAAATATTTGATTTCATAATCTATCTTGTGGGTTTCTAAAAGAAAACTAGAAATCTGTGGAGTTAATATAATAAAACCCAAAGTATAAGTAGGTTGAAATTTGGAAAATTAATTGAAAATATTTCACAGGACATAGATATTTAAAAACTTTCCCTCCTCCCCTTGCCCAAAAAACCCTTTCAACTATGTTTTTTAAAATGGTGATACGCCATAGAGCCTAGGACGCGGCAAAGTGGATTTGAAAACACCATCCAACAAAATTACAATCACCTATGTGATAACAACCCTCGTTAAGGCAAAATGAATAAAACATGGAAGAACAAGAGAGTAGGGAAAATCTAAATACTATGAGCTGAAATGCAATACATATGAATTCTGATACTGTGTATTTGATTTTATTAATTTTATTTTTTTCAAAATATTTTTAATATACAAGGTAAATGTTTGTTGCCAATATATTTTACAAGTGTGAATTTTACAATTTCCAATTTCCCAAACAGGGCACCTTAAAAAATAATTAGTATTTAAAATTCTGGCTTTATAGCCGTAACAGTTGCCATTTCTTTCTTTTATTTTGAAAATAACAATTTATATTCAGGCCATATGCTATTTACCAAAGGCCAATGAAAAAGCAAAAAATACTGTTTGAATTGTTTTCTCCAGAACAATGATAAAAATTGTTTCGTTTCAAAGCAGGCTTTTGTGGGCTAATCCACATTTAGAAAATTGCATTTTATTTTCTCAAAATTTAATTAATTTTATCGGAAAAATTCCAGAAAAGACACCTATAAACTTTAACTGGGGAACTTGCAAAATTCAAAGATTCTGTCCTGAACCCCAGCATTCATTTTAAGACTTATTTTCCAGAAACTCAGGTAAAACTCTAAACCACTTTCCTGGTTTATTGCATGTACAGAACTTATGTGCATTTTCCCAACATTGTCCATAACTTTCTGTTTGTTATTCATATTAATTAAAAATTTTGGCATCTCATAAAAATGTATTTTACAAAGATTTAAAATTTACATTTACATTCACGATTTCCGAGGATAAAAACAAAGCATTTTTGAGGTTTGACTAGGTTGTTTTTTGGGCATCATGGCCCCCTACGTTCTGCCTATTAGTACACCAAAGTATGTCCCGCCATAAGGGCCTACATGACAACTAGTAGCTTACTTAACTTGACATTCCGAAGCTCTCTCGAAGCTGCTGTCTGACCTCGATACAACTCTGCTCCCAGCATATATAGCAGTAATTCCTAAATTCTCCTTAGAGGGATTTTGATTATTGATCAGCCAGTGGTTGCTTTTGTTACCTAAAAAGGAAATGTTCAAGGGGCGATGGGTGGACGACCAATCGCAAACAAACACGTCACAATTACAAGAAAGAAGTAGCGCCATCAGTTACTAATTTAGCAAACAAATTAATATCAATATTGGTACTCCTGCGCCGCCTCCCTGGTGATGTCACAAGAGTGGGAGGTCATGCGCAGTGGCCGCAGATCTCAGCGTCATGTAGAAGGCGGAAAATCCGGCCCCACTTCAAAGAAGTTCAGTAACGAAACAGGCTCCAAGCGGCGAAGCTATGTCCGATGTCCTAGTGCACTTCCGTTTTGGTAACCAAAGTTTGTCGTAACAAAGTTCTTCATGTGTTCCACATACAAGGTTGGTAAAAAGGTAGTAAAGTTTATAAGTTCAGGCATAAGATATTTTAAACCAAAAATGGGAAAATTCGTTCACTTCATGTAGTTGTGTTCCGTCGTACTTGAGTGGTTAGATGAAGTCGTCAAAATGGTTGATAAGTAAGGAGATGGCAAAACTCCATGCAGGCCTATTGGTCAACATGCTGGAAGTGTTATTACGTATTTCAATATTATTGGTGGTTTATTTTTCAATTATGTAGACCCCTCTAAGGGAAATAGGTGACCGCTGCATCGGTTCACCTTATTTGGTAACGTCAACCACCTATGGTCGTGAATCTCACGACCCCGCTAAGAAGTATTGTAAATGCCACTTAATTCCTGGAATTACGTTATTTTCTGAGGAAAATAACACATCATTGCTGTGATTGGTGGCGCTATGTGGCGGAACTGTGTATTTAAACCCTTCACATGCTTCGTTCGGGGTCAGACAGTGATCTCGAGGGGGCATACTTCTACAAGATAAATAGTATTCTGGATTTGATACATAAATGTAGGCTGTTCCAGCTGTAGGACATTTACGTCATTTGGATGTTAGGCGAGGGCCATGATGGCCGACTTTTTAAGATATTTTAAATGATCGTGAAATGTTGGTTTGTCATCTGAGATTTTATAATGGGTAATGTTACCCTCTGTAACCAGTTTGCGAACCCTTATAAAAGCATGTTACCAAGTCATTAATGCAGGGATTTTGGTCATAAACTTTTGTAACCCAGTCCATAATGGTGAAAGTTGGTCTTAAACTTTTGCAACCAAGTCACGCCTTATTAAGGTTGTGCTGTTAACTTTTTTGTAACCAAGTCACGCCAGGTGCTGCTATTGTAGTGTATGCTCGTGACATTTGTGGTATTTAATACTTGTTAATTAATGAAAAACTTTACGAAGTTTATGAAACTCCTTGAAAATAGTATTGGCTCACGGGAGTTAAGGCTGGGAATTGTTTAGCAGATGCTCGTATCCACTGGGGATCGTGAGCAGATGATTTATATGGGAAAAATACTGTGTAAAATTTTGAGGTTACAATATTCACGTAATATTGATTCATGACAAATAAAGTAATATGTGTTATCATCTTAGTTTGCCTTGTGTAGGAACAAATATATTCTCTTAAGTTCAGAACTAAATGTTGGTACGACAGAATTTAGTCCACCATTTTGTTGTGATTGTAATTTTTGGGTAACTAGCCCAGTGTATCTTGTGATGGCATTCTGTATTATTAAGTGGCCAGTTATTTGCACAAACTATACCCATATTTTAGTGTGAAAAATCAAAGTACTGGTTGGGTAACAACCACAATTTTTGTACCTGAGAAATATGTGCATTTCACTCTTTTTTATTGTAACTTGGTGTTTATGTACATTTTAATTAATTTGGAATTTTAAGGGGCAGGGAACTTCATGTTAGCTTATCCTTATGTAATATTTTAAAAAAATGAAAAGAAGAAAGATAATAAAAATTAAAAGACAATTACCACACTTCCTTGTTTCTGTTATAAGTCGTTTTCTTTAGTCAACTCACCCTTACACTGTACAGATAAATGATCCTTGGGCATGGCTTTTACCATTTGGTTCTCTGTTAGTTTTGCTATGACTTTATGCAAATCCAACCTTGCCACGCCATTGTCTTAAGGCATAGTACGGTCAGAAACTGTATAGTTGCTTGGTACACTCGAGCTATGATGGATGGTATGATTGGTATGTTGGGTGGCATGGTTCATTAGTATGACTTAGATTTTATTGGGTTATAGGGGATGGTATGTTGATTGGTCAGGTATCAGTCGGTAATGACAATTTGAAAGAGGGAAGGAATATTTATGTTAAGGGTTGGCCTGGACTGTAAAGTTGCTTGGAACACTTGGTTTATAATGGAATATGTGGTTGCTATGTTGGGTGGTGTGGTTTCCAGTACATCTGCCTGGTGATTGTATGTGTATATCAAATGGTATGGAGAGTGTATGTGTGCCGGTGAGTCCTGTAATGCTAAAGCATACTTAAATTAAAGTAGGTGGTATGGGTAGTCAGTGCATTTGGCTGGTGTCAGTCGCCATGGTGGATGGTATGGAAGAAGTTGATTGTGTTGAAGTGTTTGAAATGGCTTTGTATGGTGTGGTGTGCCTGTTTTCTTGGTATGGCTGATGTGTTTTTGAGTATTATTGGGTTGTATGGTAACTACAATATTTAGCTGGTGTCGGTGGGTAGAGTAGAAGGTATGGACAGTAGGTGTAATTGTGTCATGAGTTGGTCTGACCTGTATTTTTGCTTGGCACACTTGAATTCTGGTGGATTATAGATGGTGAATTGGTGATATGGCTTATCATAAAATACTAAGTTTTTCATGAGTTATAGAAGATGGTATGATTGGTTAGTATTTTGGGTGGTCTGGTATCAGTTTGTTGTGTTTGGTTGAATGATGGTAGGAATGGTTGTGACATGGGCCGGCCTTGAATGCATGGTCACTTGGTTAAATGTTATTTTATGTGATTTTCTTTTGGATTATATATTGTATTTTAAATATAATTATGCTTGCTTCAACCGTTCCTTTGTAAGTGCAAGGTGGATTTTACCCAAAGTGTTTATTGGCATGACTGACCTATGCTTCCGAGGTCCGGTCATTTAATATTGTCAAAGGGGCTAAAATAATGATAGGAGACATGTGGAAAAGAGTTTAATTAATTATATCTGCTGTATGCTAGGTTAGGTTCTATTAGGTAAGGTTTGATTATTCTGGGCTTTGGCATGTTAGGTTATATTAGTTTGACATATGGTAAGAATTTTGGGTGTTATGGGCCAACCTGGAATGTATAATTGCTTGCATAGGTGTTAAAGTGTATTCGTATGACAGAGCTTCTTCCCGTGGGTTATAGATAATGGTGTAGTTGGTTTGTATGACAGTTTTTCTTAGTTTACAGTTCATAGTATGGTTGGTCAGTATATTGTGAGGCATACATGTATAGGTTTTACTTAGAATGTGGTATAAAAATTTTTTCTGAACCATGTTAAGTCAAATTCATTAGAGTATGCCGAAAAGACTAAAGGAGTATGTGAATAAATTAATTTTTATAGATGTGTTTAAGCACAATATGAGTGGTTAAGTACTATGTACAAATTGAAAATACTATCATGAATAAAAAAATATATAAGTAATACATGAGGTGAGAAATTTATATGTTATAGATAAAGTTGGCGGCCTACAGCGAGCTAATCTGGTGGCTAATAAAAATGAAATATTATATGGTGGACTATATTACACAAGTAAACGAATGAGGTCGCCAGCAGACGAAACAAGATGGCTGCTCTGACAGCTTGCCTATTGACAAATTAGCGAAGGAATGAGAGAGCGAATCCAAGATGGGCGGACTGTAGCCAGTTTTTAATTAAGTCGTCAGCAGACGAAAAAAATGGTGGTTCGAGGGGGTCGAGTAACCAGCAGGTGATTAAATCGAGAAGGAATGAAAGAGAAATTTAAAGATGGTGGCAAAATGTAAGTAATCATCAGATGACAGAATGGGAAACAAGATGGTGGTCGGCTTACAAAATCAAGAAGGAATCACAGTAAATGTATGAAAAAATACATTATCTTAAATTTTGTTCAAAATATGTTTTTAAATTGAATTAATCTTTGATTTCATAGATAAATGTCATAAATGTTTCCTAAATGGCATCAGTTGCAACAGTCCTTGTACACACTGGAGATAAACTCAAACATTTACTATGTATGTAACAGAGTTCCTACACGAGGTGACTAATAGAGTTCTTACATGATGATTAGGTAATGTTAGGTTACTTTGTGTTAGGTTAGGTTGAGTTAGATTATGTCAGGTCAAGTTAAGTCCTACACGAGTGATTTTTTCCGAATTCCTAAATACTGATGACCCTGCTACTTCTGTTAATAAAAGTAAACTCAACATAAAATTTAAAAAAGTAGGTGAAGATGATCATGAAGACAACATTAATGAAAATTTATTTGAAGACAGTGTTGATGCTGAGGCCGATGGCGGTTTCATATGCTCTGACAGTCTCCTTGAACAGGTATGCTGCAACGAGTGGCATGATGAAAGCAGAAGATTATGCGAACACTGGTTACGTATTCCCAAAAGACCCCGATGAACTTGTCGATAGACACAGACATTTGATCGCTTTGCAACAATGTGGAGATTTCTCGCACAATGAGATATATTCAGTCATTAGTGAACTGATGGTCAGAGGTTATATCTCATGGTGTCATGACCTGCTTTCTTCTTTTATTGTAATGTATAAAGTAAGCATACCCTTTTAAAAATAAAATAATTGTTTTATATTTTTGTTGTATCCATTTTCCTTCAAAGCTTTCCATTGGGGTTTATGAGCACTCTACTATTAAAGTAAATATCCACCTACAGATTATTAGTGAAGACTTTAAGTATAGAATTTAGAGTGGACTACATACAAAACTTTAATGCAGTCGGCATGTACATTATTTGGGGACAGTTGGCGAATGAATGTAATTTCTATATGCATGTCTGGGGGAGAGACAATAAACCCATGGATTGATTATCGATTGATGATTGATCGAAATATTAGACAGATTATTGAAAGATTGTTGAGAATATTGGAAGTTTGATGGAAATATTGGAAGAATGGTGAAAGATTGCGAAAGATTGATGAAAATAATGGGAAATCCTTTAAGAAATTGCGATATTGACCAAATGATTCGATGAAAGATTTATGGAAAAATTACGAAATTGGTCGAATTGTAAGAATCAGTAACAGATTGATTGAATGATTGGCCGAAAGTTTGGATGTAAGATTAGAATATTGATGGAAAGGTTGTGAATGATTAATGGAAATATTGCGAAATATTGGTGGAAAGATTGGATGATTGGTGGAAAGGCAGCAAAATTGCTCGAAATATCGATGTAAAAATTGCGAGACGGATAGAAATATTGTTAAAGATTTATGGAGAGATTAGAAGTTTGATGAAAATATTGCGAAATATTGATGAAATTATTGGAAAAGTGATTGAAAGATTGCGGAAGTGATCGAACGGTTGATATAGAAATTGGAATATTGTTTGATTGATCGATATGTTGGAAAATTAATGGATTGACTGTCAAAAGGATCATGGAAGACAAGACTGTTTATCACAGTAGCTGCCCTCATACATTGTAAGTCTCAAAGACCAAGCACCATTGGCATTTAAATTATAGCAAGTATGCCTATAAAAGTGTTGGTATATGCTCATCCATAACGTGATTATAACATGTCTTGGGCAGGAGGTCGCTACCCGTATGATTGGTCACATATACATAATTAAATAAATCTCAATAACTTTCGGAGCAAATTAAAAAATAATAATAATTTCTGTAATAAGAATTTTTAATTAGATATTATAAACAGATTTTCGATTTAACATTTCCCTATGCCTGTAAAACCAGTATGATAACCAGAAACATGTATATATGCTTGAAGAGTTAGTGGTCGTAACTTCCGAGCACCTTCGGTTACCTACGACAATCCCGAGCCGAAGACATCCGAGCACCTCTTGAGTCTAGCCTAAAACTGCCGAGCTCGTCCTAGTCTAAGCGAAGACCCTCCAGCCCCACAATCCGCACACCCGCCTCATTTAAATATATCGTACCAGAGCGCTCATAATCATGCTACTCTCAATGAATGTGGAATTTGTTAGTTAGTTTCATTTTTCTAACAAAACCACAATTCTTCTGTGTGATCAATGTATCATCTGGCCTTGCGGCTGTTACTTGATCGTTTTGTCATCCAGTCTTGTGAGAAATTTTATCTTAATCTCAGTGCTCGTCAGTGTTTAGTTAGGTCCCTTGGTTTTTTTTTTTTCTTTCGTAATTTTGGTTGTTTTATTTATTTTTATTTTTTTGGTTTTCTAGTTTGTTATTAATCTGACAAAATTACGCATGGGGACAGCTACTTTCGGTTCGGTTTTCCGCGTTTGTTTTGTGTCTCATAATTTGGTTTTCTGTGATGACATAGCAAAGCAATGGCGTATACCCAAAATGTTTCGCTTGATAAAATTTAGTGAGTGTACGAAATTTTGTGCAGCTTAAAATATCGACTGGAGGAAGTGTTAGCAATCTAGTAGGGTTTCAGCATACGGTCCTTAGTGTCCACAATACAAACATGCCGCTTTTCATAGAATGAAAATTAATGTGACAATTTAATCAACTTTGCTTCAGAATTTACCTAGAGCATACCAGTTAGTGTTTCCGTTAAATATATGAAGTTAGGTGCGTTTTTTTTTCTCTCGAAATTAATGCCTCTCAGTATCAAAAATGCAGTCAAAATATATTTTCATGTCTAAGTTTACAATTTTTTTTTTTAGTTTCTGCTTAGTACACAACAAAAAAAAAAACATCTAAAATGCAAAATGCCAAAAAGTCTAGCTCTCGCATAGCATTCTGTACATATGTATAAAAGATTTTAAATGCACTGCACAAAAAAAAAACATTTTCGCTCCTACATATAAATTGCTAATCATATTACTTTCGTGTATGCAAAATGCAACAAGATTTGGTTTCAGAAATAAACTTAACTCTTTCCCTATAATACGTTTGCCTTTCAAGAAACCTAATGTAATGTTAATGTGTGGAAAATGAACTGTCCGAAATTCACTTTCCCTTTTATAAAAAGGTTTATATATTAAAGAAACTAAAACAAAGCTATTTGTGAATACAAAGCTAAACATAAGTGCAAGTTCAAATCATGCACATCTCGTAGAATATACCGGCTGTCCGTGTATACAGTGTATAGAATCTGCGGTAAACTATAGGAAACTATGTTAACTTCAGAATTTCAAATGGGAAGGTGGTACAAAATTAGTATCGTTGAACAGAGCTCGCGAAACTGAGAATCTTTAGTCTGGAAAGATTTCACCGTTTTGAAAATATCGAAATATTCTCTGTCTGGCACATCCTAAATCGCATCGTGCCACGCCATAACGGCCCAAACGAGGCGAGCGGGAACTGTTGACGCTAGATAGCAGTACTTGCATTTCCCCTTTGTGCGGAAGTACCATCTGGAGAATCCTACACGACGGTGGTTTCCATTCCTTTCCGTCAGGCATTAAGCGAAGGTGGTTTCCAGACAAGAATATCCTTCTGCGACTGGTTTTTAAATCAAAATCTGAGCTTCCCGACTATCGCACTGTGGACAGATGAGGCTACTTTCAAATCTAATAGGGATGTAGGTATCCAGAATGCTCACTATTGGTCATCAGAAAACCCTCATTGGTTACGTCAGCAAGACAAACAGCACATTTAGAGCCTAAATACCTGGTGTGAACTCATCCTTGATCAAGTTATCGGACCTTTTTTTTTTTTTGATGAACAATTAAATTGTGTGCAGTACTCTGGATTTCTACAACATGCTCTACCTGAGATGCTGGAAGATGTTCCACTAACAACACGGTTGTTAATGTGGCTGCAACAAGAAGTATGCCTGGCCCATTTTTCCTTGCTGGCCACGCGTATTTTAAATCAGGGTTTCCCTGGTCGATAGAATGGGAGAGGGAGGGCCAGTTACTTGGCCACCACGGTCACCAAACTTAAACCCTCTTGATTTTTTTTTTTTTGGGGGGGGGGGGGACGCATCAAAGACACTGTGTATCAACAGTGCCCTACACCGAGAGATGAAATGAAAGAGCGAATTAGAGTAACATGCCGGTCGCTGCCAGCAGCAGAGATACTTCGAGGTACACAACGTACACATGGACGCAGACAACTGTGCTCTTATAACAGGGCAGAAATCATTTCGAACACCTATTACAGTGAACAGCAAAAAAGTAAACAATTTTTGGTAATAATTTCTAAATAAAACATTATTTATAATGAATTTTTGTACTGTCAAATTGCACTAATTTTGTTTATTTCGAGCTATAAGTGTAAGCAAAAGTTTGTTTCCTTACAAGGCCTACAACATAAAAAAAAGTATTTTTACGTACATCATCTCGTCAGCTCCAGGATGATTCTTGATGTCATCGAATCTGAAAAGTCTTATTCGACATGACGAATGACTCAGAGTGAAAATGCAAGTATTGCTATCTAGCGCCAACAGTTCCCACACGCCTCGTTTGGGCTGGGTGGCGTGGCACGGTGCGATATAGAATGTGCCAGACTGAGAGTATTTTGATATTTTCAATACGGCAAAACATATCAAACTTTCCAGACAAAAGATGTTCAGATTCGCGAACTCTATTCAGCGATACTACTTTTGTACCACCTACCCATCTGAAATTCTGAAGTTACCTTCCTTTCCTCTAGTTTACTGCAGATTCTATACACTGTAGTGTTCACCATTCAATTCGTTCTTAAGGGTTTGCCTACAAACCATTTTACCTGAAAAAGTTCGGATGCACCGTTTTTGAGAAAAAAAATCTTGTATGGTAGGTCTGGGACATCCGGTATAACACTTCTTTTGTCCTTCACATTAATATTAAATTGATATATACGCTATTCTTAAAATCTAGCAGGAAGTATTTTATGCCTTATTTACTGTTTAAAAAATTACATAAAATTTTCAATTATTGCAACGAAAAAAATATTGCTGTAAGGAAGCTTCTCAAAACCGTACAACCTCTCTTCTTTTTTACACCAGTAACTGTACAGGAACCAAGTAATTATGATAAGCTGAAGGCTGCTCGCTCTTTTCTGGGCACCCCGAAACTTCAATATATACATATTCCGGATTTCTGGTTGTCATTGATCTGGTGTGACTCGTATCAATTAATTCCGGGAGTAGACAATCCAAGCAAAATTTTTGTAGTTTTGGTTCCATTTCTGTGTAGCAGAAACCGTCGTCTTTCTCGGTAAATACCGCCAGGATTACTTGCGTCGTTCGTATGGTAAAATGGCAACCTATCCTTTCAGTAATGTTCACGTAACCTTGTATCTGATAGTATTTGCTTCTCCTGTTAATTCCTGCACCATTATCAAGTTTTGTTAGACACTGCAGTGTCTTCATTATCTAAACATCTTCAGATGATATATCCGCATCGACACTTTAATTCTACGAGGGTATCACTTCCCATTTGGTGTAGCACTCAAGAATGGAATATCTATTGCCAAAACACATGTGAAACTTTTACATTCTGGCCTCTTTCTAATTACGGAATAGCATCTTTCTCATGCATTTTACCGTAGTGAAGTGATGGTAAATGTACATTATTATTGTGACTAATATTTCGCAGTTGATATTAGCATCCGGTAGTTTTTTCTTTTGCAAACTGTTCCATAAAGAGGTTGTGTTAGCAGTTCCCTTTGTCCTTCAGAGAATTCTTCACTGAACCAGCTGCATAGTAACAAGATGCTCGAATAACTTGCGTTCTTTGTTTCTCCAAAAACTCTACCATCTTTTTCTCGTAGTCGTTGGCAGACATATCTAGCCGTTGAGCATTTGATCCTTAATCCTGATGTCCCATTTTCATAGCAAATATGGATCAAGACCCTTTGAGACTTACGACCCGCCTTTTCTTTGCTACCTTGATCATCCTTTTCAGTTGTACTCGCCTCAGAATAGTCCGAGGCTTCTATTGTTCGTGTATTTCTGTAGAAAGTAATATGCGGCGCCGATGTTATGGTGCACAACAGCTACAGCACATCTGAGCTTGTAGCTGTTGGAAAGAAATATGTTTATCCGTTTCCCTACAGTAAACTATGCGACAATGCTAATGTTTTTCTCGGCAGCATTTCACTGAGAAAAAAGGCAAAAAATATCTGTGTGTTGTAAGGAATACTGCGTGGGGGGAAAACTTGGAGAGAGTTGTAGTTTACGTATGCCCCAAGTACGAGTATTAGCCCCTGGAAGAAAACAGGTGAACCCTGCTATGGTTTTCTAGTCAAATGTAATGTATATAGGCAGAACTGCATAATTATAGTGCAACGGTCTGGGAGAAATCTATAGCAATACAATTAACATCAAACATTAGCCAACTGGCAGTTAATTTGCATGCCGCAAACCACCTCGGAGTTGCTGGAACTCCACACCAACAGAATTTCAATTACCTGGACAACCCTGCTCACAATCAGGTTCTGTGCAGCTCCATGCATCGCTATACAACACTACAAAACACAACGTAAGACATAGGAACCAACTATGTATTTATTTAAAGCAATAGAAGGCTTCCAATTTTTAAGCAATAATTTAATGCGGAAAATATCATAGAAGTAAATTGCCTGAAAGTTTCATTCCTTGGTAGTGTTAAAAATGAAAGGTATATGCACGCAGCAGCTGGACTAGGTCTATAAAGATATCTCTCATTATGCCTGCTACAAATGCCAATTAAGTGAATAGAGTATTTTAAAGTAAAAAAAAAAATATTATCTAGACATCGTAAATGTTTGCACACACTTAAAGTTTTGCAGAGTAGGTTTCATTCAGTTCAAATAAAAGTCGCTAATGTTCTTACACTTGGCCGTTACAATAAATAACGTGCCTGTATAATTACATATTTAAAATACTCCTGGCTGGCACAGTTTATGTCGGTAGAACAATCAGATACTTATTTAAATCTCAGGCACTTTGTGACCACTGAAAAGTGTCGGGAAATGATGCTGCTTACTTTAAAAATTTATTAAACACTTTCAAGTACGTGTAACAGTCACTGACTGTACATTAAGGTGGGATCATACCTTGTATAAATGTAGAGTTCCTCACACTTATTTTATATGTAGACCTGTTCTGACGGTAGTACCGTGTACCGTTGGCTTATCACTCAAATTGTAATATACTTTTTTGGGTCTAATTAACATTAAATCATTTAATTTATACTATTAACGTGGAACTAAGGCATCACTGACCTGCTGCCGTTGTGAACCACTTAATTCAAGATGGAGTATGGAACATTCCGTCACCATCCATTATCAGCAGCGGTTAAACATTCAAATTAATACAGAGTAGATAGGCCTTAACTCAGGGTGCTTTCCAATACTGTGACGATTCAAAAGGGTGCGCCTAAATGTTGCCAACATGCACACAATAAACAAGGTCCTTGAAACCTGATAAAACAAAATAAAATTACAACAGTTCACATATGGAAAATTAACATTTCAGCTGCTGCGTGTACATTAATATTACGAAGAATTAAGAAAATAAAAATATGATGTAACAATATTGCATGTGAAACATATGACATTCATAATATTTGTTTACGAAGTAAACGTGCGTGTACTAGTATTATAAATTTGCATGCTAACTTGAAATGTGTAGAAATGCAAATCGTACGTGTTAGATAATCAGACGTTACAATGTACATGCACAAAATTATTTTAGTCGCCTCAACAAATTATTTTATTGAGTAAACAAAACTTGAAAAGAAACAAATTGAATTTTGTTCATCTAATAAAATACACGCCTGAATTTACAAAATCTCTGTGATGGGTGAAGGGAAATTAGACTGTCAAGAAAATACTTTGTTGAATCAAATGCATATATTTGTTTGGCCGCTCATTTGAATGCCTTCGTGCTAAAATAAAGCTGGAGTGTTTGTATTTTTTTTGTGAAAATCAGGATAGTAACAGTGTTTGTAACTGCATTTATTGATAATTTTACTAATGACATAAACTAACTAACAAAACAAGTTCAACAGGAAACTAAAGTAATGATGTAAATCTTGAAATATTTATTTGCGCACATTGTACAATACTTGAACTGCAGGCCTATATGTTTATAAACATTCCAAATTCGTCAGTGGTCAATGAGTTTGCTCAGGCGTAGCGCTTGGGCGCAGCTGTGCTAGGATAGAATCTCGGTCGGGCTTCAAGTTAATTTTTGTATTAACCCAAACTCTTTATATACGTGGAGCCGAACAAATATTTCAGTTGCACAAACGAAATGTTTTTTATGGCTACCAATTATAAACAGCAATATAAATTGGTTTCAACAACAAATTATTTCATCGTCCCTTTATAAGCAATTGGTTTTATTGCACCTGACTAACTTCGTTTGATTCAACAAAACCTTTTCTCTAAGTGTAGGTAATCTCTACATGTTGTAAGAGACTGTGGCTGTTTATACTAAGGTATTTGGCGGCACTTTATATTTTCCCGGCTCATCTGTTTGAATGATTTCATCAAGTTAATTAATTTTGAGTGTTTTACTTTCTTCTAAGCAGAAGTGCCCTCATTCTCTACACATTTCGTGATCTCCAAAGATGTGACGTGGTCCATTAAGAATAGTTTTCCTCGGCTGCATTGCTTTCTAGTTCCACTGTAACCCTTCAGTCTCTCTGTACACTACCGTCTACGTAACTGTACCAGTTATATTATCAGACACGATTTTCCTAAGTTCCACTAGTTAGCATCAACCACTTCTGGTTTTAACCACATCTTCGAATTTGTTGCAATAATTTCTCAGAAAATGGGTCTAGACACTCAATTTTCTATACGGCCATGTTATTGTACGACCTGGCATCAAGGGTTTTACAGTTCTGTCGTCATCTGCGAATAGCTTTGGATACTTCACACAATACATAGACTCACTTAACAGGAATCCTTCTACGATGACAGATGCTTCCATACTTTACTGAGCCGTGGTTACGATTTTTTGCCCCAAGTGTTGTCAGCTGACTTTTTACCTCTCGATTCCACTTTGGTAGAAATTCTACAAAATTTGTTTTTGATACCAAATCGTAATATTTGGAATCGTTTAACGTGTTACAAGAAGTTTTCTGTGTATTTCCCAATATTGTAGATGTATTAGTCATTAATGTAACATTTTAATTTATTATCGTGCTTGTATAAACAATGCGTTCTTTCCAGGTATAGTGACTGTAAATTTAAAAAAAAAAAAAAATGCATGTCTAAATTCCAAAATTTTTGTATGCTGTGATATTAAAACACAAATATTTAATACAGACTTCCATTGCTCGGTGTAGTTTTTTCTTTTAAAAAGAACATATCGCGGCTATGCGTTTGTCGCTACGATTTTAGTGTCGCTTCCACAACATCTGCACGACGCGGAGTGGGCCGGATCGAGTAATGTGGTGCAAAATAATCGTCCTGCTAGTGCACCAAATTACGCGTAAGGGGTGTAAACAGACATCCATGGGCGAAGGAATACATATACAATGGAAGGATTCATTCTGCATTGGCCGAAGGGGGTGGGGGGGGGTGAGGTTGCGTGTACCTACATTACACTTGCACATTTCTGCATGTTTAGAAAATTGTTAACAATTACAATGAACAGTGGATAAAAATAAGAGAATTAGCTTATGGGAGTACTTAAAATACTGAACAAAATTCCGCAGATTGGGACAAATTCCACGAATAATAAGGGGGAGAGGGAGGAAGGCGTTAAATTCTCTGTCCCCTCTTATCTAACACTCATACAAAGATCCATAGCTGTTAATTGATTGATGGGTTCTATCGAATTATAGGAATGGTATTGTTAAAATGTTCTGTCACATATTAATACCCCAGTTCAAGTAAAGCTTTCGTACGCAATTTACCTAAGGCTGTTCACGATAAAGTGAACACTTTTGAAATCAACCTTAGAAAAAAGTCACTGCCCCTACCTGCATATATCTTAACAGGCGTCCTGAGTGACATGCGCCTTGTAAAGTTGGTAACGGTGGATGGGAAGTCATTCCGTATTAACGCCGAATAAAGAGTGTAAGGTAACCATTTCTGATAACTCAAATTATTTCTTTCGCTTTATATTTTATTGATATGCATTGAAATGTTAATATTAGCAGATTTGTTAAATACTTACCCTTCTAATATTATTACATTTTTACTTGACCAACGCATGAATAAAGTGATGAAGCCCATGACAATGTTAATTTTACATGAGGAAGAATAACACACAACGTGTATACCCGCAATTATATCTTAAGCAGGGCTTTCAAGAGTGCTCATTTTACCGTGAACAGCCTGTATCACTGTATACTTTATCGTGATCTTCCACTTTCACACTTTTAATATCTGCTATTAAATCTTAAATAAACTTCTGCATTGATTTCTTAGACAAACTTTGAGCTGATATTAGAGTGTATTATGACAGCAGAAGGCGGCGGAATAAATATTTAATATTTAACGATCTGCTGTTTTTTTTTTTTGCTCAAATACTGGCTATAACATCTAATATCCTTATTTCTAGCCTCCAGGCCTTCTCTGACAGACGTCCCGAGGGTAACTTCGCGTTGCAGATAATTAGTTCACTAAGCTGTAAAATTTTGTGAACTCTGGCTGTGAGGTCGTAACATCCATACAATTGATTATAGTTTGCCAAATTGTTTTCCCAGAACTACTCAAAACTATCGACACTGACCGAATGTCCACTTGAAAAAAAAAGTGAATGAAAAATATTTGTTAGAATATTCGCTCTAATCGAGTTCCTGTTACTGCTCTTTTTATGTCATAAATAAATCCAAGGTATGTGTCCATTACCGAGGCGATACTTGAGCCCATGTCCTTTGAGTTGGCGGACAGATAAGTTGACCCCTATAAAACCCAGGACCAGCACTAAAAATCCAGTTATTGCGTGCATTATGTGCAAACAATGATAATGCGTAAAGTATACATAATACATAGAAAATATCCAGAACATATTCGAAGGACCTAATATATGTTTGAAGGACAGAAAGCTTGAACTTCAAAAAGTATGATCAGCTTGGTTTCGTATCACCTGGGCCAGTGAGCTTGTGAATCTTCTGCGCTGGAGAGTACTGGTTTCAGTCAGTGTGCTTATGACTTCCTCGTCTATCATTGCCGATTGTAAAAAGACATTTATTTCCATTGCGTCCTGAAGGGTTTCTGTGTGCTTCTGCTGCCAGGCCCATTTTCATACCAGACTTGCGAATTACATGGTTTCCCATCTTTAAAGATTTTTGTCATGTAAAAAGGCAGGTTGGGGCAAATAAACCCTGTGAACAAGGATACGCTTGTATATCCTCTTTACTGTGTAGGACATACGTTCGTGGTGATCCGTGGCAATTAATTTAAAATTACGCCTATACGTAATATAATTGGTTTAAATTAAGCTATATTTCAAAGACTAAGTCATTTCGTAATGCACATAAAACGTAATTTTTTTCCAGTATTTAGCAGATATTTTAATGTAGTCTAAATGAAAACTACTAAACTTTATTTTGGGGTATATCAGGACTGCGAAATATTTCGGTCAATTGTAGAATGTTCAACAGAGAATGAGGGCTTTATTGAGGTTCCTCAAAATCGTTAAGTTTTATCATACCTTATGCCCTCACATGGCTTAATAAATCAAAATTATTTCGAAAGCGTGTGGATTACGTCCTGCAGAAGAACTTTTGATAAATTTGAGCTCGATAAGAAAAACTTGGGTTTTTGGATTTTTTGCACAATGATGACGCCCGTGATCTCGCCCACTGTGCGGCCATAGAGTACTTACTATTACAGAGGTGAAATAGCCGCCGCTATACCGCGAATTAAAGCTCCACACGCCAGCAAAATGGCCCCACTAGTCAACCACGTGACGGAACGCCGTTCGCCAATCAACGCCTGGTAACCTACTAGCTAGCTGGCAGCCCAGCCAATAGGAGATATTTCGCAGCACGCATGTAGCCAATGAGACAAGGACAATCCCACAGCGAGGAACAGTCAATCGTGTAATTGGTATACGCGCACTTCAAAGGAACCGCGGTGCCATGTCGCCTGTGTGCGCTATAATCCTGTGCGGTGCGACGCGATGGCGCGAGGTCTCCAGTGTGACACACAGATGTCAGTATTACGTAACTACTATGAAGGTACTGAAAATAACTGTCACATTTAGAACATTTAAACCCGACAAACATGTATGCTTACGTTGTTTATTATGAATGCAGCGGGGAAATAATCATGTCGGATTTAGCACTGATATTAAAGTCACATTCATTTGAACTACAATGTAGTTCTTCTAGATTTATAAATATATGCTCGTTGGCGGATGGTGCTTACACACAAATCGTGCTTGTGTTTCTTTGCGCTAAATATCAAGTAATAATAATCTTAAAGGTGATGTATGGTGACCATTCATATTCGAAAGACTGGACACCGACATCAAAAATGTTGCGACGTTATCTTCAGAGGAACGATTAGTTAGCGTATGTCCCAACCAGGAAACAAGCCATCACAGTGTTAAGTGAAGCACAAGTGAGGCACCAGACGGCACAAGTGAGGCACCAGACAACACAAGTGAGGCACCAGACAACACTGGTGAAAATATACGACAAATTATTGTCAATCTACATTTACCACGGCAATAGAATTTGATGAAAATACACATTATTAATAACACACTTTTATACAACTGTAGTATCCATGTAGAGAAACGTTTAACATTTCTTAACTGATCCAATATTAGTCTAAATACCAAGAGCAATAAGCATGTAGTTCAAAGGCTGTAATAAAGTTACCTGATTAATGTAACAGGCTGCTTACAGCAATATCTTTAGCAGTTTCTTTTTCACACCTCAGCTCGCAATAGAAGAAGGAAAAAAAAAACTCAAACTAGGAACTGATTTGATGTGGATTGTCAAAATTATTTTTCATATACATACCAAAACCTCACCACTTTGATATACAGAGACGCGCCGGTTGCAACCCGAAACTTAAATCTCAGCAAACGCAGCATTTTCATTGAAAGAGAATAGTCAAAGTGTAAAAACCCTCTACTGTATTATAAATACACTATTTGCCAGTCATTTATTAAAAATCAAAAATAATTTACGTAATAAGTAATATAAAAGTATTGATTCACTTTTACGGTACAGGCTTGGAAATGAGTCTGTAAGGGAACTAAGCACTACGCGGAAACTTTTAAACTTAAAATGTCAAAATTATACACAATATCATACTAGAATGTTTAATTGTATGAAGATACGGGTTCCTCCCACCACTAACTGCCAATATTTTCCAATGATATATTCCTAAAATGTAACCAAAAGTTAAGTTACTTAAACGTTAAAAATATTTATTGGCAAATGTTTTTAACACGAAGTCACCTACACCATAGTATAAATCAATGATGCACCAAACAAGTAAAGCAATATCGCCCTGACGTTAGAGAACTTGCAGGGCGGCTGTCTCCCCGCTCTTTTCAAGGATTTGTTTCCCTACTTGCATATTCACGTGGAAACAAACGAACTCATTATAATAATCCAAAAATGGTTGTGCTGTGGAACGGGAACAACAGAAGCTAGCAGGAAAATCAAGAAACAGCAGTCGTCCGATACTTTGTTCGGAATTCACGCAAACTAATATCAATTAATTAGGATATGCGGGGCATTCGCGTGCTTCTAAGTCTAACTCCGTGAATTTGAAGTATTTTAGAAAAGAAAAAAATAACATCGCAAAGAACTGTCATACTAATATGAATTTAAAAAAAAAAACGGTTAAGTTTTGTATAATATTCAGTAGCTAAAATTGCCATTCCTGCCTTCTGCTTATCGTTTGAAAATGTTATAACAAAATAAATTCGAAGTCCGATTTAAGGAATTCGTTCCTACGAATGAGCGCCACCTGTGTTATGTAGCTTACTTTCAAACATATTAGATGACATTCATTCGAAATTAGAACAGATGATTTGCATTTGCGTATTAAACATCATTTTCCATGTAAATATAAGTACAATTACTCATTACAGCTGAAATGATCGAAAGGGAGTCAGTTTTTTTAACAATGGAGCAAATAACTAGATTAAAACACTAAAAAATTTTCAGAATTTACTGAAAAAAATATATAGATAGAATTTTCACCATTAGAGACGGCATAGAAGTTCAAATTCAAGCTGCTTACGACCTCACATGGAATATTTCGTAACTATTAGCGGGAACATTAGAAAGCCCGTTTGAAACCACTTCTACGACCTCTAGTATTTACTTTTATAACTATAACGCTTGAGAATGCTCTCTGCCAGAAGTAAGAAACTTACATAATTCAGAGCTTTCATGAGTCGAAATGTTTTTTTTTTGTTGTATGAATATGCTTTTTTCTATGATATAACAGGCATTATTATAGAGCTCAATAGTTGCATTTTATGACGAATCTTATAATCAAGAAGAAACATAGTTAGGCAAAACGCCGTTTGGTATAACGCCGTTAGGCAAAACGCTATTAGGCAATACGCCGTTAGGCAAAACGCCGTTAGGCAATACGTCATTAGGCAAAACGCCGTTAGGTAAAATGCAGTTTTCATATTTTAGGCAGAACGCCATTATGCAAAACGCCATTAGGCAAAACGGCGTTAGGCAAAACGCCGCTAGACAATTCGCCTTTAGGAGATTCGCCGTTAGGAAATTTGCCGTTAGGCAAGTCGCCGTTAGGCAAATCGCCGTTAGGCAAAACGCCGTAGGGAAACCATCGTTAGGCAAAACGCCGTAGGGAAATCATCGTTAGGCAAAACGCCATTAGGCAAAACGTCCGGCACCCGTTTTAAATATGTTGGAAGGATGAACAATGAGGAAGATAGTATAATTAGTTCTCAGCTAGGACTTTCAAAAGTGGTCAAATTACCGTGAACAGCCAGCGATATCAAGAGTCCCAAGTCGAGTGACAAGTGCAGAAAAAACAAGGCGGAGAAAGTGTGATTATTTTCCCCGCAGCCACATCTGAGAGCCAACGAAGCGCAGATACAGCGTGTTCACGCCCGTATCCGTGTGGCAATTACAAGGAGGTGCATCCGCGCGTCCAATGCCCTCTTTCCCCATTTAGATGCGACCCTTTGGCCCGGGCGAGGTGGCGCGAGAACGCTGCTTCTCGCGACAGTGATTTACCTCCTAGGGTCGATCGCCGTGCGAGATATCGACATGCACTCGCTCGCCTCGCTAGACCAGTGCATCGTCGCGGTCAACTGTCGCACGAGATATCGACATGCGCTCGCTCGCCTCGCTGCAGCAGAGCCAGATCGATATATCGACTCGCAGAGAGCGCCCCGTCTCGAGGACATCGATGCTGCTACATATTCGGGAAATTCTTGAAGATGCACGAGAATTTCGAGTTCAAGTACACCATGAACAAGTAAACACCAGTTATCGAAACAATTTTCACTTCAACTTTGTGTACGGGTAATTATAATTATAATTTTCCCTGAAATTGTGTAAAATTAATTTTTTATTTGTTCGCATAACTCCCCCTTTCTCACGCTCCTACTCGTTTTGGCAGATCTATTTGTTGGAAATACCTTAATTACACAGCGGCAGGTACTTCTGTTTAATATTTAGAATTCCATTGATATTTAACGAATATACCAAAGCCAATTACAGTACACTGTTTAATGGGAGAGATATCGGGACGGCAAGTATTAAGAAACTGCACAAGCCAGCTTGTAACGTGTAACGATGCTGTGAAAGGAAATGAGGAAAACAGTCGGTTCGGAGCGAACCCGTGATTTTGCGAATAAGTAGTGGGTATGCTATCAAGCTACCACGCGCGCTTGCTTCACACGCACAGTTGGTCAAATTAGATTGCAATGAGTAGTGGGTATGCTATCAAGCTACCACGCGCGCTTGCTTCACACGTACAGTTGGTCACATTAGATTGCAATGAGTAGTGGGTATGCTATCAAGCTACCACGCGCGCTTGCTACACACGTACAGTTGGTCACATTAGATTGCAATGAGTAGTGAGTATGCTATCAAGCTACCACGCGCGCTTGGTTCACACGTACAGTTGGTCACATTAGATTGCAATGAGTAGTGGGTATGCTATCAAGCTACCACGCGCGCTTGCTTCACACGTACAGTTGGTCACATTAGATTGCAATGAGTAGTGGGTATGCTATCAAGCTACCACGCGGGCTTGCTTCACACGTACAGTTGGTCACATTAGATTGCAATGATAATTGATTTGCTGACCACGTTGCTTTTTTTTTTTTAACAGATGGAGACGCGGAACGATATCTTCAATTTTGTGACCGATGCTCCGGGACGTCTGGCTGTTCCCGGAGCCCAACTAGCAGCACCCATAGAACACCCGCTCTCCCAACGCATCAACACCACTGTTGCCCCTTCGTCACTCCTAGGGTAAAGGATAACAGGAATTTGTAAACTGTATTAGGAGCAACCGTTTGAAACCTGAATGATATATTGTGCAAACCCTTGTACTTTTCTCTGTTTTATGTATTGTGGGATGGGAATAAACTCCCCAAAATCTTTTATGACGGTAACGCACTTCTTAGAAATGAATATAAATGTAAATATAAGCATGCCATTATGTGATTGTGTGTGCTACCAAAAAAAAACTCTTGCGCAGTTTGTACAATATTTAAGTTTGAATAATTACAATTTTTAATTCCCATTAAATGCTTATTGTGGCATTACAGTACCAAACATTTTCAAATTCCCTTAAATGTATAAACACTAGTAGTTAGAAAATGGGAGCTTGGCGGCAGGGGCGAGGTGCGTCGGTGCCGTGGTGCCGCGTCCGCCATCTTGTATGTCGTCACTCGGCAAAAATATCCGTTTTTCCTCCGGAAAACATCCAAAATCGCTAGAAATCCCCAAAAAAATATCCTTTCCCCCCCCCCTTCAAACTGGTATAATTTCCCTCTCCTGGCGGCCATCTTGGATTCTCAACTTCATGCTCTTGCACTCCGGTCAAATTCCGACGATAATACTACAATGTGGGTTTTGACTGAATTTTCGAGATTCGGGATTGTGGGATTCACCACAGCATTTCACGCTCTCGTTTTCTGGTCGGATGTGGTTTTCCCCAGGTATTTCCAACCGATATTATTGTTTACTTCCCACTCATTCATTCCGCATGGAAAGGGAAAACTCCTCCTAGGCACCCTGCTAGGATGCCAGCCTCAGGTAAAGTACGACCTAAGCGCACATATAAGCATAGTTGGCTGTAATTTCCGAACCATTTGAGATTCAACTACCAAAATCATAACATAGACATAACTCCTGACAACGAAAAGGACCGAAGGATCAAGTATGACCTAAGAGCGCATATAAGCAGAATTGGCTGTGAGGAGACGAAATAGTGTAAGTTACATGCATAGACATTGTGCGGATGGGAGAATAAATAAAGTAAATACTTGCCCAGGTCTACACACTCACCAGACAATAAACTTGTCATCACGAGCCGGTGATGTTTTCTCATACTCGTTCTGGACCCACCTAAGTAATGACGCCCTGGAGAGACATTGCGCGGTTAGGAGGTTTTCTCATACATCTTCTCGCATTCTTTCGAGATTCGCCTATGATAATAACGCCAATGGTGAAGATGCTAATATCTCACACATCAATCTCCGCCACCTGACTGTGAGCTGCGGACGAGGTTAGCATAATTGATAGTTTTCTCATATTCCTTCCACCTGGCATCCTGGCAGAGATTCAAAGTCTCTTGTACTGACATGCCACTTCAGTTTTCTCATATGCCTTCAGGTCTCCTATCACCTGGCATCTTGGAGGGTATCAGAGATTCAAATTCTCACGCTCTGTCATTCCACCTTAGTTTTTTCATTTTCCTTCCGGGACCCATCCACCTTGCGTCCTAATGCAGTGCCCAATACACGAATCGGCCTACACACTCGCCAGACAATAAACTCATCACCTTCACATCCGCAAGACGTCCTGGCGGGGTGCCAAGTCTAATGTTCTATCATTTCAATGGGATCCTTTCACTGGGAATCCTGGCAGGCCGCCGAGTCTCATGCTTGATGATTCCAAAAAGGTGTTCTCATATTCCTTCTGGGCCGACACACTCGCCAGACATCAAATTCGTCATCATCGCATAACAGGCTGGCGTCGTGGTGGGAGCTAAGTCTCATATTCCTTTCAGCATCCTTTCACCTGGCATCCTGGTGGGAACCGATCGCTTGAATATTCCTTCCTACCGAAAGTGTACACTTTACACTCTGTAATTCCAACGAGATCCTTTCACCCATCATTCCTTCCGGGAACCTTTCACCTGACACCTTGGTGGGGTGTTCGGTCACATGATCTGTCATTCTACCCTAGTATTCACATATTCCTTATGGAATCTGAACACCTGGAATCCGAACGCGGTGCCGAATACCCGAATCGGCCTACACAAACACCAGACAATAAACTCATCACCATCTCATAACAGCCTGGCGTCCTGGCGGGGAGCCGAGTTTCATGCTCGATCATTCCAACAGGATGTTCTCATATACCTTCCCTAAAAGTGTATAATGTATATATACTCTAAATTACAGTTTAGTTTTTTATTTCCGAATACTTGCCTTCTAACATTTTTGTACATATTATACACAACAAAATATTATACAATTTTAAATATTTATTTAATTCCTGCAATTAGACACTACGAATGTTTATGTACGATATTCCTGGTATTTTGCCTTTGGCAAGTACTTTAAATTTTTTTCTTATCATACTATGTCATTGTGTATTTTACATTTTTACCATTATTTACATTTTCCCACTTTCAAACCTTTTTCTTATCTTTCTTTGACATTGCACATTTGACGTTTTTATCATTATTTACATTTTACATCTTTTATATTGTTGTATCATTGACTGTGTAGTCTTATAATTATGCTACTCTGATATTTTGGACCTTTTTTACAATATTTGTTTGCTTTACTGCGATATATACAATATTGTTTCATAGTCTTTTACATTTATTGGATACTACTTGTAAGTATTGTTTTTACGTTGCTTCGTATCGTAACTTGGACAGACGAGTGTGGTCGGCGTTATTTTTTTTTCCCGCTAAAACAATTTTACAGACGGCGATCTCCAGGAATATGGACTTGTTGGATTTACTTGCACGGTCTACTGTTACTGCATTCTGCAACGTTTGCTCGTTGTATTTTATACTGTACGATAGTAGCTGGTGCTATCTCGTGGCGACAGTCTGAATGACAGCCAGTTACATCTAAAAGCCGAAGTGCGCAGTTTTGTCGCGATGTCATGAAGCGTCCTCCGCGTAGTTTTGTCCTGGAACCGGCGTATTGTGTCGCGATTAATTAGAAGAGTCGGAGGCGCGTTATCTCTCTGCATTGTTGCCCTGCATTAACATTTGCATGCATTTTCGGCCGACATGTTTTAATTTTCTGGTTCCGGTTGGTGTTGGGGTGATATATTTTATATGTATACTTTTGTAATTCAGCGAATGTACTTTGCCGGCCGCGTTGAATTTCCCATTGCGCTGCTTGCCTCTGCTCTGCATCCTGGCGCGCGTATCAATGTGAACAGGTGTTTACTGGAGAGAAGTAGAGCTTTGTCCTCTTTAATAACTGATTATTATCCTTTATAGTAAAATATTTTCGAATTGATTTAATATATATAGAGCAATTAATACATTATCATTTATAGTTTAGTGCCATAGTGGTTTTTACCACGTCATCAAGGGCCTTTGTTCGTTTAGTGGATTTTTCAACAAAAAAAAAATGCCACCTATCCACTGAATATACTGAAAAATTTCTGCGTTCTTTTATTGAGTGTGAGGATTGTGACAGCACCAAATTTAACTTGTGAGCGAAGCAATGAACAAAAATTGCCTGTTGGCACTTTTGTCGCACTTTCGCTTGTAAGCCATTCAATTGACCAGCAATAACAGCAGTGCCAACATAACTTTGAGTTACCAGTTTTTTCTCGTAGTTGCAATCAGCTTCTAATTTTGCCGACAATGTTGTAAATGGCCTCAGAAGAGCGATTCTCAAAGACATAAAAAAAAAAAATAATAAAAACAACCTGTAACCTTCTTGAACTACCACTCCCCCCCCCCCCCCCCCCCCCCCTCCAATGCATCGAAATGTAGCTTTTTAAATTTCATTTGTTACGCGTTCGCTGACAGCAATGGATACACTAGAAAGCAAATCAGTTTGTATTATAGATTTGACAGTCCTGTAAAAAAAATGAGGACTCTCAAGATGATGTTTCAAATTTCTTGAATCATGTTATTTGTTGTGGCCTCTGAAAGGAAGTTCCTTCTCTGCTAGATAAGAAACGACATCTACAAAGCGTCTCAAGATTTCTCTGTTCTTTTTAACAAGTTCGCTGTGTTGCTGATGACGAATTTTTTTTTTTTGTTCATCAAGCAAGTGGTCGAACTTAATATTGTAAAAGGTTTTCCCACAAACGATTGTTTCCAAATGAGTCTGGGACAAACAATTATTGTTTAAAGCTTTGTGCAAATTGCCCGTACCACTGTAACTAGTTTTGCTCCACGCATTTTTTTTTTCTTTGGCAAAAAGCATTCATGACTAACAAATTAGTTTACAAAGTAATGTAGAGACCGCCAGCCTCTCATTTTGCGAATCAATGTACTATTCAAATGTCTAACGAACCTGCAGTGTTTGTGTCCAGAAATGGAGTCGATCTCCACACCCCCAAAATTAATTTTTCTTTTCAACAGGAAAATAAGTAAAAATCAGTCTTTAAAACAGTACAAATAGCGCAGTGGCTGTGCGCTTGGCTGGAGCCGGGTTGACGTTCCCGCTCCATCATGGACAGCATAAGCTCGCTGTGAAACAATTTTCTGGTAAACTTACTAAACTGTAATTGAAGTTTTCACCTAAACCATCCTGAGAAAATGTACGAACGCTACAATGAATGTATAGGAGAAATCATTACCATTCCTGCTTTATTTCTAAGCGTATACACTGTTATGGTACATTCCCGAATAATTTATTATAGAGTGTGCGGAACTCACAGCTTACCTTACAGGGAGATGGGAGTCAAACACTAGGCGCATTGCAGCGCTGTCACACATCCAAAAGTGAATAAAATGTACATGAAACAGACACGATCTTTATTCTACACGCGTGTAGCACATAAAAAACCTTCCTTGTACGAAGAAAGTGTTATTTTTTTATTTCTCACCACTTGCAACAACCCCCGTACGTAAACAAACCCGTCGGCGTAGGGGTCAGCTGCAATGCCTCTGGCGGGCCTTGTCCGATCATTTCCGAAGAAGTCTCACGAAGACACACGACCTTCATGTTACCATGGCAACCGGAACCAACAAAGGCGAAGAAGTGTGCGTGTGGGACAGAGAGATATTTGTGGCACAGAGGTTCTTCGCGGCTCGTGGGTGCGAGAATTCACGCGCGCGGAAATTTAAAAACGTATAAATGTGGATTCTCGGGACTGGTAAATAGCGTATATTACAGCAGTGACACAGGATAAGCAGTGCTTACCTGGCGTCTATTGAATGCACGCCAATGCACAACAAAGAAACGCATTCGAACACAGCAGTTTTACCAGATACGACTGAACCCAAGTCAGGTAAGCTGTAGACAAAAATATACATATAGGAAGCCAGGAAGTCCCACGAACGAATCGAGACACACCAAACAGCTCGGCAAGCTAAATGCGAACAACTAATATACTAATACATATATAGGAAAAACTATATACGACCGACAGACAGCACAGGCTAGTTATCTGTTTACACTAATAATACAACACTAGATAAATAAAGACAACGAAGAACCTCCTGTTTTGTAAGGAGATTTTAAAATTTATCTTTTACAAAATAGTTCATATCGCCTATCTATATTGAAAATATACTCTCGTAGTGATCTTCTGCTGAAAAATTCGTGAAGAATGAATTTCGTTTGAAACGCCAATCTTTAAAATTAACTCACTGAGGCGAAATTTCCTTGACATGTGATTTCGTATTAAAATTCCGCAGCTGCCAGCCTGTAGGTAAGAATAACATATCCGTACTTTACAATAAACTGACGAGAAGCTGAGAAGTAGAACTGGAAACAAACATAAACGGTTTGCAGATATACTAATTGGAGTCCAAATTTAGATCGATTTTACCTAACTTTAGGAAAAAAAATTATGTTTTCCGATGCCTGAAGAGTCGTTCCCGTTCTACGACATTTTGAATTTGAATATAATACTTCTACTAAAGAAGAGTGTATATCACTCAAAAATAACAATTTTACTAACTAAATGACAAGAAGCATTACTGCATTTCGTTCGTTTTTAGCATTTCATTGCAAGTTGACTTGCAGGACAACAGATGGCAGCACGGTGTGTGTTGCCGGCGGCCGGTGTCAGAACATCGCTCTATTGTGTAAACTGTTGAAGTAGCCGACCAAATCTCTTCACTGCCTCTTCACTTTACTTGAGAATCGTTGCGCGAAATTACTGGTCGCCGCCTCGCTCAGCGCGACTCGAGGAGAGAGGAACCTTCTATGCCAGGTCAACTGAGGCCGTGTCCGAAATGACAAATTAGTCAATTTGTAATATGTCATTTTGTAAGTTTCAGTTCGGACATCGTCGACAGCCACTTGTTTAGCACCCGTAGCAACAAATTTGTATTTTAACAGTGGAACTCCCACCTCGGCGATCCGGGTTCGATACCCAGCGGGTTAACTCCCGGATTTTCGCGTGTGGGGATCGTGCTGGACGATGCCACTTGCCGGCGTATTTTCTCGGGGTACCCCCGTTTCCCCCGCCCTTGCATTCCAGCGCCGCTCCGTCCTAGGATCTCATTTCATGTCGTGTCCGGGGATGACGGGTACTTACGGATCCCGGCTGGAAAGCCCGTCAGTCGGTGAGTGTTGCCTCGCCCTGGGTTCACCCCCACTCGATTTTTTTTTTTTTTTTTTTTTTTTTTTTTTTTTAGTGAAACGGTTTTGATCTAAATTTAATGCTTGAAGCGGAAGTAATATTTATACAGGCATCACTGGAATGCTGCGAATTTGTTAGTAAATAAGAAAATAACGAATTATATAGTAACGACTTTTAAAAAAAATTGTTGACAAATATATAGACCTAAGCAAAGCACAGCGTTAACTTGCTTTTCAAAACATGCCTAGTATATTTTATGAACAGTTATTTTTAGAAACGTTTTAGTTACGTATTCACGTATGATTTGAACGTTAAAACCAATATGGCGCTGAATTTATCATTTTGTATTTTTGCTAACATCCGCTAGATCCGAAATTCCAAATTACAAAATACGTCATCATTTTTGTATACAAAACCGGGTCACGTGACCATTTTGACAAATAAATCTGCCTGTCTGAAGTCCTGTACGGGGTGCTGTTATAACTTAGAATTAGCTAACTTTTAAACACATCACTTAGAATCACATATGTTAGAATTTTTTAAGTTATGCCTGTTCTAAATGATGTGGTTCTAACTTGCGTACTTTCTAAGTTATGATGTCTCACTTATGATAGTTCTAAGTTGTGTGTTTCTAAGTTGTGATCGTTCTAAATTATGATTTTCTAAGTTACAATGTTTCTATGTTATGTGGTTCTAAGATGAGTGTTTCTAAATTATGATGGTTCTAAGTTGTGTTTTTAAATTATGATAGTTCTAAGTTATGACTTTCTAAGTTGCAACTGTTCTAATTTATGAATTTCTAAGTTACCGCAGTTCTTTATTATGACAGTCCTAACTTGTGTGGAATTTTTTCAATAATTCTAAGTTATGACTGTTCTAAGTTGT
Organism: Dryococelus australis; assembly: GCA_029891345.1. Classification (NCBI taxonomy): domain Eukaryota; kingdom Metazoa; phylum Arthropoda; class Insecta; order Phasmatodea; family Phasmatidae; genus Dryococelus; species Dryococelus australis. Next base: position 32,979,960 of record CM056998.1, on the reverse strand, counting down.
AATTTTCTAGGTTATGTGTGGATCCCTCCTATACGGCCATTGGCGCCAGGAATAGGCGCCGAGTACAGAGAGGCAAAGGAGGACGGTCGCCCCTCCACTTTTCAGCCAGTGGCATTGCCCCCCTGGGGTCGTAGACCGTGGTCAATAACTTCTTCACTTTGTTATGCGTGTTTGTAGTCCAGTTACGGCTAGTTGCAACTTTTCTAAAGCCCTGCTCAAGTCCAGGATATTACTCTGCCTCGTGCAAACGAAGCTTAACCGAATCTAGAAAATTTTCACCCCCAAAGACAACGTACGGCATCCGTGCCCGCTTATTTTAATCATATTTCCCGTGAGAACAACTTCGCACAAATCATCAGCCACAGAGCTGTTTTCTCACAGTTATTATTCGTATTTCATATTTTCATAACACTGTAATAAAAATTAGGCCGCGGTGGATGAGCGGTTAGCCTGCTCGCCTCCCACCAAAGCGAACCGGGTTCAATCCCCGGCCGGATCACTCCCGGATTTTCGCATTTGGGAATCGTGCCGGATGATGTCGCTGGGCGGCGGGGTTTTATCGGGGATCTCACGTTTTCCCCCCACCCTTTCCTTCCCTCCACTGTTCCATTCTCACCTCAGTCACCCTCATCGGCTCTCAAGACCTCGCTGTTGAGAGCCGTCAAAATCTCTTCACTCACTGTAAATAAATTAAAACCTTCAATTGAGTTATTTCATGTTTATCAAGACCTCCGTCCCTAACGCTTCTGGATACGACCTAGGAATTTAGTAACTCTGTAAAAACTTGCATTTTAATCTGTAGCCAGAAATTTCGCATGTCCATAGAAATACAGTAAGTGAGTAGATATTTCTTACGAATTTTCAGAGTTTTTGTGAATTGCTCTTCAGTTCCTCTTACGCATACACGTATCGACCTTATCGGGTATTTTTTAACTTTGTTTTCGATCTACTGTGTTTAAGGTCTTTATTTATAATCATCCACCCATGCACTACATTGTAATTATTTTTCTTTGATCGTTCCAGTTCAGTGTTTTACGTTTGGAATACTGTATGCAATAAATGCTATCTTTAAAGAGAACTCTGAAGAAATAAATAATTTACATATGTACGTCAACCATTTTCAAATACTCTTAAGACGACTTTAAACTGTGGCGTATTAAAAGAAAATTATTCTCAATTTTTTTTTACGATCCCGTATATATCGAAAATAAATTTTAAACATAAAATGAACACGATATAGCTGTGATTTTAAAAGCCTGGCACAAGTGCATTATCATCGAGCTCTGGAAACCGTTTCATTGTTTGTTTTAACCACATTACGTGTCTGTAGCAGGAAGTGAAAACACAAACATATCTCGCTTTGTGATCAAACAGAGAAGCCCAGGAATTTCAAATGATTGTCCGTTTGTTAAAGTACAAATATTTCCATTTAATCTGTAGCGAATAATGAGTAGCATGCACGACATAATTGCCGGTTTGAAAATTAATGATGTCCATCACTTGACAACTTAGTATCGGAATGGCGCTCTTTCCTCTACCCCCCTCCCCTCAAATCACTGGCATTTCATTAATTTTTTATCGTTTTGCACATACAAGAGTCTTTCCCGAAACAATATTCACTATTAAATGTAAGCTTATTTTCAGCTGTACTCGTGCTGTTGATGAACTGCTTCAGGATTATCACGATTTAACTCTAAGACAGACTGTTACTGTTAAAAAAAAAAAAAAAGAAGAAAAAAACACAGGTCTTATTCCGCAAAGGGCGAATTCTGAAATGAAGAGCTGTAATATTAAAGTTTTATTAATATGAAGCTAGCATTTCTGTAACATTTAACCGTAATAGTATGGTCTCATCTATGATGAAATGACGTGTTAAGATTGTTCACGATAAAGTGAGCGCTTTTGAAATCAACTTCAGAAAAACGTCACATGGCCCCGCCTGCGTATATTTTAACTGGCGCACTGAGTGACATTCGCCCGGTAAAGTTGGTAACGATGGATGGGAACGATGGGATTATGTTAACGTCGAATAAAAAGTGTTAACTGACCATTTGTGATAATTAAAAATTATTTCTTATCCGTGCTGTTTTCTTAAAGCCCTGAGTGTGTAAAAATGAGCATATTGATTAAACTGATTACTTTTCTAATAATTTCACTCTTTCACTTGACCGACGAATGAATAAAGTGATGAGGCCCAGGGTAATGTTAATTTTACGGAAGGTAGAAGAATACACAAAGTGCATACAAGTATACCTTAAGAAGGGCTTTCAAAAGTGCTAATTTTACCGTGAACAGCCTATATGTGCCGAGAAAGGCGAGATTTATATTTCAAGTCGTAGTCGACGGCCAAATATCTTTATAATGGCTCGTACGCGGTAAAACAGAAACAACGGATTGATTTGAACGTTTCCGGTTCCTTATTGCCTGCTTAAAATTATCACCACAAACCCTGCGTTTACTTGGCTACTTAATGCTGTGAAATTCCTTATTCTTTAGGCTGCATGTAATTGGCGAGCGTCGTTTCATCGTGGTTTTTGAAAGTATAGATTGTTCACGGTAAAATTAAAAATTTTTGAAAGCCCTGCTTGAGATCTACTTGTATACCCGTTGTGTATTCCTCCGTCCTATGTAAAATTAACATTGCCGTGGGTCTCGTCACTTTATCCATGCGTCTGACGAGTGAAACTGTGAAAATTATTAAGAAGGTTAATACGTTACAAATATTCTCATTTTCCCCCTTCGATACATAAAAAAAAAAAAAAAAACAGAATGTGAAAGAAATAATTTTAAGTTATCACAAATGGTCACGTAGCACTTTTTATTCGGCGTTAAGATATGGAACTACTTTCTATCCATTGTTACCAACTTTACTAGGCAAATGACATTCAGTGCGCTCATCAAAATACATGGATGCAGGGGCAGTGACATTTTTCTAAGGTTCATTTCTAAAGTGCTCACTTTATCGTGAACAGCCTTCAAGGCCGTTCACAGTGGATTTCACAGTGTCAGGTACGGCTGGATTTCGCGATACACGCTACCGACTCCCTATATGTATAATTAGATATTCGGTGCCCTAACCACAGGCGGACACGTCAATTAGCGTGGGAAACGCGAGAGATTGTGCAGACAGGATACAGTTCGTGGCTAGGGAGTCCAGCAGTGAAGACATTCGGTCAAGCCCTAGGATGGTGGTCACACGCCCATCCAAGGCGACGCTTTAGAATCGTGATCTATAGAACATTTAGCGTGGGAAACGCGAGATATTGTGCGGACAGGATACAGTTCGTGGCTAGGGAGTCCAGCAGTGAAGACATTCGGTCAAGCCCTAGGATGGTGGTCACACGCCCATCCAAGGCGACGCTTTAGAATCGTGATCTATAGAACATTTAGCGTGGGAAACGCGAGAGATTGTGCGGACAGGATACAGTTCGTGGTTAGGGAGTCCAGCAGTGAAGACATTCGGTCAAGCCCTAGGATGGTGGTCACACGCCCATCCAAGGCGACGCTTTAGAATCGTGATCTATAGAACATTTAGCGTGGGAAACGCGAGATATTGTGCGGACAGGATACAGTTCGTGGTTAGGGAGTCCAGCAGTGAAGACATTCGGTCAAGCCCTAGGATGGTGGTCACACGCCCATCCAAGGCGACGCTTTAGAATCGTGATCTATAGAACATTTAGCGTGGGAAACGCGAGATATTGTGCGGACAGGCTACAGTTCGTGGTTAGGGAGTTCAGCCGTGAAGACATTCGGTCAAGCCCTAGGATGGTGGTCACACGCCCATCCAAGGCGACGCTTTAGAATCGTGATCTATAGAACATTTAGCGTGGGAAACGCGAGAGATTGTGCGGACAGGACACAGTTCGTGGTTAGGGAGTCCAGCCGTGAAGACATTCGGTCAAGCCCTAGGATGGTGGTCACACGCCCATCCAAGGCGACGCTTTAGAATCGTGATCTATAGAACATTTAGCGTGGGAAACGCGAGAGATTGTGCGGACAGGATACAGTTCGTGGCTAGGGAGTCCAGCAGTGAAGACATTCGGTCAAGCCCTAGGATGGTGGTCACACGCCCATCCAAGGCGACGCTTTAGAATCGTGATCTATAGAACATTTAGCGTGGGAAACGCGGGAGATTGTGCGGACAGGATACAGTTCGTGGCTAGGGAGTCCAGCCGTGAAGACATTCGGTCAAGCCCTAGGATGGTGGTCACACACCCATCCAAGGCGATTCTTTAGAATCGTGATCTATAAAACATTTAGCGTGGGAAACGCGGGAGATTGTGCGGACAGGATACAGTTCGTGGTTAGGGAGTCCAGCAGTGAAGACATTCGGTCAAGCCCTAGGATGGTGGTCACACACCCATCCAAGGCGATTCTTTAGAATCGTGATCTATAAAACGTTTAGCGTGGGAAACGCGGGAGATTGTGCGGACAGGATACAGTTCGTGGTTAGGGAGTCCAGCCGTGAAGACATTCGGTCAAGCCCTAGGATGGTGGTCACACGCCCATCCAAGGCGACGCTTTAGAATCGTGATCTATAGAACATTTAGCGTGGGAAACGCGGGAGATTGTGCGGACAGGATACAGTTCGTGGCTAGGGAGTCCAGCCGTGAAGACATTCGGTCAAGCCCTAGGATGGTGGTCACACACCCATCCAAGGCGATTCTTTAGAATCGTGATCTATAAAACATTTAGCGTGGGAAACGCGGGAGATTGTGCGGACAGGATACAGTTCGTGGCTAGGGAGTCCAGCCGTGAAGACATTCGGTCAAGCCCTAGGATGGTGGTCACACACCCATCCAAGGCGACGCTTTAGAATCGTAATCTATAGTACATTTATGATTACTTCCGATATTTCTGGGGCCGTGCTAAAGTTCCAATATCATGCTGTTCATCTTTCCCGTGCAAACAAGTCTTAACCAAATGAATGAAATTAAACTAGAGAGACAGTGCACCGCTTTTGTGAGCGCACATTTTAAAATATTTTACCTGAGTGTTATTTTTTACGAGGCATTGCCAACACCCCTATATTCTCTCTGTGTTTATTCACATTAAAAAAAATAACATTACAATTTATTGATAAAGTTTAATTAAAGGCGCAATTTAACCAAAAGTAAGATACTTTCATGTTAACAGAAGTACGAAAAGATTGCGGTACAAGCCATATTTAGAAAACCAGCAAATATATCTTACATGAGATGATTTCTCAAAAGTTTGTTTCAGAAAGAGTGAAGTCCACGAATAGACTATACACAGACTGATCTGCCAATCTCTTGCTGTGACGCCACGCGTCAGTGAAATAACATAACGCCCTGGCAAACTTGGCGATAGGTTATTCGCCAATCAGCGCTTATTGACTAACTTGCTTGTTGTTGAACCGGAACCAACAAGCGATTGAGTGTACTTAAATTTAAAAAAACTAAACGCATCGTCAGCTGAGTTTATACTTGCTGTAAAGTTAAATAACCACCTTAATAATGCAAAGTTTATATTTTCATAACTATGTATATTTTTTGACAGCACTTAAAAATTAGCATTGTCAAGAGATTAATGCATAGAGTTCACTGACAATCTGGGGTGGTTAGAGACATAAATATATTTCGTAAAGTTATTTTTAACTTAATTGTGTACAATATACGAGGAAGCGAATTTCAGTAGCGAAGGATTTAAATACGAGACTTATAACAAAGTGTTCTGGGAATGAAATACCTCCAGAATTCGCTGTATATATGTCACTACGTCGCCACTGACCTAGTGATTGCAGTTTGCAACTGCGCACACACACTTAAGGACCAGGTAATTTTTTTAATTGACTACCGTATCAGTTGTTACCAATTTACATTATCTGACCTCAACATATTGCATCACCGTTGGCTCAACATCCATGGTTACACGTGGATCGTACGGTGATGGGATTATGTGTACTGTTTGTTTATAGTTAAGTCAACACTTTTGAAATAAACCTTTGGAAAACTATTCCTTTCTGTGTCCGGCATATAGTTTGAAGGGAACACTAACAATCAAATCTACAGTAATCTTAACAGAGTGTAATATAAAGCCAGAGGGTTGTTCAATAAATACCGAGACTGCCTTTAGAAATTACTGGGAATGTGGTCACGCCATCTATTAGCAAAGTTATACATCTTTTTTACAATGAACCTTTGACTACCACTAGGCACTAAGTTTGTCTGAGCTCAATCGTTCTCCGCCTGAAGCGATTTGAACATGCTTGCACCTCGAGGTGCCTCTAAAGTGTACGATGTTAGAAACGTGAGAGTAATGTTACGGAATAAAGTTTTGTGTTATCTTAAACACGACTCTTGAAGATCTACGTAGAGCTTAACTTGTGTCCTGTGATGAAAGTCGTTAAGACGCTTTTGGTCGAGAATGGCATCCCTACAGTTCTCCAACCCCTTAGCAGACCCAGAGTGATGTTTCAGTTCTCAACTGACAAAAACATCAAACACCGGAAATAATGAGGTGAAGACTTAAGGGGCGATTTGAAAATTGCGAATGTAAGGAATTGATTTAAGGACATGTTCGGAAAGTGGACTCGCCCATATACAGGACACGGTACCTTTGTTTACTGCTCCAGATATGTAGTTCTCTGCAGCAAACTAGTTGGGTAGCATTGTGGATAGTCACAAATGGGATGCATTTCGCAGCACTCCGGGCATAAAGCACCATCTTTATACGATTTACCCATAAATTCTAGTCCCAGTTGCTGCTCTCGAATCCTTAGCATTGTCGTCTGCTGGGCTCCAGCTTCGTTGTTTAGGAAGTTAAGTGCAGAAAATACTATTTTCTCGTAGTGTTTTACTGTTCGGACTTTGTCTGCCGAAGAATCGACCTGCATTTAAACCCAGTGTTAACCTCCATCACACTCTGGAAATGACACTGTATGGACATTCTGTATTGTTCGGCCCGCCTCCAGTTACCCGGTAATTCTTTCCCGCATAATATTCTCGTTTGGCTCATTTAAGCCATTACTACTTAATGCAAGTCTAACACATAACAGAAGAGCATTGTCCTGTATTGTTTTACTGTTTTAGTGCTGATATGACTGGTGAAGACCATCTTTACATTTCATTTCACTAGTAACCTTAAGTTACACATATTTGTATATATCACGTCTTCCAAATTTCTTACCACCTCGACGGTTGAATCTAGAAGCAGAATGGGTTTAACACAGTAAATAATTCGGCTTCACTGGCGAGATTCCTTCTTATTCGAGTGAGGTGGTGGATAGCTTGAAAGCAGATTTTGTATCAGCTGCGAAGATTGCCAATGCGATATATTTAGCTCTTGTATTCGCATTTTCTTCTAGTATCAGTATATCCGATGGGAAATGTTACCATATCTCTAGTATAAATACCCCCCGTATCATTGGAAATCAATGGAAGTTAATCAGTTATTGCGGTGGCTGAATAAAATTGAATTGATGGCGATGCCCACTGTATCATTATTTCTTAGTTCATTCGACTGATTCAACTGTTGGGGGGCTGATAGTTTTCCTGACTTTCAGTTAGTTTAATTTCATTTACTGATGTGACATATTCGGATTTGAAGTGTGTCCATAACATGTCTGATCATTCTCTCATCGATTCTGGGCGACATATAGTTCCTAGAGGCTTGTTTACTTCTCTCGCTGTATTTTTCCGCGCCTTGTGTCCAGCGTAATTTACCAGATAGGTACTACGAGCAACCCCCCCCCCCCCCCAACCCAACAGCAGACGAGGCAGTACCTCAGGCCTCGAACTCGGGCCGACGCTGGACCGTGGGGAGTTGGCATCCCATTCCGCCATGATGGGTCGACGGTAGCGCGCCTGGGGGCTCTTCGTGGCAACAATCACCCCCTCACCTCCCATGCTGGGGCTTGAATCTTGCATGAGGCCCGAGCGCAACTGACAAGCGACCAGGGAGCACCCTAGCAAGACTAGGCCTTCTCCCCCACACTCCCCCCGCTCCAACCGGAGCAATATTCGCTTCAGCTTCGGCCTCCTGAAATATTCACCCACCGACCATTTATTCATAGTGGCTGGTCCACGCTGAAGAGATTTTATTTTTTAATGTGGCTTCCGTGGCCTGCCACGGCTGCGGGTTTTTTTTTTTATGTTTGGCCCTTTTCCGCTTGTGTGGGGACGACGTTCTTTTGGTAGTGGGATGGCATTTCGGCAAGTTTGGGGGCCGCGAGCCGCGTTCGAATCTGTGCCTCCAGTCCCGTGCAGAACGCATCACCTCCTCTAGCTCTGATCTAGATCCGCGCGAAATTTTGGTTTTAAGATACTTCTTGCACACAATATTTCAGCTAACCTACATTTAAACTGTTCCGTCAGCAGTAAAGAAAACGTTTGCTCATTAGACACGAAATTGTTGACGTCATAATTTTTAATTAAAAATCGTTAATTATATTCATCATTTCAGTCTTATCTTGATCGATAATTTCAAAGTATCACTACCATAAACAAAGATATCATGAACTGTTACTTATAAAGGCCCTATAAATACAGTAGATAGAAAATTATATTAATATTTCATGGTACTTTTGCCTGAGGAAATATAAGCACTTCACTATGGATGTGATACAATATGCATCACTCAGACGTCAAAATGTTTTGTATTCAATAACCTTACAAAATTCTGAATTCACTGAACTAAATTGAAAATTAGATCATGTTAATGCAGCGCTGCATAAAAGTTTCTATTAAAACAAAATTCTCCCGCAAGAAATAAAGTAAGATTTTTACAAAAATCCACGAATTTAACGTTTTTCACTGCGGAAAAACACTTTCATGCGTATACAACTAGCATCCCTACCTTACCATGCCCCTCGTCAGCTGTTTCTGATGCGAGCTCCAAATCAAATGAGGGTATCGGCCATCTATGTATACATGATCGAAGATACTAAGTTTTCCAAACAGAGTAGAATAAACCTTATCCATTACCTGTATAAGAGACCATCCCAGAATTCACTTGGAGTGACCTCGGATAACTATCGGAAAACGGAATCAAGGTGACTGGACAAGAAATCGACCCTGGTCCTTCTGAGAGCAAGGCCAGTGCGCTATCACTGTGACGCGGCACTCGATCTGAAACAATGAGACAGTTACTGTGATTACTGAAATCCGCACACTTATTCTACGGACTCCCTAGTTGTCGTATGGGTCTAATTGTAAGCATACTCTGTTCCCGGTAAAATGAGAACTTTTGAAAGCCCTGCCTAAGATCTAGTGGTACTCACTGTTTTGTTACATCCCTGCGAAGTGAACTTGAACTCCGCGAGGAACTCTCGTTACAACATGAGGATGGCACATAAGAGGAAGGTGGGATCTAGTTCCTGTGTGTAAATGTTTCTGCTGACACAAGGATTACGTTAGTGGAGTGCTCCTGTCATGCTTTCGCGTGATAAAAACGTGTGTAGGTAGTACACAGAAGGTGTACGAAAGGAAAGTAAGTTTGCAAACATCTTCATATTCATACCACAAATAAATAATAATAATTAACACTACGAAGTTGCATAAAAAAAGATACTAGTTATCCATGTGTTCATATCAAGTTAAGAATACGCCAAGCTGTCAACCTAGTGAATAGTGATATAGTAATTATTACATTCAAGGTGTACAACCAAAATAATTATGATTGTAACCAGACTTTCAAATTGATATAAATAATAGTAGGCCTACACTGATGGTGTATAAAATATTACGAGTCGTTACCATGTTTTCACACCAAGTAATAGATATACCATAAAGGAAATAAATATAAACAACTAAATTAAAACTCATTGTAAATTATTTCTTGTTAGAATATATATATTTTTTCAAAAACTCTTGCCTCAACAATATAAATCTTTCTACTTATTAACAGAATTAGATTATATGCTTTGTATAATATAACATACTGAGTGATTGAGTTTAATCTCGTGGTTCAAAAAAATATTAAAATCTCTGCAACAAGTTAACAAACAAAATATTAACCTTATAATCGCATAGGCCAATGAAAATATCAATTCTGCAACAAGTTAGCCTATAAGTACCTGCATATGTTGATATCAATATAATTTAAAATATAATTGTCATGTGCTGATTTCCATAGTATGCTTTTGTTAGCCTTTATTTTTGCCAATAAATTGAATTTACTATTTTCTGGGCATACTTAAATGCGCTGGGTACCCGCGATTAGAAGAAAAACATTTTAACCTCATTTTAACACCACATATAGTCCATTCACGCTTTCTTCGACCTTTTGGAATCGAACCTTTGAAAAATCACACTAGGCGTATTATGTCAACCTGTTTTTCCAATAACTTGTATTCCACAAATATTGACCACTGTGATTAATTTTAGAGTATTGTATTACTGAATAAATGAAACTTTACCTAAGTATATTCTATAACTTGTAATGTTTATTTCGTATTAAATATGAATTAACAACGGCGAGAGCAGCGACGTGTTGGCAATGGCCGCTAAGAAATAGTTCACAGCTACAATATTTTTTAACCTCGTTTTATGTATACAATTTGTAAGGTAAACGTTGCCAGTTGATATATTTGTATTGTTAGGTAGCACTGACAGAAACACATTTCATTGCTGCAGTTAGAAATATCCTCGCAAATTCCCGTGCGTAGGCTGGTGGTTTTTTCCGTCCGGAATAAAAGTTCAATAAGCGAAGCAGAGCGTGTCGCTCTCTCTCTCTCTCTCTCTCTCGGGAACATAGTACCACCTGTATGGGAATGGTATACATTTCGTTATTTCTAATTTCAGCACATTTCATACTAATTACAGCAACAATAACGATGTTTGAGATTGTAATTTACAACTGAAATGAGATTTTATTGTTTAAGTGCCAATTATACGTTATTTAGATGCAATTACATGTTTTAGATGCGATGGATCCGACACAGCTCGTTGCGCGACATTCACAAATCCAGCAGGTTGGCAGACGTGGTGTGGAAAGGAGAATCTAGAATTTGCTCAGCGTTCCCAATATGGCGACATGTCAATGATACGGCGTGTTTCTGAACGAAGCGTCAAGTTCGTACTCTTGTTTTTGAAACATCCCAGGGAAGTTGCAATGTTGTGATAAATATGTTTCCACGGCATGGCAGGGTTAATTAATATACTGTAATGAGTGTTGTGATCGCTGCGTGTGCAAGGGCGTAGCCGCCATTTCCGTCTATGGTGGCTGCGTTGTAATCGTTACGCAGGTCTGTGGATTTCAAATGTGTGCAAAGTTTGTACGTTCTAACCATGAAGTGATGTTATGACGAAGTTAATTATTAATATTCACGCCTAATCATCACAATGTTGTACCTTCGCGCTAGGTGTTCGAAACGCAGTTGTGAAACGAGCTTACGTTCCTGTTATTTGAATGTCTGTCACTATCCCAACGAAATACTAGACCCGCCCAGATAAATTTGAATATATAATAAAATAAACCTACAAACCAGTAAGTACCAATGCATGTAAATATTAGCGGAATAAATGTTACGGTAGGCCTATGTGTTTGCATGTTCACACTATCTTTTACGTTTGTCGATGTACCATAAATAAGCGGCACGAGTTGCGTTCTTGCATTTACTGTGTCGTTACGTTGGACTGGTTGTCCCTTCGTTTTAATATTTATTCCAAACACATATTAATAACAACAGGGTAAATACTACTGTTGTTCACGCCACAGCTGTAACAAACACCTCCGTGGCAAAATATTGTGTATTATGTGTAACGTCCTATATCGTGTGTAACAAATGGTTATAAAGCTGACCTAAATATTGTTATAGGCCTAAATAGTGGACATTCGTAGGAAAGGGTTTCTGCAATATGATATAATTCTTTGAACAGCTGTAAACAGCAACCAACGCATTTGACAGTTATAAAAGTAGAAGCCACATGGCAGTGTTTATGTTTACGTGTAGCGGAAGGATACATAATCAATAACCAAAAGTATGAATTTGGCAGAGCTTCAGAAAAGGCCGAAGTTATCGTGAATCAAATATGCTAAGTTTTGTAATCATAATAATGTTTTTAATTTAATGTAAACATCAGAAAAGACTTTAATTTTACTCTTTTATGTAAAAAAAAAAATGTTACGACCAAAGTCTTCACGATGAGAGTCTAAGCACTTGCAGGAGCATTCCGGTTGTGCGGACACAAAAACTAAATTAAAAAAAGTTTTTACTTGGAAGCACAGAAAATTCCGTCGGCGGTGCCTTCCAAAAATAGGCACAAGATTCGTCTGAAACACGCCACGAGCCGAAGTACAGTTCACATCCCGAAAACGGGTTGCAAGCAGATGGCTAGAAGTTAGTAGCTATGTAAATCTATTTTGACACGTGCACCACTATACAAAAGGTAATATATATATATATATATATATATATATATATATATATATATATATATATATATATATATATATATATTTAAACGTGATTCACAAACGAAAATCACGTCGACAAAATGGAATAATAAACTGCAAGTACACTTACCGAAACGGGGGATGAAAATAACAATAACATCAGAAGTTTAATAAAACGAGCAGAAGTAGATAGTAAGATGATTACATGTTCAGAGTCAATATGGAGAATAAGGCATTAACCTTGGGCCAGTCGTGTATATACGAGAGCGTGTTCAGAACTCATCGAGAGCAATTAATCGATATACAACTCTAAAGTTGAAAAATTATTTGTAATCACTCACAACACATTAACATTTTTTTTTTTTATATAAATTACAATACATTTAGTTTTATACGTTACCATTTACATTAATGATTACGAACATAAAAACATCATCCTTTTTTGGTAAAAGATAGAAACATATTAGCATATTACTAAAGAAAACAACACAATTTCTTTTACTGTTATGTAAGATTATTAATTAACAACTTGTATTGGAATAAAATAATTAATTAATATAACTGGAGCACTTTTAAGACAAAAAAATATTAGTTGAGTAATTGATAAAGTAAGAGCATGGCGTCTTGAATAGCATTACAAAAAATATCAAGAATGAAATTAATGACAAAACACAACTGGCACATCACGTTGTGTATTCTTCCGCTTTATGTAAAGTTAGCATTGCCATGGGTCTCATCACCTTATTCATACGTCGGTCAAGTGAAACTGTGATATTATTAGAAATATAAATATGTTACAAATATTTTTAATGTTACCCTTCGATGCATTAAAAAAAAACGAAATAAATAAAATTTTATTTATCATCAGTGGCTACCTAACACATTTTATTAGACATTAAGATATGGAACTACTTCCCATCCATTGTTACCATCTCATCTGGGTGGCATGTCGCTCAGGGCGCTTGTTAAAAATTATGCAGGTCGGGGCAGTGGCTTTTTTGTAAGGTTTATTTCAAAAGTGCTCACTTTATCGTGAACAGCCTTTAGTTGAGTCTATTCTAACTTTTAGAAAATCTGTGGAATAATTCTATGTGAATCTTGTTCAGAGACAGAAATTAAAGTCGATATTTTGTTGCCAATGTATTAATTTGATAAATGGTACACAAATGAGCACGTCGAAAAGAGTCAAAGGCTGCGAAAATCGATGTAAGTAGATCTATGTTTACGATATTTATTTTTCTGTCAAACAGTAATGCTATTTCTTTACTGAGCAGGTTATTGTATTGAAAACCTACAGTAGCTGCTTAATATTCCGAGGAAACAATGCACGCGAAGCTTGTTAATGCTATTTTACAACGTCGTCACAATACTTCATTAAGGCCGACGTGGCATTGAGCCGTTCAATATTTTGACGTGAATATGTCGTCAAATTTGCGACCAGTCCAGAAAATCCGATGATGAAATAGGGGGGGGGGGGGGGGAGATACAGTTCGGCATTGCAGCTCCGAATATATCGTCTACATTCAAAATTAAATTACATCACTCGATCGCCAAAGGATTAAATTAAAGAATATGTTACGTCGAGTGAGGAATGTGTAGCATCGCGTGAGAATTTAGGGGGTGGGGGGCGCCGCCCCGCCATTTTGAGTATGTTTCACCGCATCTCATAACTTCCGCGTAGTGTAACTTTTGACTAGGAGAAACTAAGACGCTCGTTTAAGTTTCAATATACAGCTCTCGTCAAGATAAATCGATTGCGTGTATAAAAACATTTGTGTGGCGTGGTTATTGTGAAATTGGATGCGTTTAACGTAAAAAAAATTTAAGGAAACTTAACACGATTTCGGCCTGTACTCGTCAAAAAGCCAAGTCGAAATACAGAACTCGTATACGGTTGGAAAGGGCATCGCAAAAGCAGTCCAGTGTTACCCATAGAACCTATGATCGAGTGAAGCGGTGTCGGGGACGTAAAATGAACCTCAAGGCGTCCGAGCGCGTCAACGTAGACGTATTCACGCAAAACGAACGGCCGTGTCCTCAGCACAGCCAAAACCCAATTTTTTTATAGGTTGTTAACGGGAAAGTGAGCACTTTCGAAAGCCTGGCTTAAGTTCTACTTGGCTGCACAGCGTGTATTCTTCCACCGTATGTAGGATTAACATTTCAATGGGCCTCATTACTTTATTCATGCATCGGACAAGTGAAACTTCCAAATTACTAAAGGCTATTCACGATAAAGTGAGCACTTTAGAAATAAACAGTAGAACAAAATCACTGCTCCTACTTGCATATATTGTAATAGGTGCATTGAGTGGCATGCGCCCAGTTAATTTGGTAACTATGGAGGGAAAGTAGTTCCATATCTTAACGTAGAATAAAATGTGTTAAGTAACCATTTCTGATAACTTAAGTTATTTCTTTCGCTTTCTATTTATTTTAATATGTCGAAGTGTGAAAATGGCCTGTTTTGTAAACTATTTATTTTCCTAATTATTTCACAGTTTCACTTGACCGAAGCATGAATAAAGTGATGAGACCAATTGAAATTGTAATTTTTTTTATATAAGGCGGAAAATTACACAACTTACGTACGAGTAGATCTTAAGCAGGGCTGTCAAAAGCGCTCATTTTACCGTGAAGAGATATAGGAAAGTATATACATTTATAATTTACTAATTGGTGCACTTACGCGCATGAGAAAACCACAAGAAAAAAAAATTATCTAGCACTTTTAATTCGACGTTAAGACATTGAACAACTTTCCATACATCGTTACCAACTGTACTGGGCACATCGCAATCGGCGAGTCCGTTCAAATAAATGGAGTTAGGGACAGCGGCATTTTTCAAAGGTTGATTTCGATAGCGGTCTGTTGACCGCCAGCCACCGATAAGCAGAAATAAGCGGGTGTGATAGAAAATTGAAATTCTTCCGGCCCGTGTAACTCGCGGCCCTAAAACGATCCTCGTCGAAATTAATCTGTTGAACGGTATTTCCGACACACTACCTACCATTTGCCGAACGAAAGCAGCGTCAAAGCAACCAGACGTGCAGTCGGCGTCCAATCAGAGCGCGATAAATAATCTCGGGAGCGCGGCGGCTGCGGTGTTGAAATAACCTCCCGCGCATCCGGGCAAAATATTTTCCCCCGCGATCCGGCCGTAAATTTTGCCAGCTGACGTGATTGGTCCGACGCCGTCCCCCTTGCGTGTTCACGTGCGCGTGCTGTGTTCCGGGGATCGTTTAATCATCACCGCGCGGCGAATTTTCACCACCCCCCCCCCCCCCCTGGTCACCCGCCCTCCTCAAACATCGTCGAAAAACCCGCAGCATCGACCCGCGCCGATTTACTATAGGTAACGTGTTAATTACTGCGAAGACCTTACGGTGCTCGTGGAAAACTCGCTTCGCGTGCATTCACTGACGAGATTCACCTCCACGGTCGGTCGGTCGAATGACCTCGTTTCCCCCGTACGCGCTGGCACGTAGGTTCGTGCGCGTATTCCGTATGTCGCGGCAAGCCGTCATCGCTGCCAGCCTATGAATGCATATCTCTTCCTCGCTTCCGCATCCCTGCGTCCATTTGCTAATGCGCCCGCTTCAGTACTGGATACGTTCAGTTACTTCGTATTCAAAAGCTTACCGTCGGGTTAATTTGCATCACTGCAGTTGTTAGGTTTAAACTAACTTAAGGGTTATTAAAATTAAAAAAAAAAAAACCGCAATATTCTTCCTTAATTAACCTTAATTCGTGTTAAATTATAGCCGACCTCCCGAGGTGCAGTCGGTTGGTGCGCCACCGACCTGGGTTGTGGGAGGCTGTGGGTTCGAATCCCGGCCAAGGCATGGGTGTTAGTTTAAGATAGGTTATAAGTTATTCTGTAAGCCCTCCCCTAACAAGCTATCCAGCATAAAATCAGGGGACTTTAAAAAATCTTTTACAATGCAATGTTAGATTATAAAACATAAGATCTGCCAAATATACAAGTTCATTATAGCCTGTAGTCCTGTAACATACCATAAGCCAACTGAGATGCTCACATTGACTTATTATGCCTGAGTTCAGTGTCTTAGGAATTCTTGAATACATGCCAAAAAGGATAGTCAAACAATTACAGCTAAGTCATCGACACGAAACAAAACTGACAATTCGCGACCATTTTTTATGACTTTCTCAGCGGATGCATGTCACACTCCTAGGTAATAATAAATCAGTAAAATAACATTTTATTCGCATGACGAACGGTTCGAGATTCTACCTCAGCTAAAGAACGGCGAACATTTAATCCCTGAAATCTACACTGGATAAAAATTGATTATCAGTCTGCGAAAACTTTGGAAGCTAACGTTTGTGGAAAATTGGGAAGAAAAAGATTTCTTCGGTCCCTTTTTTTTTTTTTTTGTTCAAAATGCGCACTTTAGTTTAAGGACGCCTACGTAATAAAACTAAGATCAGAGCTACCTCATAACAGGCCGGAATTCTAGCATAGCGCCCCGGAGACCAATGGCAACTCCTTAATAGCATCGCTAACAGAGGTCCTCTCTCTCTCTCTCTCTCTCTCTCTCTCTCTCTCTCTCTCTCTCTCTCTCTCTCTCTCTCCCCGAGAAGGGCAGTAAGTTTCACAATTCTCTTTCTCCGTTACACACAAAGGGGGTTTATCTTAATTTCTCGCGCAGAAATATCTACGTGCTGCTGCTTTAAAGCACATCTTACCCCCGGTGCTTCCATTTTTCTCGCCTTGCTTGTCGCATCTTCGTCGACAGACGCACACAAGCAAGCGCTGTAACTCATCCCCCCCCCCCCCCCCCCCCAGAGGAATACTCTCCATGTTTCCCACGCTGTATTCATCCTTCCTCTTCTATTTTACATCTGCTCCGGATAATAACCTCGCTGCTCCCTCTCGGGATATTTTTCTTGCTAACTTCCAACTATATCTTTTTCTTCTTGGCACTCTCTGGAAACAGCGAAGAAAGACCCACTTGTCTAAGTGTTTACTTTCTTTTTTTATTTAAAATATTTGGTAATGTAAATGTCTCAACTTTTCTGGGCTTAAAGCGGGCTGATATTTGTCACGCTACCTATTTTGGTACAAAGAACGTGACAGTAATATTAAAGGAACACGAAGCACAATGATAATTTCACGATAGCCACTGCACATATTAATAAATTATGTTCACGATAAAGTGAGCACTTTTGTAATCAACCTTAAAACAAAGTCACTGCCCTTGCCTGCATATGTTTTAATGGGCACAATGAGTGGAATGTTCCCAGTATAGTTGGTAACGATGGAGGGGAAAGTGGTTCCATATATTAACGTCGGATAAAAATTGTTAGGTAACCATTTGTGATAACTTAAATTATTTCTCTGGATTTCCGATTTTTTTTTTTATTCATCGAAGTGTAAAAACGAGCAGATTTGTACAATATTTACTTTTCCATTACTAATTCCACAGTTTCGCTTGATTAACGCACGAATAAAGTGATGAGGTCCATGGTAATGTTAATTTTACATAAGGCGGAAGAATACTCAACGTTTATCAAGTAGATATTAAGCAGGGCTTTCAAACGTGCTCATTTTACAGTGAACAGCTTATAGCACCTTATCATTTTTACCATGCGACATCTTCAATGAGGTTTGCATGGCTAATCTCACTAGAAATAGACCTAATGCCGAAGCTGAAGAATTTAATTTAGTCGTAGCGGGTAAACAGGCTGTATTCCCCTGAAACCGTTGCATACCGTCCCGTTATACTTGGTACCACCTTACAATATTACTGCTATTAAAAAGCCAGACAACCTGTTTGTTGCTTTTTCCTGTATTTGATCAGCACTCACAGATACATCTCAAAAGATTTGTCCATCGTTCGTGTATTAGAAGGACGATTCTTTATCTCGGCAACCACAGAAAGCGATTCGTTGACAGAGCTGATGTGAACCGCTACACGAACAATGCTTGCTTTGCA
Source organism: Dryococelus australis (assembly GCA_029891345.1). NCBI lineage: Eukaryota > Metazoa > Arthropoda > Insecta > Phasmatodea > Phasmatidae > Dryococelus > Dryococelus australis. The sequence continues at coordinate 32,961,639 of CM056998.1, read as the reverse complement.
ACGTGAGTATTGGTGTGTTAATTGTTCCGCTGTAAATTTACTATGGCTAGCCTCTCACGCAGCAGGTGAATAAAATCGAGAAGTTTACGCGCTTAAAAATGTATATTAATATCCTTGTCAGGAGCTCCTATTGAAAATTATATGTTATGAGTAAAACGGTCTTTTTGAAGGTTTACAATTTTTACAATTACCTAAAACAAGTTTCAAAATATAAGGAAATGTTGTTTAAAAAATGCAATCGAAAGTTATAGTGAATGTCACAATGATCACACTTAAAATAATTTCTGAAGCCATGTTGGAGGCCCATGTTTCGAGGATGTTAATAGGTTCAAGCAGTAAATGGTTTGCTTTTGAGGGATTTTTTTAACGTCTGCCATGAGGTAATCCTAAAGAACATAATTTCAAAGTTTGCTATTGGCACTGCTCTTTGCGCACACACATTCCTTTTGAATATTTACTTCCGCCCGACTGACAAAAATATTCAAATATTTTTTTAAATAACTTCGCGGTAATTCACTTTTAGTACTAAATAAAATATATAATTTAAAGTGTTTGTACCATAGCTCATTGTCAGTTTCCTTGGTTGGTTTTTGCAAATACGTAAAGAAGACAATGAGTGTGATTTGTGCGCATTAATGCATCTGCACACTCTGGGATGTTAGCAAGAATAACAGAGAGTAACTGTCAGTTACAGAGCTCATAGCGAACCGAACGAGAAAAAAAGTGGTTCATGAGTTATGGCTTAATGTCCTGTCAACAGAAGGCAGATTCATTAGAACAAGTAATCATTAAAGAAAGGTTCGAGAGAAGAAGAGAGGGCCATTTCAGCAGTCGCCTGAGGTGACTTCGGAAAGACCACGAGAAAACTAAATCGGATTGGCCGTACCGGGAATCGAACCCAGATGCGATTACAGCATGCTGACTAGTGCAGCACCTAACTATCTCGTACAGAATATGGGTGCTTTTATGAAGATATCCAACAGACACAACCTATCCCGTTTTGAAACGTAATTACACCGACATACCGAAACGTCATGTGATAGCAGTATTTGTAATATATAAGATACCACTTTTTTTATTATTACAGTTGTTCGTTTACTACGTTAAATAGTGCTGAACGAGTTCTATAACTAAAAAAAAAAATTATAATAATGCTCCGTGTCAGCATATGCGTAAATATTTAATACCATTAACTCGTGTTTAACTTTATTTACATATTAAAATAACTAATAAAATGATGCTGTTTATTATTTCAGTATACCATACGCAAATGGGAAATATATTGTACTCACGTTAGCCCACAACTTTAACATTCGGTATCGCAGCAGTACAGTGGCGCCACACTGAACCTGTAGTCGGGAGGGACCGGATTCGAATCTCGGGCAAGCTATCATGATTTTTGCTTTCGCTTGGTTTTCCTAGATCACACCACGCGAATTCTGGAATGTTTCCTTGACACGTAGCATGGCCAATTCATGCCCCGTTAGTTCGAATACATACCAAACTAGGACTGTCTGTCTCTAATAACTCCGCTGTAAACAAGAATTCATGCGTAAATAATGAGAGTTATGCCCATTGTTTCATAGCGTTCTTTGTAGTCAGCGTGAATTATTACCTATAAAGTACTGCATTTGCCGCAAAGAAACCAACATAATTCGAAACCATTGTTCAAACAATTGCTGTATGTCCCAAAGTCACGCCGTCTCACGCTTGTTGTTTTTTTTATGGCTGCTGCAACAGTCGAGAAGTCGTTTTTCGTATTGGGATTCCACGCGAAGAAGACAGTAATCACTGTGCAACGTGCAATTCGTTTAAAATTCGATAGTGACCAATTAAATGACGAGTCATTTCGTGCCTGATGATAATAATAAATGCGAAAGTGTGTATGTTTGTTTGTTTCCTCAATCACGCCATAACGGCTCGACGGATTTGGATGAGATTTGGATTCAGGGGTAGATTACATTCTTGGTCAGCACGTAGGGCAATTTTCATTCCGGAAAAAAATAACGGTTTCCTAGGGAACATACAAAATTTGCCACCAAACCATTTAATTGGGAGCTGGTTGGTGGTCTGTTTTTTTATATTTAGCACGCGATTGGAGCCGCGGGTAACAGCCAGTGTAAAGTATTTAGCGGATCAGGTTGTCGTGTACGCGCAAATGAACTGGTCGCCCAGCTCAGAAGAAGACGTGAAACGCATTCGCAAAAGTCTCCTACGCAGCCCATATCATATCTACTGCGACTACTGGAACACCTTTCCGATAACGGTTGCGGCTGTCGGCATGTCTTCTATGTACAACTCACGGGAAATATGGCGGCTAATGAGGCATTTTTGGACATGATAATTTTCTGTGATGATGCTGCATTTAATATAAGTGGCAAAGTTCACCGTCACAACGTTCTTGTATGGGGATGAAAACCCATGTTCTTCTGTAGAACACGAGAAAATGGACGTTTTTACAAAAGCCCTTTGGGGTTCTTTCAGACGTAATTATTATCGCCCCAGCGATTGCCGACGAGTGCTACAAGATACAGGAAATAGCGTGGCTAGAGGCGGACGCCAGGGATGTGAGTCCGAGGATTCTGCACTTTGCCCCGTGACCCAGTGGCAAATACCCGGTTGCGACAACACCTTTCCCGATCCGAGATAAAATGATCCTAGTTAAGAATCAGGATCGATATTGATCTTGGTTCCGATGTAAAAGTGTTGCACCAACGAAATTTCATGATTCTGGATCTTCGATTCGTCGATCTTGGATCCAAAGTGAGAGATTGACATTAAGTATGAGAGAAATTTTTCTATTTGTTCGTAATATATGACATCATGGGAGTAGGCGTATTTTTAACTATACATAGAATTAGATGTGCGATGTTTTATCTGTTTGAAGTGAATTATTGTTGTACAAATTTTACTGAATAATATTCAAGTGTATATAACGTTGTTTCAATTTCCCAAGAAAACAATCGAACATAGTTCTATCTGCTGGCGTATTTTCAAACTACATTTGTCGACGACGGCTGCTGACTGATCTCGGATCGAGATTTCGAACCGCCAGTTTCGGCGGTTCGAAATGAACTTAATCTCGATCTCCAGTCCAGATCTGAACAGTTTTCTGTGTCGATATTAGATCTGATCTCGGATCGAGCTTCGAACCACGATGGTGCAACAAGGCCAAAGACGCCTAACTCCGAGGTTATTAAAGTCAGTGATCGTGGAAGGACGGCGTCTATTTCCTCCTGACTTTTGAGTCCGAGCGGCGAGACGTCCTCGGGTCGTCACGACGCTGGTCTCCCGACGAGCTGCCCCAACTCGTCCCACATCAAAGGCGTGCCTACTGACATAACGGCTGAGATGACATTGTGCGACGAGATATATTAACTAGAGGGTAGGCGTCTGGCATGTCAGGCATATCGGAAGTAAGTGTGAATCCCGAGTATAATTATTTTCGCTTTATTGATTTCAGGACCGTCATCTGAGAGTTAGCGAAAATAGGAATTACCTGAAATATTGTTTTTTTTCCGGATAATGATTCTGAAACACTTATAATTGTGGCCGTCTTTAACAGACAATGGTAGATAAAGTAGGTGTTTAGGTAAATTTTATGTGCTATTGCAGTAATTGGTTTTATATCATATTGATTGATCTTGTACACAAAATACTACTCCTATATTATGTCGGTGATTTATTATCCCTGAGTTAGTACCAATTAATGATAAAAGGGGGCGATACAACAACGTGTTCTGTGCCACCCGTCGTGAACCCATGCATGGACCGTTCTGTTTCGCAGAAAGAAATATTAAAATACCAACATATCGGGATGTGTTAAAGTTGTGGCTTCCCCCCCCCCCAGCCCCCTTGACACGATGACCCAAATTTCATATTCCAGAAGGATGGCATGAAGTCCGTTACTGCTTGAGCACAGACTGTTGGATACGACCAAATATCCCGCGTTTGTGGCCCCCACAATCACCGGACCTCACACCTTGCGACTTCTTTTTGTGGGACTCCATAAGAGACGCAGTATTCCTTCCACCTCTGCCACATGATGCTGACGATCTTAAAAGACCCAACACCGCAGCAGTGACCACATTCAACCGGGTTTTTTTTCTGGAGGAGAGGGAGGGGAGGGCATGGCAAGAACTGTAATAGCTTGCAAATACGTATCATTTTAAGGTTTGAAAATAAACTGTTTGAGTTCCTGTCTCATCCATGGTGGCTTCGTCTAGCCGTGGTCATTGATTCCCTTGTAAAAAAAATGATTGGACCAAACAACTTTTACGAGTGAACATTAGTATAAAATCCTGGTATGAACCCGGCCACACGCATCCAGAGTACACCAGGACGTTAGGGATTGCGTAAAGCATTGCGAAAGGGACCAGCAATTATTACCCCCTTCACCAACCAGGGAAAGAGACTAGCTATGTCTAAACTCCAAAAAAACGCGCTGATATAGGCCTATACGAGGCGCGTCACTTTTCCAGGTCCGGCCAACTTCAGGGAAGGGATGAAGACTGGGTGTGTCCGGTCGCCGCTAATCGCTCTACAAGATGACATAGCCTCCAGCATCATGTTTAAGGTGAGGACAGTCCATAGCAGATAATAAGTAACAGGTGTGAGTTCAACCATAATAATAATTTAGTTTACTATAGTATATCAGTTTTAGTGGCTCCCCCGTTCCATTTAATATTACAGTGTTTGTCTTATCTGTGCCACGTATCTAATCAAACCCCCTCAGTAAGAGTTATGCTCTACCATCTCTTCTCATCATTCAGCTACGCCCTTAACCGATTTCATGTGTGAAGTTTCGCATCTTTCTTCCAAGGACGCAATTAACACATTCTGAATCAGTTACATCCCCAAAACCTATCTTGTGTGAATATGACCATAAGATATTATTCATTACCACAACGTTATGAAGCACGGCGAATGTGGTTATTTGCGAAAATCCCCAGATGCATGGTGTTACGTTTGCGACATCACAAGCGAGTCCAAGCTTGGCGGGAATGCGGCCAACGCTTGTTTTATAAACTACAACTGCAGATAACGAGGACAGTGGCGCAACGGCGGAAAGCGCAATGGGCTACAGGAGTTAGCAAAGAATTTTAGTCTGGCTGATTTAGAAGATTGGGACAATCCCATCAGTAATGATCTCGGTGACTCCGCCCAGGTGTCGTGGGAGAGCCAATGGGAACAGAGGATGTCGTCGAAGGTGGGGAGTGAACGAGATGTGTGGTGGTCGGAACAGCAGTGGGCCAAGGTGTCAGTCGGCGACGGTCCACAGAGGTCTGCGGGTTCCGAGCGGCGATCGGGGGTGAGTGCCTTTCAGCTAGGGTGAGAGAGCTTGCCCACTCCATAGTCCTTTATCCATCCAGCCCTGCCCTTGTCCTACCTTAAAATCACCTATTTTTATTCACATCTCAATAACATGTACAACGAAAAGTTATTAGTAAAATTCATTTATATTTGTTGATTTGGAGTTATTTCGTATACTCATAAATCCCTACTCCCATCAACCATTGTCAGGCTCTCAAGTTTACATACCACCAAGAGGGGGTATTTATATAACAATGGTTGCTCTACAAATTCTTTATCGAATAAAGTGGGCCAGCGTTTTTTCTCTGCTTTCCAGGTCCTTATTCTTGGTATTGCGGCCTGCGCAATATTGCGGGTTAACTGTGTGTTTGTTTGTTTCTTCGAGGTCCAGGGGACGCCATTAGCGGGTTACTGCGGCGAAAACACGCGGTTAACCCGCACAGCCACCGTGTCTTCCTGCGCTGGTGCTCTCTCTCTCTCTCTCTCTCTCTCTCTCTCTCTCTCTCTCTCTCTCTCTCTCTCTCTCTCTCTCTCTCTCTATCTCCTTTCCCCCTCTCTCTTTCTCTCCCCCTCCGCCCTTTTACTTTGGCGACGGTCTGCGTGGCCGTAATTAGCTGCTTTTAGCCAACGCCAGAGACAAAAAGCAATCGCCTTAATATTCCCTCCGGTTAACTGCTCTTGCGTTACACCTCCCCGGCAAAATCACCCCCCACTCCATGGTTTTTTCTTTTCCCCCAGGGAAACACGCTACATAGAAATTCAGTACTTTTGTCGTAACGTAGCTATTTAATTACTTTTTATTGTTGGTTAGTGCTTAAGAACAGCTTCGTATTATTTTTCCCCCCAAAAAAATCCGTAATAATTTTTACTGAATATTTACTAACTTGCTTTAGGCCATGATTAATTTACAGTAATGCTTTTTTATGATATAATAAAATCTGTTTTAAATAATTTATGTTGTGATAGAAAGTATTTCTATAGTTCCTGTGTGTTATCTTCGAATTTATCTGTAAAGTTTTATTACTTGTTTTACAATTAAATTTACCGTAAATTGACTAGAAATAAATGCTATACTCTATTATTATAAATACTACACTCTATTATTATAAAACTCACATTTCTTTGTGTTGTGAGGAAGCGGTCTTGGTTATACTAATAATCATATAATTCAGTTTATTTAGCCTTAATTATTCTACAGGCATCAGAAAAACACCAGCACTGTGAAAAGAATATTTTATAAACTAGTACTCGCCACGAAACAGTTCTAAGACGCCACCTAGTCATTCTATGAAATTAGAAGTTGAGTTTCCTTGCCATTCAACAAAATTACGCAATTCACACTGGATTTGTTAGCAGCATTGCTATGTAGCTGGTTTTACAATGGTGGATCGGGAATTCACTCAGTCGCACCGTCACATGCTGATTTTAGAACTTGTTCAGGACCCCAGGCGGTGGACGAACTGTCAATTTAATTTTTGACTGAGGGGTTCCCGTCGTACTCTACTCACTAAACAGCTAAACATAGTTTCACAAATCATCCACGCTCATCTGTCAATTGACTCAGATTCGAAACTTTTTATTATTGTTTTAACGCGTTTTTACTGCACGTATGACAAAAGGGAACAGCTTACAAACTTTTCCAGGTAAACTAACACCTGCAAATGACACTAAAGGTATATCCATGATTCGAACCCGGAACCTCACTAGCTGAGGGCCACGTAGGCTATGTGGCTCTAAATTCGTCGTTTTCCTCACATTTTTTCCAACGTGGCTGTACGCAGACCCTAGTATCCAGTTCATTAATGAGTAATCTGTATCGGCATTACGCATGTATGTGAGATCATACATACGCAGTCATACACCTTAACGGGACCCCTACTTGGCATATAGGCCTCATTGTATACGGTTAGATATATTATAATTTAAAAGAAAACTATATGATATTTTAATGCAAATATTTTTTGCAACGTGAAACGAAAGTCGATATTTTGTTGCCAATAAAAATAGCTGTTAGTCTCTGTTTACTATATTTATTATTCTGTAGAACAAAGTATGAACTACAGCGACAATGCTGTAACTTTTTAAAACAGACAAAATGACAAAATCCTAAAGTCACCGTTTAAAATTCTGGGCGATAGAGCTATGGGAAGGGGTGATTGGGGGGAGGGGGGTTGGAGGGCAGAAAACACGGTTACGTTTTATAAAAAAAGGTGTGTGGAGTTTTATAGTTTATGTTAACGTACAAGTTGAAGTTAGACGTACCACAGTGGTGGACACTATTTATCTCTTTATCGTCCCTGTATTGAACTCGTATAAGTTTTAGAGTGTCTAAAAACCTTTAGCCAGTCTTTAAATCGGAGGAGCTGTTATTATATTAATTGGTTACATTGTGTTAATGATTATTATTATTATTATTTAGTTACTTAATTTCTTTAAAGCAACGCCATAATAGTTTCTAAGGAACGTCATCACCTTGTTCGTGATGCCGTAGGCTGATTACTAGACGTATCTCGGGGGACGGCATGCACCCATCTCTGGACGTCTTCCTGGTGCATTGTTCGACGACAAAGACCTCGTTCGCCGTGTTTCCAGCCGTATTATTTGGCCCGTGTCGAGGCAACAACTGGCCCTACCTGGAGGGGGTTGGTTTTTAAGAACTCGAGGCTTCGTTCCACGTCCTCGTAGTACGTCTGTACTCTCGCAATCAGGCTAGCATGCGTGTTGCTACTCGTAACAACACGCACGAAGCTAGTATTTCGCATGTGGGAATAGCGCCGGACGATGCCGCTGGCTGGGCAGGGTTTTCTCAGGTATCTCCCGTTCCCCACACTCTTGCAGCCCGGCGTTACTCCATACTTGCCTCGCTTCACCCGCGTCGGCTCTCGAGAACTCAGTATTAAGAGCTGCCCGAATCTTTCCAATCTTCACGAAGCTTGATCGTGTTGGTTTTCCATCGCCGTCGCAATTCTTCCTCATGGTCGGACAAGATCCCGAGGCATTTCAGAATTTTTAGTAGAGAGGCTTCTTAACACATCACCTGCCGTGCCTATTGTTACACATGGCCCCGTTGTGCACCAACCGTGTGTACAAAAGCCGGGAAGGAGGCCACACGTAAGTTTGTAAACCATTAAAGCATAAGATCAGGCCGAAAGGGAATCCACCAACTATCCGAGAAATGCGAGAAAAGATAGAGAGAAAATGTGGTTCCGTCTAAACTAAGGACATTCCAGTGTAATTATAACAAATTCCGAGCAGACTCCGCCTCCGCTGCATAACGGGAGCCAATCAGAACGAATTACATAAACAAGCACACTTGGTTGGGCGAGAAGAGTGGACTAGACTACGAGAGATGTCAGCGACAGTCGGCACTAGTCATTGGGCATGTCACCTGCGAGCCCTGCCGTGGCGGCGGCTGGGGCATCTAGTCCAGGGTGCAAGACAAGTGTGAGTTCATCTTTCAACCATGCTTATATTTACATCTGAGTAAACCTTGTGATACCTCACACGAAGAATTTGCGTATTTTTTTTAGCATGGAGTTGCTTGAAAAATGTACTGCTTATCATCACATAAAATTCCATTTTTCTACCTGCCTGAAAATTGTGAGTAAAACGTGGTCTCTGCCACATACTTGCTGTTATTATGGTACCTGATTACGACGCAGCCCGGGTGGACTGTTGCATTTGACATCCTTGTCACCTGGGTGGACTTCAATAGTTCTTAGGGGCTTCAACATTGCACCAGCTCGCTTCCAGCATGTCTGGCGAGCGCGACACAGCTGGGTGCTGCTGAGAACGTGATAGCGGCGCTTCCTTGAACTATTCCTGTGACGTCAACCACCAGTTAGCCAGTAGGCTGGCCTCCTGGGTCTCGCGCGCTCGTGACATCACATCCTGAAGTCTGCATGAACGACGGGAGTTTTGTGATGTGTGATCACGTGTGCACTCCATACATAGACATGTTTGTGCTTAAAACCAAATGATTGGTCAGAAATAATGTCAACCTTATAAGGAGCAATGCTTACCTTCTACAGACATTTCCTAATATGGCCATCTATTTTCCTATTGGCCAATGGTATTGAACAACCCTCCCACGGGAAATGGTAAATTTCTGCATAACCCTTATGGCAAAAATGAAGCAGGCACATTTGGTGTCCTCAGTTAGGAGTCTGGCGCGATATTGGTGAGGAATGTTTTAATAAATTAATGTAGAGAATATTTCAGATCACAAAAGTAAAACTTGGAAATTATAAGAGCTATGTGCCAAATAAAGTACAATGTTAAATGGCAGCTGAAATCTCATCTAGCAATAAATTTTTTTAAGATATGGTTTTTTTTAGCCAAATTTTTTCAATCGAATTTGAAGGCGTCATGTTGTTTGCCTCGTTGGGAGCTAGTTCAGTCATGAATTTTAGTATTGAATCCTTAAAGAAATTGAACTAAGGCATGGTAATATAAAAAAAAACTAATAGTTTGTTGGTTGGTTCAGGGTTAGCCAACATAATGTTTGCATATCAGTCAAGCAAGTCAAATAATCCATATCGTTGTCAGTTATGAACCAGACATAATACCATCATTTAACTGTTGGCAATTACTAAACATCATTCGACCAGTAAGAATAATAAATATTTTTTTGAAATCTCTGACCATATGGCCAGAGAAGAGAGAAAATTTGATAGTAACAATAAAGTGTTAGCTTATCCACACATATTTTTGGCGGAACTTTATGCTCATTCAGCAGTATAAATTAAATGATTCTAAAGTAAAGATGTCAAGTGCTTTGCGCACTGTTGGATACATGGAGAATCGGGTTTGGGCGGATAGCTTTTAATGTTTTACTGCAACTTTTCTCCTATTAGTCATCGTGGAATCTCATAGCCTACAAATATATTTTGGTCAAAGTAAAAATCTAATGTTATCTGAAATTTTGAAAATAAATGTTAATTGTAACTTGAAAAATAATAATTGTATATGTCGTTTAAATATTGGTTTATTGGTACGAAGAGATAATTGTACTTTAAGTGAAACAATGAAAGATACTTGTAGTGCAAACAAAACGTGAAAGAAATATTGAAAGAAATTAATTCTTAGTAAATACTCTTAAAACTAGACCTGAATTTTACTTGTTGAAAGTTAACACTTGTTCTAAGTATACTTCTGATTTATGGTTTGAAATATTTTTCTGCTTCAACGAAGGTTTTTCCTGTTCCTTTTGAAAGTTTCGATCTGCGGACTGTTTATTGTCCACCGTGTCACGTCCTTGGGGGCAAGGGCCTAGCAGCTTTCCCCCGCGGTGGCTGAGCGGTTAGCTGGCCCATCTTCCCCCAAGGCAAACCGGGTTTAATCCACGGCCGGGTCACTCCCGGATTTTCGCATGTGAGCTAACACATCTTTGTGTACAAGGCAATTTTCGCATGTGAGCTAACACATCTTTGTGTACAAGGCAATTTTACTTACTATTTTCAAATACGCATGAAATTCGCTCACTATTATAATCATGTTCAATTAAATGTTTGCTCATATTATTTTCAATAATTTTTTGATAGGATAATGTTGTGTTTTATTTATAATTTATGATGTAAAATATTATTACTAAGTATTTTATGTTTGGAGTCGCCAAAAAAGTTCGTAAATTGACGACACTGCAGCTCTCTAGCGGGAGATGCAAAAAAAGGAAATAACTTTGCAATTTCTATAGTGACCAATACTGGCAAAATATGTGTTAATCTTGTAATTTAGTGGCCAATGGGCATTTACCATTGATTGTATGGTCGAATGAATAATTTATGTTATGTAAGTCTATTGGAGAGGAGGGGGGTGGTTGTTTTTTAGGGTTGTGGGGGGAGGGGATAACGTGTTTTTCGTTTTTTAAGAATTTACATGTTCTTAAATTTTTATGAATTGTTTTACACTTTTCACAATTTTTAATTTCAAGTTTACAAGGGTCAAGGTCATGGGTCATGCATGGTTCAAGGGCCAATGCCAGGATTATGGTTCAACAAGGTCATAGGTCAAGATCAGGGGCGTATCATGATAATTTTGGCAAGGCATGCAACACGAAACTTACTTTGCCACTTCACTTTGCACAGAGAAATTAAATATTGATAAATAACAAAGTAAAAATAAAAGGTTGCTCGAAATGTCTTTAGTTCTTGAGTACCCTTTTCTTACCTTCATCTGCGTACTTTGATCTCAAAAGCTTCTCCAGATTTAGGCAATACCCTCACGTAGGTGCAAGTAAAGTGTAAGAGATATGTACACTGTCAATCCTGAAGAAAATTGCAGTACTGAAGTAATACTAAAATATATAAATCACCACACTCAAATACCTCCAAACATATCACTGAACATAATTAATCCCTGCATAAAATCATAAAAGACGCTTTAAACTAAGAAAATCATTGATAAGATACTTCATGGTGTATGATGAAGAAAATAAAAAAAACTTCATCCCTAGGGTATCATGTAGTATTAGTGTGGGCATTAATTTAAAAAAAAAGTATTGCAGCCAATTTTAACGAAAACCATTTTAATGTTCCAAATGAGAGAAAGGAAAAACATAAGTCCAGGTGTCAAGTAGCAAGATTCACTGGTCAAATCAAATAATTTAATATTTTAAAATTAAAAGTTTAAAATTGTTTAAACACCCAAAATTCATAAAACTATTCAATTCGCTAGTAGTAAATCACTTAAATTAGGGCTAAGGATAAATTACATTTATTCTTATTAACAAGAATAATTAAAAATCTGTTAAAAATGTCAATATTTGTCTGCCTAAAAAGTAATTAAAAAATAATTTAAAATTACTTCTGAATGTTCACAAAACGTCATTTACTTTTAAGTTTCATATTTTCAGAAATTATTTCCATTGTAACATTTACCATTTACAGGAACGATTTATTAGATAAACTTATTACAAAGTCACTTTAACAGTCACCATTCATCTTGCGAAACTACTGTTTAAATTTAAAATACTTTTTCAATTGTAACAGTAGAACATGCAAACAATCAATTACTAAAAATTGAATATAAAGATATAAACGCACCTACTAGCACGCTGAATACAATGTCACCTTGTGCATGCATTTGCTACACTTCGCGCAAGCTTGCTGTGACGTCACATCAGCTGAACGAGGGTTGAGAATACCACAGCACTATACTTCGGCGTTTCAGGGAACTATTACGATCGATTATCGAAACATGCGCTGCACGTGCTTCCCCTCAGCGCCTTGCCACGAATTTTTGAGTAACTATTAGCTTGAAGCGTGCAATCCGGTCACGTGTGTAGCGGAAAAACGAACATTTATTTTTCATTAAACGAAAAATGGGAAGTATATGGTCAAGAAATATGTTCGTGTTTGAGTTTTATTAAAGCATGCACTGCATGCATTGCATTCATGGAGAATACGCCCCTGGTCAAGATCGTGAGTCAAGGTCAGGGTCAAGGGTCACTGGGTTATTGAAGCGGTTAGGAGGGGTGAAGAATGTGGGGGTGGGTGGATGGGTGATGGTGGATATTAATTTTTTTATAATTTTTATTGAAATATTTTTTTACTAAAACATTTTTTAAAATAATATTTATTAAACTGATTTCTTAGGATGTCGGGGGGACGAACATCCAACATGGCTGCACTGGATGTGACACCTACCAAGTTGGCGGACGGCACCGACCAATATAGCCACCGTCTGCGCCTGCCAAGATGGTGGGCGGTGGCTGTGACGCCTACCAATACCAAAATGGCCGCCAATTACGCCTACCAATATGGTGGAAAACTCCTACCTCCTGCGGCCAGATGCCATGCGCCAATCTCGTTATAAGAATACACTACTACACATATTACACGATGGTGGCTCCAGCAGGATAGATGATTTGCGTTTCACCTACAGCTATATAACTAACCTTTGTAAAACACCCGAACCTGTATTTACACACATACTCGATATCACAAATTAATGTTAACACAATTTGTATATATAGGGAAACTTAAGTACAATTTGATGGGACCACGTATATTTGAATCTATAAGGACAACTATGGGTGTGTGCGAGCGTGTATAGCCATTATGCTGTTTCAGTTCCGTTCGCAGCCACGAGCTTCAGTACTAAAATTGCAGAGTAAATGGCGTAGGCGACAAGGTTTTCTTTCGAGCAATGTAAATTCATTTTAAAGTGTTATTAAAAAATTTAATAACATGATAAATGTTCAGAGTGTGGAGGGCAGAATTTTATACTGCGCCACCATCACGTGCAGGCTATCAGTGACACGATTACGTAAACAGTTTGAGAGAGACGAAACTGTGTGTGATGTGAAGTTATGACGGTACCACAGGAAGAAAACGACAAAGGACAAAGGAAGTCTGGACGCTGTGTTGCACTCATTCACATGTTCACCCGGGAAATCAAAGTCTGTAAGGCAGGTTATGTACGAGTCAGGTGCCAGTAAATCAAGTATCCATCGCATATTAAAGCAAGTAATGAGGAAGCCCTCTACTCCCACGTTACTTCGCCATATTAAGGAAGACCACCCTGATAGGCTTGTCGAATTTTGTGAGTGATTTTGAATATGTGCAACAACAGACATTTTAGGTACTGAGATGACTGTGTGGTCCGGTGAGGCCACCTTTAAATTAAATGAATCTATCAACTTTCACAACTGTGTGTACTGGGGCTATGAAAATATCGGCAGAATTCATATATCTAAGTTAGTGGTCTGATAAACGTATTTTTTTTTTCATAAGGCTCCTATGTCAGAAGAATTCAAATCATTGCGAAGAAAACTACAGTTTTTTTTTTTCTGGAAGAAAAGTTCGTTGAGCACGATTCATTTTCCGGATCAGAAGTTCTCCGTGTTCTTGCTCTGCGGGGGATGATCATATCCTACGCGTCGCGGAAGGAAGCGCAGACTATATAGAGTTCCGGCGGAAGTTGCGCTGCTGCATGACGCGCTTGTAAACTTGGACGCCGTCTTCCTCCTCCTCCTCCTCCCGGGTCCACAGAGGCAACGCCGGAGCGTAATGGCACCCTTCCATTAGGCCTTGGCAGGTGCACTCCGGGGAGAAAGTTAGGAATGAGGAAACATGGCGGGGGCTGAATAAGGACAAGAGAAACCACCAGAGATGAGGTGGCAGATATAACCCCACACGTCCACACCCCTGCCCCGTGATGCATCAGCGAGCCACCTCCCTCAAGCCCGGTTTACACCGGAGCGAACAGAAGCCGACATGTGTGAACGAACGTCAACGAATCATTCGCGCGTGTTCGCTAACATTCGCTCCTGTTCGATTCGGCGCTGTTCGCCCCGGCGTAAACGAGGCGCGAACACCAAACATGAGCGAGCGTGCATATACCTCGATGATGCGATGAAAGACCGACAACGAACGGGTCATCAGGGAATGTAAACCGAACCGGAAGGAACGTCGACGACGAGTGTAAATTCTCAGTTCGTTGACTCCCATCGCACTTGTTCGCCCCGTTGTGAACAGGGCTTCGCAGTTGTAAACGGTGCGCCAGAGCGAACAAACATTCATCCGCCCGTGATCGTTCAGGTTCGGTTCGCATTCGCCGATGATTCGTTTCTAGTCGTCGGTCTTTTGTCGCGTCACGGATCAAGCACGTTCGCTCATGTTCGGTATTCGCGTCTCGTTTACACTGGGCGAAAAGCACAGGATAAAAAAAGAAGCGAATGGTGAAGGAAACATGGGCGAATGGTTCGCTTAACTAGTTCACAGGTGTCCGCTTCTTTTCGCTCCGGTGTAAACGGCGCTTGAGGTTAAGGTCTGGCGAACTGACACTTTTCTTTAATTACGACCACCCATCCACCACCACTGTAGTTCACGTTTTCATTTGGCTCGCGGTCACCTTGTCCCCTCCCCAACTCATCAGGCAGCCGAACGCCGCTAGTTCGCAAGGAACACGAATCGCCGTAAACCCAGAGTGCTACGTGCTTCTGACGAAAGTCGTGACACAAGTGAGAGAGTTCTTTCACTTCACTTGTTTGCATCAAGCGCTGAGGAGGAACTGCAGTGCAGCAACTAAGTGGCAAATGTTTGAACGTGCATGCGCGGATTGTGTACAGCACCGGAAGTATAAACGGGAATCAATATCCACCTAATGGCACACGTTAATGTACATATTGTATACTATTGTCAGAAGCCATTAGAACATCAATTTAATAGTTTTGTCTATAAATAAACGTTGTCTACATTTTTTTTTCATTATGACCAAAGGGTCGCAGGTCCGGTACCTCCAGGATTCTAATAAGTTATAGGCAGTGTGTGTTGTTTTATAAGAAATAATCACAAAACTACTAGAATGGCGTAGTTCTCAAAATTCCAATGCACTATTTATTAAGAAGGAAGACTAGTCGTCGAATTCGTTTCGTTAACATTAGTATTTCCTTGTAAATATCTTGAAAAAAAGACCTTGGAAGAGATCGTAAACAATTCAACTCTCTAAAATGTAACTACTATCATTAATAACTCTAATTATTAGTACCAAGAGAAACCAATGGAGATAAGTGAGGTTTCCGGATCGCCACTCAGCAGTTGAAAGATAGAAATGAAAATAGCAAATGGTATGTAGAAGATTTCGTCATTCGTGTGACTTTAGGATGAAGGAAAGTGCCCCATAGAAATACCATAGGATATTCAAAACAATGTTTTATAAAACAGTTTGGAACCACCGGCTGTACTCTTTAAGATAGAGTATAGCCTATAGAAGTTAAATATACAGAAAATAGAGTGATACGTCCAAACCAAATGTTTACGTAACTCATTAAGTGAAGAATATAAAAATTCTCCCTACTGAAATGTTCTGGATAACATAAAACTATTTTAAGGGTGACAATACAATTCTGGTATTGGATACGTAATAAACACTTTTTTTTTAGCCACTGAGGAGAAGTTAAAATTTTTTGTAAGGGAAACAGCGCATTTTTCCTTGCTAAACCCGACACGCGGTAAATAAAACTCAATGTTATGTTCCTGATGTTATATGCCTTAAAGGGGGTAGTATCCACTCCACCTTCAATTTTTCTTACAAATATTTGCAATGAGAATATTTGAACAGACATAAAACATCAAAGCTAGACATGGCATAGATGACTACTTAGCAAATTTTTGGAAATTTGTACGGTTTTTCCCACGTGGGATTGGCATTATTAAATGATTAGGAAATATTTTCTTACGGTTACAGATGTGAAACTAATCATCTAAAAAGAATACTTAAATTTCGAAATAACTTAAGATGTATCTTATGAATTGAACAACTTGGTTTTTAAATATTGACCCGGAAAATTAAGTTATGGAGGAAAATACGCAAATACAAGATGGCAAGGAAACTGCCCCGTATTCGTAAACTAGGGGTAAGTATTACTTATCCTGTTAAATAAGTAGACGATCTCTGTCTGCCTGCCCGTCTTTAATGCCTATAAGTCCCTTGAAACTCAACAGAAGTTCTTCAGATTCTACAGAGCAAATCCTCAGGGTAAAATGCAGGTCAATTCGAATTTCAGCAAGATCAGATTACGCAATCATTACCTTTTACCCTGAAAACTAATTTCTTAATTACTTTTTCCCTATAAAAAGTTTTGTATTAATGCATAGAGAATATTGCAATAGATATATGAAGGTAATGGAATATACTTTTTGTTTACTTTAAATTTCTGGCTTTAATGTTTAGTTAATTTACAAGTGGAGCCACAGCGGCTCAGTTATAGAGCGATTCCAAGTGGGGCCTAAGTGACTCAGTGGATTGAACTATTTTAAATGGGGCCGCAGTGGCACAGTGGATAGAACTATATCAGGTGGGACCGCAGTGGCTAAGTATATATATATATATATATATATATTATATATATATATATATATATATATCAAATGGGGCCTTAGTAGCTCATTGGATAGAGAGATTCCAAGCGCGACCGCAGTGGCTCAGTGGATAGAGAGATTCCAAGCGCGACCGCAGTGGCTCAGTGGATAGAGAGATTCCAAGCGCGACCGCAGTGGCTCAGTGGATAGAGTGATTCCAAGTGGAGCCTTAGTGGCTCAGTGGATAGAGTGATTCCAAGTGGAGCCTTAG